>NW_020769344.1:3576317-3641317 GCF_900518735.1 Pseudonaja textilis
TCTATCTATCTATCTATCTATCTATCTATCTATCTATCTATCTATCTATCTATATCATTTATCTATCTGTGATCTCATTACATTCTCCATTCACTTGTTTTCATTTCTTAGGGAAATAAAGGTGCCCCTGGCTCACCAGGATTTAATGGGGAACAAGGAACTAAAGGTCCCCAGGTGAGTTTTTGCAGCTCATTTTCAAAAGTAGGGAAATGACAGAGGTTGTCTTAACCCATTGCAGGAAAACCAACAACAATTTCAACAGTAATTTATTGGTTAAATTTCTAATTAATTTATTGCTATCAATTTAATTGCAAAAGGCTTTTGTAGATTATTTCTGATTATATCAAAAGTATCAAGTATTATCTTAACTTGTCAAATAATATACTTTACGATGGTATTGATTTATGTCCAGATCTCCTCCCAAAAAGCAGACTATAAAAGGAGATTATAGATAATATTTGTCAGGTCCCATAGATCTCTATCAGAACCTTGCCATTCTGGTGGGAGGGGAGAGGGCCCACTTGCTTGGGGCTTTCTTTGTTCCTTTCCACTGCTTTGATGTGCCTTTGGGGATGTTGGGAAGTGGGGAAAGAATGTATCACCTTCTCAGCCCGAAGTTCTCACAAAATCTTTGCACCTTGGGAATGGCTAAAAGATGAACTGGATATTGGGAGGGGCCTTGAAAGGAGCGGTTTAACCTAATGCTCCAGTGTGTGAAATCAGATTCTGCTTACACTCTCTCTGCTATCACTGTCTTCCAATAAAATTTCCTTTTGAAATGCTGTTCATTTGAAGAGTTCTGCTTTCTTGAGAAGGCTGGCAAGGTGGGACCTTACATTAGGCAGAATCTGCAAAGTGGTCAACCTGGAGAGGCTCCAGATCTACTGTGGGGACTGTGCAAAAATGTCCAACCAGGGCACCGGTCAAGAGGAAGCCAAATGCAGGGAGGAAGACCCTGTTGAGGCTCAACCTGATGACAGCCCCAGCACGTGGATGAAGGATGTTATCATTCTGGATGATTCCACAAGACCGAGGTGATCCAACGGTGTGGGGAAGAAAGAGAACTAGAATGGGAGAACCCAAAGAATCACCTTCACCTGGGGAAGCTGACAGCAGGGGTGGAAATGTGAGCTGGAAACCCTTTATGATGACTATGAAATAAAGGAAGCCTTGGGCTGATCTTACCAACTCATAAAGAAAGCAATGCATCTCATGAGGGAAGCCCTCCAGGGCATGAGAATCTGAGACACTGGGGCCTGCACCACTGGAGAAATGGGAAGGTGAGAGGAGACCACTGTCTCCAGCCCCTAGGACATCTGCAGATACCATTGAGAATGCCAATGAACCCATTGCCACCCCAGCAAACTCACCTCAAAGAGACCTGGGCCGAGTGCAAGTTCCTCATGCTGGCGAGAGGAGATACCCACAACTAGAACAGAAGGCACTTCCCCAGGCATAAAATTCAATAGAGACCCATGCAAGAGTATGGGAGGGATCTCCTAACCAAGGGGATGAGGGTCAGGGTTGTCACCCTGGCCTAGAGGGGACTGGAGCATGCCGGATGGTGACCCTCCCCAAAGCGGATGCCCCTGAGCTCTGAAACTTTAACCACTTCACGACAGCCCTGTGGTGCAGGTTTGAGGATACCCTAGCTGACCAAAAAGCCAGGGACTGCATCAAAACCATAAAGCAAGGCTGCTGGCCAGTAACCCAATACACAGAGGAGTTTAGAGAACTGGCCTACCATGTGGAGTTTCCAGAAGAAATACTTGTGAGCTGTTTCAAGGACAGGCTGTATGATGACCTGTAGTATCACCAGAGGAGTCCCAGCTCACCTGCATGAATGGTACATTTTGGCAGAAGAAGTCAAAATTGACTAAGCCTGAAACCAATTCTGCTAGAGCAGAACCTGGAAGAGGTCACCACCCAAGAGGAAGAGAGAGGTGGCCAAGCCTCAGTCCAGTCTACCACACTCAACAGCCTGATTCAAGTGCAGAAAGGAAGGCCATGGCAGAATCTTACTCAAAGACCCCGACCAGAAAGGAAGACTGACAATTTTGGGGGAAGCCAGCAAAACCTTCCCAATGCTCCAGGGAAACCTCCCTGAAGAGTGGTGAGGTCGTGGAGTTCCAGTCCTCCCGCAAGCAAGGGACCTAGAACTCCAACCCACAAGAAGAAGAGGCAAGCCCGTTGGACAGTGACTATGACAATGACCCCATGTTAATAGCAATATCACTTAGACTATATACGGCTTCATAGTGCTTTACAGCCCTGTAAAAGTGGTTAACAGTCAGCATATTGCCCCCCAAAAAAAATTTTGGGTCCTCATTTTACTGACCTCGGAAGGATGGAAGGCTGAGTCAACCTTGAGCCTGGTGGGATTTGAACTGCCAAATTGCAGGCAGCCAACAGTCAGCAGAAGTAGCCTGCAGTACTGCATTCTAACCACTGTGCCACTGATTGTCACTATCCCAGTGAGACAATCAAGCCCATCACTGTGCCAATAGAACTGCTAATCCCCAGCATGGGACAGAAGATGGTGCTGGTGGCCCTACTAGACCTAGGGTGCACCAAGTGCCTAATAAGTCCAACCCTAGTGGGAAAGCTGAGGACCTGCCTAAGAAAAATCTCATAGCATTTTGCCAGCTCGATGGGTCCATCATGGGAGGAGTGTTCATGCAGCTGATAAATGAGATGCTGCATGAACACCTATACAAGGGTGTTTTGATGTACCTTGATGACATTCTGATCAGTAGTGGGATTCAAATTTGTTTATTACTGGTTCTGTGGACATGGCTTGGTGGGCGTGGAAGGGGAAGGATATGTAAAATCTCCAGTCAGAGGTGGTATTTGCCGGTTCTCTAACTTACTCAAAATTTCTGCTATCAGTTCTCCAGAACTGGTCAGAACCTGCTGAATACCACCTCTGATTCGGATATATACCGAAACAAAAGCTGAATGTATCAAGCCGGTCCGGGCAGTCCTGAAAAAATTCTGAGCTGCCAAATTATATGCTAAGCTCTCAAAATGGAAATTCCACAAAGATAAAATAGACTACCTGGGATACAGGATCTTACACTAGGGAGTGGATATGGATCCATTAAAAAGTGCGAGTGGTGTTAGATTGGGAAGCCCCATGCCCCTGAAAATAGTTACAAAGTTTCCTAGGCTTTGCAAATTTCTATAGGCAATTTCATCCCATCATTTGCCCAAATCACCCTCCCTTTCATTAACTTTCTGAGAACCAAGGGAGTAGATAAGCCTAAACCCAACCAGCCACTAAAGTGGAACATGGAATGCCAAGCAGCCTTCAAGAAGCTAAAAAAGCTCTTCTCAGCCGAGCCAGTGTTAAAGCACCCGGACCCAGAAAAACCCCTTTGTAATCCAGGCCGATGCTAGCGATGTGGCAGTGGAAGCTGTGCTGCTCCAGGAAAATGAGAGGGGTCAACTACAGCCCTGTTCATACACATAAAAAAAAAAAAACTAACTGAAACCAAACAGCATTGGGCAATATGGGAAAAGGAAGCATTTGCAGTCAGGTGGGCTCTCCTTACTTGGCAGCACTTCCTGGAAGAGAATAAAATGCCTTTCCAGGTATGGACCGACCACAAGAATCTGGAAGCTCTAAAGACCCCAAGGAAAATGTCTCCCAAGCAACCCTGTTGGGCCCAATACTTTTAGTGATTTAACTTCAACCACTGCTATTTACATGGCAGATGCTTTGTCCAGGCTGCCCCAGTATAGCAGCATGAAAACAGAAGTAGTTAAGCCCATGCTCCCTGCACCATAGTTACCAGCATGGGTCACCACAAGATCGAAAGAAAAGAGGGACTCCCTCATGGACAATGTGATTACTGTAGCCCTTAAGCAGCTTCTAGAGAAGGATGTGTGGTTCTTTAAACACAAAAATACTTGCTCCATATAAGATGGACTACTATGGGTGGGAGGTAAACTTTATGTCCCAGCGGTAGCATAGTACTGTGGCTTTGGGAGTTGATCTCATATCTAAACCTTCTAATATTTCAAGAATGTACAATTTTGTATTAGAACTTTTCTGCTTCAATTATTTAATTTTGCTTATTTATACAGGGACCACCTGGCACAAATGGAATCCCTGGCATTCAAGGAGACTCCGGCCTCCCTGGTCAAAGGGTAAAATTAGTTTTTTCTATCATCAAGGATGTTCTTAAAGAGCAAATTATAAACACTCTTAGATGGGGAAAACTCAGTGATTATTGTCTGCTTCTAGTCATCATCAGAAGTGTGACTGAAGAGCGATTTAATATTAGACAGCTGTGGGACTAGGAGTACAAAATAATTTTATTATGGATCCTGTTGGGAGTCAATTTCTTTTCATCCTGGCAGGAAAGAAGTCCAAATAGCACTTCTCATTAAAAAGAGCTGCAGAATCATTTCATAATCCTAGCATGCACTTTAATGGCCCTATGACCAGCCCAGGAAGCACTTTGAAAAGCAGTATCTACATAGGCCTTTGAGGTTGTCAGGCGTCTTTCCTGGTAAAACAGAAGATTAGGACACAGACTCAGACATCTTAATCACTTATAAAATTAGATCAGCCCCAAATGGCCCAGTGGTTTTGTTTTTCTTTGAGATTTTAAGAGAATTTGTTCTGCAAGTGAGCAATAACAAGGACCAGCATTTGGAGGCCTCCTGTCCCCAAGCCAGAAGTGATAAAATTTCCTCCAATCCTCTTTTAAAGCCATCAAATTAACAGCCATTGCCTTGCTTTTGGCAATAATCAAATAATGCCCTGAGTAATTAACTACTTCCTTTTTGTGAAATAAAAAAAACTAGTTCCTATTGTGAATTTTTATTCATTGGAGGACTTCTGGACCTCATGTTTGGCAAGAGAGAGAAGACTTCCTACTGCACTTTTACTATACCGCATGGGATTTCATCAGGCGTAGGATTCAAAAATCCCAGCAACTGGGCAGCAAATCGGGCAGCAAACCGGTTGCTGGGTGGGCATACCATGAGGGGCATGGCCTGCTGGAACTTCCTTTTTCTGGCTTCTGGTGGGTCTCCAGAGCACGGGGAGGCCGTTTTCACCCTCCCAAGGGTCCATAGGCTTCCCCTGGGCCTCTAGGAGGGCAAAAGTGGCCTCCCCGGGCTCTGGAAGCCCACTGAAACAGGCCCATTTTGTGACTTCTGGTACTTCCGGGAAAGCCATTTTTCGTCCTCCCAAGGGTTCGGAAACCTCCCCCGGGCCTCTGGAAGGGTGAAATCAGCCTCTCCTGGGCTCTGGAAGCCGGAAACAGGCCCGTTTTTGGACTTCCGGAAGGTCCATTTTTCCCCCTCCCAGAGCCTCCACACAGACCCTGCACTTACCTGCATCGCATGGGGGCCCCTGGGGAGGGGGGGGGGGGGGGGGGGGGGGCCACCCCATCAGTTGAAATACCAGTTCGGCGAACCAAATGTAACTTTAACATCCGGTTCACCTGAACCGGTCCGAACCAGTAGAATCCCACCCCTGGATTTCATAGACTTTGATCAAGTCTTGTCATAGTCACCTGTTTTCTAAGCCAATGTGTCAGATACCCTGACAATTTTTCTTGTTCTATATATCCTTTCTAGCTGTATTATTCCAGCTGCAGACTTTTTCTGCAGTGACTCCTACTCTATTGAAACATCCTGCCTTTGGAGATTAGAATGGCTCCAATCTTGTTAGCCTTTTGTAAGGGCCTGAAAATCTGGCTATGTTCCCAAGCCTAAGGTACTGAATGTATCAAGGGCCCTGTTTCCTGGCTGTATTGCTAACTGACCAAGTATTTTGGCCGCTGTGTATACTGTGTATATATATTTTATTGTTTTAAATGTTTTTAGTGATATATTTTTGAATTGTAAGCTGTCTGGAGTCATTGACTGAGATCAGCAGCTATAGACGTTGAATAAATAATGAGTAAGGCTATATGTGACAATGTGCAGCTATAGACATTGAATAAATAATAAGATTATATGTGACAATAGGAACTGTATACAATATTCCATCACGCATTTGTATAAGGGCATTACAATGTTGGCAGTTTATTTTCAGTCTCTTTCTTGATTATCACTTGTGTGGAGCTTGCCTTTTTCATGGCAGCTGCACATTGAGTCAACCTCTTGAGGTACTATTTTGTACTCAAGATCCCTTTTATGGTTACTTACAAGCAGATCTGATAACTATGGACATGAAGGTTTTGTTGCCTAGCTCAAACTTATTTTGATTTGCTATAAACTCAACAATTCACATATTTAACAAGTTATTTTGAAACCTTTACCATTTCTTTTGTTCCCCACTACCTTAAACAGTTTGGCTTCCCAAGCTAGTATCATTTATGAAAGACCTTGCTTTTTATTTTCTGCAATGAAAAAAAAGCCTGTTCATTCCTATTTTTTGCATGTCATTTTTAATCATTCAACAATACATAAAAGGACAAGCATCTTTATTCCATGAAAACAAAGTTTACAGAAGAATCTTTGTTAAGTGACTTTGTCAAAGCTTTTTTGAAAATCTATACAAATCGATACAGGCTTGCTTCCATTCACAGGCCTATTGTGGGAATCTCAGAAAACTTTAGAAGGCTGATGAGGCAAGATTTACCTTTGCAGAATCCACACTGATTTTTCACAGCAAGGCTTGTTCCTCTATATGTTTAGGTTCCCCTCATCCCTTTAATGATAATTTCCATCCATTTTTCTGGAACAGTTACTAATATGCCCATACTGTTTCTGTAGGGTTCTAGTGGTCCAGGTGGAACTGTTGGGGAGCGTGGTAGGTCTGGTCCTCTTGGTAAAAAGGTCAGTATTTTTTAAATAGCTCTAATAATTATTAGTTAAATGACAGAAATGATGGCAGTTGAAATAAGCCTTGTTTTCACTATCTCCTATATATCTTTCCAGTCTTAACCTCAGCATCAAACTGGCTTTCAAAAATACATCTATAGAAACTAAGGATATTGTTAAAATCTTCAAATACTTGATTTGAGATTGCAATATCATTAAACTTTCCCACTGGAATGTTAAAAAGCGTATTGTATTTAGTTTAATTTTAAAAGTGCACGGGGAAACACAAGTTTCATGGTTGACATTTACTCAAAGAACACTGGATTCTTTATCGCTCCTATTATAGCAGTTTGGAAATTCTCCTGAATTTCTGCTTGAAGGAGCAGCTAAAGCTGATGCTTCTGTTTTTCTATGAATGGGAAGCTTTGGTGACAATAACTCACTGAAACTCGATTACTGTAATACACACATTACTTGGGCTGCCTTTGAAGACTACCCAGAAATTACAGTGGGTGCAAAATGTGGTAGCTTGCTTGCTGACAGGTGAAAGTTGCCTTAGCAGGATAACACTTTTGTTGCAGATACTATATTGGCTCTCAATAGGCATTTGACTGCAATGCCTTTAAAGTTTTGAATGGCTCAAGGCCCTGTTACCTGTAACCATCTTCTCTGAGTAGGACCATCTTCTGCGCTTAATCCAAGAATGGTCCCTTTGGATTCTTCCCTGTGGACTATCAGGAGGGGGGAGTCCAGAGACAGGCTTACTCAGTGGCTCCCCATTTCTATGGAATAGCTTTCCCCTTGAGGTCCTTCACTACTGACTTTGAGGAAGTACTTTATTGCTGCCCCTTTGGGACTGCTTTCTCCCTGGACTACTGTTATTTTATATTTGGTTGTTAAGATTTTTAAATATTAGTTTAACATTGACATTGTTGGAGGTAATACACTGACTCTGTAAACCACTTATAGAGGACTGTAACACACTATGAAGTGGTATATAAGTCTAAGTGCTATTGCTATTGCTAAAACTATTATTCTCTAAGCACCATGTCTGTGTGTATATCTTACATGATACATTCAAATAAATCTTTCAGGGTGAAGCTGGTGAGCCTGGTCTTAAGGGGCCCATTGGTCCTCCTGGTCCCCGAGGAGAAATGGTGAGTGTTTCTAGGAACCAGTATTACTCAGTGCTCAAAGAGTGAGTATTAACAGATTCAAGGGATAATCAACATTTTCTTGTTAAAGCATCGAGAACACTGTCCACATGTTTCTTGTTTGGAAATCTTGATTGTTCCCTGCAGGTCAGTCCAGATGGTTTACAAACCATTTCATAGGGTTCCATCTACTCCTGTAGTTGTAAGAACATCCTTAGCACTGAATTGTTTAGAATTTAATGACCATTATGGTACAGCAAAGATGCAAAGAGACTTTTCAGGATCCCAGTGTCTGTTGCTTATTTTTATTTGTTGCCTTTGCATTTTGTAGGGAGATGATGGACGAGATGGAGCTGGCAACGAAGGACTGAGAGGCAGAACGGTATGTCTAGGATCGTTTTTGGACTTATAAATATATCTGAAAGTTCCTTAATCCATACATCATGGCTTGGGCAACAGCAGTATTTGCAGCAAGGGAACCAAAGGTCTATTGACCTCTAACACAAGACTGCCTGTTTTCTTTTGTTCTTCCTTCGCAATAAGAACTCCCACCCTCCCACACCCAATTTTGACAATATCTCTGATTTTCTTCCAAGCTGTTCTGTGTCTATGTCTCACCTTTCCTTGGCCTTTCTTTCTCTTCCCTGTACCTGTTCAGCATGCAAAATAAATGAAATACAAAATCTGTAGTCTGCAGGAAAGAAGGCGGAGCCTCCTCACTGACGGACCGTAGATCGCAACTCTCTGCGGCTATGGTCCATGCTCTTTCATTGGAGAGCCCTGATCATTATGATTAGGGGCTGAAGCTGCCTTGGAGGGGCGGTGGAGTAAGGGGAAGCCGCAAGCCAGGTTGAGGGGAGCCGCATCTCCCCTTCTGGGCTTGGTCTTTTTCCCCCCGAAGACGACTGCAGCGGTGGTTTAATATGGCCTCCCTGAAGAGAAGGACTCAGCTGGATTAAGATTTGTGCAGGAGGGAAGAAAGAGGTGGATAACATCTGAACCGGGACAATTAGGCAATACAACTAAACGAAAGTACCCCGGGATTAAGGTAACATGGAATTTTTAAGAAAAGAAAAGTGAGCGGTGAAATTACAAAGGGACAGGAAAAAAAAAAGAAAATATTTTTGACAGCTAAGTGGGGCTTCGAACTGGGAAAGGAAGAAGCCGGAACTAAAGATTTAACTAAATTGGACTAAAATATTTTGGCAATAAACAGGCATAAAATAAAGCTGGGCTTAAGATTGTCAAAAAATAATAATAATAAAGTTTACAAATTGGAGATTGGACTGTGCTGGAATATTGAGGTTCGAAAAACCCTAAATAAAAAAATAGGGAAAAAAGGTGAAGACTTTGTATAATGGAGAGTGCCACCTTTTGACAAAAACTTGAGCTCAAACAAAAGGGAAAGCATCCTGTTTCTGAATGAACTTGTGTGGATATAACATTAAAGAAATATTGAAACAAAGTAAGAATCTTAGAAAGTGAAAGCAGAACCAGAATAAAGAAAAAAGCAAGGAAAGACTGACTGTGGGATTGATTTATGTTTTTGGTATAGACCCTGGGCTGGAATAATTGAGAACTTTAGAAAATTGAAAGAAGAAAGAAGGAAAGTAGAAGTGTTTTTTTGTACACTTTAACAATCATAAAATACAAGAGTGTGTAATGATGATATCTCTTCAGGAATTAAAAATGGAACTTAAAAATATGGGAGAATTACTACAGGAAAGAGGCGAATCACTTTGTTCTGTGTTAGAAAAAATGGAAATGGTGATTGAAGTACAAGAAGAAAGAGCTTCAGAGGAGGAGGAGGAGTTGACTCAAGGAGAAGACATTTTAAATAGACAATTAACACAAAGAACACTACAAAGAAGTGGGGAAAGAAGGAAGGTTAAAACGTTGAGATTTAAGAAGGCAATCAAAAGGGGGAATACCTGTGAAGTCAGAGAAATAAAGAAATACAGAAATAGTAAAATGTTGAAAAGAAATTGTTTTTTCAGAGATAATGGTTGGTGAATTAAAAAGGAGATTCTGCAGGGTGATAAGGGGTAATAAGAATAAGGGGGAAAAATATGCTGCAGAATTCAAACGAAAAGATGTAATGATTATTATTGTAACTTCTTAAAAATAATGGTTTATTGGGAATCAAGATGAGGGAATAAAGGTATATTTTAACCATTGAGGTGTCACACTCAAAGCAGTAAAAGGGGGGAAACCTATACTTGTTTTTTCTTTAGTGTTAAAATTTGTATTAATTTAAAATTTATAAAAAGAATGTGTAATGGAAAGGGAATATGACAGACTAAAGAACCAACTAAATTAATAAGTTAATATAGACTATTAAAAGCAAGGAGAGACATTGATAACATTATTATTATTATTATTATTATTATTATTATTATTATTATTATTATTTAAACACATATTGTTTATCTTTATTATTAAAATAAATATTAAAGGATTATATTTGAAATAATTGAAATGAAACAAAAAGATGTTTCCATTGAGATTAATGAAAGAGGCTAGAATTAATGTGTTTGTTTCTCTCCTTACTGAAAATTTGGAATGGAAAAGGTAATAATAGAATTAAGTATGCATATATGCATATATAATTGCTGTCCTATTTGTATGTAAAGATGATGACCCGGAAATACGTTGTCCACTAAAAAGAGATTTTTGTTTTTATGTGAAAAACTGAATAAAATTTGTTAAAAAAAATATCTGTCGTCTGCAAGCTGCTCTTCTGGTTTTTAACTCTTTATAAGCAAAGATTTCTTCTCCACAGAGCCTTCCTGATTTGCACAATTAAATTGTATGTTTAATTTTTTATTGATGCCAGTAAAGGTAGTTTTTTTATCACACTCATATAAGAAAGTTTTAAGTATTTGGAACAATTAGCTTGTGGAAAAGGATTAAACTTTATTACAAGGACTCTAGTCTGAGTTGAGTTATCCTCGCTGTGTTTGTGTCAATGTAACATACTGCTGGGATTTGTGATTCCCTTTTTGAAAGCTCCCTGAATTTAACTGCACAGAATCCCCATGCAGGCTTTATTATTATATTCAGTGACTCTTCCAAGTGTTACATTGATCACTTGGGTTTTACAGCATAACAAACTCCTTAATAGTGCCTGTGTTGATACTTATAATCTCTAGAAAAGAGATTGGGGAGGATTCTGTGGTTTCTTCCCCAAACCCCAAAAACTTTAACCTTAGACTATTGACCTCATCCCTTTCCTAAGAGGTCTGTAGGGGGCGTGCATAAGCGCACCAACGTGCCTACCGTCCCTGTCCTATTGTTTCTTTTATTTTTCTTATATGTATCCAAGTATTCCTATGTTTTTACTTATACCTATTATTTTGTAAGCAATTGACAAAAATAAATAAATAAATAAAATAAACTCCTCTGATTCTAAGACTTCAATTTCTTTTCTCCACAGGGACAACCCGGTTTCCCAGGATACCCAGGATTACGGGTATTTAAAGCACTTTTTAGTTTTTGTAGAGCACTTTAACTTCTATGTGATCTTTATTAGAGAGTAAATGCTCTGCTTCTCATTTTGGATTAGGGTGTACCTGGAGATCATGGTGATGATGGTAAATCTGGCCCCAAAGGAAGCAGCGGTGAACGGGTAATGCCATTTCATCCTCTGACTCCAATAAGACTCCCTTCCTGCATCTTTCTCCCCAATGATTTTCTTTGTTCTAAATGTCATTTTGTAGCACTTTCTGGCAGAGCTATGGTATACTTAATTAGAAGAAAGATAGCATCATGGTACTTATTTGAATATATAATTGCCGAGTTAGTATTGCTATTTTATTGTACATATTAGAAAGATCCCCTACCTGGAGAGCTAGAAGGCATTGATTTCACTCACTTGTAATTGGTTGGAGAAGATGCTTTACACTGTCTGTACACATGCTATGATATGTAATTCATTGAAGATAGTATATATATGAGTGTATAACAGAATAACAGAGTTGGAAGGGATCTTGTAGGTCATCTATTCCACCCCCCTGCCCAAGCAGGAGACTCTATACCATTTCTGACAGATGACAGTCTTCTTGAAAGATTCTAGTGATTAAGCTCCCACAACTTCTGAAGGCAATCTGTTCCATTGGTTGATTGTTCTGTCAGAAAAATTATCCTTATTTCTAGGTTGAATCTCTCCTTGATCAGTTTCCATCCATTATTCTTTGTCTGGCCTTCAGGTGTTTTGGAAAATAGGTTGACCCACTCCTCTCTGTGGCAGCCCCTCAGATATGGAACACTGCTATCATGTCACCCCAGTCATTGTTTTCAATAAAATAGAGATACCCAATTCCAGCAAGCATTCTTCAAAGGTTTTATCCTCCAGTCCCCTAATCATCTTTGTTGCTCTTCTCTGCATTCTTTCTAGAGTCTCAACAACTTTTTATACTATGGTGACCAAAACTGGATGCAGTATTCTAGGTGTGGTCTTACTAAGGCTTTATAGAGTGGTATTAATACCTCATGGGATGTTGATTAAATCCCTCTGTTAATGCATTTTAGGATTGCATTGCCTTTTATAGCTGCAGTTGTAGACTGTTGGCTCGTATTTAGTTGGTTGGCTATTAAGACTCCAAGAACCCTCTCACAGTTACTGCTAATTAAGCCTGGTTTCTCCCAATCTAAATGCGTACTACTGGTTTTTCTTGCGTAAGTGTAAGACTTTACATTTTCTCTACATTGAATTTCATTCAATATATTGTTGTTGTTGCAGGTTTTTAATATACAAAATTTCATAATGATTTATTTATTTTACTGCAATTTAATTCATTTGCATTTTAATACTGGAATTCTAAGGAAGTAATGTGGTGTTGTTTACTTCAAATTAAGCCAATTCCCCAGTTAATTAGCATTATGTGTAAATCATGCAACTCTGACCACATCCTAGTTTTTTCCTTCAATAATCTGATTAAGGCATTCGTATTAGTTAGGTGTAAGATCCCATACCATGTTCTTTATCAGCCATGGAGATTCAAAATGAATTAGTGAAGTTAGTCAAAGTTTCAAAGAGAAACTTTGAATTATGTTCTTATTAGCCAGGAGCCAACTGTAGGTAAAAAGAAAGTAGCATTTCACAAAATTGGAACCAAATATGTTCATTAAGTACCTTCTGGTCATAGAATAATGTTAGAACTGTGAACATTATGTAAGCATTGTCAAATTAAACTCAGTGATACTCATTTGCTTGTGTAACGAAGCTAAAACATTGCTATAAGTTGAAATGATGAGTATTGTAATACTATTAATAATCTTATTATACCCATCTGCAAATACTTATCATATGTTTTTTTAGACTTACTGAATTAGAGATAGCAATCATGTTTAGCCAAGGATAGCGCTCCACACTTTTTAAATAGGAGAAAGGCTTTAAAGACAGACTGACAATAAATATACTTACGTATATTTATGGGTGCATGTGTGCATGTAGGAAAAAATATAATACCCATGGGTGAACCAGGATTTTCTTGAATTGGATAAGTTAAATTATGTTAGAATTTTAGGAGGCTTACAGTTTTTGTATGGGTTTTTTTTCACTCTACAAAACAAGTTGAAAACTATGTTTTGGGTTTTTGGGTAGCTGCCTCCCCCAAAAACAATCTTAGTGGTTCACTTCTAATCTCTACATCATTCAATAAATTATTTTTATTATTTACAATATGCTTTTAACTTGACCCTCAAGAATTATTTTAAAAAATATAATGCTATATAACCCAAATCCTTTTCATACAACTAAGACTGAATTACAATAAATAATAGAGATGTGAAAAATAAATGATTGCTAATTTAAGCAAACTTTCTAGATTAAAGTAATGGTGACAACTGTTGGGTATGTTAGATGCCTAGTGAATATGGGATGAAGGTGGAGAATGTATGGAGTAGGAGCAATGGAGAATACTGCAACGGATTCTTCAATGTAATACTAGGGAATAGATACAGAAACCTGAACAACGAGGACACATTTAATTAACTTGAAAGAGTTGTGATAAATAATATGAAAAATATTTATGATCTGAATCAAATGCCTAGTTTTCCCTTTTTAGGGACATTCAGGGGACCCTGGCCAAAGTGGACAGAAAGGAGAGAGTGGCTATCCAGGACCACCTGTAAGTTTTTGCTATGCTGGTTATTGCTTTAGTAACTACACTTTTCTAGTACACTTTTGCCCTTTCTTTTCATACAATTTGAAAACAAGCTCACATGCTCGATATTTATCTTCAGTTGTAAAGTTAAATTAAAATTCATTCTCTTAATTAAACTCATATGAACCACAAAAATTGAGATGTGGCTTTAATATGTTTACTCTACACATTCTTGACTTGCTTGCATCATTTAAAAGTATTCTAGATTGTACATAGATTAAGTAAAATTGTAGGAACTGATAACAGTTACTGAACTGATTATGGTTAGCTTATGTGGGAATTCTGCCAAAAGCCTGTTCACAATACCAATTTACTGCCTGCATTTTTTTCAACCACACTTACAATAGCTAAAGAGCTACATTTTACTGAGCTACAATAAAGGAAAGTACAGTGGTAAAAATTCAGAAGTTATAAAGTTTGAACCTTCAGTTTCAAAATTTCCCACTTTGGATTTTGAGATAAAAACTTTGTAAATATTTCAGGTTTTGCATTACATTTCCCTCATTTTGTGGCACACAGAGCCATCTCTCCGGGCATACCAGCCATTGCTCTTCCAGGTTCTGGCACACACACGTGCACCAGCCCGCTGGTCTTCGCATGCGCATGCGTGCCAGAAACTGGAAGACCAGGTGGCCAGTGGTGTCAGAAACTGGAAGCTCAGCTTCCCGGCGCATGCATACGCACCAGAGAGCTACTCTTCTGGTTTCCAGCACTCCCCCCACATGTGGTCCCATTTCGGCACTTGGTGCCAAAAAGGTTCAGCAACACTGATCTATATATTTAATGTACATTAAATGTAGAAATCTAATGTAGTAAACCAGCAGGATTTTTATGCACACAGATAAGGAACAGATAGCAATAGCAATAGCGCTTAGATTTCTGCACCTAAGATTTTTTTCTGCCATCAGTTTTCCATGTTTCTGTGTTTCTATCTGAATTCATTATATGCATTAGACATTGCAAGATATCCCAATTTGTAAAATGAAAGAGGAGGCATCCTTTAAAAAAAAACATGCAGGAGAGCCTTTCAATTTGTGTTCCATTTCCATTAAGGAGATGTGACAGTGAAACTGGTTGAAACTTGATGTACAGTATTATTTTGGAAAAAAGCTCTACTTGTTCCATGAGTGGCTTCCTTCTGGGTCAGCCTGCACAGAATCAGCCTCTCTGATTTTTTGTGCTCTTGGCAACTCACGGATAAGACTTTCTCCCCCAGTCTCTGGACTTTGTTCTCCCATATGATTAATTAAGTGTCTGACCTTGTCAAGTCAATTTTAAACAAGCACAGTTAAGTTTATTCACAGTAAATTATATCTACATTTTTTAAATCTTTTCTTTCAGGGACTTATGGGTAACAAAGGAGAGTCTAGAGATGTAAGTCAACCATTAGTTTGTGGTACCAGATCTTTTGTATTTCTTCATGTTGGAAAACTTTTTTCACTGTCTCTCTCTTTACTTTAAAGCACTGCACGCTGATACGCAACATCAAAGATAAATGCCGTAAGTCTATTTCTTTTTCCCCTGGTCTTGATGTAGTAGGCTTTTTGGTATAGATTATAAAGTAATTTCTTTCTTTTCCTTCTTTCTCTCTTATTATTATCCACAGCTTGCTGTTATGGTAAGTTCCTTTTAAATTACTCAATATCTGCAATCAGATGATAAAATGACATACACAACTTCTTTGAAAGACAAGCATTGAATTATTCACTGGTAAACTCTGTCCCTTCCTTTGGGGGTGGGGTGTAGAACTAATACCTTTTTTCTCATAACATTTATTTTTAATGTCCCTGGTTTCTGCAGGTCCAAAAGAATGTCCTGTTTATCCAACTGAATTGGCCTTTGCTCTTGATACTGCCGCTGGTGGAAGTGCAGACACTTTCAATAGAATGAAGGACACAGTAAAGTCAATTGTTAACAATATCACAATTACAGAAAGCAACTGCCCCAGAGGTGCCCGGGTAGCACTGGTTACATACAACAATGAAGTTACCACTGAGATACGTTTTGCTGACAGCAGAAAGAAGAAGGATTTGATCAAACAAATTGAGGACCTCCAATTTGTTCAGACCTCCAAACAACGTAGCTTAGAAACAGCCATGGCATTTGTGGCCAGGAATACTTTCAAGCGTGCACGTAGCGGCTTCCTTATGAGGAAAGTTGCTGTGTTCTTCACCAATGGGCCAACAAGAGCATCTCCAGAGTTGAATGAAGCAGTACTAAGACTCTACAATGCTGGAGTTGTACCTGTATTCCTTACAAACAGAGAAGACAGGGTCCTTACCAACGCATTACAGGTCTGCTTCCTTTTGGTTTTCTTCCCCCTGCACAATCTTTCCAGGATTCAATCAATCAATCAATTATAGGACTCAGGAATTCACTTCTGTCTTTCAGGAGCACTCAACAAAATGGCTTAATTTTGTTATTTTTTTTATATTGATTACTGTCCCTGGATCACTGAGCATACAATATTTTGGATTTGAAAAGGAAAAGGTTGCTTCAGAGTATTTGTAGCCATGTGCAGAGCACTTGTGGCCACTCCCTAAACTAAATGCGTCTTTTCCCCAAATTATGCTACAGCTGTGAGCAACAACCATTTAATCCTGGGAAAAGATGCTGCTGCATAGGGAGTTCATATATGAATGAATCAAACTTACATCTGTCAGCCTGAAAGTGTTGTGGTTTATCAGCAATAGCTAGGCAAAGTCTTAAAAGCAGCAGACAATGTAGATGTTCTTTTTGCCCAAGAAATGCTTACAAAACTTCCCTCAAAGGTGTTGTCTGAGCAAGGTAAAATAAAATAATCAAGATGGCAGCCACAATTGTGCAATTGAAGCTCTGCACTGATGTGACCATCATCTTGATTTTTTAAAACTCATATGCTATGGATGCCCATAAGACCATCCACAACAGGAGATTGTGACTGTTTTCAGAAAAGAGTAAAGGGCTGCCAATTACTGTAGCAGCTTTCTGTTTCTGTTTGTTTGTTTGTTTCCTAAGTTCAAAATAATAATTTGACTCTTGAGATCTACTGTATATTTGATATTCTATGTATCCAGTGAGACTTAATTTCTTCCTCCTGTATCTGTTAGTAATTTTTTTAAAAAAAACAGTCCTAAAGTTTAAGAAAAAGCGTATCATGTGGTGGTGGGGAATACCCTGAGGATGGGGAAGTTGGCAGAAATGACTGCGTATCCAAGCAGGAGCATCTGGCTTCTGATCATATAAACAGTTCTTTGGATATAAGCCATAAAGTCCATTAATAGTGTATGGCTGCTTCTTTATCAGTTGAAGCTGTCAGATCAGTATATACTGTGGATGAAGGAAGAGACTAAGGAGATGGCAATTATTATGTCATTGTTTTGAAAATGATGGCCTTGCACTCAGATTAATTAAAACATACGAAAACTTCTTTGCCACTGTGTGGCAACCTTTATTTTTGAAACTATCCTTAGAA
Source organism: Pseudonaja textilis (assembly GCF_900518735.1). The sequence goes on from NW_020769344.1 coordinate 3,593,879, forward strand.
GGATTAAAAGAAAAATTCTCAGACAATGATGGGAAACCTACATAGGACAGTAATTTGCTGAAATAGCTTCCTAATTTGAATAGCATCAAGTTAAGCACTCTTTTTCAAAGATGCATGTTGTCCTAGTTAAAATTATCCTACACAGGTTGTTCATTTCATAGTGCAGTCACATTAATTGGATTTTGTGCATGATCCAGTTTTTAAGATGTCGTTGTTGGCATCTCTCCGCCCTCCCCCATATTCTCTTCTGTCACTTCTACTAGGGCTCAAGATAACAATACATAATTCCTTCTCCATTTTATCATCACAATAGTTTTAGAAACTAGTTGGATTTGGACTTAATTCAAAGCCACTTCATGAGTTTTGTGGCTAAGTATATATTGTTAGTTTTTCACATCACATTTCTTGTGAGTAAGTTAATACGGGTGGTGGATAAGCCAAGAAGTTGTGATAGTTCATATTCAAGTCCTGGTCCACATGTTGTGAGTCCTATCCTCAGGTATTCTGGGGGTAAAGTAGGAGATAAAGAATGGGCAACCTGTTTGTTGCATCAAGTCTGAATTGGACTTTATGACAAATGCACATTCATGTTGAATCTTTCTCTCAATGATGCAGAAAGGTAGGCTTTGAATCTAAAAGGTAAATATATAGAACAATTTACAGAAATGTACTGAGAGCTGTATCATGTTCATGTGGAATTAAGAAAAGCTAGCCCCTTTCTTGGTACATTTTAGAGACCCTGGACAATTTAACAAACTCTTTTCAGAATTCCATTCACTACATGCTTCTCTTCTTGTTTTTAGATAAATAACACTGGTGGACAAGCTTTTGCATTTACTGGTGGCGCCGGTCAATTGGCTGCAACTCTTAGAAAAGTGTTCACATGCCATATTTGTCTAGGTAAAATATGCGACATTTTTTTTTGCTTGAAATATTTGTGTACTATGACAAAATAGATTTGTAACCAGTCTGCTTGAAGATTTTTGACAAAATTGGAGGGAACCGGGAAATTTGAGTGGGTTTTTTGTTGGTTTTAAGCTCTGCTATGTAAGGGCTGTGTTGTAGGACCATGGATGGACCTGCCTTCTTTTCAGTTTTGGACTTGATCAGAATGCCTTATGATGTCATGGTCATAAACCTTTCTGGAACCAGCTGTTCAGTCCAAGCAGGCTTTAAGAAACTTGTGAACAACTGTATTTGTTTTTTGACTGTTACTAAGGCTTCTTCTGTTTCTAATAGTGCTATACAAGGGACATTTTGTTTTTACATTTCCATTCTCATGATTATTCCCTATTGGTGTTGCTTTGGTAGTAATGAAATTTAAACCTACAATTAGCCTTGTTAAAGCAATACTACAATCTGCTCATAAGGCAGTCATTCAATTGGTCCCCATTCTAATGGAAAATTTTATGGTGGAAAAGAGCTGTGGTGGCGCAGTGGTTAGAATGCAGTACTGCTGGCTACTTCTGCTGATCACTGGCTACCAGCAGTTTGGCAGATCGAATCCCACCAGGCTCAAGGTTGACTCAGCCTTCCATCCTTCCAAGGTGGGTAAAATGAGAACCCAGATTGTTAGGGGCAATAGGCTGACTCTAGAGAGGGCTGTAAAGCACCGTGAAGTGGAATATAAGTGCTACTGCTATTGCTATTATGGGCCAGTCAAGGATTTCTAGACTCACTCTAAATAAATCCCTAAATATCTAAAACATTTTTAAATGCATAATTGGAAGGTACTAGATGCTTTGGTTTTTGGCACAAAGGAAGATTTGTATATCTTGCTGCTTATGTCCAATTGAAAGACAAAAAAAGGGCACTGCAAATATTAATTATGTAACAATTATATATTTATTTATCTAGATGTATGTGATCCTGATCCCAGCTGTGGTATCCAGAGGGCTGGCTTTGGCAGAGACAGACGGGCAGTTCCTACAGATGTTGACATTGATATAGCATTCATCCTGGATAGCTCTGAGAGTACCACTCAAATGCAGTTCAAAGAAATTAAGAGCTACATTTCATATATTGTAAATCAACTGGAAATTAGTTCTGATCCCAAGGTATCACAACATCATGCTAGGGTTGCCATTATCCAACATGCTCCTTTTGAATTTCAATCAAACACAAGCATATCTCCTGTCAAAGTTGAATTGTCACTCACAGATTATGGCCCAAGGGACAAATTAACAGATTTCATTCAGAACCAAATGTCACAATTGTATGGAACACGGGCTGTGGCGACTGCAGTAGACTATACAATGAGGCATATTTTTGAGAGTGCACCAAATCCCAGAGATCACAAAGTCATTGTTTTGATGATGACAGGAGGCATTGAAAAGGAAGAACTTGAACACCTTCAGAAAGTTATTGTAGAAGCTAAATGTAAGGGATATTTTGTTGTCATTATCGGCATTGGTAGGAATATTAATATTCCAAGTATCTACAGCTTGGCAAGTGAGCCTAATGATGTCTTCTTCAAATATGCTGATATGGCGTCAGAACTTCATGAAGAGCCATTGCTACGTTTTGGAAGCCTTTTACCATCCTTCATCAATAGTAAGTAGATGCTTAATCTGTCAGTGAAAGATAGGGAGTTAGAAGGGTTAGACCAAGGAAAATTTGAACCTGGAAAGGGAAACTTCCTTTTATCATTTTATAGTTTAGGGTGCAGGAGTCTACAGCAAAGAACAAGGTTGCAAAATAAACCTAAAACCATATGCTTGACTGAGTACTTCAATCAGCGTCTGCCATATATCTGTCTGTCTGTCTGTCTGTCTGTCTGTCCGTCCATCCACCCGCCCATCCATCCATCCATCCGTCCAACTTAGAAATTGCCCACTTCCTCCACAGAAGGAGTCTGGGTGGAATACAAAATATTAAACCATAAAAATTATATATTAAATTTAAAAAGAGGCAAAGATAGTTAACGTTCAATGTTAAAAATAAATTAAAAGATGTGGGGAGGGCCTTCAGGGCACTAAGCAGCCCCATAGCTGTGTGTTCCTTTGTGAGCCCCAAGCAAAACAGCAGAGCCTGAAATGAGAGATTTGGCTTGGATTAAGAGGATTACATGGATATTTAAATAAAACGTTTGTCAGCCAAATTGGATGCTTTGATCCTAGAATTGCAGGATCAGACAGATTTCTCTGAAAGGATTCCTAGATTTGTATTGATTAAAATAATTATTGTCAAACTTGGAATCATTAATCATTCTGAGTAAACACAACTTGCATGCATCTTAGATATCTCTTAATTCCTAGTTTCTCTGTTATAGATATTAAATTTGGAAAAAAATGTATCAGCGTATCTTTAAAGTATCCTGTTTCCTATTTAAACAAATAGCAAAGCCTTTAATTCTACCTAAAGAAAGGGCCTATGCTTCCTCAATTTCTATCTCTGTTTTCTTTTTTGCTTTCAAAATTATTAACAAGTAGCATTTAAAAATAGTAAGAAAATGACCATGCAGCTGTCTATCCAGACATATAATTTGAAACAGCAGAACAAAAAGCAGCACTTTAGTTCTTGATAGATTGATACCAAAAGAGAGCTCATGTAAGCTACTGCTATATATCTCTATATTAATAAAAGATAAGACATTGGGATACAACCAGCCAGGCAGCCGGGGGGGGGGGGGGCAGGGAGGGGGGGGCTGCTGAATTAGTTCAAGTTCTTATGTGGCTGCAACAGATCTAGAATTAACACCCCCATCCCAGCCCCTTAAGCTACACAGAGCTGTTATCTATTTGTTACCAGGCTGAGGATGAGAAATTCCTGTATAATGGGCAGAATTTAATAAAGCAGCAAGCTTGAACTCTACACATGTGGGTCTGATTGCTTATGGCTGACAGAATATTGCTAATTCTAAATAAGTGTAAGAATGTTTAAATAAAGACATGGTTTAAATTCCCATAATACGTTTGGAAAATGAGAAAATATTTATGCAAAAATTCTCCCTTATATTTTAGGTGAAAATACCTTTTACTTATCTCCAGATATCAGAAAAAAATGTGATTTGTTCCAGGGTGACCAGCCAATCAAAAAATTTGGCCAAAAACAACTGTAAGTCTTTATCATAATTTATCTTCATTGTCAGAAAGTAATTTTTCCTCCAGATACCAAGTTATCTATGAGAGAATGAGACCCCTCTCTTCATTATCCTTGTCATGTTATCTCTATTTTTCAATTGTATTGATTATGTTGTAGTTTATTTGCTTGATTGTTGTGAGGCACCCAGTCATTGTGAATTGTGGCATACAAATTTAATAAAGTATTAAATTATTATTATTCATCACACAATCAGCCAGATGTTCAGACTGGGTTTAGCATTTTTGTCTACCTATCAAGTCCTTACCAAGGACCTGGGATAGGCAAATCTGGATACTTAATGTTGTTACACATATCACCGCAGGATGGAAGCTGTTTCAAGTAAAGCTGCCTTCTGCAATTGACTGATGGCAAATTTGTCAATGCCTATGGTGTTCAAGTGGTGCTCCAGTTGTTTTGGGACTGCACCCAAGGCACGTATTACTATCGGTACTACCCTTGCTTGCCTTTGCCATAGTCGTTCTATTTCTATTTGTAGGACTTTGTATTTTGTTATTTTCTCCAGTTCTTTCTCTTCTATTCTGTTGTCTTCCAGTACTGCCACATCGACTATTCAGACTAATAATAATAATAATAATAATAATAATAATTATTATTATTATTATTATTATTATTATTATTATATCTGGGGATTGAAGGGGCAATAAATATGGGTTTAGAGCAATATAAACTTGTTTCTTATATGGGTAGAAAGCAGTATCCCCATTTGACCCTGTCCTTGTCTCATCGCCAACTCTTAAGGCAGGGGTCTTCAAACTTGACAGCTTTCAGACTTGTGGACTACACCTCCCAGAATTCCTCCTTTAGTCATGTTAGCTCAGGAATTCTGGGAGTTGAAGTCCACAAGTCTTAAACTTGCCAAGTTTAAAGACCTTTGTCTTCAAACAGTTGTATTTAAATTATCTTTAATTGTACAGTATTTAGATGTCCAGGGTTTAAAGCATTGTTTTTCTTTTCAAGCCAATGGCATTCAGTGATGGCTGCAAGTTCTATAAAAGCTACTATGTTCTGTAAGCACTCTATCAAAGACTAAGTCTGGTGACTAATAATACATGAGAGTTCTTATTCTTCCTTATAAGCTGATGTAGGCTTACCTCTCGCCCTGTCTCTTGTCTATGTAAAGAAAGAAAAAAGAAGGACAGTAAATTCCTAAACATAACCAATGCTTGTGAAATTGGCAACCTTTGTGATGCTGATCTTTTTTTTCCTAACACCCCCCACCCCTCCCCACTCAAGTATTCAGATTGGATATGGCAGAATGGGTCATCGGAAGGAATGGTTGGATAGAGTCCTGGAATCTGGCTCTCCCCATCCCTGATGCTGTGCTTGAATTGTGGATATTTTACTTGTGTGGCTGATGATTTGCTGAAAAGGGAGAGCAGCACATTCCCAAGAGTCAAGCAGATGTTTTGTCTCTTGCACACTGCACGGGCATGATGAGGACAGTCCCATTTAGCATTGGGTCAGAATAGACTAAAGCAGTGGTGGGATTCAGCCAGTTCTCACCACTTCAGGAGAACCGGTTGTTAACTTTCTGAGCAGTTTGGTGAACTGGTTGTTGGAAGAAATCATTAGGGCAGAGAACCAGTTGTTAAATTATTTGAATCCCACCACTGGAATAAAGGAACATGAGTTGGAGCAGCAGGATAGTTTGGCAGGATGACTGGAGAACTCTTTTTTTAAAATTGGTTTTTAAAACAAACATAAACAAACAAAACATAAAAACATCAAATTATCTTCCATATATGTACATACAGTGTGCCGGTTTATTTACAGATTGTTTTGTGCTTCCATTTCATAGTCTTCAATTATAATTACATTGTATATAATCTCGTATTTTCAATCAATATATTAAATACATTAATATCATTATTAATCAATCATTTGACTATACTTTCATTCATTCATGTTTTCCAAAATGATCATATTTTACTTAATTTGTTTTATAACAATTCAATTATCATCCCAGATCTATCCTAGAATCATTTTGTAGATATAATAAGAAAAGAATACATCTTTATATATTTATTATTTTCTAAAAGTCTACATATTTCATTACTATATTTTATTGTCTAACCATTGATAGAATAGATCCCAAATTTTATAAAATTGTTTATCATCTTGTTCTCTAATTTCAAATGTCAATCTACTCATTTCAGCACATTCCAATATTTTCCTAATGATTTCCTCCTGTGATGGTATTTTCTCATTTTTCCAGTTTTTAGCAAATACAATCCTAGCCGCTGTTAATACATTTACAGTCGGGTGTTTCAAGTCTTTACTATATATTTCAGGTAAAATTCCCAATAAAAATATTTCTGGTTTCAAATCTGTATGCTTTTTTGTCATTTTTTCCAACCACGTGTGGATTTTAGTCCAGTATTTTTTAGCATCCGCACAAGTCCACCACATATGAGCCAGGTATCTGATGACATTTCCAACATTTTTCGGATTTATTCTTGAACATTCTTGCTATTCTTTTCGGGGGGAAATGCCACTTGTAAAATATCTTATACAAATTTTCTTTATATGTTGTTGATATTGTCAATTTTGAGACCACAATTTTTGCCATTTCTCTAGATCGATCCCATATCCAAAATTCTTCCCCCAAGCAATCATAGTTTCTTTAACTTGTTCTTCTTCTAGTTTAATTTCTAATAAATATCCATACAATTTTTTAATCACCTTTTCATCAGTACCTGTCAAAATCATAGCTAAGTCAGTCAGTTTATCATAGAAACCTTCTGTTTTAGAATCTTTATCATACATTGAATGTATTTGCGCATATGAAAACCAATTCATCTTTATTCCTTGTTCCTCTAGTTTTTGTATAGATTTAAGTTCACCCTTTTCATTCAATATTTCACCATATCTAACTGTTTGTTCCTTTTTATATATTATAGGATAAGAAAATGCTTCAATAGTCGATAGCCAGACTGGAATTTTCAAATAACATTGTCTTTTAATCTTCTCCCAATTTAACCACAGAGACTCCCGTATATAATGTCTTCTAAAGTACCCCTGTGTTTTAGTTCCTTTATACCATAAAAAAGCATGCCACCCCAACAACAGGTCATGTCCTTCTAATGTCAACAATCTAGTATTTCTTAATGTTATCCATTCCTTAACCCACATCAAATTTGTAGCTTGGTAATACAACTCCCAATTAGGCAAACCAAATCCTCCTCTTATTCTAGCATCTTGCAAAAGTTTTAACTTTATTCTCGCTTTCTTACTTTGCCATATATATTTCAACACAATTTTATTTAAATCTTCAAAGTAGTCTTTTCCAAGCCTAGTTGGGATTGTTTGAAACAAATATTAAATTCTGGGTAATATATTCATCTTGATTGTTGATATTCTCCCTATTAATGACAGTTGTAAATTTTCCCATTTCTCCAGATCTAGCGCTATCTGCTGTTTAAGTTTGATATAATTATTCTCTTTTAGTGTACTGCATCTTGCTGTCAAGTATATCCCCAAGTACTTGATCTTATTCATGACCTGAATTTTCAATAGGTCTGCCAATTCTTCCTTTTGTCTTGATAGCATATTCTTTGTCAAGATCTTTGTCTTATCTTTATTTATTTTCAAACCAGACATCTTTCCATATGTCTCTATCTTTTCTATCAATTTTGATGCTGTTTTTCTAGTGGGTCTTCTAAGATAAAAACCAGGTCTTCTGCAAATGCTTGTAACTTAAATTTTTCCTTTTTAATTTTCATCCCTTTTATATTCTTTTCATCTCTAATATTTCTGTTTAGCACTTCCAAAGTTAACACAAACAACAAAGGTGATAGTGGGCACCCTTGTCTTGTTCCTTTTCTTATATCGATAGATTCTGTCAGTTCTCTTTGCTCTCTGATTATGATATATAGCTTCTATTGCTTGAATAAATTTTCTAGCAAAGCCTATCTGTTCCAGCAGTAATAACATGAATCGCCAATTCACATCATCAAATGCCTTCTGTGCATCTAGAAATATCAAAGCCATTTGTTTTTCAGGATGTGCCACGTAGTATTCCAGTGTCCAAGATTACTCTTATATTGTCTTTGATTTGTCTCTTTGACAGAAATCCATTTTGGTCAGGATGGATAAAATGATTTAAATATTTTTTAAGTCTTTCTGCCAATATTGAAGAAAATATTTTATAATCTGTGTTTAGTAGGGAGCTAGGTCTATAATTCTTGATTTGTAATGAATCGGTCTCCTCTTTTGGAACAAGTTTGATATAAGCTTCTGACCATGATTTAGGTGTCCTCTTCTTTAACATAACTTTATTCATAACTTCTAGCAGTGAAAAATTCAATGATTCTTGTAATGTTTTGTAAAATTCTGCCGGAAGTCCATCTGGGCCTGCTGCCTTTCCATTATTTTGTTTCTTAAGTGCATCATCGTTATATTGTTTTCTAACATTGTTTCAATCTCTTTAGGTATCTGGGGTAAATTAGCATTCTGTAAATACTGTTTAACTCTTTCCTCATCAATATTCTCTTGTATGTATAGTTTCCCATAATAATCTTGAATCCTTCTTCTCTTTACTACCCTAGCAAACTTGGCCTTGGTCATCTATTAATTGCTATATTTTCCATGATTCTTTCTCCTTTCTCAATTTATATGCTAACCATATACCTGGTTTATTTGCATCTTCAAAATAGTTCTGTTTGGCACCTCTAATTTTTTGTGCTAATTCTTCTTTTTCTCTTAGACCCATTTTATATTTGGTTATATCCATTTTTAACTTAATGTCCTTTCTCTGTGGCATTTTCTGTAGCTTTTTTTCGAGTCCTTTATACTCATCTTCTAATGCCTTAGAGGCTAATCTTTTTATGGTATTTCTTTTCCTTGCATAGTCTATTATCAAGCCTCTAACATATGCCTTCATTGTATCCCATACATTCTGGATTGATGTATCTTCTTTTTTGTTTTCTCCAAAGAAAAAGGCCAATTCTTTCTCCATCCACTGTGTGAAGTCTTTTCCCTTTAAAATAGTATTATTTAACGTCCATCTAGATCTTCTTCTTTGTCCTTTCCATTTAATTGTCATTGGATTGTGATCTGCCCAAGTACTTGTTTCAATATTTATTTCTTGAATATTAGTTAACAATTCTGTTGACATCCATATCATATCTATTCTGGACCATGATAAGTGTCTATTTGAGTAGAAGGTGTATTGTTTAGTTTTAGCATTTCTTTCTCTCGATGTATCTTTTAAGTTTATGTCATCTACCATTTTAAAAAAATATTTAGGGAGAGTCTTTCTATTTTGCTTTATTGTTTTCTGTGCTGTGTAGTCCAGTTTATTGTCTACAATTCCATTAAAATCTCCCATCATAATTATATTAACATAGTCCAATTCAACTATTTTCATATGTAATTTTTTATAGAATTCTTCTTGTTTGTCGTTTGGGGCATAAATTGCAATCAGGAGTGTTTTCATATTATTGTCCATTTCCACCATTAATATTCTTCCATTGTCATCAGTATAAATCAATTTCACTGAGATGGTCTCTTTAATATATAAAACCACTCCTCTTTTCTTACATTGTGTCAAGGAAGTGAATATTTTCCCTAATTTTGGCTGAATCAACAATTGTTCATATTGTTTTTTAATATGTACTTCTTGTAGGCAGATTATATCCAATTTTAATTTCTCTAATTTATGAAAGATTTTCCTTCTTTTAACGGCTGAGTTAAGTCCATTTATATTAATTGCAATCAATTTTTTTTTCTTCCATGGTTATATTTTGTAATTAGGTTTAACAGCTCTCGTGGATCTTGGTTCACGCTGTTCTTTGGCTTCCTCCTTTCCACCTACTGCACCTTCTTCTTTTTCAGTCGTCATTTGGGAGTCCTTCTTGGAATTCAATTAGTAAAATTTCTTTTTCTGCCTCTTCCTCCCCTCTGAAAAATTCTGTGTAAAATGATTCAGCTTTCTCAATTGAGTCAATTCTATATCTCTGTTCTTGCCATGTAAACATTAAACCTTCTGGAATCAGTCATCTATAGTTCACCTCTATTTTAAGTAATAATTTGGTCAAGAATCGGTATTCCCTTCTCATCTCTCTCACTCTTCTGAGTACTTGTTTCAAGACCACAATCTCCTTATCTTTGTATTTCAATGTTTTCTCTCTTGCCACTTGTAATATTTGTGTTTTAATGGCTTTCTTTGTAAATCTGATGTGAACTTCTCTTGGTAAGCTATTTCTCATCACATATCTTGTGAAGACTCGATAAACCTCATCTATTCCATCCATCATCTTCTCTTCAGTTATTTCCAAAGCTTCAGCCAATATTTCTATCATTATCTCAGCTAGATTTTGTCCTTTTTCTTCCTCTATGTTTTGAAATCTAAGATAAAATTCTGATCTGTCCATCTCCCATCTCAGCATACCACTTTTATCTTGTTCAACCACAGTTAATCTGTTATCAATGTCTCCAATCTTCTTATCTCTTTGTTTATCTTCTTCAATTTTTTGGAATCTCTCATCATACTTCATCATCATTTGTTGGATGTTCTCCACTTTTTCATCGGTTTTCCTTGTTCTTTGTTCAATGTTCTCTATTCTCTTTTCAATATTCTCTGATCTTGTTTGAATATTTTGAATTCCTTGCATAATCATATGCACCGTCACTTTTTCTTGTTCTTTTTCTTGTCTTAATATTGTCTGTATTGAACGTTGTCTCCAGATGGTGGAGAGGAAGAAGTGGAAGTTGAAGAACCAGGAGCTGTTAATTTCCTATTCATTTTGAGGAGTTCAAAATCTTCAGGTTCTTCTAGACCTTAATCCAATTGTAAAATAACCAATTGCAGTTCCAAATAAAAATAGTAGGAAAAAAGTAGGAAAATAGTAAGAAAAGAGAAGCCAAATAGTAATAATAATAGAAAAAGAAGAAAAAATTTCTTCAGGTTCTTGTATACCTTAATCCAATTGGTTGGTTAGATGACAGTAAAAATTCAAAAATGAAGGAAAAGACCATAAACACACCATGAACACACACACACACACACACACACACACACACACACACACAAAAGTTGTAAAATCCTAAAAAAGGCAAAAAAGTGAAGAAAAAGGCTAAAAAAGAAAGGAAAAATTCTTCAGGTTGTTCAACACCTTAATCCAATTAAGAGGTCTCAAATATAAAAGTATGCATAAAAATAAACCAAAAAGAAAAAGAAAAAAGACCAATATGGAAGGTAGATGGAAAGACAAAAACACCAGGAAGGGAAAGAGAAGAAAAAGGCTACTCCCTTAAAAAGAAAAGGAAGGGAAACATTAATACTAAAGCTTTTCCTTTAAAATAAAAAGCAGATGTAGAAATTTAACTTCCAAATACAAGAAAAAAAACAAAAAAAACAAAGACAAGTTCCAGAGAGCCAAAAATCCAAATAGCTATTGCAAAAAAAAAAAAAAACCTGATGAGGAGGGGTAGCGCAGTTCAAAAAGAATAAAAAGAGCACACAGCACTTTGTTTGATTATCCAAGGCTCTTGTTATAACTCTCTTCTCCGAAGACTTATCACCTTTTCTTTTCCTAAGCTTCAACACCAGACTCCAGCTGTTGATAGAAACCAAGAAGAGCACCTGTAATAATACTCTCCCGTGCTCTTCCCTCTATCTTATCAAGCAGGCAATGTCCTTGAAACAAAGTCTCAGTTTTTTCACAAGTTTGTCTGGTCAAAAGAAAAATTGAATATTTCCAAGCCTCTAGTTGGCAGTTTTACAAAGTTTCTTTAACTTTCACTTTCCCCCTTCTTTTCCAAGCAAAATATAATAAGAATTAATTAAAAAAAAGAAAAAGATATTTAAAAAAATAACTAAAAGGGAATCTCTGACTTAAAATATTATAAAATCAAAAAGGAGAGAATATATAAAAAGAAGAAAAAAACCAGTCCAGTTTTGAAATATAAGATCATGTGTAGGAAATCCAGCAATGAGAAAAAAAATATTACTTTGACATTCCTATTTAAAATCGCCGCTTAATCACTTCTGTCAAAACTTTTACAGATTCTTTCTTTCCCTTAAGGTGTCCTTTCAAGTCTTAAAATAAAGAAAAAGTTCTCACCAAACCGGCACACTCTCTGTTTCCGTTCTCTTTTGTTTCCGAGCTGTCCCAACTTCAGCAGCTTTAATGGCTGCCTCTTTGCTGCTGGCAAAAAGAGCTTCTCCTGGATCTACCAGGGACTTTGCGATATCCCTGGGATCGACAGGATGCGCTCTTTACATTCACCATCTCTTCGGGAAGGTTTGGATCCAGTTGGACCATCCAGGAGCAAAGATATTGGCTGCAGTCTCAGATCTCCAAGATCGCATGCCGTATCGTCGCGACGCCAGCTCTGCCCTCTCCCTGACTGGAGAACTCTTTAACTCAAGGGTCTCTAACCTTGGGCACTTTAAGACTTGTGGACTTCAACTTCCAGAATGGGAGCTGAAGTCCACAAGTCTTAAAGTGCCCAAGGTTGGAGATCCCTGCTTATTCATCAACAGGAAAAAGCTTATTTTGTAGTCCTGATTACTTCAGCTTTCGAATTTCTCCTCTGGTGGTCAATTGGATCAACAGGAGACACTTCCACAGGTCTGTTTGGGAAGCTATCACAGATAGCTTTTAATCAGAACAATCACTTCACCAACTGTTGGAAGTACAGTATTTTTAAGATGATCACTTGTTCTTTCAGATTTGAAGATGTATTCATATATTAGAAAATATACCAGAAAATACTCATATACACCTATACTAGGAAATGTCCCCATCTAGAAAATCCCATATACTTTTCTGACCAAATTTACTTTTCAAGAACAGGTACTAGGGGCATCTTAATAAAATTACTAAATTTCGGATAAAGTGGTGCAATAAATTTGCTAAAAACTGTAAAGTATTTTTGTTCAAAAAGGAACATTAGATTTTTTTTTAAAGCGGCTATCCTAAATATCTCTACCAAACAAGTGCAAAAGAGTGCTGATGAAAATTTTGAAACAAAGACTTGATTATTTACAGTGTGCATAACTGTTTCTGTTTCTTCAATCAGAAATATTCCAAATAATGTTACTGTCACACCTGTTGTAACAGAAAAATTGGAAGGTAGGTACATTTTCCTGCCTAAATGTTTTACTTTGCAATAATTTGCTATTTGCTGTTTTGTTTACAAAAGATTCCTAGGTTTAACTTCAAATACCATATCTTTGCTTCAGTAAAAGAGAGATGTATGAAAAGAAGCCCTGCAGATTATATTTAAAAATAATAATTGAAAAAGCCGCAAGCAGCGGGAATGGATAATATTTTTTTACAGAGGAAAACAGCTGGAAGTGGAAAAAGTTGAGGTTTCCTCAGCAACTCTTTTCAGTGATTACATCTTCAGGAGGCTTTTTTTCCATTAAAACAAAATAAAAAGAAATTGTGGGTTTGCTCACATATAATCTTAAATGTAGTTTGTATTTAATGCATTTAATTACAGCCTCTTTTTGTGTTTTCGAACATGAAATGTGATCTGTTCATTTTCTATGCCTATTAGCAGGCAGGTCTTAAGTAAAAGATTTACAAAATAAGTGTATGTTAGACTTCCTGTCAAAGGGCCCTGGAAATGTTTGCAATCTTTTTTACATTGCAAATAGTACACAGTTCCACATGCAATTAAAGGTTCTAGCACATTGGGATATTCTTAGTTTATTATAGAGATTTGTTTCACTTTCCCCGTTGAGGGATTTTTGTGTTACTTACTCTAGGATCAACTAACTTTTCTTTTAATGAATGATATCTTTTTTAATATGACTTGTCCTGAATTCCAAATCTATTAATTTTGTTCTTTTACTAGTTTTTTTTTTCTTCAACAGTGATTAAAAATAATGGAGAAGTCAAGATAACTGATATAACTGAAAACAGTGCTAAGCTGCATTGGATGATTCCTGAGCCTCAGAAAGTCTATACCTATCACATCACAGTCACCTCAGCACATGACCACTCCTTGGTTGTGAAGCTTAATTTAACTAGCAATGAAAGAGTCATTGGAGGTCTTCAGAGTGGAGAAAAGTATGATGTTACTATCACAGGCTACCATAATGCCCAGGCCAAAGCTACTTATAGAGGAACATTTAATACAAGTAAGTTATCTTGGGTATTGGAATTAAGTGCACTGTTTTTTCTAACAATTTCAGATTTTGGACATACGAAGAAGCAAATCAGTACATTGTCCTAATAATAATGCACATAAACTGATTAATGCTATGTATTTGGTTCTAATTTTTTTAAGCAACACTATATGCTATAGATTTTATACAGTAGGAGAAAAAGATAGTATTGTAACAATTTGATGAATATTGATCTGTGACTTCCAAGAGTCTATTCAGAAGGAATAATGCTCTCTTCCTGCATTTTTACATTGCTGGAGCATGATTTCTAGTGAGAAATATATTTCTGAATGAAGTGCCTGATTTGAGCACCACCTTTGTTAAGAACCGTTTTATATTTCAGGCAAGTTTGCTCAAAACGTCTTTTAAAAAGGGAGCTCATAATAACTAATCATAAGTGGATTACTGAATATAGTCAGGTGTTACATAATATTCAAAATATATACCCAGGGGTGGGATTCTACCAGTTCTCACCTATTCGGTAGAACCGGTTGTTAACATTCTAAGCAGTTCGGAGAACCGGTTGTTAGAAGAAATTACTGGCCTAATCCTGTAAGGAAGGCAGGAAGGAAATATTCTGGTGTTGCTTACAGAAACTGCCTCTCTGTTAACCCTTATTACATTCTTGGCAGGACTAGACTTCCTGTCTCTGGAACTTCTCTGGCGTTTTTTCCCCTCCTTTGCCGGTACTTTGTTTGTGTGGAGTTCAAAGTTACAATGGCACTGAAAAAAGTGACTTATGACCATTTTTCACACTTATGACTATTGCAACATCCCCACAGTCATGAGAGTCCAGGCGAGGAGATGCGTGCCTTGATGTGAGTGATATTGAGTTGGCCACACCCAGCCAATAACATGACCACCAAGCCATTTCCACCCAGTCACATGACCACCAAGCCATGTCCACCACCTAAGCCACGCCCAAAGAACCGGTTGTTAAAAATTTGAATCCCACACCTGTATATTATTATATTTCCCTGATTTTAATTGATTCCTAGGCACTGTGCTTTCTAAAATCGTAATATTAAAACACACGATAGCTTTCTTGTTCTTTATGCATCATTATATATAAAGCTGAAGAAGTGTTGTGTGCAATGCCTCAATCAGAATGGACATAAGTAAAAAAGTTTATTGCTGTGATTTGAGTCCTCCTGAGCCCACCCTCACAATTGCTTGGCTTGCTTTCTACAGAGAGCATGCCAGGAGCCAAGATCCCTTCAGCAGGAACAGCAGCAGTAGCAGCAGCAACCAATGTAATGGTGAACACTGAACCTTTGGAAGTCCCTGAAAAAGGTGAGTCCAAGCTATGAAAGACGTCAAAGGTGTGAGAAATGAAAGTTTGGATGGATTAAACCAGCAGTCCCAAAACTTTTGGGTGCCAGGGACCAATTTGATGCAGAGAGGTTTTTCTGTAGACGAGGGGGGGCGTGGTTTTGCATGCTGCCTGCACCCGGCGTATAGGGCTGTTGGCCCAGACCAGTTTCTGGCATGTTGCAGACCTGTGCCAGTCCACAGACCAGGGGTTGGGGACTCCTGGATTAAACTGTGTTCTAGACAGAACATCTAAAGTGGCACCAACATGATATACTACCTATAACAAAGGATACTGGTTGATTTTTGTGGAACAGTAAAATATAAAAACTAAATGGTAAAGATTATGAACCAGGGAACTTTTTATCCCAAAGTAAGTGGCAAATAGATTCATGATTATGAACCCCAGATGCCCCACGCTTTATACCAGTTTTCATTAGCTAAAGTCAGCAAGTAGTAGTATTATTGTTCGTTCTCAGTGAAGCATGACAGGATTGTAGAAATTAAAGCTGGATTCTAATACTGGGTGATTTTGAAAATTCCAAAAGAGCTAAGAGGATGCTCAAATGAAATGTACCATATTGTACATCTCTTCTGTGGTGAGATGCATTAGTTCCTTGTATGTATGTATGTATGTATGTATGTATGTATGTATGCATGCTTTTTATATTGCATGAAGGCATGTGAAAAGGAAGAATACCTAGTTTTGCACAACCCTACAATAGTTTTTCAGGAAAAATACCCACAATTACACTGTTTACCAATTCTTTGACATTAGTAATGGTAGGATGTTCTTCAGCATTGCAAAGTTTAAAGCTTTAGAAAACTTGTAAATAAAAAAATCCAAGGAACACATTGCATTTCTCCAGTGATTACAGCTAGGGAGACTTGATCTGCTGTCTTAACAATCTTTTTCCCAAAAGAAGGCCTATCACTACTGTTCTAGTAATACTGCCCATTTGCATTTTGAAAGGCAAATATTGGCTCATTCACTCCATCAGCAGACAATGATTTAGCTTCATATCCTGCAACTGTGCAGCACTTTGGTTTCATTCCAAAAAGATGCTTCAGAGTGCACATTGGCATGAATGTATCTGTATCTGAGTTCTTTCAAAGTAGCCATGTCTTACCTTATGCTATGTAAATTGGTAGTTGCATAGGGCAGCTGTGCGACAGACATCTGTTTTAAAGAGTTGCAGTCATGTGCTGTGTTCATGTATCAAGGGTTCATTTTTAAAATATTTCCAAAGCCCTGCCAGCCCTAATAGCCCATCACCCTAGTCATCCTAGCATAAAATGTTTCTGAGGGTAATGGAAAATATATTTTCTTATGGCTCATTGGAAAAGTCTGAGTTACATGATGTTGTGTCACTGTAAAATCCTGTGCTCATTTCTTTGCCATGTGTCTTAGCTCAAGTATTTATTTTTGTAACAAACCATTAACAAATCACTGTGCTAAATCAGTTATTAACAATATGTAGATAATTCACATTTGTTCTGAATGTATGATTGTTGTGTTAATTTTTTGTTATAATAATTTTATGTTAATATGACAAGTTTTGTTTGGTGCCACTCTGATTTGCCTGCTCATAAGATTTTTAAAAACTATAGTAGATAATATAATTTTACAAAACTAAGGTGTGTTGAATTGATACTGGATTTTTTATTTTTCAAACTCTGATGTTATCTTTATTGCTTACAGTATTTGAACATCCTTGTATACTGTCCATTAACAGGAAAGATATGCGCCATATAATTTTTTCAAATTTCAGATTCAAACATGTAGTTTATCTTGCTTTGTTTTAGCTTCCCACAATCTATTGTTTCTGGGGGGGTTTTCTGTTTTTTTTTCTATTGCATATTATGAATTCTGGCCTGAATTACCATGCCAGACATTTCTAATAATGTTCATGATTGGGGTAGAACTCAAATTTTTTAAAATCTGCAAACTTCTGCAAGACCATATGAAAAAAATACTAGGATTTTCTTTCATTCAAAATTACAACTGAAGGTTTGATGAAAGCTACTAGATATATATCTTCATACAGGCTACCCATCAGTGCTGTTTTGAATATGCTATTCCGTTTTATGAAGTTAATCATAGAAAAATGTAGAAAACTAAATCCTTATAAGAGATAAATTTTGAAAGACAGTTTTGAAAATGTTGAGCTTTGCAAAGCTTTAGTTGGAAATTGGTGGAGATATCTTGCCCCCAGATATGGTCGATTTTACATATTTGCATTACAGACTAATTTCTTTAATCGTTTTCATCTTTGTCTAATTCCATCATTCTTGTCTTGTTAATGTGTATAATTGCACTTATTTTCTGTTACCAATATTCAGCCTTTATGACACAGTTGTTGCAGCACTGAACTGGTTCTTCAAAATCTCTTGTCCTCGTCTAATTTAACATCTTTTCAACTATTCTTTTACAAGAGAGCCATGTAAATTTTATGTAATTATGGCAACCCTTTTCCTTCGGACTTCTATTCACCTACAAAGGTGAAAATCCCCTGTAGTCACATCATATTGTTTCTGAAGATACCATGACATGATTTTGGGTTGGAGGCAGTAGGAAACGGTGTGCGTTTGTGTGTGTCTATGTGCTCATGTGTACTCTTCCAAATGGCTATGGGGACTGCTTTGCTGAATAGCCTATGTTTTTGAGACGTGATAATGCTTTATTATGCATCCAAGAGGAAGGAATAAACTTCAGTGCCAATGTAGAAAACAAAATATAAAGTAAAGGATACAAGCATGTCAAGTTACAGATAGTCCTTGACTTACAACTATTTGTTTAATGACGTTCAAAATTACTATGATCCTGAAAAAAGTGACGGGACCTTTTTCACACTTACGACTGTTGCAGCATCCCCATGGTCATGTGGTCAAAATTGGAGCACTTGGCAACTGGCATGTATTTAGGACACTTGCACAGTCCCAGGATCAGGTGATCACCATTTGTAACCTTCCCAGCCAGCTTCCGAAAAGCAAAGTTAATGGGAGGGAAGCCAGGTTCACTTAATGACTGCATGATCCACTTAACAACTGCAGTGATTTGTGGCAAAAGGGATGCAAAATGGGCCAAAATTCACTTAAAAGCTGCCTTGCTTAAAATTCACTTAAAAGCTGCCTTGCTTAGCAATAGAGATTTTGGACTCAATTTTTTTTACAAGTCGAAGACTAGCGGTAAGGTGAATAAAATGATTTTAAAAATTCTATGACCAACTTCATTGAAAGAGCCGTTTTCTATACAATATATCAACCGCTAATTAATTATTCTGTTATTTTTGTTTTTAAAAATCTCTTTTTTCCCCTGAACTTAGATTTAGGTTACACCATTGTCTAATTCTAACACAATTAAGGTCTTATTCAAATAATCCTATCCAACCTTAATCCTCCAAACAACAGCTACTTTGCTTTTTGTTTTGAGAAGAGCCTGGGAGTCTCAGCTCTTGCCAATCGATAAGACTTTAGGATTGTAAATTCAGTTTCCTTCTCCTGGCAAGTACTTTAAAAGCATGATAGTGCCACCGAAAGCACTTCAGGCAACAGCAGACAAATTCACAGTGTAGCTTAATGGTCAACTTCCTTGCAAGCTCTGAGTTCACAGACATGCCCCTTCTAGGTGGCCGGTTTGTCCTCAGTTGACAGTATAGCGAATGCTGACATCAGTACACTACTAGCCCTTAATCTAGAAGGCCAACAAATCGAACTAAGTGGACAGGAAGTAGCATAAAGGCTCCACAGGGAAAGATGTGTTGAAATTCACTTTCCAAAACTAAGAAGGCCACAGGTCTTGTAAGAAGGGTATTATTTGTACTAAGGGTAGGATTGGCCCATTGGTGATAAAATAAGAACAGTGTAATTTGAGGAAACAACCATACAGTTCCAGTGGCTTGTGAGATTTGTGACTATGTCCTCTTTGCATTTTCCCCACTCTGCCTTTTATATTTCTGACTGCTACTCTGTAGTGGATTTGGCTAATGACTTAACAGAAGCATGCAGAAATGTAGCACTTTTACAGTCCATCTACATAAGACATGAGCCAATGGAGTATTTATACTCATGCGCAAGCTGCCTGGCATATCTGTGATTTTATTAGGAGTGCAAGGTTATTATTTTCCATATAGTTTCTGTAAAAATTATTAGTGAAAGTTTGTATTCTACATTCTTTTCGCTTGTTGAAAATGTTTTTTGTTTTTGTTTTGTTGGCATCTTGTGCCTTTTTCTGAAGCTTTTAATATTTTCAGGATCATTTAACCTTTGCACATGTTGAAATTCAAATTTAACAGATCCTTGCTTACTGGACCTTGACATGGGCACGCAGTGCAAGGAGTATCAGGTTAAGTGGTTCTTTGACTACAAAAACGAGATCTGCACCCAGGTTTGGTATGGTGGGTGTGGCGGTAATGCCAATAGATTTGAGACAGAAGCTGACTGCATTAGCAGATGTGTGAAGCCATGTAAGTACTCAAATAGGATTAACCCATTTTGTACTTTCAATATTATGAAACAAAGTTTCCAAGCAGATGGGAAAAATAGTTTAAACACAAATTCCACACACTTTTTCTCTACAGCAGATGAGAAAGACATGCAGCTTCCTGTTCTTGAGAAAAGTCATTTGTCAGGTAAAGTCAGAAATGGAGAGGATTGTACTTCTGACTATTTGTCCTAAAACTGTGTCTTGAATGCTTGTCATGGCCACTGGCCAAAGATAACCATACAGTGTGCCTTTATGTTGCTTTTTCACAATAATCATCCCAAATTTTCTCTGTCTCTGTTTGCATGCAACCTTAATATCTAAAAAGAAATCCCAATGTTAGTGTAAAAATATTGTAGAATGGAGCTACAATTTATTTATTTCCCAAATGGGAAATCATCTGGCAGTCTCAGTTGCCAAAAAGTGCTTCCTTAAGAATGGCAGACAAATTCATAATGTAGCTTTATCTTTGTGGCAGGAAATGGTGCCTGCATCTGGGGTGCAAAAATCCAGGTGACCACAAAGTTGTACCAAGAATACAGGGATTTTTTTTCCAGACCAAATACAGTTACCCTAGTTAATAGGAACATTTTGATTTTTATTTTATTTTTAATTGACACTTCTTTCAGTTCTTTTTACTGACTACCTATAGACTTAAAAGAGATATTCCCTTGTTTTGGTAGATAGCGTAGCTATTCCTTTACCATTCTATCAAAACACTCACTTAAAATGATGCCATGGAAGTTTTCTCCATCCTGCCCTGCATTGATAACCCGATGCCAGCAGGAGTTTTACAATCCCAAATACTTTCTTCCTAGAGTAAAATTTCTAAAGAAGTCAGGTTTTGGGCCAAAGGGAAAGTTCTTTAAAGAAATTTAAGAAGCAGGTCCTGTAAGGTTTTTTGTTTGTTTGTTTGTTTTTGCCATCCTTACATCCTAGTTGGTTTTAGAAAGAAAATCTGAATGGGAGAACTAATAATCTCTGACTCTAACAAAATAAAAGCAGCTAAGAATAGAATGAAATGATTCTAGAAATGATTTTTGTAAAAAAACTTGGGCAGTCAGTTTAGAGAATACAGAGCTGGATGGGTTAATGATCTGGTTAAATGTAAGGCAACTTCCCACACTGTATCCTAATAACAAACTTTATCATTTGGTACATCGGAACATTTGACTTCACGGCTGGTTTGTGAGCCTGCATTATCAGTCAGCTAATTATCAAAACCTTCAGTTACAAGTTCTTTGAAGCCCTCTATTTAGAAATTCTCATAGATAAACAATTTTAGAAATCTATGGCATAGAGGGGACCAGAAAGCAACATATCTTTGGATCTTACATCCAAGCTGCATATTTAAATGGGTTTCTAGAACTTGTGCAGACTGTCCAAGTCACTGTACCTGCATATTCTTCTACTGCTAGTTAGTGCTCCCTTTATGCTAATCTGCAAAACAAACCTGAGACATTTCCAAACACTGCCTTTTGGATATTGACAAAGAAGCAATAAAATGTTCATAATATGAGCATTATTTCATTTTTCATGTTTCCAGAACAATATCTTCCATCTCTCCATTAGGAGCATTTTGCTCTAAGGTCATGTGAAGATGGTGGATAGAATATAAGTGTATAAGTAAATGCAATTGATTAGATGACAGAAAAGGTTTTATTTCCTGTATAGCATTGAGCTAAAACTTTCATTTAATGGACGAGAGAAATATTTACGTTATCTGAAGGTGCATCAAATATGAATGTACATTATTGTTATAATCAATAGCATTTGCATACTTAAATCATTCACAGAATTGTTGTAAATTGACATTATAATGATATAAATGGAAGCAAATGACATAAAATAAGTCAAATGTCCAATAAGTTTTGTGTGAATAGATCAGGCTTCAGATGAACTTTTTTAGGAACATCCAAAAATGCAGCCCATCCCCAGAGTTATATAATCTTTTGTTGGCTGATGCTGAAGTTCTGTTTGCCTAACCAGTAAAGGAAGCTTATTTATGTTTTCTTGAAAATCTCTTAGGACTGAGGGTGGAGGTGGGAGGTGCAGTGATAGAACTTCACAAATATTAAACCACTTACAGTAAGTAAGCAATCAGAATTTGGAGAAATTAATGCCAAGATATACATATATTACTTTATAACCCTTCTTAGTTATCTACTAAATATAAAATATACAACAGCTGCTTTTGTCTCTTGGGTTATCCATTGTTTCTTGGATTGCTACCATTAGGTATGGTGATATAGTAATGTTATTCTCTCTTGCTTAGGCTTTCTTCTAAACATCTGAAAATTGCCAGCGTATATTGTGACATTAGGTTAATTAGGTTAATCCCTGTCTAGGACAGGGACTATCTAGGAATGGGATATGATGCAGAATTCCACAGAGTTCACTTAATTCTCCATCATTTTTAATTCCTAAATAGTGACTCTAGGAATACCAATCTCCCTATCTTTCCACCCACCCATACCTACCTGTCTGATCCTGTAGGAATTCCTGCCATGGCATAATGCTAGCATAATGCTAGTGAAGGGATGAAATAGCTATAGCGCATTTAGCATCACTGCCATCTCTGATCTAAAACCTGAAATAATCGACAAAGTTACCCTGAAATTATTCACTTTATATAACAATATCTTTGCGTTTTCTCAGATTTTTTTTCTGAGCACGTGTCCTAGATGTGGAAGGCCACCGCAAGGTCAATTATCATCAGCAAATGGGGCTAGGAAAATATTCTAGCTTGAAATCCTGGAGCTCTTACATATCAGGGTCAATACTACTGAACTAGCATAGGTTATCAAAGTAATCAAGATTTAGAAGAGCCCGTTACAAAGATAAAATGAACATTAAATGTTTAAATGCTAAATATTAAAGAGATAAAAGTATACTTAGATAATTCATTGTTTACAACAAAAAAGTAAAGAAAATGGATAGGTTTATGTTTGTTTGCCATAGTAAAATAAGAAGCTGAAAAGTGTGTTGGAGAACAAGAGGACTTAAGGTGAATGGAAACTTTGAGAAATTCATGAAAAATAATAACATTTCAGTGATCCCAAAGATCAGAATAGTTAAACAAACCACTTTTTTAGAAGTAATATAAATTACTGAAGTGGGCATGGCAAAAAAAATGGACCTGAAGATAGTTACTAAGTATCAGAGGTAACACTACAAACCAATCAATTGGTCATAGAAACAATAAAGACCAATTGCCGTATTGAAACCTTTTAAAAACTTGAAACAAGCAGAAACACACATTTAATGCATCTTGTGCAAATGAATGAAGAACTTGAAAAAATAACTATATTTCGGGAGTTTGTGGAAAGATGAGGAGGAATAGATCTGTGAGATGATCCCTTGAATGACTTTGGAAAAACTATGGATTGTCATTTACTCGACACAGGTTGAGAAAGCTTAATAGCAGTAACTGTGAGAGTGAGTCTTAGTTAAATATTACTTAGTTAAACAATTAAATATGAGCCAGTTAAACAATTAGTTAAACAATTAAATATGAGCCAGCAGTGTGTGGTGGTAGCCAAAAAAACCAATGCAATCCTAAACTGCATTAACAGAGGGATTCAATCAAGATCATGTGAGGTATTAATACCATTCTATAAAGCCTTAGTAAGGTCA
Source organism: Pseudonaja textilis (assembly GCF_900518735.1). The sequence goes on from NW_020769344.1 coordinate 3,617,536, forward strand.
CACCTAGTATATTGCATCCAGTTTTTGGTCACCACAGTATAAAAAAGATGTTGAGACTCTAGAAAGAATGCAGAGAAGAGCAACCAAGATTATAAGAGCTGCGTTTGTGCAGTGGTTAGAGTCAGTACTACTGCAAGGCTACTTCTGCTGACTGCCGGCTGCCAGCAATTTGGCAGTTCAAATCTCACCAGGCTCAAGGTTGTCTCAGCCTTCCATTCTTCTGAGGTGGGTAAAATGAGGACCCAGATTGTTGGGGGCAATATGCTGACTCTGTAAACTGCTTAGAGAGAGCTGTAAAGCACTGTAGAGCGGTATATAAGTCTAAGTGCTATTGCTAAGGGGACTGGAGGCTGAAGCATATGAAGAATGGTTGCTGGAGTTGGGTATCTCTATTTTAATGAAAACAGGGGGCATGGGTCACATGATAGCAGTGTTCCAGTATTTGAAGGGCTGCCCCATAGAGGAGTGGGTCAACCTGTTTTCCAAAGCACTTGAAGGCCAGACAAGAAATATTGGATGGAAACTGATCAAGGAGAGATTCAACCTAGAAATAAGGAGACTTTTTCTGACAATGAGAACTATCAACCAATGGAACAACTTGCCTTCAGAAGTTGTGGGGGTTTCATCACTGGAAGCTTTCAAAAAGAAATTGGATAGCCATCTGTCAAATGGTATAATGTTTCCTGCTTGAGCAGGCGGTTGGACTAGATGACCTACAAAGTCCCTTCCAACTCTGCTATTTTAAGTACAAAACATGATTTGTCCATAGAGTTTCCAGAATCTAGAACTCTAATTAACTAATTAGATCTTTCAATAGGGAGACATATTTCTAATGTGCACTATCCTAATTGGGTTTTTCTGACCTTAATTCTGCCTGAAGTATTTTTCAAGCAAGGTGAAAATATAAACTAGTTAATTACTGAGCCACACCCACTAGTACAGCAACAAGGGATAGTTATTTTAAAACATCCATGAAACAGATGGAAAGGAGCCTGCAAATAAACCCTATTGAATCATTGTCCATTTTGTCTGAAAATATATGGATACAAATTTTCATTGTAAGTTTATGAAACTTACTCTCGATAAATATTCTTTTAGTCTGCTTGCTGTTGGTTTCAGAAATATATTTAATAACATTTAGTTAATTAATTAAGAGTCTATAGTGAATAGTCTTAACTATTTCACTGATATCCAATATTTTATATAAGATCATTTCTAGTAAGAACTATTCACAGACTTCATTCTTATCACAATACCACCCTGTTGAATGTGGGATTCTTTAGCTGTTCAGTTAAAATTGGTGAAATAATATGTATACCATTGTCCTTGTCTCTTCTCCATAATATTAGAAGTAAATAATAATAGGACCCAAAATCTTGTTAATAACAAACCCACAAGTAATCCCAATGATACACCCTTTGGCTGTATGACAAACAATAATTTGCTCCACAATCTGTGAGGATACTTGATTGTTTATAGATTTTTTTATTTGTGTAGGAGAAAAATGTGAGGAGAAAATGAAGCACTGAAGAACTGTTGCATCTTTTTAAGAAGACACTATACAATAATAACATGCAGGATTAAATTTAGTTAACATTTATTTCCATCCAGGGTCTAGGTTGTGCATGCTCCTTATAGGCATCACAACCACAGTAACATAACTGGTCTCAACATTTACAGGACAGAAAGTGCACATGAAGAATTTACCCAGGAGGAAATTTCCAAGAAGGAAATTAAGAAGCAGAGCAAAAAAGGTAGCAAGAGAAGGTATGAGTAAAAGAAAAGAAATCCTAAATTAATTGGATCAGGGGAAATGTGTGTATTGAAAGTTAGTGATCATACCTAAAACAAAAACAGGCAAAGAGGTAACTGAATAAAATTAGGTTAGTAATAAAGTTTCTGCTTGTCAAAGAAGTCCTGAGTGCCGTTCTAATCAGAGTAAAAGATTCTCCACTAGATATGTGGATATTTGAGCTTACTATGATCCAGCTTCATAATCTTGTCAAACATTTTAAGTGAACTATTTTGTAATATAATAAAATATAATTAAAAAGTAAAGAGTTCACAATATTAATGTATGCAGAATAACAAAAATCCACGTCGAGCTCTCCCTAAGGAGATTAAAATAACAAAGCAATATCACAAAAATATAATTGTAAATGCTATTAATGAGCAAAAAATAATAATAAATATCTGCCCTTTTTGAGTTTCTATCACATCTCCCATTTGTCAAGATTTCTCAAAGATAGTGCATCAAGGTTCAGCCAGGCCATCAGCAAATTTATTTAGTTTCTTAGAATGTAGCTCATTTGATTACTTGAATTTATTCAGGGTAAATAGGTATTTCCCTTACTATGTTTCATTTATTTATTTTGCATATCTATATGATGTCCTTTCTTGAATAGCTTTAATCAGTTTATAATATAACCATATAAATGTTAAAAGCCATACTGTAAGTATTTTAACATCATCAGAATAAATCCCTAAAACTAAATATCCTTTAAGGGATTAAATATTCTTTGGGCTTTAAGCAAAGACTTTAAATTTCTTCTTCAACTAAAATATACTTGTCTTGCTGCTAGTGGCAATTTGTTTCATAACATTCTCCATGCGGGAGGGGGGGAAATAGACTAATCTCCATGTTATATATGTTCAAGATGGAATTTGCAAAAGGTGGAAAATGTGTAGCTCATTATATGGGACTAGATGATCTTAGGTTCAGGCCTAAGCCATGGAGAAGATGTGCTAATGTGCTGATTCTGGGCCAGTTGCAACTTCTAAAGCATCTTATAAGGTTGTTCCATAATGCAGTCATCTAAATTTACATTATTTATTCAGTGTCAGTACTAGATTCAGGAAGACTCTCAGTTATGAACCTGAACTCTTACTTCAACAGTAGCTAAGTCACTTCAACAATGAGACGGGCAGCATATATATTAAATCAATAAATTTATAGATAAATTGAAATGTAACCTCATCCAGAATAACACCAAAATCCTGAAGTGGACCCGCAGAATCAGCAGTAATTTAATCTTGTCTGAATTTTGCTCCAGGTGGTCTTTCCTGATCTCCTATATCTTGGAAATAGGGGAAAGAAAGGAGAAATAGCCTATATCTGGTAGTAATTCGAATACTAGTAATAACTGCTTGAAATTGCCTCCCAGTGGCTTCATAGTGACTTTAGATAGCAGGCAAGACAAAGTGGAACCTTGTGAGATCTCTCAGAACAATGCCCAAGCAAATTGTGATCAAGCAAATTTCTTCCAAAGATAACTTCTGATAATTAAAAAAAAAGGGGGGGGGGGGGAAGAGCCATGTCATCACAGGACAGTAGATTACCTCTTTTAAAAATACTACAGCCACTGGGATCAAAAGCAGCTAAAAGATCCAAAGCTCAACAGGGTCACACATTTCTCTCTCCCAGTCAAGATTAAGACCATCTCTACATGCTAGAAAGTCTCTAGAGTTCCTGAAGTGACAAAAGCTGCCTTATTACCAAGGTTTAAATATGAAATGTTGAATACTGGCTTGTAGTTATAAAAACAGATGACATCTTGAATAAGGCTTCTATCAGTTTTAAATTTAAATCCTGCTCCTTCATGCTGCCCTTCATCTCTTTCTGGTGGAATACTTTCTGAGAAGACCTCATGAGCCAAAACAGAAGTTGAGTTGTGAAATTTCCTTGTTATCTGACAATACAGCCACTTTTATTAAGCATTAGCACTTTCGGAGCAGTTAGTATACAGTTTCTTTTTCTTTTCTTTGCACAAATTGGAAGAAGTCCTTTCTTGTCCTTCTTGACTCCAGGGATTTCACCATTAATAGACTTACTTTTAGGTACCATTCTCTTTCAACCTCATATTTGGGTCCTCTTTTTGTTTTCAGAATTCAGTAAAGTCTTTGTGCAGCTATATTGGCTGCTTGTGTTGTCATGTCTCCATTCTGACACCACACCCCCAACCCAAGTTGTTTGCAATTTTTCATTTGTTTTCCTCTTTTTTAAACTGCTGTCCTTCATGGGCTCCTCTTCCCAATTAGCTTTTCCTTTTGAAGAAGCCTACTTAGTATTAATCTTACTATTAAAATCTTTTTCCAGAATTTCAAGATCTGTGTGATTCCATTTATCTTTAATTTTCTTGAAAACGTAAGTTTGTTTTTCCCCACATTCCATGTAAAAAAAGGAAAAAGCATTCGGTGGCGCAAGAAGTAGAAACACAAATATTTTGCTGATTTATTTAGCAGGATGTAGAATATCTCAGACGATTCAGCAGAAGGCTGTAAGGCACAAATACGCATGTGAGGAAAAAATGCCTTTTTACCAACTGTTTTTTAAAGATTTTTTAAATAATATTGTTATTAACAAAATTAAGTACAACAACAAAAGCTAATACAAACTAAAAAGAAAAATAAACTTTAAAGACATGAGAAAGAAAGAAAAAGTAACAGAAAATAGATTTCTAAAGAATGTTGCTCTTCATGTTCCAAAGGAAGTTCCCAGATACACTTTCTGTGCTGGCTGGAGTGGATATTTAGTTTAGGAATGAGAGCTGCCCCCTTAAGGGAGTGCTTCATGGGAAATGTAGTTTATGTCACATGGTCATATCCGTACTCCTGATTGGCCACTGGGTTAATCTCTGGTTGGGCAGGGGAGTTTATGCTTTCCTGCATGGATTCCAGCATCGAGCGGGAGATTTCTTTTGCTCTTGCATGATGGGCTAAAGATTATCTTCTTTCACACTATGGATAGAGAGCAGATTAAGCCTATGTGAACTTTCCACTTGGATAATTGCAGCTAGTCCTCAGTTAACAATCACCTTTAGTGATGGTTCAAAGTTATGACAGTGCTGAACAAGGAGTCTTGCAGCCCGTCCTTGAAGTTGCAGCTGTTGCAGTATCGCTGTGGTCATATGACAACCAGACTGCAATTAATAGCATTGCAGCATCCTGGGGCCATGTAATTGCTATTTGTGACCTTCAATGCCAGCTTCTCACAAGCAGTAGGAGGTCTCAAATAGTGATCAAGTGGTGTACCTGGTGACCACAAAAGGGACTTCTACAACTGCTGTCTTAAGTTGGCATGGTCATGTGTTGCACTTCATAATTGTGTCACGTAGCAACATAATTCCCAATCCCAATCACTGTCATTAACCAAGGGATACCTGTACTCCACCCAACTAACATAATTGAATTTTCTCCCAGAATTGCACATACATTCATTAAAAAAAAAGAATTAAAAGCCTGTTTTGCTTATTTTCATATCAACAGCCTGCCCTCTCCAAATCACTTCAAATTTTGAAATGCCTTTATTCACATCAAATATTTTTAGCCACCCATTTTCCTATATAACTGCTTTAATTAAACAAGGGAGTCAGTTCGTCTTTCAGTCTCCAGAAAGTATTCTTCTATTAGATAATATACCTGCTTGTATTATATATTTTGTAGACTGTGCTCCACTACGAAATCAGGAGCCAAAAGGTGCTGTAAAGCACATGGGATGTGAAAATAGCAGCACCTGTTAGGAGTCACGCCTTTTTCTAGCATTACATCTCTGTCTGCTGTAGCTGCCAAGCTATGCTGGGAAAACTGTCTTTGGTTATGAAGTTACCGAGAGCTCTAACATTAGTGTCTTTTTGCCTTCAAACCGGGAGCTGTAATATTCTGATTTATTTTTTAAGGGAATAAATAGGAAGTGTAAACTATTCCTGGTTTCATGGATGTCTTCTGAATCAAGGAAAATGCCCCATCATAGACTAGGATTATGTCTATGAGTTAGACTCTTCTTTGTTGAATAGAATGTATCTTGCCAGGGATTTCTTTTAAATTAAGAAATATATGTCCTGATTCATGCAAGGTTAGCAACCTAATGGAATTTAGATGCTGTTGGTGCATCATGCAGATGCAAGGAAGTCATTCTACTTTGAATGATAGGCCTACGTGTTCTTTTTTTAAAAAAAACATCAGACTTTGGATCATTTCAGATTTTATTTATCTGATTTGGATGTATTTGCTCAAAATTTATTTAAAAGTTCTTCAAAGTTCCCCCCCTTCAGATTAAAAATACATGACAAATGAGAGATTTAATCTAAGTTTCTCTTCATATGAAAAATAAACAATTCATTTTAGATTTCAATGATATATGAGTATAACAAATAAAAATATGGCCCTGAATCTATTTAGGTACTTTAAAACAATCACATGTGAGACTCAGAGGTAATATTGTGTGTATGAAGAAACTGGGCCATTTTTGAAATGTATGTGTTAATTAGGCTCAAAGGAACACCAAATTGGGCAGGCCATTAAAATGATCAGCAGTTTATGATGATGACAATATTATTAAAGCACCATCACAATTTTCAACCATGACATTATTTCTAGAAATATTATCATGACATCATAAGCAATTGGTACAAATACTTCAAATGGCTTCTTTTTTCCCCATCATTTTGAAATTTAACCCAGACAGCTGAAAATTAGAATGATGCAAATAATTATTTAATGAAATAGTTGTTTGACCTACCTTTCAGAGATTAAGTAATTCTGAGATTTAATAAAACACAGGCCTACATCATTTATCTTATTATTAAAAAACTAAAAAGGTATTTAAAACATTATTAAAAAACTAAAAAGGTATTTAAAACAAACAGGAAGGCAATGTGTGTAACTTGTTTGATTAATTATGTTTGATCTGGATACCATTGTACTGTACCACACGTGTGCATACATACCCACACAGAGCCTTCCTGGATTCGAGCACAATTTCTGGCAGCTGTAGAGGCATGTCCATGTAGTTTTCTTGGCAGCTATGTAAAAATGCTTTGCTGTATGCCATTGCCTTCTTCTAAGTTACTGTATTTCTTTGACTTTCCAGTCTCTCTGAGATTTTCTGATCATCTTTCAACGAAAGACTAAGCAAATAAGACCCTCTTGGATTTTTTTCCCCCAGATTAGCCAAGATCCTGGTGGCTATTACCCATTCATCCAGTTGCATAAACATATATCACATATTTATGGGTGATATTTATAAAACAATACACTGAATTTATTGTGCTTAATATACAAACAATGTGTTGCTAGATCTGATATTGCTCAAGCAGAATGTAAAAGTCTAGCTGGCTTTAGAAGCAATATCAGAACTAATAACATTTCTCTCTCCTCACACTTTGTTGATTGGGATAATGGGATATATACATCTGTAAAATGCCCAGTTACTGACAAATCTTAACCTCATTCCCACATTCTAGGGGCCCATGCAGTTGTAGCTTCCAGATATTCTTCAAGGGCAGTCCCATGTAGAATGGATACTTGCAAAATCATGGTTATCAGGAGCATATTGTATATTTCTGAAGTTTGGGCTTTTTAAATTGAACTGGTCTATGTCTATTTTTACTTGAAATTTCTATATAGTTTAATTCCATAACTCTTTGTAACTCTATCAGCGTTTAAAGATATGACAAAGTTCTATTCTTTCTAAGATACCTTCCAGGAATTCCATTGACCTTAACCTGTATTACCTCCTCATTTGAGGGTGATTTCTCTCCTTTACAACAAATCATCCTTTATTTTCTTTTAATTCTGCATGCTGTGTGTATAATAAAGCTGAATACTACTTTATATGTGGGTGTATTACTGTTCCTGAAGGAAGCATGCTCATTGTCACTGGAAATGCTTTATCGTCATGTTCAGGTGAATGTGTGTGAACTTTATGGTGAAGAACATTCACACAGAGTGTTCTTTTTTTTTTTTTTACACAAAGTGATGTACTGATTCTTTGTCTCTTGGTTTGCAGTCACAGATATCTGTCAGTTGAAGAAAAAAGATGGTCCTTGCAGGAAATTTGTTCTAAAATGGTATTTTGATCCAAAGACTGCAAGTTGTGCTAGATTCTGGTATGGTGGCTGTGATGGAAATGAAAATAGATTTGACACACAAAAAGACTGTGAAAATGTCTGTCTTTCAGGTAACAGATGGATAATTGTTTAATTGCATGTTTTTATTTGTAAGAGCAAGTAATTAATAGGTCTGTAAAACAATTATGGTATATTTCTCTGTTACATGGCATTGTTTATATGGTAATATGCAGATAGAAGTCATAGACATTGTATTGCCAAGTCCTAAAATATAGTGCCAAAATGTTTCTAGTTGTTTGCTATATTAAACTTGAATCATAGATAAGAAAATAATTTTTAAAGGATAGTACTCCTGTAAGCATGTTTGACAGCATAAAGTCGCTCAGCTTTCCATAGTGTATTTTAATATAGTTTCTGAGGTCTTTGTGATTATGAAGATTTAGATAAACAAGAAAGGAAAGCCTGCCCAGGGTTACACGTATAGAAGTCATCTTCTAGAAGACTACAATAGACTCTTCAAGGTTGAGGGTGAGATGGCATCCCTCACCACAGCTTACTTTATGCGGTCAGCCCTGGACCTGCTTTAGACAACGGCAATTGTTGCCTACTTCAAAATTCTTGCTTACCTTTATGTATTCTGTTAAATTCATCAGACAATATTTTCATGAAAATATTTCCCAAGTGAAATTTTAATAAAACATTGTTTATTTTCTAGCTCACATCAAGTCTGGTGTTGTGACAATGATTGGAACTTAATTACAGCAAAATATCAACAGATACCTCTAAGAAAACCAGGAGTCAGCCATTGCCAGCATACCCCATGTAGAAGCTAAGGGTATAAGGCTCCCTTGCACTGTGCTATGTCTGCTTTACTTTCTGCGCAAACCTTGAAGAAAGTATTTTGCTGCACGATTTTATCAATATGGTGCTAAAGTGTTTGTGGATTGAATGCTCATTGTGCCTGGGATATACTCTATAATTTCAACAGTATGTACTATTTTACCCACCACCAATTTTATTTTGTTTCAACAAATTAGAGTTTTCTTTGGATCCTACCAGCATACCTGTTTTGGCTATTGTAAGAATTCTAAAAGAATGTGGAAAGAAAACACTGCCATTATTATAGATTTGCTTTTATCATTGTCATAACTGAACATAACATTAAATGGAAAGGCTTATGTCTGTTCTGAAAAAAAAGGGATTCAACTTTTCATTCTACTTTTACTCTTGCTGGATTAGACTTTATATCAATTTTCCTTTATGTATGTGTGATCAATCACACTAGTAACAAATGCAGCATTTGCTGGTACTGATAACACTGCTGGGATTACAACGATGTTCAAAAGTTTTTAAAATATGGTGTAGAAGGTTTCTAACAATCTTCTAATGTAGTGTATTTTATAATTTTTAATATTTTTTGCTGGGGTGGAAATTCTTTTTTATTTTGTTTCTAGGAAATCTTTACAAAAGAACTTTTAAATAAAGTTTAAGTGAGATTTTGAAAGTTTTTGCATTTCATTGTGTACATGGTGGTGCTTTTTACAATAAAACATGATTCTATAAAAATGGACTTTGCCATCTGGTCTTGTTTATTACACATCAAATGAAACTTAAGGCAGTAGCCAGAGCTTTGGAAGCTTAAAACAGCTTCCTGCTTTTTTGCCTGCCTTATACAGTTAGATAATATTCATCTAGACAATCTGGGAGCAAAGGGTGTAAAGCAATTGGAAAAATTATAAGGCTCAAGACATATATAAGCTAAAGAGGAATAGAATAACTCACTAAAGCACACTAGAACTCCTCTTTCCTGCCTCCCTCATAGGATTAACCCCTAGGATAGGAAAAAACAAAAGATCTTGGACCAAGATTAACCCAGTAAAACAGGAAAAAGAATCCAGGGCAATCACTTCAAGTTAGACTAGAGGCCAGGGGTGCGATTCTACCAATTCGCACCTATTCGGTAGAACCGGTTGTTAACATTCTAAGCAGTTTGGAGAACCGTTGTTAGAAGAAATTACTGGCCTAATCCTGTAAGGAAGGCAGGAAGGAAACATTCTGGTGTTGCTTACAGAAACTGCCTCTCCATTAACCCTTATTACATTCTTGGCAGGACTAGACTTCCTGTCTCAGGAACCTCTCTGGAGTTTTTTTTCCCCTCCTTTCCTGGTACTTTGCTTGTGTGGAGTGACCATTCAAAGTTACAATGGCATTGAAAAAAGTGACTTATGACCATTTTTCACACTTACGACTGTTGCAGCATCCCCACAGTCATGAGAAGCCAGGCGAGGAGATGCGTTTCTCCATGTGAGCGGTATTGAGTTGGCCACGCCCAGTCAATAACATGACCACCAAGCCACGTCCACCCAGTCACATGACCACCAAGCCATGCCCACAGAACCGGTTGCTAAAAAATTTGAATCCCACCCCTGCTAGAGGTACATCAAAACCCATCAAACTGTAGGAGTTTCAAAGGAAAATCAAGTATAAAAAGGCATGGGTTTGCCTGCCCAATCAACTGGCTAGCCAGGAACGCTTGAGCTGTATCACTACTTCCTCTTGCCTTCCTAAATTAAAGAGTTCCTCTTTCTGGCAGCTTGCTTTGGTGAGAGTTTCTTCTCAGCGCCGGTGTCTGCTTCCAAGGTTCCAACAAACCAAGGAGATTTCTTCCAACACTTCCTCACTCTCCACTTCACTCTCATCATGTTTTTTCATTTAGCAACCATTTTGCATAATAGCCAAATTCTTTTTAAGGCCTAGTGGTTCACAGTCTTACAATTTTGACAAGGGTTTGCTCTCCAAGCTTGTTTCAATTTAGTTTCTGAACATTTGTTACCAGGCTAGGTAATATCATCAGTAGGATTTTCTTGTTTTTAGCCTGATTCCACTTATCTATATGGCCCTATTCAAGTGTTTCAGAGGTTTCTTTGTGGTCAGGTTTTGTTATTCTTTCCAACAGCTGTTAATGGCTTTTGGCAGCATGCCCAGACTTTCACTTAGCCTGAGTGTCTGCTCTTGTTTCTACTCAGATTGGGATTTTCATTTGTGGGGATTTCAACTTTCTTAAAGAGGAAGGGCTGTTTTACATTTTTGGCACTGCTTTAGTGGTTCCTGGCACTGTTCTTTTGGGGTGTACTTTTCACCAAGGGAGGAGAGGAGACATGTGAAGATCATTGGTTGCTGTCTTCTCATTCAGATAAATTCTCTTCTGTGTTTGGATCCATTTGTAAATTTTTATTTATTAATCAAATTTGTATAGCTGACCATTTCACAAAAAGCAACTTCTTTCTCCCCAACTCCCTTGAAGGCAGAGAGATTGATTTAACACGCTTTCCCTTCCTAAGCTGATTTTATCACAGCTTGCTTCTTGAAAATGACCAGACTTTAATCAGTTTCACATTGAAGGCTTTTGTTGGCAGGCACATTTGGTCATAAATGTGCACATTAGTTAGAAATTGCATCCTGTGGTTGTTTTGCCAAGGAGGGAGGTAATAGAGAAAAACATTGTCTATTTATGCTCTCCAGAAATGGTTGCCTTGCTTATTCTTGGAAACAGGGCAAAGAGACAATGTAGATAAAGCCCTTGGAGAATTGCCTTGAGCCAAAATGAACCTTTTCCCAGGTGCAAATCACACAGAAGGCAATTCTACACTTGCCATTTAAGCTGCTCCTGTCCTATGTTCCTTCCAACTTAAGAAAAACCTGTCCAGACTGAGACATTTTGGCAACAGCTTGAAAACTATTCAGTCCAAATGTAGATCACCATCTCTTCCCATTGGACAATTTCTCTGCTGTGGTGTCTTTCCAGCTTTGTGTGGGAAAGGGTCAAGGCTGGGAAGCTGCATCCATGAGCCTTATTGGAGCAAATTACAGTGCTTCCTTACCTCTGTGAGAATTGTTTTTTCCTCCAGAATGCCAAGAACTTTGTTGGAGCAAAGCTAATGTTCCAAAATTTGTGCACCACATATCTGCTATGTTAAAGTGAACTCCTCAAAGTAGAGTTGGGATGCTACTGGCCTCTTGTTGAGAAAAGAGTATTTTAAGGGCTGTATTAATGAGGTGTTCCCTTTTATATTTTATGTAAGACGCAATCTTGAATTGTAATTTTCACTCACCCAAATAACCCATATTTCAAGACACACATTGGTAATGAACACAAAATAAGGCAGAAGGAAGATGTTTTTGTGGAACTGCCATCCCCATTTGGTCTGAAGCCTGTTTGGCATTAAAGCAGGATCATCAATCACTGCTTACAAGCTGAGATCCAATTGAGAGCATAGCAATGTGTTTTAACCCAGCATCAGTCTCTTGGGATGGGTGGACTACTTGGCACTCAGACCAGGGACAAATTTGGGGTTCTATTAGTGTATGACCACCCAATGCCTAATCCAATCCTTGATCAAATTGTCAAACAGGAGTGGGATTCTACCGGTTTGGACCGGTTCTATAGAATTGGTTGTTATGATTCTGCCAGTTTTCTGGCTGGCCCCGTCCCTCTCCACCCGCCCCTCTCCTCCCCATCCAGTCAGTCATTATCGTGCATGTGCAACATTACACATGTGAGCGACATCACTGACTGCGTTCTTCCCCACTCAGGTATTTAAGGTATTTTTTTCCCTCCCAATGATCAGCTGTTTCTATGATCAGCTGTGCCGGGATTCCCCTCGCTTACTTACTGCTTCGCTCAGGAGGCTTCCCTGAGGTCCAGGAAGGCAAAAAATGGAGGAGGATGCAGCACCCGCCACCCCCTCCATTTTTTGCCTTCCTGGGCCCCAGAGAAGCCTTCTGGGAGTAAAAATGCCCCCAGAAGGCTTCCCTGAGGCCCAGTAGGCATAAAAAATGGGAGACGGTTACTGCAAAAAAGAAGCCACGCCCACCCAGTCACATGGCCACACTCACCTAGCCACGCCCACAAAACCGATTGTTACAAAATTTGAATCCCATCCCTGCTGTCAAATACTCTTACACTTTCTGGGTTGGGGATTACAATGTGCTTTTAGAGGATGGAGCAGCTCGGTTCATAGCAACCACGCAAGCTTTTTCATCCTCTGCCAACACCTGAAGTACAGGGCTGTCAAACTCCCGGCCCATGGGCCAGACGCATCAAGGACTGGTCCCGCCCACACCCAATTTAACAAAGGGGGAAAAGTCCCAATATGTCACGTGATGCCACCATGACAACGTGAGTTTGACACCCTGCTGAAACAGATCACCCAGTGAGGTTAGTATTTTCATTTGATCAAGGAGCAATGAACACCTCTTGTTTGATCTCACTGGCAAGATAAAACCGATGACTGGTTAAAGTAAGATTCATGGCTACACCATATAGAGCAGGGCTGTCAAACTCACGGCCCGTGGGGCAGATGCATCATGCACTGGCCATGCCCACATCAGTGGGGGGATTCAATTTTTTTTTACTAATGGTTCTGTGGGCATGGCTTGGTGGGCGTGGCAGGGGAAGGAGACTGTAAAATCTCCAGTCAGAGGTAGTATTTGCCAGTTCCCCAAACTACTCAAAATTTCCACTAGCAGTTCTCCAGAATTGGTCAGAACCTGCTGAATACCACCTCTGGCCCACATCCGGTTTAGTGAAGTGGGGAAAAGTCATGATATGGTCACATAACGATGCCGTGACGATGCAAGTTTCACACCCCTGATATAGAGGCAATGAAGTTACTTTACTAGTCTTCTTGAAAATGAGATTGACTCCAAGAAGCCTTGAAAGAATTTATGGTTGGCATAATCAGCTGATGCCTAGAATGGTATTGGAAGAAGGAACTTTCTCAATTGGTTGACATAATTTCTTCTCAGTGTCCTTTCTGACCTGCCTTATGGTTTAAACTTGAACTGCGGGAAGCTGAAGTAGCAAGAAGTTCAGATTAAAGAACTGACTCAAATTTTATAAGGTCCATCATAAAGGCTGTTTACATGTTTATCCTGTGGAAATAAATGAAGCAGAGAGGCATTGAGTTGCTTCAAATTTTAAAAGGATGATTTATAGCCCCTGTTGCTTCTCCTTGAGTTTTTATAGAACTCAAAGGCTTTGAGTTTCCAAAAGTTTTTGTGGGTAAAATTTCTCATAAATTTTAGGATTTATGTCTTAAAGCTGTGGGGAGCCCTCCTCCTCCTAGAAGAATGAAATATTTTGGGAAATATTTAAAAAGGCAGAATATTACATTTCCCTAAAGGAGAAACATGTTTTTAGAAGCAGAAACCAGCCCCCAAGTCTTTCTTAATAGCCCAAAGCAGATTCCAGCATTTAATAGATAAAGAGCTTATTGAAAGAGGAAGTCAATTATCTAGATAGCTCTATTCATAAGCAAAGCAAACACTGCAGGCAGAAATCCATTCAAGACAGGATATTTTGAAACTCCCTGAAGCAAAGTCTGAACAAAGGCAGAATTGTAGGATTAGAAGCAGCCCCTCACCCAAGATCCAACACAGGATGAAAGTCATTAAGCTACAATAGGAATTTCCCAACACCCTTTCAGAACACAAGCCCCTTCATTGCACCATTCCAGAGCAGTCCAAATAGCAAACCTGGGAACTCAGATAAACAATAAGCCAGAAATTGACCAGATTAACTCAGACAAACGCCTAAGACTTGCATTTCCTCTTTTGTCCATAGAGCCAGCTATGACCCCTACATAAAAACCCTACATGATCCCATAGGAATCTGACAACAGCCAATAGAATATTAAAGGACGTGTTCTTGGACAGGAACAGGAAGCTCATCTACAAAGCCCAAACACGGTATAAACCGCCTCCACTCTCAACTCCTTTTTGTCACCTGCACCAGAACAATAAGTGCTGGTGGTTCTGTTCATCAATAAACCATCTTTCCAATCAGCCTCCATTTTTCCGGTGTCTTTCTCCCAGCTTGAAACTGAACCAGATGGATATTTCTTCCCACATCGGAATGTATATTTTATTTTTATTTTATTGTTTTAAATTTCTTATCCCTTTAATTTTTTTATAAATGACTCATACACAATACTCCTTCTATTTTCCTGCTAAAGCAACCTTCTGAGGTGGGTTAGAGTGAAAGAGAATGACTGGCATAAGGTCACCCAATCAGTTTTCTGCCTCAGGTCTCACAATCTCCTGGTTTCTAGGACAACAACTTAACCACTACAGTACACCAAACTGGCTATAATAACTTCAATCATTAAACTGATTCAGTTTTAATTTGTGATAGGCTTGTAATAGGATATGTTATCACCTGTTCTCTGGATTCATGTCCACCTTGGTTTTTATCTTCTAACTAGAAGCTTATTGAGATATTTTAGTTAATATCATAAATACCTTTCAGAGGGAGTGTAAGATACAATCTTGTTTAGAGAAGACAATTGTTAGACCATTACTGTATGAAAAAGTCTGTCCCTCAGTTATGTGCAATTAAAGGCCAGTTTCTTCTTATTTTTTTTATGAGGGATGGCTTCTCAGCTGTATGTAGTCCTGGAAGAAGCATATTTACTTGACCCATTTTACAGAGGTTTCAGGATGGATTTGAAATAGAAATTGTTTTGATTAAACAGTATTGAATTTCTTTTGGGAGAGACTGACAGAGCAATGTGAGTCTGCTGGTTCTTCTTGACCAAGAATATTAATGAACCTGGACTGAGGCTGTTGGTAAATTTCAGGTCTGTTCATAGTAAGACAAACTTGCTTGTTCTTGATTTCGTCATGAATTTGTGAGTGCACCTGATATGTATTATTGAAATATGATTGAGGTAAAGGTAAAAATGTTGTTTGCATGAGATACGTCTTCTTGAGTTTTGGGTTCCTCAACAGCAGCAATCTCAAGAAAGGGAACAAAAAATGATGATAATCATTAGAGACAACTGTGATCTACATGTGATAGATTTGAATAATGTGTATAATGTGCCTATGTGTAAAGTTGGGCTGAAATGGCAATTTGGGAATGCTGTTAGTGTACCGTCAATCTTGCCACAGGTCAAAGCCTTATTCCAAGCTCCTGGTTTTTACTGCAGTGTAGGGAATAGCCTTGAAGCACAGGGAGGAGATCTGTTACCTTAATAACAATTAGGTTCTTTTCTTATTCACATGAAGATAAAATGAGGAAGAAGGAAACACATTGGGACTTACAAGATTCTGTTGCTATAGCTGTTCTAAAAAAGTAGTTTTAGACCTCTATGGCTCCGTTTCTCATATCAGCCACCCATACAGGCTAAAAGTTGGTGTTGTAATCTTCCTAGTTATTAGTACTGAAGAACTTTCAATCAGAATAGAGCTGAAAAGGGACATTGAAGTCTACCAGTCCAACCTTCTGCTCAAGCAGGAGATCCTATATAATTTGAGACAAGTGGCTGTCCAGTCTCTTCTTAAAAACCTCCAGGGATGAAGCACCCACAACTTCCGAAGCTACTGGTTAATTGTTCTCACTGTTATGAAGTTTCTCCTTAATTCCAGGTTGCTTGTCTCCTTGATTAGTTTCCATCCATTGTTTCTAGTCTTGCCTTCTAGTGTTTGGGAAAATAAATTGACCCCCTCGTTTTTGTGGCATTCCTTCAAATACTGGAATACTGCTGTCATGTCACCCTTAGTCCTTCTTTTCTCTATCCATATCCTGTTTCTGCAATTGTTCTTCATATGTTTTAGTCTCTATGACTTTAATTATCCTAGTTGCTCTTCTCTACACTTTTTCCAAAGTCTCAGCATCTTCTTTCTAATGTGGTGATCAAAACTGGATCAGATGTGGTCTTACTAAGATTTTATAAAGCGGTACTGGTACTTCATGTGATTTTGATTCTATGGCTCAGTCTAATTAGCAAACCCAAGAAAAGGAACTCTCAAGGTCTTTGAATGCAAAAAAGTAAAACTTTATTGAATATATCATCTGCAACTGAAGAAGCAAAACCAGCTCTGCTTTTCCCACATGAAAGCTTGCTTAGATTCCCTTTCTCCCACCACTCGAGTGTTCATATTGTCCAATAGTAGAACTTCTCCACTTCTCCATCAGGCACTTGCAGTAGTAACCTTGGTGTTTGGCAGGCTCTCATGGTCCTTGAATGACATCTTAGCATTCCATTTCCTCCCTACACATTACATCCCTCCCCCCAGTTTATTGGCAAGTTGAAAAACGATAAATGATAAAAACTAGAAGGCAATAAGTAATTCAATCTTGCACTCTGTTTATCCCTCTTATAATTATTGTTTTTGAGCCAGGTTTTGCCTAATTCGTACTTGTACGATTGGTATTTCCTGCCTAAGTATAAACCCTTGCTTTTCTCCACATTAAATTTCATGTGGTTGGATAAGACCCATTGTTCAAGTCTTTTTGGACCCTTAGCTTGTCTTCTGCGATATTGGCTTTTCCTGCTAGCTTAGTATCATCTGCAAATTTGATGGGTTCCCCTTCTATTCCTGCATCTAAGTAATTTATGAAGATATTGAAGAATACTGGGCTTAAGATGGAATCTTGTGGTACCCCATTGCTTACTTCCCTCCATGTAGATGTAGTACCATTAAGGACTACTTATTGAGTATGGTTTGTCAGCCACTTAAAAATCCATCTGGTGGTGATGTGTTCTATCCCACATTTTTCTAGTTTACCAAGAAATATATTGTGTTCTACTTTGTTGAATATCTTACTGAAATCTAAATATATTATGTCCACAGCATTTGGCTGGTCTACTAATTTAGTCACTAGGTTGAAGAATGAAATAAGAATGGTTTGGCATGATCTATTTTTAACAAATCTATGCTGGCTCCTAGTTATAACTTTATTTGTTTCTAGATGTTCACAGATCCGTTTTATGATTATCTTTTCCAGGATCTTCCCAGGTTAGTATCAACCTTCCCATTGGCATGTAGAGCAAAAGAAACTCCTGGGACAGTTTTTTAAAAAAACCAGGAGTTTAACTTTACTGACAGATCCATATAGGTACAGAAGACCCAAAGCCAGTTCTAAGGTTTTGACTTGAAATGCAACATAGTAAAAAAACCCTTTATCTTCCTCGGGCCACCCAGTGTCCACTGTCTACCAATCCAGATTAAGCATTTTATTCTGGGAAAACAGTCTGCACCTTTCAAAAGTCTTCTGCTTCTGATCTTTGGGTTGCAAGATTTTCTCAGACTGCAAACTGCTCACGTAAATTATTTTTCTCCCTCCCAGCTCCCCATATATCCCAATCATATCCATTTCACCTTCCTAGTTTCTTTATCAAGTTGCAAGTGGAAAGAAGCACCTTGCGAGTGAACCCTGACATTTAGGTTGATTGGTCTGAAGTTTCACATCAGCTCTTTTCCAATCCTCAGTTCCTTGGTGCTCCAAGATTTTGAAATATATGGTAAAATGGTTCTGGGATAACATCTGCCAACTCCTTCAGAACATGACCCAGTGATTTATATTCACAAGATCAGACAGATGTTCTCTTACCATTTTTTGTTTATTTTAATCGTAATTTCTAGTCTTTATGGTTATGTTTTTGGTAGGTTGGGCTATAATTGCAAAGAATGAGTTATGCAGCTCTGCTTTCTCTCTATTGCCTGTTATTTCCTTGCCATCTTCTCTTTTTAATGGACCTACTTATTCCTTGACTTTTTTCTTCTTATTGATATGTTGAAAGAAACTTTTTAAAAATTATCTTTTACTTTTGTTGTAAAGTCTTTGTTCAACTTCCTCATGCTCCTGGGAATGGAATCTACAAGGGAATTAATGCTTCCAATCATGGTCTTTCTGGGTAATATTAGCCTAGCTCTCAATAGTTGATCACTTCTTATATCTAGTCTTCAGAGGGATTGCAGTCTGTAGCTGGAGCAAGTTGTAATAACTTTTTTGCCACAGTGAGCATAGGCAGAACTTGGGTCTTTCCTTTCCATGGAGATATTTAGCTACAGCCACTATATCTCCATCATCAATATACCTCCATCAAGGAACTGAATGACTACAGCTCTGACATCTGTAGTCATGAAAACCTTCAAAAGGTTTATGCTGCACAATTGAAAATCATCATGCATCCACTGCTAGATCCCTTGCAATTTATCTACCGAGCAAAAAAAATCAGTAGATGATGCTGTTCATATGGCACTGAACTACATCTTACAACATCTTGAATCCTCCAGGACCTATATAAGGTCATTTTTGGAGACTTCAGCTCAGCATTCAATACCATAATTCCAGAAATTCTTCTTTCTAAATTGACTCAGCTGGCTGTGCCTGGCCACTATTATTGCTGGATTATAAGCAGCAGGTGGAACTAGATAAAATCACATTAGATAGCTGTAAAATTAGCACAAGTGCCCCGCTGTGCTTTTTCCATTATTCTTTTCTCTCTATACCAATGACTGTATCTCAAACGATCCTTCTGTTAAAGTTCAGAAGTTTGCAGATGATACAACAGTCATTGGTTTCATTCAAGACAATGATGAATCTGCATAAAGATGGAAGATAGATCAACTGGCCTTGTGGTGCAGCCAGAGCAATCTGGAACTGAACACACTTAAAACTACAGAAATGAAAGCAGATTTTTAGAAGGAGCCCTTTTATTCTACCATCTCTTACAATATTAGACAACACAGTATTTGCAGTAGAGACCTTTTCAGAATATGAAATGGACACCTAACATTAGAAACATCATTAAAAAGGCAAACAAAGGGAGTTCTTCCTGTGTCAACTCAGAAAGCTCAGACTGCCCCAGGAGCTTCTGATACAGTTCTACAGAGGAATTACTGAGCCTGTCATTTGTATTTCTATAACAACTGTTTGGTACAGCAACCAAACAGGACAGGTACAGACTTCATTAGATAGGACTGCAGAAAAAATCATTGCAACCAGCCTGCTTCCATTGAAAACCTGTATACTACACAGGTCAGAAAGAGGGCTGAGAAAATATCTACACACACCTTATGTCCTGGACATAAACTGTTTCAAGGCCTCTCCTCAGGATGTGGCTATAGAGCATTGCATGCCAAAACAACCATATACAGTATACTCTGCTGAACTCCCACAGCATTGTCTCATTTCTCATCTTCTCTTACCTTCTCATCTTTCCTACTGTCTTCTCCTATTGTTTTCTTATGATTTATCAGTTGTTGTTTGTAACATGATTAATTGTAACTATGACTTATGACCTATGACCTATTATTTGCTGTTTATATGTACACTGTGAGGTTATATACTGGAGACAAATTCCTTGTGTGTCCAATCACACTTGGCCATAAAGAATTCTATATTAAAAGGAAGGAACTTGGAACAAATGAGAAAATGTCACCTTAAGGTTGATTTCCTAACCTATGTAGCTATCTCCTCTTCTTTCGTATATTCTCATTTAAGGCAATATTGTATTTTCTGTATGCAGTTTGAGCATAGAGTTTTAAGAGCCGGCCATACCTCCCACACAATAACAAACTGCTATCATCATCATTTGCAGCTTAGTCTTCTCAGGCCTTTTAAGGAAGCAGGTAGCGATGCCAGAAAACGTTCAGCAATTGCATTCCAGTACAGATATGGAAACAATTGCCATTTCATTAGAAGAGAGTTTGCTACTGTGGCTGCAGAGAGAAGATCAAAAAGAAGTTTCTGTCCGGCTTAGCTTTGTCTGTCATGCCTTCACCTTTGCTTGAAAGGACAAAAACCTCACCATCCGCAGAATAATTTCATTATCTCCTGATACATTTCACTTTTCAGTCACAACAGCTTCTCCTGTCATCAAATGACAGATTTCATGTGGAACCATAAAGCTTGCCAGAATTTAAAAAAAACCTAAACTGTGCTTTTAACTGTTGATTGGTCATCAGTTTAAACAATGTAAGTAATGTAAATAAAAGAAATAAAACCTTTCTCCTTTCATCAAGATACAGGGCGAACAGCAGCATTATACGACTTAAATGTAATGAACGGATTATAGCAGAATAATCATACTAAAAACTGAAATGTTTTTTTCAGAAAACCAAGATTCATTAGTGTGGTGATCTTCCCTTCCCCTTTCTTTGCAATTCACTTTTTAATCCACAAAGACTCTGATCTGTAGCCTGGCAAAGCCAGAGTGCTGAGTGGGAGCTGATTGGAGAGGTTTGCCTCAGCAGGGGTGAGGTGGGGCCAGCCAGGGGGGGAAAGCAGCTCTCCTCCATCATTTCAGTGGAGGCATGGGGATCATCAAACTGGGGAAAGAATGGGTGTTCTTTTGCTGCCTCCTCTCCCCCCGCTTTTCCACCTCTGGAAAAGCAGCAGAGAACGGAAGAGAAGCATCTTTGCAGTTGCTTGAAAGCCAAGGAGTCAAAGGGAGGCAGGGAAAGGCTGGGGGGTGCGATCCCCTTCTCTACCTGGCGGAAACTGTCTGCACTTTCAAGTGAACACCTAAGGAGTCTTTGATGTTGAAGCAGAAAGTGAAGCGTATCAGTCCTTTCCTTTTTGAACTACCCCTTTATAAGCTACAGAACAAGTTGCATATTCAGGTTAGAAACGTAGCTTGATTGAACATGAAAACTTAACCTAGAGAACTGTGACAAAAAGAAGCCTCAAAGTCAAATTAACTAACAAAATAATAACGGATAAAGGTTAACTTTTGGAGGTTTTGCTTTTGTTCCCTGTCTGATGGTCTCCAAAAAAACCCACCCAGAACTACTTTCACTGTAGTGGATGGGACTTTCTTCTTTCTGGGACAATTGAGGCTCTTAAGGACAGAGGTGGGCAGCCATTTCTTCTCTTACAAATCCTCTCCCCCCACTAAGCCAAATTTCCCCATTCTGGGGAGTTTTTAAGGAGCAAAAGGAGTACACTAAAGCTAAAGCAACAGTCTTGCCCTTCAAAATCCTCAACTCAAACATGGACCCACATTTTAAATTTAAATTTAAAGGTTTTAGACCTTGCCTTTGCATCCCAAAAGCCAAGTGTGTTCTGCTAGGCTGAAAAGTGTGTGTGTGTGTGTGTGTGTGAATATGTGTATGAATGTTTTTTTAAAAAAATACATGAAGTAAGCCATTCTTTTTCTTCTCAAACTCTTTTTTATGCATTCATAAGATAATTTTTTTCCTTTATTTTCACAGCAGAATAACCCTTTTGCTAGGGTTTTAATTTCTTGTTTGTTCTGTTAACTTTCGTGTTTATTATTTCTCTGTACATTTTCATATAGGTTCATCATCACAGCTATTTTTGAGCTACCAGTTTTGTTTACCCTAAAGAAGGCCAAGACTTCTACTTTCTTGTCCAAGAATGCCAGAAACAGATATAAATTATAGGAATGTTTTGAATGTTGGATGTTTTGCAAGTGGTAGTAAAAGCAGCTTTGCAGTAGTGCGCTTTCAGATGGAGCTAATGGGCTCCCATCTAGGATGCTTTCATGCATTGAGAAGAAGCTTGGGTTTGATCCACTAAATGACTTTTGTATTTTTGTCATTCATGAATATTTGAAGTGATACGTGTCATGCATTCAAAAATGTATGTTTTAAAAAAATGTTTGGCATTATAAAGATCCTTTACACCACAGGCATCACACTTTTTCTGCTTTTTTTTAAAATTAGGTTTTTAAAGGCTTTCCCACTCTGCTGTGCAGGGAGGTAGGTTTTGGGGCTAAGGCTCTATGTCTGATGCAAAGCATTTCTCCTGCTTCAGATCTTGCTTTGCATTTGCACTTATTAAAGCTACAGTTCTCAGTAGGTTTTTTTTTTTTTTTTGCCACATTGTGTCTGGAACAAGTAGTATCTGGACTGAACTTCATTAGACTAACAAAGGGAAGGGAGAATGTATTTTTGTTACAAATTCTTAAAGGCATCACGCAGGTAGAAAGCCAGCATATTTTCTGCTATGTATTTCATTGCTTTTTTATAAGTAGCATTTAAAAATGGTTCTTCTCAGATGAATTTCAAAAGTGCAGACTATTCTGCCATTTCAGAACTTCATGATTATGTTATAATTCTCTGTTCCTGTATCCACAAAATACAGGAAAGTGGTTCCTGACCACTTTCTCACAATTGACTTCAAGTGGTACACATCCATCCTTGTATTGGCACAAATCCATTATAAAATTCTTTGCTATACTGCCAATTCCTGTACTGCTTCTTTTGGAACTCACAGGCAAATTCTGTTATAAGCAAATAGACCAGTGATGGGATTCAAAAAATTTTCCTACTGGTTCTGTGGGCGTGGCTTGGTGGGCATGGCATGGTTTGGTCAGTGTGGCTTGGTGGGCGTGGCAGGGGAAGGTCACTGCAAAATCCCATTCCCTCCCCACCCCACTAACCTGCTTTCCAGCTCCGTTCTCCTGTGCAGGGCAACAAAAGAAGATCAGCTGGGACTCGGGAGGCAGAGAATAGATGGGGGCAGGGCCAGTCAGAGGTTGTATTTGCTGGTTCTCCAAACTACTCAAGTTTTCCACTACCGGTTCTCCAGAACTGGTCAGAACCGGCTGAATACCACCTCTGAAGTAGACTCATTCCCTGCCCCCCTGGTTTGTAGTCATCCACCCTTGCTTTTTACAGCTGGACGAAAACTTCTATCTGTTGCAACACCAGAGTATGATGTAGCTGACATTATTGTGCAGTTGACATCTTTGGAACTCCACGTTGGCTTTGGCTTCTCTAGGCCTCTCCCACACTGCACTTAAAGTTCAAGTATAAAATGAGAAAAGATGAAACTTAATGGAGATAGTACCTAACTGTACGTTTGTGTTTAGCGATGGAACAACTGTTGGGCCATATAAATCCAGTCAAATAGTAACAGATTATAATTTGCATAATATAAACATACAGATTGAAAAAAAATAAAGTTGAAATAACTCCATGAGGAAGAGATGGGCCCTGCTGTTAGGTTCTATTAAAGTGGATCACTGCATCTGACTAATTGCTAGGCAGGCAGGCCTCCTGGGGAATGGATGAAGCAAGGACCCTTAATAAGAAAAGTCCAGTTCAAGGTCACATATTATTTTTAGGATATAACAATGAGGAAGGAAAAGATTCTACAATAGTTGTCCACTATT
>NW_020769344.1:3650048-3710857 GCF_900518735.1 Pseudonaja textilis
TCAGATTTAAATTTGGGGCAGCCTATTGCTGTGCCAGAATGGTTTTATATACATACATACATACATACATACATACATACATACATACACACACACACACACAA
The DNA here is from genome assembly GCF_900518735.1 of Pseudonaja textilis. The sequence goes on from NW_020769344.1 coordinate 3,650,153, forward strand.
GAACTCAATAAAAAAAGAACTGACCTCTTCCCTGGTCCAACACCTCAAAGCCACAGGACATGTGATTGACTTTAAAAATACCAGAACTATTGCCAAAACTGAACACTTCAACAACAGAATAATCAGAGAAGCCATAGAGATAGAAAAACGCCCACACAGCATGAATAAACGAGACGATACCTCCCGCCTACCAGCCATTTGGAAACCCACCCTCATGAACAAATGAGTACCTAACATGAAGAATGACACCAGACCCACATGCACGAGGGCCACACAAGATGCTACCACCACACTTCCACATAGAAAGCAGACTGGGTGCTAATTTTTTACAAAACCAAGATCTGTTTATGTTGACAGTGTACTTGGTAGCTCCTGTGTAGACCGATAATGCAGACTAAACAATAAAGAAATATCACAATTAAGAAATATGCATTAAACTGTTATCCACTGTGACTTTTAGCTGGATTAGCATAGTAAATAAACTTTATAAAGAAGTGCAAGACTGCAAAGCTTGTCTTCTTTTCTCTGAAGGTTTATCCAACTGCTCTGACATTATTTTCCCAGTTCTCATTTCCATTTCCACTGTTTTCCAAACATATCCTATTTTAAATAGATGATGCAGCTAAATTATTTCCAAATCTGATGTGACAGAGTTATTTCAGCAGATTACACCAATTTCTAATATAAAGAGAATGTTTCTTAGCAGATGGGTCTGTGAATAAGTGTGGATATATTTTCAGTATGACTTCCTTTGACGTTCTGAAATTAATTCTTTGTTCTGCAGTGAACTCATATTATGAACACATTTAAAATATTTACCATATACAATCAACTCATGCACTAAAAGGTTATTCAAATCATAAACTGTTGATGTGCATAATGTTTGTTTCTTTCTTTTTAGCCCTGTACAACATTTGATCTACATGCTTTATATACCTCCAAGTTCTTGCAACCCCTAGCACTAATTCTATAACTCAATAATGAGAATAAATTAATAAAAATATATTGCTACTCATGACATGCAGCAAAATGGTGTATGCAGCTATCAAATTCAAGTAATTCAGACCTATCCAAGGATAGCAAGAAAATGTTACAATGATAGGACACATCTAAATAGGCTCAAAGATTTATTCTAGGTTTGATATTTCTTTGATAAGTTTCCATCCATTCCTTCTTGTCTTGCTCTGAGGCACTTTAGCAAATTATTTATCCCTCTCTTAGAAAAATGCCACCTTTTCTTCCAATGCAGGTTCTGCATTGCCAAATTGTCCTGTTGCCAGAATAGGCAAGAACCATGTTTGCAGAACAAAAAAGGATAACATTGCCATCTATGAATTCTCAATCACCGTTAAAGTGGCCTAAACTTCTATATGTGATAATATAACTCTTTAAATGCTCCTGTCCATTTTAAATAAAATGCTTCAGTTTGTTGCAGGCCAACCCCACAATTCAATGGAATATCACTCTAGGTGAGGCAATACTCTCTAAAACTTTAAAACTGCCCTTTTAAAATCATGAATTAAGATCATTAATCCAATAATAATAAGACTATAGTTATAACACTTAGTCTTATAAATAGGAATTTGCTGGTTAAAAGGGTAACAGAAATGTTGTTGCTGCTGTTATTCCCATTGTTCTTCCTTTCAGCTTCTTTCAGCTTTTTGCTTTTAGTATAGTAGTGTTCATTCTTATTTTCAGCTGTCAAATAGGCTTTTTTTGTTTCTTTTATTTTCTGTTGTAAGTCTAAATGTATTATTCAATAAAATGCAGTGGTGAGAAAAGTAAGTTCCTGCGCTTAGGCAGGAAAAACAAAATGCAAAGGTATAGAATAGGCAGCACCTGGCTCAACAGTAGTTCCTGTGAAAGGGATCTTGCTGTCCTGGTGGAACACTGCTTAAGTGTGAGATGGCAGAGGGCTACAGCTGCCAAAGAAGACAATGCATCCCTAGGCTGCATCAACAGGGACAGCAGCAAGATTGTGAGAAGGGATAATACTGCTTTAGAGTGCACTAAAGAGGCCAGAACTGGAACACTGCATCCAGTTCTGGTCACCACGGTACCAAAAATGCTGAGACCCTAGAAAGTATTCAGAGAAAAGCAACAAGGATGATTTGAGTGGGGGTGGGAGTGGAGGCTAAACCATATTATGAATGGTTGAGGTTGTTAGGTATGCCCAGTCTATTGAGGAGAAGGATTGGGAGGACATGATGTCTGACTTCCAATACCCGAGGGACTGTCACAGTGAAGAGAGGAGATTGACTTATTTTCGAAAGCACTGGAGGGCAGAGCAATAAGCAATGGATGGAAGATTATCAAGGAGAAATCCAACCTAGAAGTAAGGAAAAAAAAATTCTGATTGTGAGAACAATTAATCAATTAATCAATAGAGCTTGCTTCTTGGAGTTGTTTGTGCTCCATCACTGGAGGTTTTAAAAAATACATTGGACAACCATTTGATCAGGATAGTATAAGGTTTCTTGCCTTGAGCACAGGGTTGCATTAGAAGAAATTCCCTCCAGCCCTATGATTCTATGTTATATGTTTAGTGCTTTAGCCATTTTTAATGAATATATTAGATACTTGCTAGTACTGTACAGTCCTTGGTAAAAATACTCATCAATCATTATCTTAGCCTAGTTGAATTTTCCCTATACATTCACAGCTGTTTTCTAACCTGCCCTGCATTTCTTCTCATGACAGAGCTGTGTTTTTGTACTTCTTATATGTGCTTTCTAAAAATTTCCCAATCTGTCTGCCTTCCGTTTGATCTGAGGATTTGTCTCCTTGGGAACTTGTCTGGTACAAGTTTTCTAAGCTTGTGGAAATGGGCTTTTTTGAAACCTAGTGTCTGTGTACCTAATGGTCCAATTTCCTTCTTATTAGTAGTATATTGAAATCAAGGATGATGGTTGTTTTCCTCTCAAGATTCCCATTGCTTTTACCTTTGATAAAAGCTGGAATTTCAGGAGAATTGCTGAGAATTAACGCAACAGTCTATTTTGTACAAAATCTTTCCCATTTTTCCTAGGTTTGAATTGTTTTCCATCATTACAAAATTATCCTACAAGCTATCATCAGTGAACAATGTGCTATCACTGCAGAACATATCCTGAGTTTCAGGGTACTGTCATACCAAGCCCTCCCATCCAGCCAATAATCTTGGAGGAAAGCCCAGTTTGTGGGCATTATATAGATTAGGTCTAATGAATAAAGGCACACTCACAGGATTTGCTGAACTTCACTGTGAATATCATCCATATATATTGTACTTAAAACAATTCAAAACAAAGCAGCATAACTTTTCTATTCATTATATCTCTATGCAAAAAAATTGTCTCTTTCACAGTAATGAAAGTTTCACAATAATGTACATTTATTGTTGTATGGTTTCTCTTCCATTCAGTTCTATGCAGAAGGTAGAAAGAGTTGCCAGTTATATATTATAAATAGAGACACTGGTTGGAGAACCAAAAATGTCCTGATAGCAACTATTCCAACCTACCCAATCTCATAGTTTTAGTATTATTGCCAAACTGGGAGGAAAGCAGCTTTCATAACAACAGATTGGTAGACAACCAAGTTGGGTGAGAAATTCCAAATTGTATGGCTCTAGTTGGAACATATGAACATGAATGTAGTCCTGTAGTTATTTCATGTTTTGTATTTACAATCCACGTGAAAAGCCAGTTTGGTTTAGTGGTTAAGGCATTGGCTAGAAACAGGAACACCATGACTTCTAATCCCACCTTAGGCACAAAGCCAGATGGGTAACCTTGGGCCAGTCACTTTCTCTCCGCTCTGGGAAGCAGGCAAGAGTAAACTACTTCTGAAATCTTTCTTAAAAAACTGCAGGGATTACTCTAGGCAGTTGCCAGGAGTCAACACTAACTCAGAGACATTAAAAAAATCAATGTGCAAAGGCCAAATACTTTCACAATTTAAAAATCAAGAGGATAAAGTGTAAAGTCACGAGTTTGTAGACTGGATATGTGGAAGCATTTTTAAGCACGGCCAAATTGAAGCAGAGGGTAAGTGTTACATAGAAAGAGAAGATCTAAACCAAATAATTTCTAAAGGTTTTGTTGATTTTCATGTGCTTTGCAAACTTTGTTTTCTGATTGTACAGATCAAGATACTTGCTTATGATATTGGCATGCATCTCTGTGAATATGCCCATAATGGACATCCCAGATGTGGATTTAGTTCAATTCTCTTCATTGGCTTTTTGTCTTCTGCCAAAATATTCTTTTTTAAAATTCCAATGGACTCTTTCAGGCAGCATCTGACTTAATTGAGGGCTGTCATCCAAAATCTAAGTGTCAGGGTACTTTCTCCAAGAATTTGTTCTTTTTTTCTTCGTGCCAGGGTATAATGTATGTGATTCTTTCCCAAAGGTGAATGGCAGGCATCATTCTTCAAAAGGAATTCTTAAACTTGGTAAAAACAGTGCTTCCCATTTTATAGGAAACCACCTTTTGAGGTGTTGACAAAAAACAAGTATAAAAAGGTGGAAAGAGGGGCACGTAACTAAAACAGAATACCTACATGTATCCTGAATCTGCAAAGATGAAGTCAGGAAAGATGAAATTCAAACTAAACTAATGCTTGCAACAAATGTCAAAAAACAATTTTAAAAGCTTATTTCAATATGTAAAACACAAGAAAAAGATCAAGGAAACAGTTGGTCAATAAATGGAAGAAAATGGCAAAAAGATGATGAGTAGTTGGAAGAAAGTGGAACTTAACGTTTTATATTTCATATTATATTTTACCATTTAATAATGCCTTGGTAAGACCACAGTTGGAATATTGCATAGAATTTTGTTCACCACGATATAAAAAGATGTTAAGATTCTAGAAAGAGTGCAGAGAAGAGCAACAAAGATGATTAGGGACTAATCAGCATCTAGCCTGAGTAACTAACATGGAGGAGAAAGTGCAACGGTGAGGTTAATTTGAAATCATATTACTTCCTTCGGATACAGATTAAGAAATCAATGGTTTTCTACCAATCCTGCTGCCTACTAAGATGTTCCTTTTCTTTCTCCTTTTACTCCTTGCCAAGTATTTGTCTGGAAATTCTTGAACTGCAATAACCCTATGAAATATCTCAGTTTTTCACATATAGGTTTTTGCAGTGACTCATTGCACAATTACTTGTGCTGGCAGCTAGAAGGGATAGCCCACTCCTTCTAAGGGTTAGGAGATTTGGGGTTTGGGAAAAAGCATTTAAAAATCTGAAATTTATCCAAAATCTTCTGAGTTGGACACCAAGCTGGAAATTTTATGACACCAAGTTCTTCTCATGAGACTGCTGCTCTTTCCCAGCTGTAATGTCCTGGGAATAACTCCAGATGTCTGTTCTGGATTTTGAATTAACCACAAAAAGACCGCCCACAAAAACCTAGTCTACAATTTTTACTTAGATATGATGGTGGTGTGTGCAGCAAGAGGGGTTAGTTTTTTTATTTATGACTTTGTGGCACTCTCTCCAGCAGTTCCGAAAGAGCAAAACTTCAACTAGAAAGATCACCCCTAGGAACAGGGGCCAATTTCCCTGACAAAATCTCAAAAGGTTGAAAGAAGCCAGGGAGAAATGATTCATAAAACCAATAGACTGTAAAAGTCATAATATTACTCATATTCGTAACATTAATATAGACTGCATACGTTTTTACATCCCACAAATCTCACATTCAAAAACACTGAGAATTATTTAGCTAAATTGGAGTTATCAGTTTTAGATTCATCATGCTATCAGAATTAATAGCATTTTAATAGCACTGCTCAGTCCATTCTGCCTGAATTGACTTCCGAGACTTCTGGGGTCCCTTATGCTGATGGAGGTGGTCTGAATGGCCAGACACATTCTCTGCCTCATCATTCTTCAACAGATCATTGAGAGGATGGGCTATCTTTGCAAACCCTCCGATAGTATGAGCAGAACCCTAGAAATGATTGCAGTTCAGCCACATTTTGAGGTCTTGGGCAGGAAGTGAGAGTCTCAAGCTTTGTGGACTCAGTTGATATCCTTTCTGCAGAGACAACATGATCAAGGTATGTGACAGATGGTTGGTAAAATTGGCATTTCTCTAGTGACAGCTTCAACCCTTCTTCATGGAGCCTGTTTGGAACCTTCTCCAAGCACTACTCATATTGTTTAAGAGTCTCACCAAAAATAATAATATCATCTAGGTACACTGGCACCTCCATCAAGTTCAGGTCTCCCATTGTCCACTCCATGAATTTCTAAAAAGTCAACAGGGCCCCTGGTAACTCTTGAGGCATCCAATTGAATTCAAAGAACCACAAGGGGCAGGTGAAAGCAGTTTTTCTCTATCATCTGGATGCATGGAAATCTGGTGGTAGCCACTTCTCAAATCCAGCACAATAAACCACTTTGCTCCTAATAACCAATGCAGGGCGTCTTCAATTCAAGGAGTAGTATACTGATCCGGAATTATTCTCTGATTGAGAGTGCGGTAATCTCTGCACATTCTCAGAGACCCATTCTTCTTCTGGACTACTACTATGGGAGAGGTGTAGAGACTTCGAGTTCTAGGATTATCCCAGTCCTCTTCAATTCTGCTAGATGTTCTCTAAGGTCATCCAAGTCACTTAAGGGAATCCACTGAGACGTCTCTCAGAAAGGCTTATCTTCCTGTAGATGGAGTAAATGATGATCACTCCTAGCACACCCCACCTCAAATTTATCTTTTAAGAACAGGTGATGCCACCTCCAAAGTTAGCCTTATCCCATCATTCTTGGGAAAGCTGTGTGTTCTTCATGTAGAATGTTGAAACCTCATCCTCAGTCTTTTCCCTTGTATCAGGCAATACAGTTGGGTAGCTAGGCTTACTTGTCCCAACAATATCTGGTCTTCAACCTCACAGGGAAGTTGATAACATTCCAGACTGACTGAAATCCATCCTCTGGCCTGCCACAGGGCCTTTGTGGAGACCACCTCTGGGATTACCTCCACTCCAACGTTCTGTCTTCTGGAATCAGATTCAAGGATGAGTAGGGGCCAGGCTACTCACAATCCAATGTGACAGAGGCCTGTAGACACTCCACCTCCCCTGATTGTAATATTCTCTTTGCTTGGTCCAATTTCCACAGTTGTCCCATACCCTCTGTGGGGCTTGTTGCTCTCACACCAGGTATTGGTATATTGCCTGCAGTGCAGAATGAACATACCACATCACTGAGTCATTTCCTGTTAGAATAATCATGGAGAGAAGACATTTAACTAAGTTGGTGTTTGTCCCCAGAATCAGTGAGTCCTGGCTAGCTCCTAGCATATTCAAAAACTGGGGGCCTAAATGTTAGCTGGATAGGTAGATACCTGTTGTACAGATACCTGTTGTACATCTGTTCCAATGCCCCAAATCTTCAAATCACCCAAATTTTATATGGGTATGTGCTTCAGGTGCCTGTCATAGAAATCCTGGTACAGTAATGTCACTTGCGCATCTGAATCCAAGAGAGCCCACGTGTCATGACCCAGGATGTAGCAAGAAAGCAACACAGCCAGAGAACAGGTCTAACTTCCCTTTATTGCTCTAACTTTTTCCCCAAGCATCCCCATGTTTACTACAAGTCCTGGAGCAAAGCAATCCCATGCACCGTCAACAACCTTTTGCTGAGAGCAGTCCAGTAAGCAAGCTAACCAAGGCCAGAAGTCCAGGAAGCAAGATTTGCAAAACAGTAACCAGAGCAAGATGTTTAGTGAAGCAGCAAACTTGGCAAGCCCTTCAAGACCGAGCACAGTAATCTCCAGGCATAGGCAAACATACACAAGGCTTCACAGATTCAACACTTGTTCCCAACAAATGCCCCTCCCATTGGCATCTCCTTACATATCAGTCCCCAGATGTGCCTTGTGAAGGGGGCGGGACAATCTCTTCCCTTGTTGCCAGCTCAGTCTGTGTTGTTCTCACCTTTTCTCTTCGTGCTCTAGGATCAGGAGGGGGTGGTCCTTGCCCATTGCCTGAGTTCTGTCTCTTATATTCATCTTGCCCCTGTTCCTCCCTGTCAACAAACTTCTAATCCTGAAATGCTTTGGCCTGATTGGCTCTGTCCTTCGCCAGTTTCCTCCAAAGCCAATGGAGCTGCCCCCTAGATCTCTGTTGGCTCCTGTTCCCCCGCAGATTCAGGCTCCAACGGGGGCATGACACCTCGTGTAAATGCCTTCTATTTGTATCAGCACCATTGGAGAAGGGTCCACAAACTGTTTAGGGATCTTGGCAGTGAGAGACACTGCATCTGACCTGGCAGTCCATGTTTGAGTGATCCTGTGAGTCTCTGAAAACTATTGCCAGAGTCTCATCACTTTGACCTTGGTAGGCCCTTGTGCATGGGAGTCCCTCACTATGGGAGATGTTTCCATTATTCCTGTCAATGAGGGGGGCTTTGGGGGAGCTCTGCTCATGAAAGGTGACACCCAAGGCTGCCCTCGGCCATTCCTTTGATTGGAGCTAGCTAGTATCACTGGGGATCCAGTTGGTTCCCTCATTGGACCCTCTGTAGTTTCCCAACTGGGCCAAATTTTGTGGTTTCTGCAGCTTTGTATAAGTAACCTGTAATGCCCTGCACCCCCACAGTTATAACAGATAACTGGCCTCACCAACTTCTCAGCTGAAGCAGAAGAGCCCACTCCCCCATTCAGCCAGACTTCTGTTCAAGGATGAACCACCCATTGCCATCATCTCAGTTAAATAGGATATTTGAGCTCGTATAGTGGTGAGCCAGGCATCACCACCTCCTGTTTTCCTCATTCCTGAGCCTGGGGGCCATCCCAGTGGTAAATTGACTGTGGCCTCTTTGGCTTCCTCCACACTTCTGTTGCCCTAACTCTCCATATTCCCTGGTGTTCCCTTCAGCCTGAGTTTTTATTTGATTCCAGACTGGGTCTGAGAATAAAGCACCTCATGAAAGTTGCTCCTCCAAACTTCAGCTAGATCCACCCCTTTCCTTTCCACAATCTGACATAGTAACTTGTTCAATCTTCTTATGCACTTAGACAGACTTTCATCTATCTTCTGGTAAATTTGCTCAAACTGAAACAGCAGGCTAGAAACTGTTTTGGCAGGTCTGAATTCATTATGCAGTAAACAAAGGTATTCACACATGGTAAATTGCCTTTGGCTGAGTGTTAAGTTTGTAATGGCTTCCACAGTGGGACCCTTTAGACTCTCTCTGACCCTCTGCTTCTTTTAAGGGTCTGGTACATTTCACTCTTGAACTGCCTGCTCCATCCAGGTTTCATATTCTTCCTCTCTAGCATTGTTTGTATCCCTGAAAAGATATGTAGTTTCTTGTAATCAGCTCCCACACGGTAGTTGCCAGTCAGGATCTGAATGGATGTCAGGCTCCTCATGGCCTGGGCAGAATCTGTCTCTGCTGCCGCTATGGTGACCAAGGTGTGTGTCTCCTCTTGGGACCCAATGTTCTTATTGAAGGTGTGGCCCATGCGATCAGGTGTATCACACTTGCCCTGGTATCCTCAGTCAATTGAAGGTTCTCAACCCCAAAGCACTCTGAGACACTTCTCTTCCACTCCAATAGCATATAAGAGTGAGAGGAATCCCAGTCCACCTTTGTATCTACCATGTATCCCTTTGATTTGGAGCAAGAGTCCTCATTACCCATAAAATTTGCTCTTTTAGCCAAGCATCCCCAGGGATGTCAATTGCTATGCTAATCTTTATCTTGCTGTTCTGGTTCTCACACCACTTAGTGATGACAGTGGAATCCATTTTGCTAACTTGGCTCATACCCCTGGATGTAATCACCCCCCTTGAGTGATGATGGAGTGATGATCAGTCTCCTCTCAGCAGGAAGGTTGTGGGGTGATGGTCATCTTTTCCCAGCAGGCAGGTCACATGATGAGATGGTATTCAGCTGGCTGGTTGGCCCTTCTTCCTCTCTCCCTCTCTCATCTCTCTCTCTCTCTCTTGCATTGTCTGCTGGGCTCTCCTTCCACAACCTCTGCTCCTTCATTGATTCCTCTGCTTGCCTCCCTTTCATTCAAACTTTTCTCTCCCTCAGGCTTGCTCCACTTGTCTCTCCTCTTTCCTCAAGAAGGCAGAACTCTTGAAACAAGTAACATTTCAAAAGGAACCTTTAAGTGGGAGATAGTGATAGCAACAAGAGTAAGGCAGGATCTGAAACTCCAGCTCAGAACAGTTAGATTAAATGTTGCAGAAACCCCTTCCCTATGACCAGTCTGAGCTGAGCCAATCCACAGGTGTGAAGTTGTTGTGAGAACTCAGGCTGAGAAGGTGACAAGAAGTTGTTCTCAGGCACTGCTTTGCCTGTTCCTTCAGAACTGAAACAAAACAGGTGGCCTCAGGCCTATCCCCCCCTTCCCTTTCTTAAGAAGGCACATAAAAGTGACAGAAAGACCAGAATCCATATTCTCCATGCACACTGTGTTCAGACCCCTATAGTCAATGCACACATGCAGGGGCCCGTCTTTCTTTTCTCAGAACGGAAGTGGGACTTTCACTTTGGGTCAAGCTGGTTGAAGGAGGCCCCAGGCTAGGTTTTTGTCTATGAAGGTATGTAATTCTTCTAGCTCCTTGGGGATCATGGAGTAAAGCTTTGGCTTTGGTAGTTTAGTGCCAGGGAGGATTTCAACAACACAGTCTGTAGGTTGATGAGGGAGCAGCTTGTCTGAGCCTTCTTCACTGAAAACCCCAGCCAGGTCCCTGTATTTTGGAGGGATGTCTTGCAGTAGCAAGACCCATTTTTGACAGATGGCAGTCTAGCCTCTTCTTGAAAGCTTCCAGTGATGAAGCTGCTACAACTTCCGAAGGCAAGCTGTTCCATTGGCTGATTGCTCTCACTGTCGGAAAATTTCTCCTTATTTTCAGGTTGAAACTCTCCTTGATCATTTGCCATCCATTATTCCTTGTCTGACCTTCAGATGCTTTGGACAATAGATTGACCTCTTCCTCTCTGTGGCATATTGGAACACTGCTATCATGTCTTCTCTTCACTAGAATAGCCATGCCCACTTCCAGCAACCACTCATCATATGTTTTAGCCTCCAGTCCCCTAAACATTTTGGTTGCTCTTTCTTCTCTGCACTCTTTCTAGAGTCTCAACATCTTTTTTTATAAGTTGTTTTGAGAACTTGAGCTGAGAAAGGTGATAAGAAATTGTTGTCAGATGGCTGCTTCTTTGGAGCTGAGACAAAACAGGTCTCCCTTTCCCAAGCAGGTATATCAAAGCAACAGGAAAGCCAGAAACAGGAAAGGGGTTGTAAACGGAGCATACATCCCTCCCCACTGGAATGGCAGTGTCCTGATAGGGATCTATGGGACATGATATGTCTTCTGGCCAGTCCACAGGACAGGACAGGTCTCAGAACTCTTCCATATTTTCTTTCTTTCCTAAGAGGTCTGTAGGGGATGTGAATAAGTCCCCCAACATGCCTATCATCCCTGTCTTATTGTTTCTTTTTATTTTTCTCATATGTATCCATTTCATGTATTCATAACTATGTATATACTTATACCTGTTATATTATAATCACTTGACAAAATGAATAAATTTAAAGAAAAGAAAGAAAGAAAGAAAGAAAGAAAGAAAGAAAGAAAGAAAGAAAGAAAGAAAGAAAGAAAGAAAGAAAGAAAGAAATATTCCACCAATGGCTGTCAGCCTTGCCTCACCATTTTGGTGCTGTCTTGGGCTTTTTGGTCAGCTAAGGGGTCCTTGAATCAGTAGTGGAGAGCGATCAAACTTCTGGAGCATTCACGTTGTGAAGGGTCACCATCCACCTCACAGCTGCTCTTTCTAGGGCCTTCTAAGGCCAGGGTGACAATTCGGACCTGGGCTTGCTGAGTTGGGAAATCTCACTCACATTCTTTCAGGTAAGTGAGGACATAGGCAAGGAAGAAGTCCAATTGCTGGAGATCTCCATCAAACTTGATGCCTTCTGTTCTGGGTGAGGAATTCTCCCAGCCCTTGCCCCGGAAATGTTCACTGGCCCCGGGACTTGGCATGGAGGATTTGTGGGGGTCGCTGCTACCCCGTTCGCTCCATCAGGGTTGTCCATGTCTCCTGGAGAGGGAGAGTTCACCCTTTCTCCGTCGGCTTCACCTTATTTCTCACCCCTTCCATCTTGGTGGTCCAGGGTACCTCGAGCTCTCAGGTCTTGGAAAGCCTCTAGTACAAAGTACATGTACTTCTTGAGGTGATTGTTTCAGAATGGCTCCTCATCCAGGTCATCCTGGTCGGACAGGGCTTCCAGCTTGCCCCTTCATCCCTGCTGTCTACTACGATGAGTGATGGTGACTCCTTTGGTTCTTCCCTTTCAGCTATTTTTCTTCCCCATGCCAACGGACCATCTTGGCTTTGTGGAGTCTTCCAGGGTGGCCAGTTCCCCAACAAGCATCCAGAGGCTGTATCTGTGTGTGTCATGATGGAGTCTTCCCCCCAACATTCACCTTCCCCCTCCCCAGTTCACTGCCATGTTGAACATGGTTTTCAGGGTCCCTTCAGTAGAGCAAAGATTCTCTGGGTTGATCACTTTTGTAGATCCTGCCTAATGTAAGGACTTGCCTCTCCTCTCTCTTCAGGAAAGCAGAATTCTTGAAACAGGCATTATTTCAAAGACAGATGAAAATAAGGAGAAATTTCTTCCCAGAGTTATGGGTGCTCCATTGCTGGTGGTTTTCAAGAAAATATTGGACAAACATATATCCAGGATGGTATAAGGTCCCCTGTCTTAGTCCCTTCCAGTCACATGCTTGTATTCTATTTTATTGTTGAGAAACGAAATCATAAAACCTCCACAAAGCTGGGAAAAAAATGCACTCATAAAAACACAAAGGTTGCATTTTGAAACACTACCAAATGGTTTAGATTTTTAAAATTCTTTATTCCCAAATTGATTCATATCGTGCAGGGTCCTAAGATCACCTTAGAGTCCCAAAGTGCTAATGCTATCAAATGAAGTTCCTGTATCGGTCAAGATAGCTAAACAGAATATGTAGATTCACAGGTAATTTATTTGTGAAGATAAGAATGTTCTTGGCCTCTGTAACAATTTCCTATATTCTACTCTAGCTCAAGAGCTCTGAAATCAAACACATACTAAGACTGAATTATTCATCTAAGTTTTGTCATACAATGGCTTATCTGGTAGACCTGATTAAAGTCTTTATCATTGTTTTTGTAACATAATTGGAACAGTGAGATGTCTCTGCTAAAAGGCTCGTTTTGATTTATACTAGATTCCATAAAATTCAGCAAAACATTAGAAACTTAATTAAAACCATGCAGTAAGAGGTCAATATGCTCTTGTTTAGACCAACCTCTTTCCTTTTTTCTTTAAATTTTTATTAGTTTATCCGAGTATAAAATACAACGAAAAAAATGACATGAAAAACTAAGAAAAGGGGGAGCGAAAAAAGATAATAAATAAACTCAAGCTTTTCTTGTTCTTCCTATTTTCTCCTTTGCTCAATAAATACCTTTTTATATTTACTAATATACATTAGTTTTTGAAAACTCATTTCTCCTCAAACCTCTGTTGGGAAATCTATATAATGATAACAAAGGAGAGAGCTAAAAGATTCTCGAGTGAAGAGGGAAAGTTTGGCAAGGGAGGTCAAGGGGAAGCACTTTTCTTTGCCTTTCTTTTCTCCTTTCTTTCATTCCCGTTTTCAATCCAAATTAATTGTCTCCCAGAGGGGGCAGCATCTTGGATTTCGTGACCAAAGCAAATGGACAAATGAGCAACTGGAATTTTGGCTAGGGGAATTGGCAGAAAAGGTTTTAACATTGATAGTGAGGAAAACATCCAGGTGGCTCGCAAAATTTATATAACATTTGTCTTCCTGTCTGAAGAAAAATCAAGCTACATCATATGCAAATGCATACTTGTTTTCTTATTGGAAGAGAAAGTGAAGAGGCTAGAAAAGAGAGTTGATAAACCTAAATGGGATGTCTAAAAGGATATTCTCAAGGAGGAAAAGAGGAATCCAAAGAACAGGAAAACTCCCTTTGGTAGAGACAAACATATGGAGTCACATGGTCCACAGAATTGGAGTATCAAGAGGCACTTTGTGCCAGTGACCTCAGGAATTGGTACCAGCCTTGGCAGAATAACAGTTGGAAGGGATCTTAGAGGTTTTCTAGTCCAACCCCCTGCTTAAGCAGAAGTTGCTCTACCATTTCAAACAAATAGCTGTCCAATCTCTTTCTAAAAACCTCCAGGTTTGGAGGCAAACTATCCCGCTGGTTAATAATCCTGTCAGGAAATTTATCCTTAGTTCTAGGTTGGTTCTGCTTTTCATAAGCTTCCTTCTGTTATTTCTTGTCCTGCCTCCAGGTGCAACCGTACTTCATATTTTCACCTTCCAGTCCCCTAATCATTTTTGTTGCTCTTCTCTGCACTCTTTCTAGAGTCTCAACATATTTTTGGTATAATGGTGACCAAAACCAGATGCAATATTCCATGTCTAGTCTTAGCAAATAGCAAAACTATTAAATAGCTTTAGTAATTAAAGACAGGTACCATTAGTTTCAGAGTATTAATCCAAACCAAAATTCAGTTCAGCATAACTTGTATGAATAATCATTGTTTCATTTCTAACAGTCATCCTCATTTTTCAACAATTTGTCACCCTCATTTTTCATCAATTTTCTCTCTAACCTTCAGATTTTTCTATCTCTATTTTCCATATGTGGATGTTTTAAAGTGGTGTAGCTGGAATAAATGGGGAAGGTTAAGTTATATAAGTCAAATATCCCTAAACTGCAAGTTTTTTTTTTTTTTGCCTTCATTGTGCCATTTAATATTTTTCTCCTTACCAGATTTCCTCTAGTAAGGAAAAAAAAAAGGAACAGCGAATGAGGTAACGTGAAAGGGTATTATATACAGTGGAAAGCAATGTCATCAAGAGTCACATAAAATTGTAAGAATAAGGATGGTGATTGATCCATTTGGATATCTTAGGTTTCCAAGGTACTGTGAGCTCTAAACACAAACTGAGTCACTGGGATTGAGTATTCTTTGCCAAGTTCTTAGGAAAAAGCAGCACCAAGCCACGTATTAATTTATTCCTTTGGCTAGGAAGAAACCCCATTAATCTACAGAGCTGCCAGGAAGTACATTTCTGAAGCCAACATTTGCTGCTTTGGCTTCTTCCTCTTCTAAAGCAGGAAATCCCAGTAATTCAGATTGTTATGAACTAAAGATCATGTTAATTGGTTGTTGATTAAATCAAATAATTCCACAAACCCTTTTGCCAATGATCTTTACTTCAGCATTTCTTAATGTCTCATCATCCTTTGAGAGGAAGAGTTCTGCTGTAAAATCAAAACCCAGCTCATGAGACCAAGACCCACCAGGATCCAGGGTGTCTTTTACATGAACGCAATATAGCTTGCTTGTATTCAGTCCATAACCATAGTGGTTCTACTTGCAATTTAAAGTACACTCATGTTTGCATGTGGGAGAGTCTACAAAGATGGGCAGTGTAAGGCTATTTTCAAATCACAAGACTTCAGAAACATTTCAAAACATTCTCTATCAGTGGTCCTGCAAAGAGGATAATAGAGAGTGGGCTATTTTTTATCAATGGGGGTCTTTATGTCCTGTGAGTTATGGAAGCCTCACATAGAATACAGAAGAAAAATTATGTGTCCGTGACAAGATCCTCCCTCCTTGTCTTCAACATTGACAGAGGAGAGAAGAGTGGGCCTTCATAAAGTACATCAAATCAGTTCTGAAGTGTCCAAAAGGAGGCCTGGCTCACAGAGCCAAGTGATAAAAAAGTGATAAGAAAGTGAACAAAACATCTTGGGCAGTGAGAGAAAGAAGAAGAACTAACTAGAGGATTTACAGAATGTGTTGTACATTTGTCTGTCCTTGAAAATTCTGAACCACTGAACCAGAACCAGCTCCAAAGACCATACAGGTATTCTGTGAATAGATAAACTGGAACATATGCAACTCTGATATTTAAAAACCACCCCACTCCCTCAAACAGTGATCGTTGGCTATAATATTCCTGGATGAGTTTCCCAACCAACATACCTACTAGAATATAATGTGGTGCCATCCCACATTGGCACTGCCTGAAGGAAGTGTAAAGGAAAAATGATGGTCTACAAAATAAATAAATTGAATTAATTAAATTGAATATTTAATTGTAACCAATAATTGCAACTTTTTGCCACCACGGGGCAGGAGGGAGAGTATAGATCTTGGCATCCTCCTGAAATGATAATGGTGCTTTTAGACAATCAAAATTGTGCATTCCTATGTTTCTCACCAAAATCCTTAATTTTTTGATCTACATTCCACCAAAGGAACTTCCCTCCAATCAGTGGCTCTTACTCCCTGAACATTTTTATCCCAAGTAACATACTTATATGATCCATGTCTTCAATCTTCTTATCTCCTCAATCCACAAATTTGTTATGTTTAGCAGAAATGAGAAGACATTTTCCTTATTATACCTATTGTTATTTCAATATATTAGCAAAAATGTCACTTCAGTCAGGAAATCTGATGATAACTGGTTTTTAAGGGGTTACAGAGAAGGCACTTAAGGAACCCCTCTTTGTCTCTTTATGAAAGCTATCTCGTGCACTTTAACACACAGTAAGCTGTCTGTCTTCATTCCACACTGTGTCCCATCATAGCTTTCATTGGTGCATTGGTATGAGATGACAAAAGTTTTCACATCAGAAAATCATTATAGGCAAATGTCTTCCTACATGTAGACAAATGGATATGTCAGGAATTCATCAATATCACTATTTTTCCATGCAGCAAATTCCAGTGTCCATTTTTATAATCAATACCCAAAACTGTTAAGGAGTAAATTTTTATGTAATTAATCTTATTTATTAAATACAGATAGTCACAGAGAAAATCATCCATGTGATCACTAAAGAAGCATGTATGATGGCCAGTCATATGAAAAATTTGAATACAGATTCTATTCTGACTCCAGAAACGTTTTTAAAAGTTTAGGAAATATTTCTTAAATTGAAGAAGGATGGTAATTGATCTTGACAAGTACTGCAGTTTTTATGAACTGTATTAATATCTGTAATCATCACAACAACCTATTAAGTCTTACAAAATTGCAGACCTTGGCTGACTTTTTATGAGTTGCATCCTTTCTCTCCTCTGCATAGACTGTGTATGTACTATGTAGTCACATACATGTACACAGGAAGAGAGCCTCAAATTAATCTTTCTCTTAATACAATGTTATGAATCGGAATTGAAAAGAAAAAAATCTAGATGTTGAGACTTTGGCAGGTTAATAATAATAAAGTTCAGGCATATTATATCCTGCTGATATTGTCAGTTCTAGTTGCCTTAGGAAAGCTTGTCTTGGATGAAGTGTTTTCATTAGTCCCACTTATGGCTAAAGGCTTCATACTTCTTGCTTAATGAACAATCCCCACACACTTTCTCTTTCTTTCTGTCACCTCCTTTCACTCCAGAATATCACTAGCTACCATTGCATCAAAATCACCAGACAAAGTCAGGAATTTTGGATTTATTCCTATTTCTTCTAACTAGTCCAAAAGCAAATTCGTCTGTTCTATGTTGTCCCCTAAGTATTTAAAACAAGGCTACTGTTTGCAAACACCCTGCAGAAGTTTTCTCAATTTTTTCCCAATTGTTCTAAATTCTAATTCTAAATAGTTTGTTCTTCTTTCTTTTTTCACCTTGTTCTATAGGGCTACATATAGAATTTCTAACAAGAATACTTGGATTTACTTCCTGCTCTGTTTTCTGTAACTCTGAGGTCTATGAAAGACATAACTCTCTTTTTATTTTGTCCTTCAGTGCCTCCGCTTTTTAAAATCAGCTACTTATATACCATTTCTAGAAATGTTAAAAAGACCTTTTCTAAAATGCTCTCAACAAATGCATCACATTACATCAATTTGATTTTTCTGCATGAGTGCCCTTTTCATGTTTATTGAATTTTATGTAAGTTTCTACTGTGGGAAGAAATATCCATCTGGTTCAGTTCCAAGCAGGGAGAAAGACACTGTAAACATGGAGGCTGGTTGGAATGATGGTTTATTGATGGACAGGACCACATGGGTTTGAGATCCCGGGCAGCTGACCACATGGACTGGAGAGTGAGGGTTATTTATACCCTCTCATGGATCTTACCCTTGAGCCTCCTGTTCCCATGCAAGAAATGTATTCAATTGGCTGCTGTCAGACTCCCATGGGGTCATGTGGGGTCATGTTTGCCTGAATCAAGTTTGGTTGAACCTTGGGCTGATGCAATGTCCTTAGAATTTGCAATGCAGTGAGCCCTGCTGCTAGATAATTCTATAATGTCCTGGAGGGTCATGTCTTAATCCCATCACCCTGGAGCTGAAGGTCTTTTGTTATGTAGATAGGATGGCCCAGTCCTAACAAAGGTTGAGGTTGCTTTCTCCCACTCCCTTCCTTCTCCTATCTATCATCTATCTTTCTATCCATCCATCCATCTATATCTCATTCACTTTCCCTTCTCTCTCTCCCTCCCTCCCACCCACCCTCCTTCCTTCCTTCCTTCCTTTTTTATTTCCCTTCCCTCCTTTCTTTCTTTCTTCTCCCTCTCTCTTTTCTTTCTTGTCTCCCTTCTCTCTCTCTTTCTCTCTCTCTCCTTTTCTCTTCCTTCCCTTCAGCTTCTTGCAGCCATCCACCCTCTCTCCTTCCTTCCTAACAAGCACCTGAGGCTGTTTTGCTGCTGCACTTCCCTCATAGCCACCCAGCCCTTGTGATAGCATGTTGGCAGGCAGAAGCAGTGTGGCCTCTGTCTGTCACCCGATTGGCTGGCGGCTAACTGTCCCATGTGGCCAGTGGTGGGATTAAATTTTTTTACTACTGGTTCTGTGGGCGTAGCTTGGTGGGCATGATGTGACTTGGTGGGCATGGCTTGATGGGCGCGACAGGGGAAGGATACTGCAAAATCTCAATTCCCTATTCAGCTAGAGGAGGGGCAGCAGAGGAGGAAAGCTAGAGATTAATGTGTGGAGGCAGGAGCCTGGAGGAGGAAGAGGTGTGGCCAAGGGTAGGAGTCTGAAAGTCCTAGACTTGCTGGTACTGCTCATTTCTAAGTCTCCATGTCCATTCCTGGTCTTATGCTTCTATGGCTCTCTGGTTTTCAATCACAAAGCAACCAAATGGCTAAAATACGCTTTGGCATCAATTGTCTCAAAAAATCATTTATGGATTTAATATTATTAAAAAATAAGTAGGTATAATAGGAATAAATATCCTATATCTCTCCAAAATTAATACTTTCTTCCCAACGTTTTTAGAAATTAGGTGAAGTTACCTTTCCTTAAGGAATATTGGAAACTGAGGCTCAAGATGATTCATCAGCATCTACCATATTCTTAGTTCTCTTTAGTGGTTCTTCCAAAGCTACAGAAAACTAGAGCCTAAAATCTTTAAATGTTCACTCCTATCATTTAGAACAGGGGTCTTCAAACTTGGCAGCTTTAAGACTTGTGGACTTCAACTATCAGAATTCTTCCTTCAATCATGTTAACTCAGGAATTTGGGAGTTGAAGTCCACAAGTCTTAAACTTGTCAAGTTTGAAGACCTTTGATATAGAACATAGAAGAACAAGGTTGGCCGGTCTTCTAGTCCAACAGAAAAGTGGACAGAATCTTGGGCCCCATAGACTGAACATACTTAAGGGCCACCCTGAGGAAAAAAAATGGTCAGTGATTCCCTTTGAAGGAGAACCAAGGTATCTGTGTGCAAATCTAACATGATGCTGCAGAAGTGTTGTATTCTATGTGCCCATATAAAAAACACCATAACTATTCTGTTTTCCTGATCCATTAGAGGGTTGATGATTCTGCTTGAAAAAACCTTGGAAGAATCTATGGGGACTGCAGACCTTAGCTAGCAAAGTGAAGGAACTGGATGCACTAGCAGTTTTCCCATCAATCTTCCACTTGAGAGTCGTTGAGTTCTCACAAAAAGAGAAAAGAGAGTCCTAGAAAATGACTTTTGTCTTGTTTTTTGTTTCTTACACATTGAAAGAAACTTTTAAAAGTTTATTTTGGCATTTGTTGCAAGTCTTATAGTTTTCTAATGGTTTTCTGTTGGTTTTACAATCTACAGTACTACACAGTTTCATCTTCAAACTAGAAGATGGAGGCTGATAACTTACTCATTGCAGCAAGTCCTTTTATAGTATCTGGCTGGAATAATAATGCAAAACCTAAGCTTATTTTAGATTGTTAGTGATAACATTTCTATACTGGCTGTTATGAACCTAAAGATCCACAGTCTTAGTCTGTAAATACTCCTGTTATTCATAAAGCCATTTTATCTCAAAATCTTTCCTCTTAAGAGCCATCCCAGCTTGGAAATAGTAATAGTTATGAGCTGCATTCAGAAAAAATGCTGCTATAACAATCATACCACAGTAATATTTTATTTGTCTGAAGACTGTAAAGCACTATGCAAAGGAGAACTATTTTAAAGTTGCTGCCACTAGACCTAAGATCTAGCTGAACATCATTCATTGCAGAAACCACCAAATTCGCAAACATTGTTCTGTCACTGGGATTGTTATGACCCAGGGTGGGGCACGTAAGCAACACTGGTGATGCGAAGGATGGAATCACCTTTTATTGAACCAACCTTCCCCCAAAATCCTCATAGTAAGCCCAAGAGCAAGGCTCTAACATGTGCATCCACCTCAAGCAATTCCTTGAAGAGAGATGAAAGAGAGAATGAGAGCAGCACAGTTCTGAGAGCAAAAACAGTTCAGGACACTTGGCCACGTGTTTCTTCACAGAGAGTTCGCCAGGGCCATGGCACAAACCAGAGCCAAGCAGGGATGTTATTTTCTTTTTGTCCCTTTATCACACCTGTAGCTTAAGTTTGTGGACTGAGGAAAATAGACGTCTTCTAACTGTATGAATATGCAGGAAGACTAATAACACTTGCTAAGGTTAGATTCACCGGATACAACTTGAACTACGTTTGCTTAATTTAGCTAAGGTTTTGTCATTTTTTTTCCCATTCAGAACTCTGGGATGTAATCCATCAGGTCCTGGTGATTGATAGTGATCAAAGTCAGCCACGTGTTCTCTTACCATTTTTTTTTTTTGCTTATTTTAATTTTTATTTATTTTATTTCTATCTTGTACAGTTATGTTTTTGGTAGCTTGGGCTATAGTTTCTTTTTGTGTGAAGACTGATGCAAAGAATGAGGAGGGCGGAGCTGGTGTCGCGACGATACAGCATGCAAACTTGGAGGTCTGAGATCGCTGCCGATATCGTTGCTCCTGGACGGTCCAAACGGATCTAAACCATCCCGAAGAGATGGTGAATGTAAAGAGCGCATCATGTCGATCCCAGGGATACCGCAAAGTCCCTGGTAGATCCAGGAGAAGCTTTTTTGCCAGCGGCAAAGAGGCAGCCATTAAAGCTGCTGAAGTTGGGACAGCTCCGAAACGAAAGAGAACGGAAAGAGAAAGTGTGCTGGTTTGGTGAGAATTTTTTCTTTACTTTAAGATTTGAAAGGACACCCTAAGGAAAAGGAAGAATCTGTAAAAGTTTTGACAGAAATGATTAAGCAGTGATTTTAAACAGGAAGTCAAAGTAATATTTTTTTTCTCATTGCTGGATTTTCTATACATGATTTTATATTTTGAAACTGGACTGTTTGTTTTTCTCCACCTATTCTTTCTCTCCTTTTTGACTTTATAATGTTTTAGGCTACAGACTCCCTTCTAGTCATCTTTTTAAATATCCTTTTCCCTTTTTAATTAATTTTTATTATATCTTGTTTGGAAAAGGAGGGGGAAAGTGAAAGCAGAAGAAACTTTGTAACACTGCCAACTAGAGACTTGGAAATATTCTACCTCTTTTTTTTCTTGACCAGACAAAGCTGAAAAAGAACTGAGACTTCTTTTCAAGGACATTGCCTGTTTGATAAGATAGAGGGAAGAGCATGGGAGAGTATTATTACAGGTGCTCTTCTGGGTTTCTATCAACATCTGGAGTCTGGTGTTGAAGTTTATAGAAAAAAAGGTGATAAGACTCTGGAGAAGAGAGTTATAAATTTCAACAAAAGCCTTGGATAACCAAACAAGGTGCAGGGTGCTCTTTTTACTTTTTTTTAAGCTGGGCTATTTCTTACTTTAACAAACCCCCTCCTTACTAGTTTAAGATCGAGATGGACGTTAAATAATACTATATGAAAGGAAAAAGACTTCATACAGAGGATGGAGAAAGAACTGGCTTTCTTCTTTAGAGAAAATAAAAAAGAAGATATATCAATGCAGAACGTATGGGATACAATGAAGGCATATGCCAGAGGCTTGATAATAGACTATACAAGGAAAAGAAATACCATGAAAAGACTAGCCTCTAAGGCATTAGAGGATGAGTATAAAGGACTTGAAAAAGAGCTACAGAAAATGCCACAGAAAAAGGACATTAAGTTAAAAATGGATATAATTAAACCTAAAATGGGACTAATGGAAAAAGAAGAACTAGCACAGAAAATCAGAGGTGCGACACAGAACTATTTTGAAGATGCAAATAAACCAGGTAGATGGTTAGCATATAAATTGAGAAAGGAGAAAGAATCAAGGAAAATATTGCAATTAATAGATGACCAAGGCCAAGTTTGCTATGGTAGTAAAGAGAAGAAGGAAATTATAAGAGACTATTATGGGAAACTATACACACAAGAGAATATTGATGAGGAAAGAGTTAAACAGTACTTACAGAGTGCTAATCTACCCCAGATACCTAAAGAGATTGAAACAATGATAGAAAGCAACATAACAATGATGGAGTTAACTGAAGCACTTAAGAAGCAAAACAATGGAAAGGCACCAGGCCCAGATGGACTTCCGGCAGAATTTTATAAAACACTACAAGAATCGTTGAACCTTCCATTGCTAGAAGTTATGAATGAAGTTATGTTAAAGAAGAAGATACCCAAATCATGGTCAGAAGCTTATATTACACTTGTCCCAAAAGAGGAGGCTGATCCAGTACAAACCAAGAACTATAGACCTATTTCCTTACTAAACTCAGTTTATAAAATTTTTGCTTCAATATTGGCAGAAAGACTTAAAAAATACTTAAATAATTTTATCCATCCTGATCAAAATGGATTTCTGCCAAAGAGACAAATTAAAGACAATATGAGAGTAATCTTGGACACTTTGGAATACTACGAGGCACACCCTGAAAAACAAATGGCTTTGATATTTTTAGATGCACAGAAGGCATTTGATAATGCGAATTGGTGATTCATGTTATTACAGCTCGAACAAATGGGCTTTGGTAAAAAAATTATTCAAGCAATAGAAGTTATATATCATAACCAAATGGCAAAGGTAATGATAGAGGGAGAACTGACAGACTCTATTGATATAAGAAAAGGAACAAGACAAGCATGCCCACTACCACCTTTGTTGTTTGTGTTAACCTTGGAAGTGTTAAACAGAAATATTAGAGAAGAAAAGGATATAAAAGGGATGAAAGTTAAAAAGGAAAATTTTAAGTTGCAAGCATTCACAGATGATCTGGTTTTCATGTTAGAAGACCCACTAGAAACAGCACCAAAATTGATAGAAAAGATAGAGGTATATGGAAAGGTGGCTGGTTTGCAAAATAAATAAAGATAAAACAAAGATTTTGACAAAGAATATGCTATCAAGAAAAAAGGAAGAACTGGCAGACCTATTGAAAATTCAGGTTACGAATAATATCAAGTACTTAGGGATATACTTGACAGCAAGATGCAGTACACTAAAAGAGAATAATTATATCAAACTTAAACAGCAGATAGCGCTAGATTTGGCTAAATGGGAAAATTTACAACTGTCATTAATAGGGAGAATATCAACAATCAAGATGAATATACTACCCAGAATTTTATATTTGTTTCAAACAATTCCAATTAGGCTTGGAAAAGACTACTTTGAAGATTTAAATAAAATTGTGTTGAAATATATATGGCAAGGTAAGAAAGCGAGAATAAAGTTAAAACTTTTGCAAGATGCTAGAATAAGAGGAGGATTTGGTTTGCCTAATTGGGAGTTGTATTACCAAGCTACAAATTTGATGTGGGTAAGGAATGGATAACATTAAGAAATACTAGATTGTTGACATTAGAAGGACATGATTTGTTGTTGGGGTGGCATGTTTTTTTATGGTATAAAGGAACTAAAACACAGGGGTATTTTAGAAGACATTATATACGGGAGTCTCTGTGGTTAAACTGGGAGAAGACTAAAAGGCAATGTTATTTGAAAATTTCAGTCTGGCTATTGACTATTGAAGCATTTTCTTATCCTATAATATATAAAAAGGAACAAACAGATATGTTGAAATATTGAATGAAAAGGGTGAAATATTGAATGAAAAGGGTGAACTTAAGTCTATGCAAAAATTAGAGGAACAAGGTGTAAAGATGAATTGGTTTTCATATGTGCAAATACATTCAAGGTATGACAAAGATTCTAAAATGGAAAATTTCTATGATAAACTGACTGATTTAGATAAGATTTTGACAGGTACTGATGAAAAGGTGATTAAAAAATTGTATGGATATTTATTAGAAATTAAACTAGAAGAAGAACAAATTAAAGAAATTATGATTGCTTGGGGGAAGAATTTTGGATATGGGATTGATCTAGAGAAATGGCAAAAACTGTGGAATAATGGATGGAAATTGAACAAGGAGAGATTTAACCTGGAAATAAGGAGAAACTTTCTGACAATGAGAACAATCAACCAATGGAACAGCTTGCCCTCAGAAGTTGTGGGAGCGTCATCACTTGAGACTTTCAAGAAGAGATTGGACTGCCATTTATCTCCCGCTTGGGTGGGGGGGTGGACTAGATGACCTACAAGGTCCCTTCCAACTCTGATTATCTGTTACCTGTAAGACAAGAAACAATGAAGGGAAAGTAATCAAAGAGAGAAGCAACTTAAAACTAAGGAGAAATTTTTTAATGGTGAGAACAGTTAACCAGAGGAATGGTTTACCTTGTATTCCAGTTGTGGTCTGCACAACTGGAGCTTTTAAGAAGAGACCGGACAGCAATTTTTTGAAATGGTATACTGCTTGAGCAGGGAGTTGGATTAGATTTCTAATGTCCATTCCAACTCTGTTATTCTGAGTTTTCTGCATTTATTTTTATTGAAACAGAGCTAGAAATACCCAAATGTCTTTGTCTTTCCACAGAATGACAGGATCTGAAAATACAAAGACATGAGAGCTAAGGGAGACCATTATGCATACCACTTTCTAACTGTGTCAGTTAGGACAGCATATGTTTTTGAAAAGAGTTTATGGAACAGGGCCTAGAACATGTTCAGCTAGACAATGCCAGATTGCCAAGATTGTATCCTAGTAAAAATGACAGGACAAATATTTTTTTGAATAAGTGTTTCAAAATGTACAGGAGTTTTTGGGATGTTGATTTTGGAGAAAATTTAAGATTTCATAATAGGAAGCCTGGATTATTTCATTGATACGAAATGCATTCTCGTAATTAAAAGGATAAAATTATCAAAATTAAAATGATAAAATAGAGCAGTTGATTCCATTCCAGTTGGGTTAATAACTTGATCCTAAGCCTGGCTGGAATCATTCACACCAAGCAGAGCAGTGTTCTGATAACCTAGCTCCTCAAAACGCATAAACTGTACATTTGTGGAATATCATCTTAACTAGTCATCCATGCATTACTGAAACAGTTCTATATTATTTATATTTCTTTAGCAACACTTTGAGCAATTAAACACCATTTGTAGACTTAGTGTTTTAGAAAACAGTGTGCTACCTATTCCTGATCCAGTTAGATTTGGCAACAGTTACCCATGCCTTAGGTAAATTGTGAAGAATCTCCAAAACCTCTAATTAATGCTGCTCACCATAAATAGTATAATGCTTTTGATAGACTTGCACTAATTTTCTATTGTTTTCTGGGTACAGTTTGGTGTGGGTTTTACTTATTTGTTTATTTACCATATTTATGTGTCTGGTGTACATTGGAGAAACAAAACAACCACTTCATAAATGCATGGTACAACATAGGAGAACAAACACATCAGGACTAGATTCAGCATTTAAAAGACACAGGCCACTCTTTTGAAGTCAGCAAAGTCCACATTTTGGCAGAAAGGACTGCTGGTTTGAAAGAAGGGTCAAAGAGGCTATCTATGTCAAAATTGAACAGCCCTCTCTCAACAGAGGGGGAGGGATATGACATCATCTGTCTCCAATTTACAACACAATCCTTTCAATAGTTCCAAGAAGGCTCCACACCAGTTTGCACCAGTCAGGTGACCCTGATGACATAGATAAACCTCCAGGTGACCCTAATGACCCAATAAAATAATGCAAATGACCAGCTGTCTGCAATGAGTATAAATCCTTCTATTCTCCACCAGCCAATCAGAGGTGAAGAAGCTTCTTGGATGAGAAGTGAAACATCTTCAAGGAAAAATCAGAAAGTCCAGTTGCCTCTTGAGAAAAAAAAAAGCACTATGGAATTGGTATAAGCTGAAAACTATAAAGATGCCCAATCAGTACTGGAAGCAGCAAAGTTAGAAGGTCAAACTTAATTTTCACTAGCTAATGGATAAGCCTCCGCTTTATATGCATAAAACAACGTGTTAGGAGGATGGAAATATAAAACATAAAAAATGTGTTACGTACTCCCTTCCAAATATAAGAAAATATTATATTCCCAATTCCAAAAAGCAAATGGAAAAGACTCAAAACAGCTGTGCTAAGCACTGGACATTCAAAACAAAACAATAATTCCATAAGAGAAAATACTGTTTTGCAATAGATATACTGTAGTTGAAGGTATATACTATATTCTCCTCCATGGAGTAGTTCATGTGCAACTACAAGGCACAGTGTGAGAATTTAGCTTTAAGATGTCATTGTTTAAAGATTGGTCAATTTTTTGAATCAGCCTAATGATGCTTAAGCTAACTTTCACATTTAGATAACGTTAGCTTATTTAAGCTGAGTAAAAGTTGAGAAACTTTTTTTTTACACGATTTTTACAGAACCATTTAGTTTTACAGAAAATGTGTTTAAAAGAAAAACAGATGCATTTAGTCATAATCTATTTTCTTCTCGGTAAAAATCATTATGGGAGAATTCATCTAATAGGAAACAATGAGATTTAAAAAATACAGTATTTGTTTTAGTCTGAAGTTGAAATCAAGAAATTCAGTAAAATGTGCTAAAAGCTTGCTATATTTATATATACTATAATAGTGCTTCTGCTTAGTTTCAAGAATAAACATCCATACCAAGCTGAAATTTCAGCTCCTGATTCATGGATTACTGTACAGAGTCTTTATATTTAAAATCTGCCATTTTGTATTTCAAAGATTCAGCAACAGAATAATATGGTTCTTATGCTTCTTGCACAGAAATAATAGCCAACTGTCAGTTAAAGGGTAAGCTCTCAGCCTGGGACTCTTTTTCTGGCAAGCCTTGCATCTTTTGTTCTTCAAATGCACCATACTCAGGAGAGGGCAGGACACAGACTTTGACTTGTTATGTTTGGCCAAGTAGAAGGCACAAGTATCCCAAATTCACATGGGTTTCTTAAAGTATTCTAACAGTTCAAATGCTCAGGAGACTCCAGTACAGAGACTTTGATTTGTGTCCCAAGCTCCACTGGATTCTTAAAGTATTCCAGTCCCACCCCGTATATCAACAGGACATCTTCACAACGAGTTTTGCTTACATTAACATTATATGTCTGCACAGGAAATATAAAGCACCTCTTCCTCTAAAATGAGCAAATAGAAAAAAATAGATTTTTTTGAAAATGGAAGTAGGGTGGATTTTCACCCCTAAACATTTTCTGGTTATTTTCTGTGCACTTTATCTACAGTATGGAGTCCAACAATTCCCCAATTTGTATTCTTTATTTTAGGGATTTTCATTTATACAAGGTAAATAATCAGGTTTGTTGTTTGTGGGAACTGTTTAGTATAGGAGGTTGGAAAATTACAGGATGGAACTTGAGGAAACTTTGGGGGAAGAAGAGTTGCCAAGAGGAGGCAATCATGTGGTGATAGCCCAATAACATCAGAACATAACAAAATGGGAAAATGAGCAGAAGAGATAAATCCTGGGAGGAATAAAGATTAAAAAATGATTATGGCAAATGTTCATGGATCAGCAACTTCAGAAGTGTAACTAGAAAGAGACGAGGGATATTATGGGATTTGACTTACATTGCGTTTCTGCCATGTTGAACTATGATGGAGATTTTCCCCTCAGTCAATCTTCTGTCAAGGGGAGAGGACACCCAATATTCAAGAAATAACATATTATATTGTATCGCTTTTAACGATATATGGCATTTAAAACCCAAACCAAAAAGGCTGATGTGGGCAGTCATGGGAAGTGGTTTTCTTTCAGCAGTCCCTGCATAAGCAAGAAATGAAAGTCAACATGTCTTGTAAATGGTTTTTGAGGTTCTTTAATTAAGATTTTATTCCTCCATATAATTTAAAATTCCTTCTGATTCATATAACAGTCATTATGATGTGGTGTGGTCAGTTCCACTTCTGTTAAGGAATGGCTGTCATTATCAAAAATTAATCTTGTTTTTTAATTCAAACTATTTTCTATTCTATTGTTTATATAAGGTTTTCATGAGGCACTTGTTTGCTGTCTTACTGTGATGACCCAGAGTGTACCACAAATGTAACAAAATCCAAAATGTAAATAAATGTCCTTTAATGCCTCCACCTTGGCCCCACTGTTCAATAATACTCAGTTGGAGATAAAACATACTCAAAAATAGTCTTCAAAAGAAAGCAATACAGTCTGAATTTAATGAGCAGATAGAGGTGAAATTAAAAAAAAAACTACAATGATGAAATTTTCACAATGGAACAGAAGTATTTACCAAATTCAAGGAGATAACAAGGCACAGTCTGTTGGAAGGACACCAACCAAGATAAACTTCAGACCAAAATAAAACATGCTTTGCTTCTGGCAACCTGTGTTTTAACCGTCTCTCTTATATAATCATCTCCCCAGCTGTAACAATGAGGAGGATCATGGCCACCACCTCTCTCGCAAGCCAAGTTGTTGCCTTCTCCATTCCTCCCTGCGTGTCCTAGGATGCAGAGGGGATGGGCCTGGTTCTTTCTCTGACTGCCCAGCCGGCCTCTGCCCTTCCCCAGCCTCCTCCACAACCTCTGGAGCCACACCTCCACTCCCTGTCGGCTGTTCCTCCTCTCCCTCAGAGTCCGACTCTACCAAGGGCATGACACTTACCCTTCTTGTCGTATTTGTGATGCACAAACTCATTTGGTTTTCCCTCCCCCCAGCAGAATGCATGGAAGCAAAACTATGTAATCACCAGGATATTCCAAAGATGGCACACCAACCTCCATAGCTTGCTATGGCAAAAAAAAGCGGGGGGGAGGATGAGTGACCCATGGGATCTGACTGATTTGCATTTGGTTATCAAACGTCTGGAAAATAAGGCATGAACTAAAATCTATATGTTCCCAGGAGTGAGCTTGGGTCCTGTATGATCTGGTTTAGGGCCAGAGAAAAGTCGTAACAGTCTAGAAATTGCTAGAGAGTCCAAGGCAAACAACAGAAACAGCCCTCATATCTTTACCCTATAAGTTGTGTTTTGATACTTTTTAAAGTGTGAACAAGAAAGAGAAAGAAAAAGGAAGGAGCAGGAGAGAGCTTATTATTGCTTATTATTTGTCAAATCCAGGAACACATTGACAGGAAAATGGACACTTGTGGTTCTTTTTCTAGGACCCTATAAACTCTGTTAGCAGGAGACCTATTCTTGTCCAATGTTCCCATTAACCCAATTTTCATTTAATAATTTGATAAATTTTCATTTAATTCATTTCATAGTCTAGGCAACTGTGATGACACAGGTTGTAAAGTCAGGGCTATGTTCTAATTGTGTCCATGCATGCCAGGGGCACCACACTGGAGACTAAATTATTTGGTTGAAGAAGATTAGAGAAGGGCAGTTTCCTTCCCTCCTAGCCTTTGAGGTGGGAGACATTTGAATAGGAACAGGCTGGTCCTCATAAACAAGGCAACTAAGAACATCAGAGACGCTTTACATGATGTGCTTGTTCTTTTTGATACCTGGGGGACTTCCTCCTCCAGCTATCACACATTAAAGTGCTAGTGATGAGATGAGAAAAATCATGTGAATGAACTAAAATAAGCATATTAATTTTAGCAGTGGCTCTGCTGATTATGGTTATGGACAGTTGTTTTAATATTTAGTCTTGGAAATCAATGCAAAAACACAATTTGGGATAGACATGATAGGATTAGCAGAACTGTGTGCCTGGAAAAGACATATTGACCTATTAATAGTAGCAAAGGTAAAACAGAAATGGTAAAAGACATTATGGCAGAGTTAATGTAAACAGGCAGGATAACAAAATATGTTTGCTTTTTTAGAGTTGAGGTCTATCGAACTTTTATTTAATTGTAACCTAGTGTATATGATGAAGAACAACAAAATGTTTCCAGAAACTCAGACTAATAGATGGACATTAGTGTGAGTTTAGTGTGCTTTTGGCTTCTGATGCTTAAAGATAGACATAGAGAATCTATTCAGACAGCAAAGTTACTGTTGGTAGATCTAAATTCTATTAATTCTCTGCTAAAGTCATAGTCATGTCATATTGGAAGAGCCCACATAGGATATTGAGTGCAAGTGTTCAGTGAAAAAATTCAAAATATGGTTTAGACTCCAGGCCCTTGATAATCTTAGTTTCTCTTCCCTGAACATTTTTGTGGTATGGGTTGCCATATTCCAGTTGTGGTCTTACTAGGGTTTTGTAAAGCAGCATTATTACTTCTTTGCATAATCTGCAAAGACAAAGTCAAGAAAGCAAAGGCTCAGAATATCAAAAAAAAGTCAAAGATAATAAAAAAATGTTTCTTCCAGAATAACAAGAAAAAAAATCAAGGAAACAATTGGTCCACTAAAGAGAGAAGACAGCAAGGAAGTAACAAGCAAAAGAGAGAAAGCAGAGCTGCTTAACTCATTCTTTGCGTTGGTCTTCATGCAAAAAGAAACCATAGCCCAACCTACCAAAAACATAACTGTAAAGGACAGACTAGAAATAAAAGTTAAAATAAGCAAAAAAATTAGTAAGAGTAATAGTAATCAGACACCTGTCTGATCTTGATGAATACAAATCACCAGGACCTGATGGGTTACATCCCAGAGTTTTAAAGGAGCTGGCAGAGGTCATCTCAGAACCACTGTACCACATCTTTCAAAAATCCTGGAGCACCGGGGAACTACCAGAGGATTGGAAAAGAGCTGATGTGGTTCTCATCTTCAAAAAAAGTGGGGGGAAACCAGACCCAGAAAACTACAGACCAATCAGCCTAACATACATACCCAGGAAGATACTGGAAAAGATATTAAAAAAACAGATCTGCCAACATCTAGAAATGAATTAAGTAATAACTAGCAGTCATCATGTGTTTGTTAAAAACAGATTATGCCAAACCAATCTTATTTCATTCTTCAACATAGTGACTAAATTAGTAGACCAGCAAAATATTGTGGACATAATATACTTAGACTTCAGCAAGGCATTTGACAAGTAGACCAGAACCTACTTCTTGGTAAGCTAGAAAAAAGTGGGATAGATAGCCTCGCCACTAGACAGATTCATAACTGGCTAACAAACTGTACTCAATGAGTAGTCCTTTATGGGTTTATGTTTACATAGAGGGAAGTAACCATCTTAGGCCCAGCACTCTTCAATATTTTCATAAATGACTTAGATGAGGGAATAGAAGGGGAATTTACCAAATTTGCAGTTGATACTAAGCTGGCAGGAACAGCTAACACCCTAGAAGATAGACTCAAGATCCAGATGGATCTTGACAGACTTGAACACTGGGCCCTATCTAACAAAATGAAATTCAGTGTAGAGAAAAGTAAAGTCTTACATTTAAACAAGAAAAACCAAAAGGACACATGTAGACTGGGTGAAACCAGGCTTAATAGCAGTAACTGTGAGAGAGATCTTAGAGTCTTAGTGGACAACCAATTGAATGTGAGTCAGCAGTGTGCAGCAGCACTCAAAAAAGCCAATGCAATCTTAAATTTAAAGAGGGATACAATCGAGATCAAGTGAAGTACTAATACCACTTTATAAAGCCTTAGTAAGACCACACCTAGAGTACTGCATCAAGTTTTGATCACCACACTATAAAAAAGATGTTGAGACTCTAGAAAAAGTGCAGAGAAGAGCAATCAGGGTGATTATGGGCCTGGAGACTAAAATATGAAAATGGTTGCAGGAACTGGGCTTGGCTAGTCTAGTGAAGAGAAAGACCAGAGGAGGCATGATAGCAGTCTTCCAATATTTGAGGGGCTGCCACAGGGAGGAAGGGGTCAAGCTATTTTCTAAAGTGCCTGTAGGCCAGACAAGGAACAATGGATGGAAGTTGAACAAGGAGAGATTTAACCTGGAAATATGAAGAAACTTTCTGACAGTGAGAACAATCAACCAATGGAACAGCTTGCCCTAGGAAGTTGTGGGAGTTTCATCACTGGAGGCTTTCAAGAAGAGATTGGACTATTTGTCAGAAATGGTGTAGGGTCTCCCGCTTGGGCGGGGAATTGGACAAGATGACCTCCAAGGTCCCTTCCAACTCTGTTAATCTAATCTAATAAAATAGAAACTCACCCTAGAACTAAGAGAAATCTCCTGACAGTGAGATCATTCAGTGGAATGGTTTGCCTCCAGAATTGTGGGTGCTCCATTGCTGGAAGTTTTTAAGAAGAAATTGGACAGTCATTTAACTGGAATGGTATAGGGTTGAGCTTGCGTAGGGAGTGGAAAGATTAAACTTGTGGATTTCATATTTTTTCAGGTCCACGCCCTGCTGACAATGGGCACAGTCTACATGGACTCTACAAAGGATAGGACGGCCCTTGTGGCAAACAAACAGAGTGAGGCAAATCACTTAAGTAGACTTCTCCCTCTTGTCATGCAAATTCAAATGACAATCCCAAGGTTCAGACATCTGCAAAGCTTTCTCATAATAGAAACCCTCTGAAAGCCACTTAATGGTAAAATTTCAGAAAATGCTACAGCCTCTTTTGATTTACAAGTGTCACTCAGGCTTTTTGTTTTTTATTTTTGTACCACTCCCATCAAAGCTCCTTCATGGCAGAAATATTTATTTTATTTCCTGACAACTGGAAGTAATTAATGACTTCAGAGTGGCGGATATGAAAAGCCAGATGTTCTTGCCCTACTTAGAAAAGCCAAGAAAATGTGCAGCACCTGTGCCCGGTTGTATCTACAGTCACCCAGCGGTCCAGAGGGACCCATGTTTGCTGAGGAGGTTTATACACACTCTCTCACTCACACACACACACAGAGCAAACTACTTGGTTTGAATTTGTCCCATCTAGCTGGTGGTCCTGTAACACCTGGAATTTAAAAAAATGGAAATGTCCCTGAGGAGATTGGTAATTTGAAAAATAAAACCAAGACATTAATTTAAGGATACTAATTAAAATACATTTGGCTCAGTACTAATTGAAATACATTTGGGTCAACAAAACAAACAATTTTCATGGCTTACACTCCAACACACTCAAAGTAAAGCAATTTGCAAGAACATTACTGATATATAGTCTGTTATGTCAAAAGAGCCAAATTGGCTTTAGGACAAAATAGATTTACATCAAGACAGAACTAATCAAAAGGACACTGAGAAAGGCTACCTTAATCATGCAAAATCTTTTTCTGAGGGGGTCATTGTTTGATACATTGATTTCAATTAACATGGGAAAACTTTTAAGAGTGGCATTTTGAAATGTCTGCTTTCTGAAATGTTGGTGATACCATCTGTAAGGCAAGCCTTGTTCTAAGGAACTGGTTTCACTGAACCAAATTACATATCATGGTTCCTTGTAATTGGCAGTAAAATGGTGGTGGTGCTATTAGGACCTATCATAGCTATCAAGCTGTCTGCTTGCCAGCTGCAAAGCCCTCAGTAGGTCACCTTATGATCGACACAATATCACTATACAGTGCTTCCATTTATACATGTGCTTCAAAGCTCCCAGAACAGAAACGGTATTCATCAGGTTCTGACCAGTTCTGGAGAACCAGTAGCGGAAATTTTGAGTAGTTCGGAGAACCGGCAAATACCACCTCTGACTAGAGATTTTACAGTATCCTTCCCCTGCCACGCCCACCACGCTACGCCCACAGAACCAGTAGTAAAAAAATTTGAATCCTACCACTGTCCTGGAAGTATAAATAGAGCACATAAACTCACCATGCCACTTTCCAGGATTGCGCAGCAGTTGTAGAGGTCAGTCACATGATCCCAGGAAAATTGACTAATGATCCCAGGAAAATTGGAGTAACTTGAAGGTGTTGGAAACAGATATTAGATTTACTCTCCCATGTGCACAAAAGCACTTTTGTAGACCAAATCCAAAATATTGTAGAACCATACAATTCATGATCAGCAAACCCCTTTCCTGTGTTTTTATAGAATGATTCCTGTATTTTGTGTACTAACATTTCAAGATCTCTGAGAATCCCCTCCAAAATTCCATGTGAACTATTTGAATAAGAAAATGCCAAGACAAATAAGACTGAACTATGAGCATATCTCAGGAGTGTTCTTTCTTTTTTCCCAGACTACCTTTTTTTTTCTTCTCTTTCCCAGACAAGAAAGGTAAATCACCAACTAGCTTTCTGAAAGTTCCTGTCACATTTTGGATGAATTCAGGCCCTCTCAAATTTCTCTTTACTACAAAGCCTTTTTCTAACCAAGCCTGAAGCAAAGTCACAAACTGCATCTCTGTATTTCTTCTCAGATTATGTGCAGATTATTCTCGCTATGGCTGACCAAGTTTCTACTTGATTCCAGAAGTGGAAAAAATAAAATAAATGGGGAAAAGTTGATGAAGAAATGTAAAAATATGAACTCTTATGTTTTAATTCTGTAATAATAAATTAATTAATAAGAAATATTAATGTAATAATAATAAATGTAATGTAATAATAAATTTTGCAAAAAGACAGAATTCTCTTTAAAATGGTTACAGCTGCTTTAAAAATCAGAATAGTTTTGTGATTTTGGTGCAAACAAATCTTTCCTTTATTGTGCTATTTATTATTTCATATCTATGAACAAAGAAAGAGAACTTATAAAATGTATGACTTATGGAAAATATTCTACAAACTGTACAGCCCAATGTCATATAAATTGGAAAATAGCTATCTAGGATAACAACGATGTGAAGTTACTAGGTTGGACTTGAGGTAGTTTAGCATGTAATATATCTTCAGTACAAGGAAAAGGATACTTTCTATGCTGCTTTTAGAAAATTTATGAATTACAAAAAGGGAGAACTAGGAGCATTGAACACCCCACTTTTCGAAAACCTGCCACACCTCTATAAGCTTTTTGGATAGCCATAAAACTGGCCATGGAGCTTAATAAAGAAGTCCAAAGGATCTGTCTTCTGACCTCAGTGAAGAAAACTACTCCTATGGGTCCTGAAACACTGCCTTAGAGGTCATGAGATTATACTATAAAATACCGAGGATAATGCTACGATTGCACTATTAATTAATCCTGGTTCTCATTAAAGTCAAGATTTCAAGAAGTGAAGATTTCGATGAATAAGAATAATTTGTTCAACTAAGCTAGGAACAAAATGGCACATTTATTTTCCTATACTGTTCTGGCTTTCACAACCACTAGCTGATTATAGGGCAGACAGATTAAACTCCACAAAGGCATCTATACAAAGTCTCTATTGGTTCATCAGGCATCCTCAAATATAACTCATGGTTATGTTGAGATTCATCTCAATGTCCAATTCTCTGCATAGCTGACTTTATGGTGTAAAAGGATAGTTCTCTTTTCATTCCTATAATGAAGGAGCAATGGGGTGAGGCACCAGCATGTTGCTGGGGTCCAGGCAAGAGTGAAGAAACCTCCCCCAATCCACTAAGGGTCAATTCAGTGACCAATCAGGATTACAGATGTGGTTACATGACATGGACTACATTTCCCAGGATACCTTAACTACATTTACCATGATGCACTCCCTTAACGGGACGGCTCCAAATTCCTAACTAACTATCCCAATTCCCAATTAAACTGTCTGGACAGCATATATACAGTAGCTCCAAACTGACTCCTTAGAGCTAATAACAGAACAGAGAACATATGCAGTGGCAACTACTGAATCCTATGTATTTCGGGTTGATGATTTCTATTTTTCTACCAAAATTGCTAACCACATTGTTTCTACTGCTACTGTAGCTACGTAATAATACAAATTATGTGCAGAATTCTTTTTTTAATGATACATTCAATATTCTCTTTTTATGTCACTGCCTATTGTAAACAACAACTGCTAAAAGACTCCTTATATTCCACAGAACAAGAACTACCAAAAGTTTCACATATTGTGCATAGATTAGCTTCAAACCTTGCATCATAAATCATCTCTGTGTTTGTTTGTCCTAATAACATCTGCAGACATTGGATGGAACCCAAAGTTTTAAATCAGATTTGAATTAGTTGAATGAATTTTTGAGCATTTTAATATGTCGGGCCAACTCTGTTAGTGTCAAATACAGAACTTGGAGAGAACTTGCTGAGAAAAAAAAGTGTTTTCTATCATTGTTTTCTTTAAAAACAATGACAGAGTATATCAAGAACATACAGATACAGATTAACAGAGTTGGGAGGGACATTCTAGGTCATCTAGTCCAACTCCCCACCCAAGCAGACTCTACATCACTTTTGACAGATGGCAGTCCAGTCTCTTCTTGAAAGATTCCAGTGATGAAGCTCCCACAACTTTTGAAAGCAAGCTGTTCCATTGGTTGATCACTATCAGAAAGTTTCTCCTTATTTCTAGGTTGAATCTCTCCTTCATCAGTTTCCATCCATTATTCCTTGTCAAGACTTCATGTGCTTTGGAGCTTGACCTCCTCCGCTCTGTGGCAGCCCCTCAAATATTGGAAGACTGCTATCATGTCTCCCCTGGTCCTTCTCTTTACTAGACTAGCCAAGCCCAGTTCCTGCAATGTTTCATATGTTTTAGCCTCCAGTCTTCTAATCCTTGGTTGTTGTTCTCTGTATTCTTTCTAGAGTCTCAACATATTTTTAATAGTGTGGTGACCAAAATGTTAGGTGTGGTCTTATTAAGGCTTTATAGAGTGGTATTAATGCCTTACTTGATCTTGATTGTATCCCTATGTTAATGAAATTTAAGATTGCACTGCCTTTTTTGGCTGCTGGCTCACATTTAATTGGTTGTCCACAAAGACTGCAAGATCTCTCTCACAGTTACTGCCTAGTTTCACCCAGTCTTTATGTGTACTTTTGGTTTTTCTTGCCTAAGTGTAGGACATTACTTTTCTCTATATTGAATTTCATTTTATTAGATAGGGCCCAGTGTTCAAGTCTGTCAAGATCCATCTGGATCCTGAGCCTACCTTCTAGGGTGTTAGCTATTTCTGCCAGCTTAGTATCATCTGCAAATTTGGTAAGTTCCCCTTCTATTCCCTCATCTAAGTTGTTAATGAAGATATTGAAGAGTGCTGGGCCTAAGACGGGACCTTGTGATACCCCAGTGCTTACTTCCCTCCATGTACATGAAGACCCATTAAGGACTACTCATTGAGTATGGTTTGTCAGCCAGTTATGAATCCATCTGATGGTGATGCTATCTAGTCCACTTTTTTCTAGCTTACCAAGAAGTAGGTTGTGGTCTACTTGTCAAATGCCTTGCTGAAATCTAAGTATATTATGTCCATAGTATTTCGCTGGTCTGCTAATTTATTCATTTTTTTTAATGGTCTGTGCCCAAATAAAACAAATAGATGAAGGTAGTAAACCACTGCTTTAGAAAGTAGGTTTAAGATCCAGAAAGATTTTGACAGATTTGAACACTGAGCCCTATCCAACAACATAAATTTTCTGGGGAGAAAAGCAAGGTTTTACATTTAGATATGAAAAAACTAATGCACTGATATAGAATATGTGATACCTGCTCAATAGGAGTAACTGTGAAAGGGATTTAGGAGTCCTAGTGGACAACCACTTAATTATGACCCAGCAGTATGCTGTAACTGCCAAAAAAGCCAATGCAGTTCAAGACTGCATCAACAAAGGGATAATATCATGATCATGTGAAGTGATACTACTGTGTTATACTGCTTTAGTAAGATCACTTGGAATACTGCATCCAGTTTTGGTCTCCATGGTACAAAAATGACGTTGAGGCTCTAGGAAGAGTGCAGACAAGAGCAAATAAAATGATTAGGGGGCTGGAAGCTAAGACACGCCATTGCAGGAACTGGATATGTCTAGTCTAAAGAAGAGAAGGGCTAGAGGTGACATGATAGTCTTCCAGTATTTCAGGAGCTTTCACAGAAAAGAGAGGTCAGCCTCATCTCCAAAGCAACTGAAGGCAAGACAAGAAATCATCAATGGAAACTTATCAAGGAAAGATCCAATCTAGAACTAAGAATAAATTTCCTGACAGCAAGAACAGTTAATCCAGAAATTGTGAGTGCTCCACCACTGGAGGTTTTAAAGGGATTGGACAGCCATTTTTCTGGAATGATGTAGGGTCTCTCGCATTGACTGGCCACAGGCAAAACTGGCCAGGCAATCATAGGGAGTGGACTAGAAGACTTTTAAGGACATTTCCAATTCTATTATTCTGCTGTTTTGTCATTTACTCTATTATCTGATCCAACTTTTCTAACTTGTCACGACTGGGTAGTGTCACTCAACATGAGACATCATGCATATATGCATATAAAAAAGGAGAGAAGTAATACAAGTCAATAAAAGTAAGGTGACTTTTATTACTTCTCTGCTTTTTTATTGCACTTTCTTGCAGCTAATAAGTAGATCTTAGCAAAATATTGTTTTCCTTCAATCCTACTGGTGCGTTTTCTTCCTTGCACTATTTTTCACTGTGGTCAGCAGATTCAATGGGAACTAACATAACCGAGTAAATTGTGGGAGGGCTGTACCTTTTTGCAAATGCAAAATGTTCTTCAAATTCCCCATGTCTTCCCCAATAACTCTCACCTGTCAAATTTGCTTTTGTTAATAGATCCCATAACAACAGTTTAGTAGATGAGGCTTAAAAAGATTCCCTTTAAGTGAGTCATTTGAAGATATAGTTGGCAAGAGATTACAGCAATTTGTCCAGCCTGTTGCAGTTTCTAATTAATATAATACAAGCAAAGTTTCTGCTGGGGTAACAGAGTACAAAGTGTAAGATCTTCAGTCTCCTGCATCCCCTTATCCCTATACCTTATACAGAGAAAAATATGGAAAATCTCTGTGTGTTTCTAGACATAGTTGAAGGGCATTCTGACAACTTCTTTGCAATCAAATCAACAGATCAACCACCTTTTTAGCTTTCTATATTTGGTTTAGATGGCTTTGTTATAACAGAAGAGACAGGAGTAAGCAAATACCGTGTCCTTCTTAGGCAAAATTATATTAAAGTACTCAATGTAAGTAGATTCAAAAAGAAGTTAATACCAGGGAAAATTTAAGCAAAGGCTTCAGAAATTCCTTGGTTGCTTTGGTTGCTGGAGAGAACAACAGTGACATCTACTGAGTATCAGGTGATTTTAGGCTTTCTCCACTAAGATTCCTGGTGGGCAATATATCATTACTACTTTCTTTAAGGGAATTAAGGGGATCTTCCTTTAAAACTAAAAAAAAGGTCACAA
Source organism: Pseudonaja textilis (assembly GCF_900518735.1). The sequence goes on from NW_020769344.1 coordinate 3,689,963, forward strand.
GAATTTAAAAATCATCTTGCTGTATCCAGCCCCCCCTTTTTTATCTAACTCTTTCTCACAGTGGCCATCCAGATGATATATACAGAGGTCAGAACAGAACACAAGCAAATAGCTTTAATCTGCAAGGAGGGAGTCAGAAAGACTAAGGTGCAGAATGAACTAAGGTTTGCAATAAATGGCCTTTTTTTAAAAAAGGTTTATTTTGATGTAAGAAAAAAAAGAAAGTCAAATAAATGATCAGTCAACTAATGATCAGTCAAGAAGGTGGCTGATAGGAAACAGGAACAAAACAAAACTACTTAATTCCTTCTCTGTCCTTATGCAAAATGAAAGAATAGTCCAACTATAAAAAGCAGCAGTATGGGGGACAGAATGTGTTTGCAGTCAAAATAGGCAAGAAATTAGTAAGAGACATTTATTCAAACTCAGAAAGAACTTGGAAAAGATTCCTTGGATGAAAATCCTAAATTCAAGAAGCTTGGGAAATGCTGAAAAATATGATCATAAAAGCCCAGTCCAGCACAATACCAAAAGAAAAACAAGAAATCCAAGAAGAAACCAACCTAGCTGCACAAAGATCTCTCTGACAAATTGAAAGACAAAAAGGACAAGTATAAAAAATCAAAAGAAGCACACATATCTAAGGCAGAACATCAGCAGAATCTGCAAAGACAAAGTTAGGAAAGCAAAGGCTCAGAATGAACAAAGACTTGCAACAAAAGTCAAAGATAATTTTTAAAAAGTTTCTTACAACATATAAATCAAGAAAAAAATAAAGGAAGCAGTTGTTCCACTAAAGAGAGAAGATGGCAAGGAAGTAACAGGCAACAGAGAAAAAGCAGAGCTTCTTGATTCATTCTTTGCATCAATCTTCATGCAAAAACAAACTATAGCCCAACCTACCAAAAACATAACTGTAAAGGACAAATTAGAAATAAAAGTTAAAATAAGCAAATAATAATAATAAGAGTAAGAGTAATAAGACACCTCTCTGATCTTGATGAATACAAATCACTGGGACCTGACAGAATACATCCCAGAGTTCTAAAGGAGCTGGCAGAGGTAATCTCAGAACCACTGTACCACATCTTTCAAAAATCCTGGAGCACCAGGGAACAGGACTAATTTGGCCCCCGCCCATGCCACTCCATCTCTAACCGTACAATTATTTGAGTGAGCCAGGAGCCAATCATCAAGTTTTAGAGCCTCTTTTAATTGTGCAGATAAATCATTTGATAAATCAACTTACTTCTTTTTCTGGGCTCTGGTAACCACTGGAGCCGCCAACTGTTTGGTTAGGACAATAGGCTGTACCACTTCTTGGCAAGCACTATTATATTGAGGTAATCTAGATAAAGCATCCACCATGAAGTCCTTCCCCCCTGGAATGTACTTCAATGAAAAATTAAAGCGTTTAAAGTACTGCGCCCAGCAAACTTGCTTGGGAGACAGCTTCCGAGGCATTTTCAAAGCCTCCAAATTTTTATGATCAGTCCACACCTCAAATGGGTGTTTTGCCCCTTCTAGGAAATGCTTCCAGGTTAACAGAGCCCAGCAAACTGCAAAAGCTTCTTTTTCCTAGATGGCCCATCTTCTTTCAGTTTCAGTTAGTTTACGGGAAGTATATGTACACGGTTGCAGAGTCCCCGTCTCATTTGGCACTACCCCAACTGCTGCCTCACTCACATCAGCTTGGATTACAGGAGGGGTGTCCATGTCTGGGTGCTTGAGTACTGCAGCAAACAGTCGTTTCAGCTTCTCAAAAGCAGCTTGGCACTCCATGGATCACTTCAGTGGTTTACTAGGCTTTGGTTTCACCTCCCCTTTGGTGTTTAGGAGATTTGTGATAGGCATTACAATCTTCACAAAAGCAGGGATAAATTGACGGTAAAAATTAGCAAATCCCAAGAAACTTTGAAGTTGTTTCCTGGTGCAGGGAGGGGCCCATTCCAAAACGGCACAAACTTTCCCTGGATCCATTTCTATGCCATCATGCGATATGTGATAGCCTAAATAGTCAATTTTTTTCCAGGTGGAATTCACACTTGGACAACTTTGTGTACAGTTCAGCAGCTTGAAGTTTTTCCAGAACTGACCGCACTAGTTTCACATGTTCATCACGAGTCTCCATGTAGATAAGAATATCATCAAGATAAATCAACACCCCCTTGTATAAATGTTCATGCAACACCTGCTTTATCATTTGCATGAATACTGCAGGGCCCCCCTGTAGGCCAAACGGAAGAACATTGAATTGGAAACAGCCCATTGGGCAGTTAAAAGCAGTTTTCCATTCATCCCCTTCCTTAATTCGAACTCTGTAGTATGCTTCTCTCAGGTCGAGTTTCGTAAAAAATTTCCCTTTGGCCAAGTGGGCCAACATATCCTTCATCAAGGGGAAGGGGTACACATTCTCCACCAAAATGGCGTTGATGTTCCTATAGTCAACACACAAACTCAGAGAGTCATCTTTCTTCTCATGGAATAATACTGGGACCACTACCTGGGGCCTAGCAGGCTGGATGAAACCACATTCCAAATTTTTATCAATAAATGACTGCAGCTCTTCTAGCTCCCATGGTGTCATCGAGTACAGTTTTGGTTTTGGGAGTTTCACTCCTGGCAAAATTTCAACACTGCAATCTGTTGAGTGATGCAGGGGATGCCTTTTCATTGAATACCTCCTTTAAGTCCCAATATTTCTCTGGAATTTTCTCCTCCCCCCTCAGATTCTCTGTGCAAGTTGAGGCCAGCTCTGTGGGATACTCGGGTTTCAGTTGAGATTGCCCTTCCCCTTCTGGGGGTTGTTCAATACTTATGTGCAATGATCTCCTCCTCCAGTCGACGTGGGGGTTCCATTTCCAGAGCCAGGGCAAACCCAGTATTAGGGGGCGCTCCATCCCAGGAGCCACAATAAAACACAAAGTCTCTCTATGCTTCCCCATCATCATTTCTACTGGTTCCATTATGAAATGTACAGGGCCACCCCCAGTTAACGATCCATCCAGTTGGCAAAAGGCTATGGGCGTTTTTAAAGTCCTTAGCCTTAAGCCCATTTTCTCTACTACCTCCGAGCTGATTACGCACCTTGTGCACCCAGAGTCTGACAAGGCCAACATTTCCCCTTTGGCTCCCGATGTGGGTATCCTTAATCTCACTGGAATGGTCATAGGGCCCTTGTTTGGACTTACCCGTGAGTTTTCTTCTGATTCGGATTCACTCTCTTCAGAAGAGGTTGGAGTTCCCAGCTCCTTTCCCTTCGGAAAGGCAATTTTCTCATATTCAGAATAATGTCAGATGGTACTCCATTCAAAGTCCAAGAAAGAAATACTTAGACTCCATTAATTAGAGAAAAGATATCTTTTACTGGCAGTCAAGTGGTAGCAACAAAAGAATTCTGAATCTGAGAAAATGAGCGCGTAAATCACATATACAAAGTGGCAATGTTCCCACCTCCAATAGTTCAATTGGCTCCAATAGTTCAATTGGCTCATCCAATTAAAAGTTGTGTATAGCATCATGTGGGCACCTCCAGGTGATGATGAAACCTCTGTCCGTTGACCTTGACATATTTTGATAAAGAGTTGCAGCTGCGCATAGCATAGGATAGAAGCCTAAGCAAAAACTTCCCCCCTCAACTTATACAGTTCTGTTTTGTAACACCTTCAGCTTGCTTCCCATAACCATTCTCCCCCTCCTCCCCCTGTAACTTATGACAGCTGAAAGATGCAAAGCAAAGGAAGAAAATCTTGAAGGCTGACAATAGGTTTGTTAAAAACAGATCATGCCAAACCAAACTTATTTCATTCTTCAACATAGTGATTAAATTAGCAGACTAGTGAAATACTGTGGGCATAATATACTTAGACTTCAGCAAGGCATTCAACAAAGTAGACCACAACCTACTTCTTGGAAAGCTAGAAAAAAGTGGGATAGATAGCATCACCACCAGATGGATTCATAACTGGCTGGCAAACTGTACTCAAAGAGTAGTCCTTAATGAGGCTAAGTCTATATGGAAGAAAGTAAGCAGTGGGGTGCCATAAGGCTCTGTCTTAGGCCTTGCACTCTTCAATATCTTCATAAATGACTTAGATGAGGGAATAGAAGGGGAATTTACCAAATTTGCAGTTGATACTAAGCTAACATCCTAGAAGATAGGCTCAGGATCCAGATGGATCTTGACAGACTAGAACAAGGAATTGAAGTCCTCCAGGCTTCAAGTGGCCAAGGTTGGAGACCCATGGACTAGAACACTGGGCCCTATCTAACAGAATGAAATTCAATGTAGAGAAAAGTAAGGCCTTATATTTAAGCAAGAAAAAACAAAAGTACACATATACTCTGGGTGAAATCAGGCTTAATAGCAGTAACTATGAGAGGGATATTGGAGTCTTAGTGGACAACCAGTTAAATATGAGCCAGCAGTGTGCGGCAGCAGCCCCAAAAGCCAACATAATCTTAAGTTGCATTAACAGAGGGATACACTCAAGATTGTGAGGTATTAATACCACTCTATAAAGACTCAGTAAGACCACACCTAAAGTACTGCATCCAGTTTTGGTCATCACACTATAAAAAAGATGTTGAAACTTTAGAAAAAGTGCAATCAGGATGGTTAGGGGACTGGAGACTAAAACATATGAAGAACAGTTACAGGAACATGGCATGGCTAGTCTAGTGAAGAGAAGGACTAGGAGAGACATGAGAACAGTGTTACAGTATCTGAGGGGCTGCCACAGAGAGGAAAGGGTTAGGCTTTTTTCCAAGGCACTTGAAGGCCAAACAGGGAATATTGGATGGAAACTGATGGAAAGATTCAACCTAGAAATAAGGAGACATTTTCTGACAGTGAGAACAATCAACTAATGGAACAGCTTGCCTTCAGAAGCTACAGGAGCTTCATCATTGGAGGCTTTCAAGAAGAGATTGGACTGCCATTTGTCAGAAATGGTGTAGGGTCTCCCGCTTGGGTGGGGTGTTGGACTACATGACTTACAAAATCCCTTCCAACTCTGTTAATCTGTTAAATCTGTTATAGAACAATAAGGGATAGACAAACCACCATCATATAGATTTGCAGTTGGCTGGCCAGCCACACTCAATCATCTGGCCTTCAATGGAGCTACATTTATGTGGAAGGAAACATGCAGTATGGTAGTTCAAAGTCCTGACTTGGGCCCCAGTACTCTTCAACATCTTCATGAATAACCTAGATGAGAGGCTTGAAAGAGCATTCATCAAATTTGCAGATGACACCAAGCTGGGAAGAACTGCTAACACTTTGGAAGATAGTCAAAATTCAGAAGGATATTGACAGTGTTAAACACAGCCCTATCCAACAAGATGCAATTGAGAGCTGAGAAAAGAAAGGTACTGCACATAGATAGGGATAGCATCAAGAACATATGCTGTGATAGTACCTCTCCATACTGCACTAGTAAGGACACACCTGGAATATTGCATCCAGTTTTCATCACAACAATATAAAAGATATGCTGAGGCCAGTGGTGGGATTCAGCCAGTTTGCACTGGTTTGGCTGAACCTGTTGTTAATTTTTTGTGTAGTTCAGCAAACCAGTTGATCTCACCATTGGCTGGCCCCGCCCTGCCCACCAGGGTTGCCATTCAGGGTGGGGAGGCTGCAGGGGCATGACTGGGAGCCGCGCTGATCAGCTGGGAGGCTGCCCCCCCTGCAGCCCATTTTTGGCCTAGATGGCCTTCTGCAAAATCCTGCAGCATCCACCATTCCCTCACTAACATGCTTTCCAGCTCCATTCTCTGGCATGCAGGCAACAAAAGAAGACTACATGACTACCAGTTTAAAAAAAGTTCAACCTTCCAACTTCGTGAGATCTTCCCCCCTCCCCTGAGAATTTGGAAGATTTGACTGAACATTTTTTTAAACTGGTAGTCACATGGTCTTCTTTTGTTGCCCTGTACACAGAACAGAGCTGAAAAGCAGGCTAGTGAGGGAATGGTGTTTGCTCTGGGATGGGGTAGAAGTGCGGATTTTGCATTATCATTGCTCATGGAATGAAAAAATCCCTATCTATAGATCAGCGTTTTTCAGTCTTGGTAAGTTTAGGATGGGCAAACTTCATGATGCCTGGGGAATTCTGGGAATTGAAGTCCATGCACCTTAAAGTTGCCAAAGTTGAGAAGCATGGGTTTACACTAGAGCTTAGGATTTTCCGTTCCTGTTTTATTTAGAGTTTGGTCAATTAAATAAATCAGTTGTGGTTTCCTTAACAAATAGGGATTAAAGTGATATGAACTATTACTGGACGTTTTGTGAGAAATTAAAAGTTGATCTGGGGCTTTGATGATTAGATATGGGATTGTGGAAATAATGTATAAAAAGATTAATCTTAGAGTAAGAGTTTGATATATTTTTTACTTATATTTGTAGCAAAGAAAGTTGGAAGTCATTCTTTTTCGATTTTCTTTCTTTCTTTCTTTCTTTCTTTCTTTCTTTCTTTCTTTCACTTTCACTCTTTTTCTTTCCTGAGCCTTTTCTTTTTTCAAAACTGTTTTTTATTTGTAGCTCTGTATTTTTCTTTATGTATGAAGGATCAAATACTCAGCCATTATAATTCTACATTCCTTATTTACAGAAATCATATCAAACTTTAGAATGAAGTCCACTGGGAGCCACCTCATATCAGGCAGGCTCTGAGTCCCTCTAACCAAAAAGTATTGACAGAAGAGAATATTTGTAGCTCAGGATTGAACTTGGTGCTCTCTGAGCTTGATGGTTTTCTTTGCAGATGTTTCATTACCAAACTAGGTATCATCATCAGTACTAAAAGGGAGTGGAGTTTACTCTTATTTTCATATACTAGTGGCTTACCCTGTTAGTGTTGATCAGTTGCTTCACAAACAGTGTTTTGATTGGTGCCGAGTCTCTACAGCCTCAGGCAGAGAAGGAGTACCCCTCCCTCAAATGTTCTTTAAAATACAGAGGTTCCCAGCATTCCTTTAGGAACGTCCAACATGCAAACTGTGGTTACTCATCCTAAAACGAATCCTCTTTTCCTGGGGCTTCAAAATTTGCTGTTTGCTTGGAAGCTGTGTAGCTAAAAGTCAGTCTACATTTAGTGTATATCTGACTTTGGGGATATTTCTTCATAACCAAACAAAAGTATACTTTCTGTGCAGTTCATCAGTGGGTATTCCATCACTGGAGATTTTCTAGAAAAAATTGGAGAGCCATTTGTTTGGAATGATATAAGATCTCCTGCCTTGCGCTTGGGTTTGGACTAGAAAACCACAAGGTCCCTTTCAGCCCTATGATTCTAGCAATTATATCACTGCACTTCTGAAAATGATAATATTTCACTGCACCATTTCTCTGGAACTGGCTAATTTTAGGGTTGTGCAGGAATAGAATAGAATAGAATAGAATAGAATAGAATAGAATAGAATAGAATAGAATAGAATAGAATTCTTTATTGGCCAAGTGTGGTTGGAAACACAAGGAATTTGTCTTGGTGCAAATACTCTCAGTATACATAAAAGAAAAGATACATTTGTCAAGAATCACAAGGTACAATACTTAATTATAGTCATAAGCAATCAAATCATACTAGGAAACAGTCAATATAGATCGTAAGGATACAAGCAACAAAGTTATAGTCATACAGTCACGTGGGAGGGGATGGGTGATAAGGAGTGATGAGAAGATTAACAGTAATAGTAGTGCAGACTTTGTAATAGTGGAACAGTGTTGAGGGAATTATTTGTTTAGCAGAGTGATGGCTTTTGGAGGAAAACTGTCCTTGTGTCTAGCTGTTCTGGTGTGCAGTGCTCTATAGCGTCATTTTGAGGGAAGGAGTTGAATCAGTTTATGTCCGGGGTCTGTAAATATTTTCACAGCCCTCTTTTTGACTTTTGCAGTATACAGGTTCTCAATGGAAGGCAGGTTGGTAGTAATTGTTTTTTCTGCAGTCCTAATTATCCTCTGAAGTCCGTGTCTGTCCTGTTGGGTTGCAGAACCAAACCAGATGATAGACTCAATAATTCCTCTGTAGAACTGAATCAGCAGCTCCTTGGGCAGTTTGAGCTTTCTGAGTTGGCGCAGAAAGAACATTCTTTGTTGTGCTTTTTTGATGATGTTTTTGATGTTGAGTGTCCATTTTAGGTCATGTGATATAGTAGAACCTAGAAATTTGAAGGTCTCTACTGTTGATACTGTGTTGTCTAGTATTGTAAGAGGTGATAGTATGGGAGGGTTTCTTCTAAAGTCTACCACCATTTCTATGGTTTTGAGTGTGTTCAGTTCCCGATTGTTCCAGTTACACCACGAGACAAGTTGTATAACCTCCTGTCTGTATGAGGATTCATCGTTGTCTCGAATGAGACCAATCACTGTTGTGTCATCTGCAAGCTTTAGTATTTTAACAGATGGATCATTTGAGATGCAGTCATTGGTATATAGGGAGAAGAGAAGTGGAGAAAGCATACAGCCTTGGCGGGGGGTATCAGATGTGATTCTGCCTAGCTTCACTTGCTGCTTCCTGTCTGTTAGGAAGCTTATGATCCACTTACAAGTGTAAGTGGATCATAAGTTGGTTTAATTTACTTAGAAGAATGTCTGGAATGATGATATTGAATGCTGAACTGAAGTCTACAAAGAGGACCCTTGTGTAAGTATTTGGAGATTCAAGGTGTTGAAGGATGTAATGCAAAGCCATATTAACAGCATCATCTGTTGATCTATTTGCTCGATATGCAAACTGCATGGGATCTAACAGTGGATCTGTGATGGTTTTCAGATGGGACAGCACAAGCCTTTCAAAGATTTTCATAACTAATTTTCATAAGATGTTAGAGCAACTGCTCTGTAGTCATTCAGTTCCTTGATGGAGGGCTTCTTTGGCACTGGGATGATAGTAGAGTATTTGAAGCAAGAAGGAACATAGCACATCTCTAGTGATCTATTGAAGATTCAGGTGGAAGATGGGGGCCAGACTTTTAAGCAAGAAAAAAAAATACATTGCACTATATATTGATTTATTCATGGGGATTTGTGTTAATACTCTGTTTTTTCGTGCTATAATCATATATTCTGAGGTCTACAGTCTCACTTGTAATCCAATGTGTGAGCTGTTGGCAGCTGCAGGCACTTCTGGGATGTAATTGGTATATTTTATTTATTTATTTTATTTTTTTGATTTGTCAATCGCTTACAAGATAATAGGTATAAGTATAAACATGAGTAAGAATACAGGAAATAGGTACGAATAAATGGGGACAATAGGACAGGGAATGGCAGGCACGATGGTGCACGCCCCTTACAGACCTCTTAGGAATGGGATGAGGTCAATAGTGGATAGTCTGAGGTTAAAGGAGTCGGGGTGAGAGGATGTAACAACAGAGTCAGGTAGTGCATTCCAGGCATTGACCACGTTGAAGTCGTACTTTCTGAAATCAAGTTTGGAGTGGTTAACATTGAGTTTGTATCTGTTGTGTGCTCTTGTATTGTTGTGGTTGAAGCTGAAATAGTCATTGACTTGTAGGACATTGTAACAGATAATTTTGTGTGCTATGCGTAAGTCTAACCTTGGCAGTGTAGTTCAAGGTTGTCCAAGCCCAATATGTCAAGCCTGGTGATATAGGGTATTCTGTTGCGAGCAGAGGAGTGTAGTACTCTTCTTGTGAAATATTTCTGGACTCGCTTGATTGTATTAATGTCCAATATGTAGTGTGGATTCCAGTCTGATGAACTATATTCGAGTATTGGTCTGGCAAAAGTTTTGTATGCTCTAGTTAGCAATTTGATATTTCCAGAGGAGAAGCTTTGTAAGATTATATTTACAACTCTTAATGCCTTTTTGGCAATGCTGTTACAGTGAGCTCTGGTGCTTAGGTCATTTGATATGAGAACTCCAAGGTCCTTGACAGAGTGAGGATGATCAACAAGGTCATATCCACCTAGTTTGTATTCGGTGTACTGATTTTTTTTACCAATGTGTAGGACAGAGCACTTGTTGGTCGAGATTTGGAGTTGCCAGATGTTTGACCATTCTGGCAGCTCCAATTATTAATTTCATTAATTAATATTAATTATTAATTAATAGTTAATGTTAGTTATTAATATCAATAATTGTCTCTGCTCCCATCTACATGGAAGGTAGCCTTCCACCCTACTCCACCATGTTTCCTTCAGGGTCTAGCTTTCTTTAAAGCGTTTTTGTCTGGAAAAAGAAAAAAGAAGGTTGTTGTTCTTTCCTTCTTTTCTATAGTACCAAAGCAATTAGGAGCGTCAGGCTACTTCCCTGAACAGAATGAATGTATCACATACAAAGTATAGCAAGACAATCTGGCATGAAAAAGAGAATGGGGAGAGATAAAAACAACAACAATTCCTTGAGGACCTGCTCCCTTGTGCCAGGAAGCCACCACAATGCCACTGTGGTGCTTGAATGCACTGCATGTACATTGCACACTTGTTCAGCATAAACACGCTGCTTCTGTTTGGTGCTTCCCTCTCTTCTGACAAAGTTGTGACTCAAATGTTCTGTACCAAGTGTACTTGGATGCAGCTTAAATACTATTCTGAACATAATGTCCATCATCAAATTACTTTATATTTAATGGAGTTCTCTACATTCTGAATCATTCCCTATGCAGCCAAGAACAATTTGTGAAACTTTTAAATACAAACTTATTGGATTTAAAAGCTAGTTTTAACTTCCCTGTATGGCAGGGATGTTAAACTCGATTTCATGGAGGGCCACATCAGGGTTGTGTTTGACCTCAAGGGGGGAGGGAGTGTGTGGCCAGGGTGGGCATGGCCAACTCAACGTCACTATGTCAGGGGCACTGTGGTGGCCAAGTTCTAAGGCAAGACTTCCCTCAGACCCACCCTCATTATAATCTCCTTCCTTCCTTCCTTCCTTCCTTCCTTCCTTCCTTCCTTCCTTCCTTCCTTCCTTCCTTCCTTTCCTTTTCTTCTTTTTCCTACCCTCTTCATTCTCCTTTCTTCTTCCTTCTCCTCTTTCCTTATTTTTACTTCCTTGCTCTCTTCCCATCTTCCCATCTTTTTCTTTATCTTGCCTTTCCCCCTTTCTCCTTTCCTGTCCCTTCTTGCATGTTCAAATGCAAAAGGGGAAACATTTCTACTTTTGTTTTGTTTTTACTTGGTTTTGCTAGCCCTCTGTCAGTGAAAACGGAGCCCCTGGGCCCGTTTTCAGCTGCAATGGCCTCCTGCAGCCCTCTGCCAGAGAAAACAGGCTCAATTTTCGCTGGTAGAGGACTTCAGGAGGCCATTGCAGTCAAAACGAGGCCTGGGAGCTCCGTTTTTGCTGGCAGAGGTACCACGGGTCAGTCCTTTGCCATTCCCAGGGTGGCCCTGTAGACCAGATATAAGTATTCCATGGGCCGGATCCAGCCCGTGGGCTTTGAGTTTGACACCCCTGCTGTTTGTTGAAGCACCAAGACTCCCCTTCTTTTTCCCTTTCAAGAAAGATTGCTAAGATATAAGAACTTGATATGAAGTTTCATTCTGAGAATCTTTCTTGACAAGGACACTGGGTGTTCCTTCTATTTCAATCAGCTCCATTTATTTATTCATTTGTTTATTAAATCTACTGTATTTGTTGCCCATCTTGCCACAAGGCTAGTCTGGATGGCTTACAAAATTAAAAACAATACAATTATACACACACACACACACACACATATATTCGTAGATTTTCACGGGTACAGGTATGCAGGTCTTGGCATGTTTGGGTCTTTTCCCATGTAAGATTGAGAGTACCTTGGCAATGTTTCGACGAGGTCCCACTCACCATCTTCAGGCTGGTGCTTTCGACTTCGTGCCAGTGCAAGCAGTGTGTGATCAGAGCTGCCATCTGTCTATAAATACTGGTGGTGGGGGCTGGTGTGCTGGGCTGGTTGGCTGCACTGCTGCCTCTTGATGGGTTGATGGAGTTGATGTTGGTATAATGGACTGTGTGATGGCCTTGTGAGTTTTGTTGTGGAGATATCCTGGATCTTGTGCTGTAATCTCCTGGGTCATTTGTTTTGTAGTGATCTTTTTTCTATTAGCCTCTCATGTTTTAACAGCTCGGGTAATGGGCTGTGTGATGGGCTTGCGAGTTCTTTTGTTGGGGTATCCTGGGTCCTGAGTTGTAATCTCCTGGGTCATTTGTGTTTTGATCTCTTTTCCATTAGCCTCCTGTGTAGTAACAGCTTGGGTAATGGGTTGTGTGATGACCTTGTGAGACTTATTGCTGTGGTATCCTTGGTCTTGTGCTGTGATATTCTGGGTCATTTGCTGTGTTGCAACTTCTTGAGTTCTTGTGATGTAATATTCTGAGTTTTCTGATGTGATATCCTGAACGGGTGGCCGTGATGTAGCATTCTTAGTCTGGCTTCAAGTTTGGGGTCTGGGTCTGTGTTCTTGGTGTGTGTCAGCTTGTTTGGTTTTGGGGTTGGGGTGTGTGACAGCTGGCAAAGCAGCCGTGGTCTGGTTTCTGAATGGTGGTTGTCCTTCATTTATAGGATAAAGGGGGCCTCGGTCTGATGAGAGGGATTGGTGATGGTGTCCCATGTTGTTTCGGGTCTGGTGTTGGTTTTTGTGGCTTGGACTCATTTGTTGGTGGGGGGTAGCTTCCAGATGTCTGGTAGGCAGGAGGTGTCGTCCCGTCTATTCATGTTATAGGGGTGTTTCTCTATCTCAATGGCTTCCCTGATTATTCTCTTGCTGGAGTGTTCAGTGTTGGATATTAATTTGGTTCCTTTGCCAACCCTTATTGTGTACAATAAGGTAAGGAAAGAGTTGAGTTCTTATGGCACATGATTTATGTCAGCCTACAAGCCTTCAACTCAATTCAGTTCAGTTGAGTTTATTACAGTCATAGACCAAAGACCAAGCCACTCATCCAAAGGTGTCTTAGAGATACTGGGAATGCAAAAATCATTGGAAAGATCAATGATATCCTAAAGTTTTATCTATTATTACAATGCCTTTGCCTCAGTGTTGACTCCTGACAACTAGTCTTGGCAGTTTTCTTGGCAAACTTTTTGGAAGTAGTTTGACATTGCCTTCTTCCTAGGCCTGAAAGAAAGTGACTGGCCCATCACAGCCTAGTTGATGTTGTATCCAAGGCAGGACTCAAATACACAATCTCCCAATTTCTAGCCCGTTGCCTTAACCACTACATAAAACTGTCTCTCCCTGTATTATTATATTATTCTTCATATTTTCTAATCTAATCTGTGCTTCTGTCACTGCTGTTGTCAAGAGTTGTAGAATGGGATTGTCTGGTAACCAAGGGAATTGAGCGTCACTCCCCCTGCAAGCTAAGTGGTACCTAATTTTGTAAACATTCTTTAGTATGAGATTGGGCCAAAACAAACATCCAACAGACTATTGCTACTTGCTTCTGATCTTTGAACACCTGCTTAGTTATTGAAGCAAAAATCAAGTGAATGTCATGATGAGTAGCCAAATCCTTCTTAAAGGTATGCTTAATGACCATTTATTTTATATCATGCAAACACCAAAACAGATGCCTGACCTTTTCATCTTCTATATATCTTCTCTTCTGGTACTGTAGTTCATTTGTCTCCTTGAAAATCCATTTAATCCATGATCTGTGTTATATGTCTATATTTGGACAATATTGATAAAAAAGAGGATTATAGCTTTCAATAATCCTATGTCAGGGAGTTGCCAGTTTAAGCCAGGCATAATTTGTCAGAGAAAGTCTGTGGAGATTAAACATAATAGAGGGGCAGACATGGACTTGTTATTTATAATTTTTCTTGGTGTTCCAGCCAAAGTGAATGTAACTGGATTTTCCATAGAAGGCTTGAAGAGAAGCAGTTCACAGAGTCCATAGAATTGTAGCTCCTGTTGCCCTCCTCTGACACCTGGGATCAATTGCAGAATTCACCATTTAAGGCCACACTCCAAGATGCCTAAAAATATTTATTTATTTAGAAAATCTACATTGCTGCCTACTCACACATGGCAACTCAAGGCAGCTTGCAAGGTCATAAAAACATAACATAAAAGAAATAAAAAGAAAAATAATAAAAAGAAAAATAATAAAATAACCCCCTCACCGTCCACCCTGGCGACAACACGCACTCATATCAGCCATTTAATGGGCTCCATCCTTTTCTGGATTCCCCAGGCCCGCTGGTGGAACCACATCTTCAGGGCCTTCCAAAAGAGTGTCAGAATGGGAGCCAGTCTAATCTCTGGAGGGATGATGCTCTGAAGTGAAGGAGCCACCACAGAGAAGGCCCTTCTTCTGGGTCCCACCAAATGTATCACTTTAGGGTATGGGACCCATAACATTCCTGTGTCACTAGAGCAGGGAGCACTCTAGTGGGTTGGGTAGATGTGACCAGCAAGAGACAGTCCCTTAGATCAGGGGTCGCCAACCTTTTGGACCTCAGGGACCACCAAACTCATAATTTTAGATCCCAGGGACCACTAACCGATTCTGTGGGCATGGCCTAATTTGTGGGTGTGGCTTGGTGGGCATGTGACTGGCTGGGCATGGCTTGTATGTAAATATTAATAAAAATATTAATAAAAATATTAAATATTTATAAAAAGATTGAATTTTTTATAAAAATATTGAATTTTTTATTAAAAAAAGAGCAACTTTTACCCAAAATCAGGCAAAGCAGGCAGACTAAGTTACTCACAGAATGATCTATCTATCTGCCATCAGCTAGCTCAGTCTCTCAAATTTGCTTGCCATGAGTCTGCACTGAATTTGCTTGCAAGGAAGCCTTCAGTCCTAAGGGGGGTTTGGCTGTGCTGAGCCGAATATCTAAAGACCAGCTAGAAAGAAGAAATCCAACCATTTCCTGCTTCCTAGCTCATCTAAATCTCCCAGAACAGCAGAACCACTGGTGGTCAGAAAAAAGAAAAATAGCAATTTAGCAGGCAAGTTTACCGGGTAAAGAGTGAGTGGATGGGGAGGGTTTGCATGGGCCATGTGGGTGGTGCAGCCTTTTGTTTCTGCGCAACCTGGATTAATTGCTTTGTGGGGGTGCTCTGGGGGTGAGTTTTCTCTGCAGCCCACCAAAATTTTCTCACAGCCCACCAGTTGGTGACCGCGGCCTTAAATAACCTGGTCCCAAGCCATGAAGGGCTTTAAAGGTGACAATCAGCACTTTGAATTGCACCTGGAAACAAATCAGCTCTCGCCAGAGAGATGAAATGTGCACACCATAGTCTGCACAAAACCATGCAGACTACTGCATTTTGCACCAACATTTGGTATTAATTTGGCATAAATACTAGTACTCTTGCCAGCTTTGCTATAATATCCCAGTTATCTTTACAAGAATTCTGCACAGTTGTCCACAATAATTTCTATCTATTAGCTAAGGCTATCTATGTGAAGAACTGAAAAACCTACAATATTCAAGCTTTTGTCATATAAACATTTAACTAAAAAGTCAACATTCAGTTTTGCAGGCAAAAGCAGTGTCATTTTTTATTCTGGTTTTTGTTGACCAGATTATTAAATAATACAATTGTAGGTATAGATTTCAATGTGAATCAAAACCAGTTCAAAACACAGAAACCAAATTTTGATATTGTTAAAGTAAATAAACATTTTAATGTGAATAACAACGTGAATCACAGCTTCCTTCTGTTTTTTCATTATAATTATATGGTAATATTTGAACAACTTGATACAAATGTACTTGATACAATATAAATCTTGAAGTAAAGGGATTTCACATTTTATTCTGCTGAATCCATTTTTATCATTTAATGCAATTTCCTAAAATACATAAAATCCACAAGAAAATATACATTTCTGTTCTTTCCTAGTGTAGCATTCTGTTTGCAACTCTCTATAAAATATATATTTAAAATTTCAACCAATGTAATACACATCTTTGGTGTGCAACTTTTTCAAATATACCCTTTATGAAAATAATTAGATGGATAATGAATGACATTGGCAATTTATTTATTCATTTAATTAAATTTATATACTATCCATCTTGCTATTTGGGGCAACCTTAGGTGGCTTTAAACTTATCATTACCTTTTTATGTTGAGATTGGTGTCAGGGTTCCAAGTAACACCCCCCAATCTATTTTCACACTTCTATTTCATTCCTATGGAAACCCATGGTAGACGCCATTTTTTACATTACAGTACAAATATGAAGCAGTGCCAGAAAGTATATGTTTCCACAGTCTGTTTTTGTACAAGTATTCCACTTATGTGTTCATTTACTGTAGCAATGGCTATGGGCCAGGGGTGGGAATCTACCGGTTTGGACCAGTAGTTCCAGTGAGCATTTGGCCCCTCCCATCCGCCCCTGCTCTTTCCTGTGCTTTATTTCATTGTTTTAGAGCACAGCGGATTCACACGGCAGAGCGGTTTGCCACACCTCAAGTGTTTTATTCACGGGGGTTGCTGTTCGGTGAGTAAATATTAGACTGAAAATGGGCTTTTTAAAATATGGAGCATGCATACGTGTGCAAAGTGTGTGCTTACCGAACTGGTTATTACACCGGTTGAATCGCACCACTGCTACGGAGAGAGAATACAAAGTACAAAATTATAGAGTTGGAAAGGATCTTGGAGGTCTTTTAGTCCAGTGGCCCTCAACCTTGTGGGCACCAGGGACCAGTTCTGTGAAGAGAGGTTTTTCTGTGGACCATGCAAAAAGGGGTTCGCTTGTTTGCATGGCCCAGTTGCTGGCATGCCGTGGACTGGTGCCAGTCCACAGACTGGAGTTGGGAACCCCTGTTCTAATCCAACCTCCTGCTCATGAAGGAGATTCTACACCATTCTGGACAAATGGCTGTCCAATCTTTTCTTAAACTGCTCCTGTGATGGAGCATCCACAACTTCAGAATAGAAATGAATTACAGGTCTATTAGAGCCTCACAGTTATTTTTTAGGGTTTAAAGAAAAAACTCCTATGGATATACTCATTGGCAGTATTCTCAACTGGTTTGCTAGATTCACATATTTTATTTAGAGGAAAGGAATGGTATAAGGGCAAAACCAAGAAGCTGATTTCAGGAGAGATTTAGCTAGTTAGGCAATTAAGTGTGGTGCATAAAAACTGGAATTTCAAAACTATACTTTCAGGACAAGGGATTTCAACAACTTGAGCTTGAAGAAACTGGTTATAAAAATGCTTATCTTATGCAAAACAACTTCATTTCCTTCTCAAAGTGCTGGGGGGAAGGGCTCTCTCTTGTTCTTCATGTGCCTAAATAAAGAATTTAAAGTTTAAATGGTAATGGTATTGCATACCTATGGTACATAGATTTTTCATTTTTAAAGCATATAGAGCAGGGGTGTCAAACTCATGTTATCACGGCAGCATAATGTGAGTTTGACACCCCTGTTATAGAGGCATATTTCCATTGGAATAAGATTTAGTAGCAGTGTGTTTGACAAATTAACAGGATTTATCTAAATATGTTTCTTTTTTAATACATTTTTTATTTCTATAAACATATCATTGTGTGAACAGTGTGCTTCCAGGGTGTTTTACATTTTAAAATAAACATGACAATAATTTCAGATTAATATTATTAAATATGTTTCTGATGTGCTAATTTTCTATCTATAGAACCTGCTTTTGGAGTTGACAAAATTTGAACTTTGTAATAATTTTAGATAACAAAATGTAAATGTAAATATGTCAGAATACATTCAAAATAATATATATACACGTTGTACCTAGCTTTAACAAAATGTGGGTAGAGCTTGCACACTGAATGAGAATAAACATTAAAATTAACATTAAAAACTGACTTCTAACAGATTTGAATTTCAGAATTGAGGAACATTATCCTTTCAGGGCTCATTTTTGGTTTTTTGGTTTTGGTTTTTATAATAAATTTTATTAAGTTTTCAAATCTTAAAAAATATAAAATAAAACTGTATACATTGCTACCAACATCAAGACATCTTTTGTATCTCCTTACATTTTTCAGTATATGTATTTACTTATTCCTTTACCATTACATCTTACTCTTGCTATAAATCAATATCTTTTATCCTTACACATCAATCTTCTCTATGGTATATTTACATATTTCCTCATTCTTTTCCTAATTGCCATTTTATTTTATTTTTATTTCTAAACCACTCATCCTAGGCATCCCAGGCCCTATAGTAAATTGAATCTTCTCTCTCTTTTATTTTCATCGTTAGCCTGTCCATCTCTATACAATCTTTTTTTTTTTTTATAACCATGTCTTCCGGTGGAACCCCTTTTTCTTTCCAGAGTTGTGCATACAAAATCCTTGAAGCTGTTAATATGTGTAACATGATACATCTATCTGTTTTATTGCATTTTTGTGTTATTATACCTAATAAAAAAGTTTCCGGATTAAATTCAATTTTCTGAATTTTGATTATGAAACTTTGGGGAAGGGAGAAAGGAACAATTATTAAGACACTTAATTGGTACCACATTGCTAAGTATATGAGTTCCTCATGAGGATTAGGTCTATGTATGAAAACCTCCTCATGGACATTCATTAGGGAGAAGAAAGCAAAAAAGAAGTTGGTGGGTAGTTTCAAAGCCAGGCAGGTCTACACTTTCTTCCAAAAGCTGTTGTTCTTCAAGGAAGAGTTCAGGTGAAACAACATAGAGATATGGCAGTGCAGAAAAAATGAGTTACTCTTGCTTCCTCCAATCATATTTTTGTTTCTGCAGAAAAGTAAGCAACGTTGATATACTTTTTCAGCAGGAGACTCAGTGTTGCCCTCTCTCCCTAGACAGAAGAGCTGTCTCAGAGTGCTCCACTCTGCCCAAAGACCCAAGGGCATGAAGAAGAAAGCTGTGGTAACTTCTCTCTTGGTGGAAAAGTTAGGAGCTTCCCCCTTCATTTTGGATGGGCAAGAGAGTACATGGTTCTATATGATACAGGCCTCAGCATAAATACATTTAAACTGAAAGAGCAAGAGCAAAATGCATAAATGAACAGAATTAGCAAAGTTCACCTAGATAGAAACGTTTCATACTGCTATTAGGTGGGAGAGAGAATTGTTCAGAGAAACAGCCAGAATTCCTCAGTCTGGCTTAAGCCTGGCATTTGCTGGGAGGATTCAGGGAGCCCTGTGTCTGTGTGGGAAATTCTTCAGTTTGTTCTTCTTTTCCCTAAGAAAGGCAAGCCCTTTTCTTTCCTGAAGTGATTCAGTCTTTCCAGATGGAAAGAGCACACTCATCATGGTTTTGGCATCGGAGCCCTCCAGCCCTGTCTTCAATGAATTGAACCCAAGTGTTCGCTTAACCACTTCAAGCAGCCACCATCCAGAGCTTCCAAAGTCAGGAGGAGGAAGAGAGAACAACAAGGACTCTTAAGGGTAGAAGACTGGCTGGCATGTGTAGAGGAGAGGAAACACGACTAGCAAATGCTACTAAGAAGAAACATTGGCGAATTCTTTAGGCCAGAAAAGGAGAAGCAAAACACAGCTATTCTCGTTGTGTTTTGATCATCATAAGCTCTAAAGCTTGTTCTTTTGTTTGTGAGAGACTATTTTAATGAAAACATAGGCAGTATCCAAATGTTTCTGATGACAGCTCCCCTAACCTTTTGTCCTTGCTCTTGATGTGAACAGAAGTCCCAAATGCCTAGAGAGCAAAGGCTGGGCAAATAACTCTTTGACAAATTGTTATTAAGCTCATTGTGCTAAAAGTAAAATATGACATCCCGCTGAAGTTTTCAGTTGTTGTTTTTTAAATAAAAAGGCTCACATAGCTCAGAAAAGCATGACAAAAAACCAAGTCCAACCCCTTGCTTAATTCAGGAATTCATCCTAAAGAATTCCAGATGGCTTTCTCTGTTCTATGTGAACAAAACCAGTGAAGGGGAGCTCACTGCTTTACTGGGTAATTGTTTCCACTGGTAGGCTGCTTTTGCCATTAAGAATTTCCCCCTAATATTCAAAACCTGGCTTGTTATTTAAATCCATTATTCTATGACCTGCACTCTGGATTAAAGCAGGTTTTAATCTTCATATATGTGTCCTTTTCTCCCAGGTGTTCGAAGAGCATTTCTCCAACCACCTTTCCCCAAAATTAAGCATGCCTGGCTCCTTCAGTCTGTTTTCATAGACATAGTTTCTAATTTTTTTGATCATCTTGTTCATTCTTCTTTGAACCAGTTTCCTGAATCTTTCTTAAGTGTGGCAAACAGAATTAGATGTAGTACTTGTGGTCAGACAAATGTAGAATAAAGTGGAATTTCCCATGTCAATATCAAATCAGCTGTCCACATTTTATCAAACCTGAGTGCTTTTATTTTTGTTTCATAGACCAAAAAACACCTTCATGTCTTTTTAATTTTATTATATTACTTTCAACCCATTTGTCAATACTACATTTACTTTCCATCTTCTAGGGTATTGGCTATCATGCTCCAAGTTACTTGGACCCAGAAGCAAATAGGTACCCATCCCGTCAAGTCTCACAGGAAAGGCACGTTGTAGGTTTCATCTTCTAAGGAATTCCATGTGATGGGCCCATGAAGACAAGGTATTTCTGCCAGAGGCCTTGAAACATCATCCCACCACCCAAGATGAAATTATCGCTGGGCCTTCTGACTTTCTGAAAATCTCTTAAAAACTTTAGGGTGGGGTTCAACAGGCCTGGGGATCAAGAGGAAGTTCACGTGATGGCTTCATCACATGTAAAATTCTGGTTCATTCTAGCTTGCAACCTTCTTTTCATCTATATTTAATTATTTTAATTGGTTTGGGTAGAATGTTTTAATTGTTGGTTTTATTGTACATCACCCAGAATCACATTGTGTGAGGTCAGTGGCCATATAAATTTGATGGATAGAGGATGATAGATAGATAGATAGATGATAGATAGATGATAGATAGATAGATAGATAGATAGATAGATAGATAGATAGATAGAT
>NW_020769344.1:3710867-3848202 GCF_900518735.1 Pseudonaja textilis
GATAGATAGATAGATAGATAGATAGATAGATAGATAGATAGATAGATAGATCAGGGCCCTCTTAGATTCTATCTTAGATAACAGAACAAATTTTGATCAAAAAAATTAATGGATACAAATTTGACATCAGAATTCAAAACAAAGACAAAGTAATATCAGAGCATTTAATCCCCAAAATACTTTATTGCAACTCAAAGTGACCATTTTGGAAAAAAAATATTTTTAACAGCATAACTGAACAAGAGATTGCTTGGTAGCCTTCTTTAGCATTGGTTCACAGCTAAACTCAAACAGCTACGTTGTGTTAAAGAAGAATCCTACAGGAAAGAAGATAGAATGCTGAACAATCAGGCCAGACATATATTAACAAGGGAGATCAGAGCAGCAAAAAGAAGTTACTCCGAAAAGCTGAGGAATCAACTATCAATAAAATGAACCAGCAAATCTGTGGAAAACTCTTTAAAATATCAGTGGTTACAGCAAACCACCTTTCCACCCTGAAGGGAATAGATGATTTTCTGAATCTATCCAAAACCGTTAAGGACTACTCTTTGAGTATGATTTGTCAGCCAGTTATGAATCCATCTGGTGGTGATGCTATCTAACCCACTTTTTTCTGGCTTACCAAGAAGTAGGTTGTGGTCTACTTCAGGGGTCACCAACCTTTTGGACCTCAGGGGCCAGCAAACTCATAATTTTAAATCCCAGGGACTACTAATATGAATTTTGACTGATGGTGGCTTGCTGACATTGGTGGGAGAGAGAGAGAGAGATCTGATATAACCTTCCCCTCCCCACTCTCTCACAGACATACATAAACACACAGGCAGGGATGAGATTCAAATTTCTTAACAACCGGTTCTGTGGGTGTGGCCTAATTTGTGGGTGTGGCTTGGTGGTCATGTAACTGGGTGGGCATGGCTTGTATGTAAATATTATAAATATTTATATAAATATTGATTTTTTTTATAAAAAAAGAGGAACTTTTACACAAAATCAGGCAAAGCAGGCAGGCAGATTGATTTGCTCACAGAATCACAGATTCATTCGTGCGAGATCAGCTACTGGAGCCTGTCACATAAAATTTGCTTGCAAGCAAACCCATAAAATTTGCTAGCAAGAAATCTCACAAAATTAACTCACAACACACCATGTATGTAAATATTGAACTTTTTTATAAAAGAAGAGCAACTTTTATCCAAAATCAGGCAGAGCATGCAGGCAGATTGAGTTGCTCACAGAATCACAGATTCACTTAGAGATCTGTGTTTCTGCCATCGGCGAGCTGAGTCTTCACTTCTTCAATCCTAAGGAAGGTTTGGCTCTGCTTAAAAGAGCCGAAGATCTAAAGATTAGCTAGAAAGTGAGAAATCCAATGATTTCCTGCTTTCTAGCTAATCTACATATCCCGGAACAGCAAAACAGCTGATGATCGGGGGGGGGAATAGCAACTTAGCAGGCAAGTTTGCCAGGTAAGGAGTGAGTGGGCGGGGAGGGAGGGCCATGTGGGCAGCACAGCCTTGTGTTCCTGCGCAGCCTAGATTAATTACTCTGGGGGTGACATTTCTCTGTGAACCATCAAAATTTTCTCATGGACCACCAGTGGGCTGCGGTCCACCGTTTGGCAACTGCTGGTCTAATTTGTTGAATGTCTTGCTGAAGCCTAAGTATATTATGTCCACAGTATTTTGCTGGTCTGCTAATTTGGTTACTATGTTGAAGAATGAAATAAGATTGGTTTGGCATGATCTATTTTTTAAAAACCCATGCTGACTGCTAGTTATTACTTTACTCCCCTATCTCCAATTTTAAAATAATAGCTTTTTAAAAAATTGTATCCAGAGCAAGCTGCTTTGTTTCTCTTCTGATCAGAGCTGAATAAACTTATCAGAATTTCCAAGTCAACATTGCTTCCAGATGGGTGATAAGTTGCTAGCATTGGTTCTGGATTGTTTCCAGATGGGTGATAAGTTGCTAGCATTGTTTACGGTAGTGTCATGCCCCTGTCAAAATCTGATTCAGAGGGGGAGGCTGAACAGCTGATAGGGAGTGGGAGTGTGGCTCCGTTGGTTTTGGAAGAAACTGGGGAAGGGCACAGTCTGGCTGGGCAGAGCATGGGAGAGGTAGAGCAATGGAGAGGGAATTCAGAGGAAGACTCCCTCTTCATCCTAGGACACGCAGGGAGGAACGGAGAAGGGAGCAATGTGAGTTGCATGGCTTATGGGGGAGGAAAGGGCCCCGATTCCCTTCATTAGCTGCAACTGGGAACACAGTGTTTAAAAAAGGAAGCTGCATGCAGCAAGTTGTTGGGAGCAAATTGTGAATTTATCTGTTATTGTCTTGGCTTATCTGTGTTCCTGGCATCTTCCCAACTGTGAGTGTTGCCATGCTTTCAAGTCTAAAAGTCTTTCTCTTGCCCTGTCAAGTTAATTACTGCAGCTTTGTTTGTTTGGATTTTTAGTTACAGTCTGTATGTACCTTGTTTTGGGACTGAATTTTCTACAGTTAAAGGCTGTTCCTGGGAGTTGAAGTCCACAAGTCTTAAAGTGGACAAGGTTGGAGACCCCTGTTCTAAAAAATACCTTCCAGAAAGAGAAGCACATGATGAACCATACGGTCTTTCTATACAGAAGCCACCTGGTGTCATCCCAGAAGCAGATTCCATTTTGGAAGCAGCCACAATTCTCATGTTTCAAGAATTCCAGCTACACCCTGCTCCAGATGACATGGTGGCCTTTGTATAGAATGGCTGTGAAGTGCATAACCTGCTCCTTTAAAAAAAAAAAAAGACAGTTTCCAAAGATCACTTTTTGGAAAGATAATCAGCCAATGCAATGTGTGCCTCCCTGCAGAGGCCACCCCACATTGTTCCGGAAGTAACTGCCATTCTCATCTTTTAGAAGAGTGTGATTTTCCAAACTGTGAGCATTTAAGGGTTAGGGTTAGGGTAGTCAAGCTTTGCTGGAAACAGTCTATTGAAGCATACTCCTGTCCTCAGAGGTCTTTGGGCTTCAGAAAATGGACCAAATGCATGATGATTTTAATTACACTGTTGACTGCTATGTACATTCTGGAGAACCTCTCTCTGAAATATTTAAACTGCTGGTTCTTCATTAGCGGTTTTATGATGTGTGATTTCAGGAGGGCCAAGTCAGTTTATTTTCAGTCTTATATCAATTGGCAAAATGCAGCAGTTAATGTAAGAACACCAGGCCCTTACAAATCAACTAGTTGCCATGAATGCTATACTTTGCAAGCAAAAATAAATCAATTTACTGTCCAATCATCTCCCACTATGGTGAATTGACATACCAATTCCCCCAAATTCAGTGGGAATTCAATACAGCTTCCTGCTTTCCTGGAATAGTGTGATTTGTTTATACAGTCATCAACTAGGCATGTTTGGGACCTATGGTTGATTTGATGATAGATTCAGCCACAAAATCATTACTCTGTACTTGTTGGAGCAAATTCCACTGTTGGTCAACTTCCCAGGCTTCATGAGAGAAATGTGGTTAGTGTTTGAAGATCTCAAGCAATGGAGACATAAACAGATCTGAACTCTTAAGCAAAGCCAGAGTTTGTGATGGCATGTGTTCATGAGTTTTGCTTACCAGTGCAATATTTGATTTGGAATAAGATGGCTTTCATAAACTAGTTTCAGAAAGGACTTGTGGGGGCATGTTGCACGAGATGATTAGCGTTGATGCCAGCCTAAACTACAAGCATCGAAACAACTACAGCTACACAGAAATGGGTACTTATAGGACTAGATTCAGAGGTGGTATTCAGCAGGTTCTGACCGGTTCTGGAGAACTGGTAGCGGAAATTTTGAGTAGTTCGGAGAACCGGCAAATACCACCTCTGACCAGAGATTTTACAGTATCCTTCCCCTTCCACGCTCACCAAGCCACACCCACAAAACTAGTAGTAAAAAAATTTGAATCCCATCACTGACTAGACTCTCTTTCAAGGGATGTATTTAAACAGAAGTTGAATGGCCAATTTTTAAAAATGAGTTAGTAGGGGATGCTTGCATAGTAGGAGGGTGAAGGGAAAGAAGGTTGGGGACACATACAATTCTAAAATGAGTCAATAAAAAATAGTTAAAGAATATTATGAAAAACTATATGATACAGGAAAAAAAGTCTATGGAAAAAAATAATACAATATATGGAAGAAGCCAATTTACCCAAAGTCCCAGAAAATTTTGAAACTATATTAAATGGAAAAGTAACAATATGGAGCTAACAGAAGTGATAAAAATACAGAAAAATGGTAAAACTCCAGGCCTATATGGGCTACCAGAAGAATTCTATAAATGCTTTTCAAACACATTAAGCTGAAATAATAATTATTAATAATAATAATTATTATTATTATTGTAGATACATTAGAATACTTTGAAACACATCCAGGAAAACAAATGACACTAATCTTCCTAGATTCTCAGAAGGCTTTTGATAATGTAAATTATCAATTTATGATAAATTAATTAATGGCAATAATTTTCTTAGATTCCCAGAAGGCTTTTGATAATGTAAGTTATCAATTTTTGATACATTAATTAAACTTTATGGACTTTGGAAAAGAATGTATATATCTAAGACTGTAATAAACTGACTTATCTTATAAGCTTAAATTTAAGCTTAATTTAAGCATTTATGAAAGCAAAAAAGAAAGAAAGAAAGAAGAAAGAAAGAAAGAAAGAAAGAAAGAAAGAAAGAAAGAAGAAAGAAAGAAAGAAAGAAAGAAAGAAAGAAAGAAAGAAAGAAAGAAAGAAAGAAAGAAAGAAAGAACTAACTCTCAGGGAGGGAGGGAGAGGAATAGTAACAATTAAACATCAACTGAAGAGTGTCATGACTAAGGCATATTAGCTCCAGCTCTCTCCATTCCCTTGTAGAAGGTGAGACATGATTCTCTAGTTTTTATTAATATTCTTTCAGCTGGAAAAAAGCTTCACAAGCATTTTGGTACTGGTAGTAGTGGATTTGCTTTTCAAGATGACTCATTTTATTTCTTCCAAAGGACTACTCTCAGTTCAGTTGATTACACACTTTTATACCACACTGGGTTACAGAGATTTAGTCAAGCCTATGATCTCAGACTATGGCTCTCAATTTACATCTATGTTTTGAAAGCGCTTTTCTATTTACTGGACATTTGTCATCCTCTGCAATCTAGTGAATAATCAGATAAGACAAATGCATTATTAGAATTTAAATTAAATTAGAATTAGAATTCTTTTATTGGCCAAGTGTGATTGGACACACAAGGAATTTGTCTTGGTGCAAATGCTCTCATATACATAAAAGAAAAGATACAGTCATCAAGAATCATAAGGTACAACACTTAATAGTCATAGGGTACAATAAGCAATCAAATCATACTAGGAAACAGTCAATATAAATCATAAGGATACAAGCGACAAATTTACAGTCGTACAGTCACAAGTGGGAGAGGATGGGTGATAAGGAGTGATGAGAAGATTAATAGTAATAAGAGTGCAGACTTTGTAAAGAGTTGGACAGCGTTGAGGGAATTATTTGTCTAGCAGAGTGATGGCGTTCAGGGAAAAAACTGTTCTTGTGTCTAGTTGTTCTGGTGTGCAGTGCTCTATAGCGTCGTTTTGAGGGAAGGAGTTGAATCAGTTTATGTCCGGGATGTGGGGGGTCTGTAAATATTTTCCCAGCCGTCTTTTTGACTCGTGCAGTATACAGGTCCTCAATGGAAGGCAGGTTGGTAGTAATTGTTTTTTCTGCAGTCCTAATTATCCTCCGGAGTCTGTGTCTGTCCTGTTGGGTTGCAGAACCAAACCAGACAGTTATAGAGGTGCAGATGATAGACTCAATAATTCCTCTGTAGAACTGTATCAGCAGCTCCTTGGGCAGTTTGAACTCTATTTGTGCTGCTATGTTTCTTATCAGCGAGACAATTAGACATATTGTCTCTTCTAGAATTTGTAACTTGCTGCATTCTTTCATTGGAACATTTGCCTTTCAAAGCTGCTTAAAATTCTCTGTCCAACATCTTGCCTTTCAGAGCTCCTGCCTCCATTACTGATCAGGCCTCAGATTTCCCCTGGGAGACAGGCTGGTTACCTTGTTTTAAAGTAGGGGCCTTCAAACTTGACAGCTTTAAGACTTGTGGACTTCAACTCTCAGAATTCCCCCTTTAGTGATGTTAGCTCAGGAATCCTGGAAGTTTAAGTCCACAAGTCTTAAAACTGTCAAGTTGGAAGACCCTTGTTTTAAAGGGACAGTTAAGATTTGGCACAAGTATGGAGGGGCAAAATAACAGCAAGATTGTGGTGCCATGTTTGATATGGCTTCCCACTGCATTTTCACCTTCTTCTCACCTACTTAAGCTGGACTTAATGTTTATTGGGCATTTCCATTACATATTATGTTAGCCCAGTGACGTGCTGGCTGCAGTTACCTTCTTCCATGAAGTATGAAATATGAAGTAATCCAGTATTTCATCAATCATTCCTTGTTCAAGAGGAAGCAACCTGTCCCTTGCATTTGCCACCGATTCCTCTTGGTTCTGTTGGATGTGGATCTCAGGATTTCAGTCTTGATCCAGAGAAAAATGCTTAGAATATCTCTAGAAGAGCTATCCTGAGTCAGAGAGATTGTGTGAGGATGTCCATGTACCACCCAACTTATCTGCCATCTGAAATTACCCAAGCATGACTTACAATATGGGTGGACTGGCTATTAATCAGAATCGAGATGAAAGGGATCTTGGAGATCTTCTAGTAGTGCAATCCCCTGCTTAAGCAGAAGACCCTATGTCATTTCAGACGAGTGGCTGTCCAGTCTTATTTTAAAAAAACCTCCAGTGATGAAGCACCCACAACTTCTGAAGGCAAGGCTGTTCCATTGGGTAACTGTTCTGTTAAGAAGTTTCTCCTTCATTCCAGGTTGCTTCTCCCCTTGATTAGTTTCCATCCAGTTTCTTGTCTCGCCTTCTGTTGCTTTGAAAAATAAGTTGACCCCCTCTTCTTTGTGGTAGCCCTCCCAATACTGAAAGACTGCTGTCATCTCTAGTCCTTCTTTCTCTAGACTAGCCATACCCAGTTCCTGCAACCGTTCATGTTTTAATCTCCAGGCCTTTAATAATCTACTTTATTCTCTGGCAGTTCTCTGGACTCATTTAATTTTTTCATTGTCTTTTCAAACTATAGAGCTCACAACTTAGTACCACACACAAAATGCAGTTGATTTCTAGTAAATTCCATCCTCTTTGTTTCAGCCCACTGCTCAAACCTGCATATATTTTTTTTACATATTCTTTTTCAGTCGCACTTACCAGGTTTGGATCAAGTTCAAACTTTTTGACTATCAGGAGACACTTCATCAGTGTGCTGAACTCCAGGCAGCCCATGACATTTCATAGATCTAGTAAGCAATTAGTAACTTTATCAGTGGAGGACTCAGTTAGTTTGGCATGATTTGTTTGTGACAAACTGACTTTGGCTCCTGTTAACTGTAGCCTGTCTGTATTTGAAGATTTTGCCCATAAAAAGAGCAAGCTAGCCGGTTTGTAATTTCCTTGGTCTTCTTCCTTCCCTTTTCTGTGGATGGAAATTAATCTGATCTCACCCAATATCCTGGGACTCAAAGATTACTGCAATAATCTGTTAATTACTTCAGTTCTGCAATAATCTCTGCTAATTACTAAATACTGTAGAATATAATCCCTTTGGTCAGAGAAACTTGACTTTAATACAATTTAAGTTTTGTCTTATCACATCCTTGCCTTCCCTAAACAGCAGCTTCCTCATTCTTCTATAACAATGCCCAGCTAAATTGATTGGCCTTCACAGAATAGATACAAAATCATTATCTATGGTCACTTCACCACCTCTTTCATCACTGACTTAAACTTTGGCTTTCTTTTTATTTCTAATATATCCAAAGATATATTTTGTTGTCTCTGGTATGTCTCACAAACCTTAATTTTCAACTTTAGTCTTTGCTCCCCACTGGAACCTGCTGCATTTTAATTGTGTTTTATGTAGCATTCTAATTCCAATAGTATATGTTTGGAATTTGCATCAGGATTTTTTAGGCATCCATGATACAATGCCAAAGGATTCTACATTTATGTAGTAAGCATGAACTATTCAAATAAAGACATTTCATAACATAACATTGCATATAATGTGGTTTGAAATGAACAAAAGTAACTTATGAGTGAATTGGTCATACTATGCTACAAGCTCAGTGATTAAATAGCCCTTTCCTCTCTAGATAACTGTCTTATTTTATTAGAGAAGAGTACAGACGTAATTTACAAAGAACAGCCCCAAAGAGTCTCTTAGTCTAATAAATGACAGATGTAAGAGAAACTATATTAACTGTTAAAGAGAATTTATGTCTACAGTTATCTGGGAGACGTTATATAGAAATCATATATATAATGCTTTCCATTCCACCTATACAGATAGTCTTTGACTCACAACTGTTCATTTAATGAGTTTTCAAAGTCAAAACAGAAAGAAAAGAAAGACTTATGACTTATGATCATTTTTCACTTTTATGATTTTTTTTTGTAAGTTTTATTTGAGTTTTCACAAAAAGAAAAGAAATACAAGTAAAACATCTTTTTTGAAAGCAGCATAATCTCGGGTTACATTTCTTCGTACAGACACAAATTCAGGTTCATGCTCATTTTTATATTCTATTCCATATCTTATTACTATTTTACATTTTCTACATAGCTTCTCCCCTCTTTTAATTTTCTTAATTTTATTTATTTCATCTCAATTCTAATCATTATACTTATATTTTTTGTCTGTCCTGTTTCAATTGTCTATTATCTTTTCTCATTAAACAAAATTTCTCCTGTAGTTACTGATCGGAGTATGACGCCTTTATATCTTTCCCCTAAAATTAAAAACACTTAATATAATACATAACTTCCATTCGGATTCTGCTTGGTACATTCTAAAACTACACACTGTATTCTTGACAGAAGAAAAAGTTATAAATGTATAATATAATTAAAACAACAATCCATTCCAATTCAATTCTATCATTAATATTAAAATTCATTTAAATCTTAACATTTTACACGTTATTTTTCAAATAAATATCATCCTTCTATGGGAACAATTATAAACTTTCCATGGTTAATTCCCCCCCTCTTCACTTATATTTTATAAAACATTGATTGATTAAAATGTTCCCATTCCTTCCTAATTCAATTTTCTCATTTAATTCCTTTATTTTATTCACAAACATTTCACTAAATTACACTATTTTATCCCTCTTTTTAATCATAAGTTGTTTCCAATTTTCTAAGGTTATTTCTATTACAAATATAACAATACAATCTTATGTACCTTTACAGAATCCCTTTTGTTAGATTTTCACACATTATCTCTAAATAGGTCCTGTTTCTTTATATCTTGCTCCAAACCTCTGTAACTTTTCCTTTCCTTCCTCCCTCTCTTCCTCTCTCTCCCATCTTTACCCCACCCGTCTCTCCACCTCTACGTCCCTCCTCTGCATTCCCCTTTTCTGTCGCCTTCCAACATTATGTTTATTTTTCAAATTATTTTTCTTTTCTTTGGTTGTTTTTTCAAGTCTCAAATTCTCCACTCTCTTTCCCCTCTTTCCTATTTCTTCCCCACATAGTTACTTGTTCATTAAAGATGGCTTCTTCTTTGTCCCAGTCTTCTTGTTTTGCAGTCTTTTCTTGTTGTTTCTCGTAGTTGCAGATCTCCATTTCTAAGAATTGAAAAATGAAGCCAAAAGAGCCCCTCCCTTCTTGTGCATCTTCTTTATATTTTTTAAGTTCCATTTTCAATTCATCCAGAAGTGATGCCATTGTAAAAAATTTAAACAACCATGCAATTGGTTTTAGTCATTAAAATATAACCAAAAATCCAAAAGTCACCAAGCAATCCAAATACACACAAGCTGATTTTTTTTACACTTTCTTTTTTTTCACTTTCTCTTCCTGGGGTTACTATTTAGTTGCAAAGTTTCAGTTAAAATGTATCTTTTAAAAGTCTTATTGAAATTTTACTTTAGATTCTTTTGAAGTCCAGGCAGTCTCCTCCCTCCAGATCCTGCCCTTATTCTTTTCCTCTCCCTTCCTGCTTATAGAAGAAAAAGTTTTTAATGTCCAGAAATCTTTATTGTCCCTTTGGCATTTAGTTATATTTTCAGCTTAGTTGCCTATTGATGCCAAAGCGGATTTTTCTGATTTCTTATTCAGATCTCTTAGTTGTCAATGTAAGGAAGGAGAGAGAAGAAGAAAAAAACCTTTCCCTTTTCACTTTCTTTCACTGCTTCCGACTCTTCTTTGGGAGCGATGTTATCTTTTGTAAAATTTAAATTCCAGGGTACCTTAATTGTTGCTTTTCCGACTTAGCCCGGTCAGCCGAAACTTTCACTTATCTTCCTCCGGCACTTTCTTTTCCGGTTGAGTTCTTCTTTGAGGTGGCCAATAGGGCAAAACTCATTAAATAAGTCTTGCTTATCAACACAAATTTTGGGCTCAACTGTGGTTGTAAGTTATTTGTATCACTTTTATCCACTATGCATATTAAGACTATAAGATAAAAGTAAAGGTTCTCCTTGCACATATGTGCTGGTCATTTCCAGCTCTAGGGAGCGGTGCTCATCTCCGTTACAAAGCCGAAGATCCAGCGCTGTCCAATGATGTCTCTGTTGTCATATGGCCGGCATGACTAAACACTGAAGGTGCACAGAACACTGTTACCTTCCCACCAAAGTGGTCCCTATTTTCTATTTGCATTTTTACATGCTTTCAAATTGCCAGGTTGACAGAAGCTGGGACAAGTAACAGGAGCTCACTCCATTACGCAGTGCTAGGGATCTGAACCACCAACCTTTCTGATCAACGAGCTCAGTGTCTTAGCCACTGAGCCACCGCGTCCCTTTTTATAGTCCCTTAAGACTATACAGTACTGTAAATCATATAATCATGCAATATATACCCTCCTTGTACCGAGCAATATAAGATAAACAGGATCATCCCCCCCATACCTAACAAAAAATAGTTTTATAACCATTTCCTGCTTGAAGCTATTATGTAAAAATAACAGTATAATATTGGTGTTAAATCCAAGTTCTTATTATTTACAATTTTGCCTGCTTTTTTGCTTCTCCTATTGTGCTTCATGTGATTAACACAGATTCCTACATTCTATTTAACTCAAACCACCAAAATCCTTTTGTTTTCAAGGGATGAATGTTCTCTATCTTCTGTAACTTATTTCTTTATCATCCCATACTTACACTGTAGTTAAACAAGTTTACATTTAATATGGTTAGGATCTTACCATTAAAGTATCACCAAGTATTCTTTAATATACATAGATTTGACACATGCAAACTTGCAGAGAAACTCATATATAGTCTGAGCGCTAAAGTAATGCTAAACCTAAATGTATGTCTTGAAGAAAAAAATAACTAAAAATAGACCAGAATGATGTAAATATATTTTAATAATACCAAAACTAAGCTTTCCATTTACTCTGAGGTTTTCAAATAAATAGCAAAATCAATGATACTCTTAAAGTAACTGTGCAGAAAGGAGGACCATTTTGCACTCAAACACATCCAAAACAGTTACGAACATACAGTAATAATGCACTGACAGAAGTCTCACTACAAAGGACAGATACCAGCAATTTCTGAACAGACCATTAAATAATGGTGTCTGATAACAAGAAAAAAAACCACAACTCTAGGATCATACCATATAAAAATGACAAAGCAAAATGTGCCCTTTCTTCCCACATTAGCAAGACTCTAACACAGAAAAGTTCTACTGAAGTTCAAGGATAATTTCATCTACTGGCTTCGGCAATCCGATGTTGCTTCTTGTGAGCACAAGAAACATCCAGAAGGCAATCTAAATATTCAGAAGCAAGCTATCAGTTTGAGAAATCAGCTGATGCTTTTTAAAGTCTCAAACTAGAATGCCAACAGAACTGTTGTATAAGAACTATTAGCCATGCATATATTTTACCAAATACATATTTTGGTATCTTCCAGATTTAATGTGTGCTTATATTCAAGGACAGATCTTTTAAAGTATATCAAAATATAATAGCCTTCAAAATCTGCCATTAGATATTCCAATGTGTGACAAGTCAAAGCAGAAACTCATTGTAAATGTATAGCAATATATAATCAAACAAAGACACTGCAATGTTTTCTGATAGACTTAGTTTTAAGAGCATTGCTTGACTGCATTTTCGTCTTCCCTGTCCTTTTCAATGTTTGGTTTTCAACTGAGCCATTGTAGCGGTTAACTTTTCTTACAATTTATGATAGATTATAAATGGAGAAGAACTACTTCTTCCACAGCAAGTTATTTAAGTCTACATACTCAGCCAATTAAATATGGTAATTAAATTGAAAGACTTGCTCCAATAAAATCAATATAGTTAAATGTAAAATTATGTTCCACTGTAATGCATACACTGCAACACCGAACAGAATAAACAAAATGCAAATGAATCTCAAAGTACATCGCATGTCATGAATGAGTTTTCAATTTTCAAGGAAAGCTACGTAGTCAGTTAATCGAGCCAATTGTTGTTCATTAGGAATTGGTGGAACTGGAGCAGGTTCTACAAAGAAAGCAGAAAACATGATGAGAACAGAAACTACATTATTATTTCCATCTTACAGAAAGATAACAAACTGTACATCTGGAGGCTGTAGGTGTATCCTTTGCCTCCTTCTGCTGTTTCTGAATGATCTGGATAGATCAAAATTTCATTCATGGCCACAGTAAATGGGTAATTAACAAATCCTACAAATACTAAGAACTTAATGCTCACTCTTAGATATTTTATAACTTTTATAATACAAGATCCTGAGCAGCATCAAGATATTAAGATGCCAATATAGGAATGTGAGTGCTATGGAAAAGAAAAACACCCACTGGCTATATGCTCTGTAGCACAAGGGAAATAATTATTTCAGCTTCAGAACCTTCCACTTCTGCATAAAGGAAAAACTGAGTAGACTTCAAATTCCTATATATAACCTTGTGCCATGTTAATTTATTAAACAGACACAAATACAATGTTAGAACATTTTTAGACAGCAAGGATATAAAATATTAATACATGTATTTATAAAACGTATTCAGCCACCTATCGTATGCACAAAATAATTCTAGCTGGTTCACAGCAGGCAGTAAACAGTATTCACAAACCTTTTTTTTAAAAAAAAAAAATCATACATGCCCTACAGTGCCCCAACATCTCATCAATTCCATGAGTTACTGAACTGATTCATTCTTAGCCCTGTGCTTGGGGGAAAAGCCAGGTCTTGATGACCTACTGTAAGTCTAAGATGATACGGGCACTCTGGACTTCCAAACAGGGGGAGGCTGGAGCAGCTACAGAGACAAACCTGAGATATGCATACCTGATAGTGGATGAAACCTATTAAATGTAGGCTCCTGAGGACCTGAAATATATAAAGAGCAAAACCCATCTATCAAACAAACACATTGTTAGAGGTTTTGGAAATTTATAATACAGAACTCCCCCACCACCACCACAACCCAAGGCTCCTTTAGTTTAAAAGAGAACATAAAAGTAACACAAAATGATACAGAATTAAAGAAAACAGAAAAAGACAAAAAGAAATAGCAAATATAAGCATGATTGCAGAATTATCTCTTACCCTATGATTACAAAAAAGCTCACTTTTTTTCTATTATCCCAGTATTTTTCTACACATCAAGTCATAAGTGCAGTTTTTTTCCTGTCTCATGCAAGTCTATAAGGAATTTCCAATCAGTCATAAATACTGTATATTTTCTGTAAATTAATCCCAAATTTTTTCAATTATACATTCATCTTTAAATAATTTGTATCCAATTTTTATTGCTTTTTTCATGTCCATCATTCATAATAGAAAGTTTCTTCATGTTGTTCACAATTCTAGCAAAGATTCTAAATATTCCAGTTTATCTATGGTGACAAAAAGCAATGATACATCCTTTTATCAAAATAATTTTCAAGGTTAAAACACAATGTAAATTTCAATCCTTTCAACATTTTCAACCATGGATACATTTTCCCATGGATCCATTTGTATATTGTAGCCAAAAAATTTAGCTCATTTTACTATCCATTTATATATTGTAGCCAAAAAATTTAGCTCATTTTACTATGTATTTTTTCACTTGTTCTTTTGTTTCATATTTCAACAAAAGAACTAAAATAAACAAAAGAGGGCAACATTGTCTTGTTTCTATTTCTAGACTGGTTTGGTTAAATCTCCATTAACAATTATTTACGCTATCTGCAAAGTATAAATCAATTTCATCCATTTTTATTAAATTCTCTCCAAAATTTGTGCATTCCAGAATTTTAAACAAGAGAATCCAGCTCAAACTATCCAAAGCCTTTTCTCCCTCTAAAAAGTTTAATGCAGTTTGTTTTTCATTATATTGTTCCAAATATTCCAGAGTGTTTAACACTGTCATTTAGCTGTCTTGTAAGTAAAAACCCACAACAGAGCATAGAATATGAGGCTGAAAGGGAACTTGGAGGTCTTTTAGTCCAACCCCGCCTGGTCAAGGCAAAATATCATATTCCCTCCTGGGCAATAGCTATCCAGTTTATTCTTGAAAACCTCCAATGATGGAACACCCACAGCTCCAGCAGACAAAATATTCCTCATGAATAAATTCTTTCAGAATTATTTTCAGTTTTTCAACTTAAAATGTTCTAAGCAATCATTATCCAATAATGATATTGGTCTGTAGTTTTTTGCAAAGTCAAATCTTGTCTCTCTTTAAGTATTAATATAGCAGGAGTCTTCCCAAGTACGTGGCATCTTTCCTCCTTGTAAAATAGAACTGTACTTTGAAGTGGTTGTAAATGTTCAATCCTCAAAACACTCTAATAGAGACTCAATAACCCAACTAGTGAGGCATCTCTCCCAGTTAACTTTTTTAATAGCTTCTGAAATTTATCTTGTTATAAGCCCATTCATAATTTATTCTTCTGTAATGCTCAGTCATTTTGCGTTCTGAAATGTATCTTTATTTTCTCCACTGAAATATGTTCTGTATACAAATTAAAATATTGACAAAATATCTGTGCACAGCCATATTATCCATTAACACAGTATCTCCTTCTTGTAATTTTAGCACCATTTTCTTTCTCTTTAAAGTTTATAAGCCAATCATTTCCCTGGTTTATTCGCAAATTCAAAAAATTTTTCTTTCATATAGCTCCATCTTATTTCCATTTCTGTTATTGCTAACATTGTTGCTATAAGATCTTAATTTGTTCAGAAAAACATATATATCTTGTGAATTTCTTTAAATCTTTTCTTTTTATCTCATCCAAAATATTTTGTATTTTCTCTGAAAAAGTCTTTGGCAAAAAGACTTTGGAAAAAGTCTTTATCTCTACCTTGGAAATTTTAGTAGCCAAATATATTGAAACCCAAATCATTCTATTCTTGAAAAGGATCTGTGTCATTCTAAAAAATAAGTGCACTTTCTTGTATTACCATTCTTTTGCCTTCATATATCAACCAACCCTAAATTGTCTATCAAATCAAAGACTTTTGGTAATTTGCCTTGAGTAATTGTAATATTTTCCTCAGAAATCCTATCCAATTTGTATGGGGCTACTCCACTCAATCCCCCATCAAACACCAAATTTCATAAAGAAAAATATATTAGTCTCTCATTAACCTGTTTGTAAAAAAGTCACTTAACTCCTCCCCAAAGCTCTGGAGCAAACTCTACAACCATGGGATAAAAGAAAAGTGAGTTGAGCTGTTAACTAAGTACAGAAAGCAAAACAAAAATAATAAACTTATAAATTATGAAAATGTGCAAGTTGGATTTACTGTATGTTCCAGTCTATGCTGGGAGCAGTTCTTTTAAATTTATTTATAAACTCTCCAAATATGCAATGAGGTAGTGAAGGTAATACAATAAAAATACTAGGATTTTACTCCTAATAAAATAAAAAAGGTTTTATTAGAAATAAATGCAATTCAAAATGCAGAATGATTGTTGTAGCAGACATAGCCCAGTCATCTCAGACAGTTTAAAGGACAATTTTCAGCAAAGAAGTAAACCACATTACAGGCCCTTATTATTATCAATATAGAATATAAACTTAAACTAGCAAAAATGACTTAATTTGACAACTTAAATGGTATTCAAAATTGTAACATTTAATTGTAACTACATTTCACTCAATTCAGGCGTGTCAGTTAAGGTCACTGAAAAATATGCTCAACTGAGTCTTTATTGCCAAGAAGCAGACAGAGAAAGCAAGCTGAGGCACTTCCTGTTTATTTCTATTTAAACTTTACATTCTAAAATATCCATTTCATTAAAACATCCTGCACCCATTCAAATAGATCACTAGTTCATTTTCTTGACATGACATCTTACGAGTATCACCATACTATTTTAAACATTTGAAAGGAATGCTGGCATGTAAATACTAATTGCATTTTCAATTCTGTGCAGCAAAGGCAGGCAAGCAATATTAAGTTATCCTGAAGTGTCACCTCCCTTCCCTTTCCCTCCCCCTTCCACAAATCCTCATGGAACTAGAGCTCCACCTACCTGGCTTTTTAGGCATAACCATTCGAGTTGACAAATCTGCTTGCCATCCCTGATCAAGAACTCCTAAAATTGTAATATAGTTCATTAGCTATAATTAGTTTCATACACATGATTCAATATGGAAAACATTCGATGGGATTAATTTCCTGATTTGTTTTTATTTCTTGGTTTTTTTATTCCTTGCTATATTTCCATTTCCTATAAAGTGAACTATTAATGTTCATTTTCCTTTTATTCAGCCGGTTATCCTTTAATAATAATATAGCAATAGCAATAAACTTATATACTGCTTTATAGTGCTTTACAGCCCACTCTAAGTAGTTTACAGAGTCAGCATATTGCCCCCAACAATTTGGTCCTCATTTTCCCCACTTGGAAGGATGGAAGGCTGAGTCAACCTTGAGCCTGGTGAGATTTGAACTGCCAAACAGCAGGCAGAAGTAGCCTGCAGTACTGCATTCTAACCACTACTCCACCATGGCTCTTATAGTAAGTGAACTAAGCACAAATTTTAGACAACTTACTGTTGCTTTTAAAACTATTTCATACCAGGCACAGAAACCAGTTTAGTCTTTATCAAAGGAATGAAACAATCCAGTATAGTATTTCTACATTGCCAAATAAATTGATAATCTTCCAAAAAAATCAGCAAAATTGTAGCAATTCTAAAAATGTGCTTAGAAAATCTGTGATTTGTTCAGAATATACAATTGTAAGAACTGAAAGTCTTGTAACACAATTCTAATAGTTTAGTGATTGCCTCAGATACTGTTCACTTTTGCAACAGAGATGAAAAAGTAACTCTGACCAATCTTCTCATGTATGATCTTCACAGATATGTAAAGCAAATGAAAGCTAAAGATTGTAAGCAGTTTCACTTAGTGACTGTTTCGCTTAAAAACCTTAGCTTAGCTGTTCTCAACCGTGGTTGCTAAACAAGATTGTATTGATTTAAAGCTTAACACTCAATTTCAAAGATGCATAATAATATTATGGTGAAGACATGACTGTTATTTGACAAGGGATTTTTCAATCTAGGCTACAAGATTAAAGATGTCATAAACTGTGGAGGAAAGTTATAGCATAAAATCAGCTACCACCACCACCAAATCATATACAGCAGCGTTTAGAGAACTGGGTGTCCGAACTACCAAGTGTCTAAATATATTGTTACAAGCTCAACGCTGAGTATAAGCAACATTTATTTGCATCTCAGGTATTTTCAGTACCTTTTACTGCTTCTTCTACAGGAAGTCCAACAAAGGCTGCAAAGTCATCTGCGCTTATGGAAGGATATGCCCGAGAGACTAGTCCAAATGCTCGCCGCCTCGTTGCATCTATTAGAGGGGTAATTAATGCAAAGCTAGCTTACCAAGGATAGGAAAACAGCTTGTTCTTAAATAAGTTTCTCTTGAGAAGAATCGGAAATGTGCACATTTATATAGGAGATGATTGGTTAGATGTAAAGCCTGATTCCTACAAACAAGCAATGACCCTTTATATACAAAGTATCCTATCAAAATACATGAAAAATGTATTTTACTTCAACATTTGCTTTTGATGAACTATAATCAAAAACTGAAAGAATTAAATACTGAATTCCAATTTATAAAGCATGTCAATCTTAACCAAACCTCACATTTCTTATGTCATATATTATCTCAAATTAAGTAGCAGTGACAGCAATCACAGCTGAAAATGGCAACCTTTCTCCTGGGAATTGGTTATCAGGGTTTTGCAAATGGGGAAGCCTGTCAAGATATATTTATCAATGAAGGTGAAAATCTGTTAAACATGGCTCCAAAACTGAATAGAATAAGTGATATCATGGTATTCATGGTAGACAAGTTTTAGTTGGCTTGTTGAAAACAGGTAAAGTATAGCTCAAATGTAAATTATCTATCAAATGTTCAATCCAATGCTGCATACATTTACTTTGCCAAAGTACAAGTTGAACTTTCTGCACAAACCTCAGCTTGCATTAACCAATATATACCTGAGTGGAAATTCTCTGTTAAAGGTAGTTTGTTCTTAGCAGAGTAGAAAACATGAATAAAAATTAATTCAGAAACAATACTTGTTCTTGATGCAACTTTGGGTGTACTTTTTCCACATTTCATTCCGCAATCCTTAACCTGACAATAACCATCTTCCCAGGAAATCATCCAGCTCAAGGCTACCAATATAACAACATTGGAGGAAAACCTATTATTACTGCTAATTCTTTATTAAACTTATATGTTGCTCATCTCAACAAAAGCAACTGTATTACAGTATACATCTACCCAGAAGCATATACTGAAACCATAACCTAGCTATTAGCAGATTACTCCTTCTTAAACTGTGCATGTAATTCTTCTTTCTTCACTCCACCCATCTTTCCTCTCCTTTCTATAACCCATTTCCTACATCAGTCAGCCTCTTTTCATTAGCTGGTTTGACTAATTCCTGAAGGCAAAGCCCTTAAAAGGTAATAGGGAAGGAGGCATGGTGCAGGCCATTGCTTTTATTTCTTTTTATGGTTAATAATATGCACAATTTTAACTAAGAAATGTATACCTTTAAGTGCTTCCATAATTGGCTGAATAGATTCAGACCACTGATATGCATCAATTGTTGTATATATTCCAGGGAAATCTCTTTGCCAGATACGCTGCCCTACTGCCCAAATTGCACCAAGTTCAAGATTTGCCTGCAAAGAAAGAATTGAGAATAAAGCTGCAGCTATTTGGCAAAAGAAAACAAAACAAATATGCTTACAGTTATACAGAATATTTTGACACCTCCTCTCCAGGCCTGTTGCCATATCTAGGATTTAAACTCAGTTTTAATTTGAGAACGGTGTTTAAGGCATATTATCATGTTTCTCAGAAAATAAGGCCGGGCCTTATTTTTTTGTGACCCCGAAAAAACAGCTAGGCCGTCTTTTCGGGGGTGACAATTTCTCCTCCCCCACCCTCGCCTAGAGCACCCCATGGGCAGCCATGCCTCGCCACCAGCTGCTGCTAATGGCCGATCATGGCGGAGCATGGAGAGCTCCCTACCCCCGCCAAACGCCTTTGCTGCAAACCCGGGTATGGTGCTGGGTGCAGGCCAGGTCAGCGGGTGGGCAGCGGTGGTGTGGATGTCGGCTTCAGTGGTGGTGGGGCACTTTGCATCATGCCTGCCGCTGTTGCTTCCTCTGCTGCTGTTGCTTTTCCTTCTGACGGTGCGCTGCCGCGTTTGGAGTGTTGCACACTCCTCCACTGGCAGTGTTTCAGCTGCTTCTCGGGCGGGGAAGCCATAGTTTCCACGGTTCTCGCCGGGGCGGGCGCCTCTCTCACCAGCGCCATCTCCAACAGGAACAGCGGTGAGAGAAACCCTGCTGCCGACGAGAATCGCCTGCTCTCCTGCAGGGGCATCACTTTGATTGACGGCAGCTGCGTCAACAAGGTCTTGCAAGTCGGTGTGGCTTTTGGGGTTGGGTAGGTGGAAGTGGCAGAGGGAGGGTGATGCAATCGTTTCTCTACCCCCCTCCATGCCTTGCTTTGCTTCCCGCCCCAGAGCTTCGAGTCATGGTCTCGTCCCTTGTACGATCGGGCGCTCTCCTCTTGCTCCAGCTGCCCAACCCCCCTGTGCACTTCCCCCCCGCCTTTTAAGTTTTCTTTACTCTCATTCCTTCCTTCAGTTCCCTAAGAATACAGACTGGCCGGACAGCTTCCTCCCGCTCCTGGTAGTTTTAAAAAGGGAACTTTGCCCCTTGAGCAGAAGCAAACCTTCCAATCCAAACAGAAGAGAAGGGGAATCATCCTACAGACCCTTAGCACCAAGCTTCCCAGAGGATTCTCCCAAAGGATCCACCCCAAAGGAGGATTCATCAGAGGATTCACCCCAAAGGAGGGAAGTGTACTTAAGGGGGTGAATCCTCCCATCTGGGAAAGAACATAACTGGTGCTCCTGTGCAAAGATCTTCTTGGCCATAGCTGACACTTCCTGGACTGTGAGTCCCAGAAGACTCAGATTGCACAAAACCCTTGAGTCAATAAATGACACTCCATCAAAGATCAGAGATTGAATATTCCCAATCTTAGCATGCCAAACATCCACAGCCATTTCGTCTTGGTAGTATTGAGTTAGAGACAGTTGCTCCCCATTCAAACTCACATAGCCTCCAGGTACTTGGCCTATCGACAATCAAAATATATAGTTGAGTATCATCTGTATGCTGAACCCTAAACCAGCAGATGACCTCACCCCGTGGTTTCATGTAGATCAGGCTTGTCCAACCCGTGGGCCGCATGCGGCCCAGGTCGCCTCGTAATGCAGCCCAGTGCCCACCCCAACCTTCGTGCCAGAGCCAGCGAGGAGGAGGAAGAGAGGCAGGCATGAGGCGGGGCGAGGTGAGCACCACGCCAAGCAGCAAAAGAAAAGGCGGGCGCCATCAGAGCGCCACTTCCTGCTGCTGCCACCGCCGTCGCTGCAG
This sequence comes from Pseudonaja textilis, assembly GCF_900518735.1. The sequence goes on from NW_020769344.1 coordinate 3,731,944, forward strand.
CTTCTGCCCCCACCTCCGCCACTGCTGCTTCTGCCCCCGCCACTGCCCCCGCCACCGCCGCCGCTTCTGCCCCTGCTGCTGCTTCTGCCCCCGCCGTCGCTGCTGTTTCTGCCGCCACCGCTGCTGCTTCTGCCCCCGCCACCGCTGCTGCTTCTGCCCCCGCCGCATCCAGACAGGCCATTTGCAGGAGAGGTAGGCGCGAGACGGGTGAGCTTTCTTCCCCCCCCCCCGCAAAATTTGGCCGGAAAATAAACCGTGATAAACTGTGATAAAAAAACCATGATAAAAAATAATTTTTAATAAATAATTAATAATAAATAATAAAAACATCTCACTAACTTCATTTCCAAATAAATTTAATATGTTAACTATGTTTTCTATGGTTTTTTTGGATGATCAGGTATCATTACTGTTATTTTATTTTATGTGCGGCCCAAACCAAATTTTCATCTTCTAATGTGGCCCAGGGAAGGTGAAAGGTTGGACACCCCTGATGTAGATGTTGAAAAGGGAGAGAATAGAATCCTGCAGCACCCCATAAAGGAGGGTTTGCCAACATCTATTAGAACCAGCTCTGACCCACAGAATTGGCTTAAGATGCCACCTTGGTTGACAGTATCAAAAAACAGAGGAAGGAATATGTTAGGATATAAACCAGGATAGACATTTTAATACTGTCTCTTTAAGAGAATCCTAAAAGTGTAATTGGGTGTGGTTTTTCAAACAGCCATAAGATGGAGCCAGAAACCTGGGTTGTTTAGTCTTTAGTCTCAGAAGAAGTCTCAGTAAGTCTCTTTTTCCTTCTGTTGGAGAATATTGCCGTTCCTTCTAATTGACTGATATTCTTGGATTTGACGTAAGTCTGTTACTGCCCTTTTTTTTTGATACTGGACTTTGTTATTGGATTATCCCTAGACTGAAAACTGACTGATTTTACCTGTGAATGGTTTTGGACTGCTTATCTTGAACTTTGCTTAAACCTTTATGGGAAGTAAAAACCTACATTTACTGTACAGTGTATCTGTGTGCTGTGTGTGTATTATTCAACACTTCTCTCAATAAGTCTCCTAACGGGGAATTACCTCAACAGAATACAAAGATGGATGCACCATTCCCATCCCAATTCTATCACAAGTGCAACCAAAACTGTCTCAGCACTGGCCTGAAAACAGACTGGAATATGTCTGGAACAGTGTTTCTCAACCTTGGCAACTGTAAAATTTCAACTTTCAGAACTGAACACTTGCTGGGAAAATTCTGGAAGTTTATTTATCTTTAGTAAAAGGCAAAAGATTTATATGATCTGAACCAGAGTATATTTGGGAAAATTCTGGGAACTGGAAGTTCTCGCATCTTAAATTTATCAAGATTGAGAAACACTAGTTAAGATAATTTGCTTCTTCCATAATTCTTCTCAGCTGCAGACCCACCACCTTCTCAACAATCTTCCCCTCCATTTTTAGAAAGTATAGTTCAGTATTCAGACTAGAGACCTACAATTCTTAAAAACACATTATAAACATTTGAATAAAAATGCAAAAACAATAGTGTTCCCAAATATTAAGATCAGTAGGAGCAAAACTTTGTATTCAACATACATTTTTAAATAATAAAAATGTAGTTTGGGGGAACATGGTTCTGACAATACTGTTTTAGTTTTGATAGCATTGAAAAAATACTTACAGACTTAATAGCAGAAGGGATTCTTTTCCAGAGATAACGGGCATTATTCCTAATAAAAATAAACCAGTGATAAGGACATTTTTAAACAAAATCTATGTAATGTTTTTTTACTAGAGGTTTCCGGGTACATCTTTCTGAGAATATATCAATATACAGTGCACATACATTTCAAAGGCTAAAGAATTCAGATTTCATACTGTTTGTTTATATCTATCATGTAGAACGTAGGCTGAGAAGCAATTTTGGAAGTCTTCTAATCCAACCCGCTGCCGAATGTTAAAATCTTCAGACTATCCCAGACAAAAAATCAATCTTGAAAATCTCCAGCAATGAAGCATTCAGTACTTCAACAGGCAAGATGTTCTACAACCATAATTTATGATGTCTGTTTTTCTATTAACCCTAGGGTTTCAGCTACATATTTCCATTCTCCAACACATAGGTTTACGTATTTATCTTGTGCATTACATTTTTATTATGAATGGGTTTGATGTGCATATTCAAATTATATTGTATTGTCTTATATGTGATACTGTAATACTGTCATCTAAGAACTCCAAAATAGCAACAACAAAAAGCTTCCCAATAGTTGCCAAAAAACTGAGTTAATCAAGTAATTATTTACTTGTAAATTTGTGGTTATGTTGTTCAAGTGAAGGGAAAGATACTCGCCTTACAGAAATATATTCCAATCTATGAAGTAATTTGCTTACTTAAATTGTGATGCTTCTGACACAAATAAACAAAACAAGTATTTTGTTTTCAATAAAAATAGTATGAGCAAATTCAAAATCATACCTATGTTAAATAGCAAAGGTTCGGGGTACTAAAAATCAATAAAAGTACAGCATACTTCACCTACACTACATCACATGCTTTTGCTTTTACAACTTGTTGATTTGGAATGCTAAGTACGTTTTTTGCCAATTAATGTAAATTCATCTAATTCTAAAAACATCTGAATTGCGTCAATATGCTTATAGATGTCTAACAAGTCCAGACCTATTATTAAAACTATTACTTACATATCATTATGCAGAAGATACAAAGCCAAGAGTTGAGCATAAACAGGGGATGTTGTTATTCCTCCAGGGGCCTTAAAAAAATCAGCATAAAATTAGATTGTGTCCTATACAAAGCAGTACATAGCTGAGAACAAAGAACACAGATAAAACCCAATTCCTTCCCTCTGAAAAGAAGATCTGGGCAATCAGGTGCTTTCCCCAAAGTGCACGATACAGCCCATTTCCACCTCTGTACACTAAGAAAACAATATTCAATATTCTTAACTCTCTGGTCAAAATACATCCTAAATAAGGTTTTATTTCATTCAGACATGACATTACTTCATCCTACTCTCAAACTCAGTTTGGAGAACAACCAATTTGCATTAGGACAGGGGTGTTAAAACTCAAGGCCCATAGGCTGGATCAGGCCTACAGGGTGCTTAGACTGGCCTGTGGTGTCTCTGCGAGCAAAAACAGAGCTCGGGAGGGCTTTCGCTGGCCACCAGACACCCCTGACATGAGTGACATTAAACTGGCCATCTGGCCATGCCCAGCCCAGCCCCCTGAGGTCAAACACAACACTGATGCGGCCCTCAATGAAATCAAGTTTGACACCCCTGCTTTAGGACCTACCCATGCCTTTTACAAGCATTTATAATTGTCTAATTATTCTAATTAACAAAGGTTGACAAAGAAAATTAAAATAACGTTATTGAGGGAGTGTTGAAATAAACAGACTTCAATCTGGCAAAGGAGAGCAAAGCATGTACATTTATGAGAAAGTGGTTATTCATTATTTGCCTCAGCTAATGAAAGGCAAAGATTTCAGGGAGCTAATAAAATATAGGTAGTCCTTGAGTTACTACCACAATTGAGCCCAAAATTTATGTTGCTAAGTGAAACATTTGTTAAGTAAGTTTGCCACATTTTATTATTTTTCTTGCCACAGTTAAGAGAATCATTGCATTTGTTAAGTTAGTAACATGACTGTTAAGTGAATCTGGATTCTCCATTTGCTTGTTGGGTCGCAAAACCTGTTGTAAATCGAGGACTACCTGCAGGATTAAAATTACTGAGGCATTAAGAGATAGATTACAATTTTTACTAGTGGACAATTATAATACAAATAGCAGTTTGGAGTCCTTATTTCAAACAAAATTCCAACAGAATTAAGCTGACCTGTTTTGACCTGGCCTAGTATTTAAAATAAAATTTGTAGAACTATTTTGGTTGTAGTAACTATGTCAGGGGTGTCAAACTTGCAATGTCACATGGCACATCACAACTTTTTCCTCCTTCGCTAAAACGGGCAAGACACATCTGGCCTGCAAGCCATGAATTTAACAGCCCTGAACTAGTTACTATTTGTAGTATTTACAATAACTAAAGTTGTCCTTTTTAATGCAGTTCACACAGGTAGACCACATTTTATGGCAATTGGGACCAGGATCACCATTTGTAATATATGACATAAACACATCTATTAGTAAAGGCAATTCTGGTTGCTATTATAACCCCAGGAGCGTATGGGTTATTAAGCAGGAAGGGGCAAAAGTCCCAGGTAAGGGGTGTGCACGTGTGTGTGCATGCCCATGCAGGTATGAGGGGTCAGGGGTTAATGTTGGGAAATGTGAGCCATCCAGCCAAATGGAAGTGCAGGTAGACCAGCAGGAGCCCTGGATGAGCAGGGGAGTGGTAAAGATGAATATGAGCTGCCATGGAGAGTGAGGTCCTTGGGATCCATCCTCTGTAGCAGGGCTCCTTGGGAGAAAAAGTGGCAGAAGTGATTTCAGGATTGACTTGTAACTTTCCCTGGAGGCTTCCCCAATGACTTGACTAATGGGAAGCTGGCAAAGAAATTTGCAAATGGTGATATGATCGCAGGGATGCTGTGACCGCATCTTTGCAGACTTAAGTCCCTTGTCTTAATTCTAAACAAATGGTTATAACTCGAGGATTACCTGCACCTATGTATTATAAAGCCCGCTGTGTTTAATGAAGGAAGAAACAGACTGCAAAATTCTGAGCATTTAACCGAGGGCAGGTCTAATTTTAATGTAGATGTTATACAAGATGTATATGCCACTTGATTCTCAACAACCCTGGGCAGCTCACAACAACCAATTAAGAAATTGGAACAATATCAATAGAAACACAAAGATAAAATGCAAAGGGTTGTTTGTATGGCATCCTGATTCTGCAATACTTCTGAAAAAAAATCTACTGCTTTCTCCAAATTTAGCAATTTCCAAGGCTCTCTCAAGTGTGAAATCACAACGACAGAACTGAACTTTTCTCTTCGACATTTTCAATGCCCCAGAGCGTTTTCCGTTTGCTATAGTGCAGCCAAGGCATCAACTAATCAACCAAGCAACTCAGATCTTTGGGCTTCCCAAAGACCTGCCTCCTCCCAGCCGAGAGACCGCATGGAAGAAGTTGAGACAAGAGGGCTGGGCGGGAAGAACGCGCGCCCAGCGTTGCTGCTTCCCCTCCCTCGCGCCCCGTTTCCATGGTTGCCACCCCTGCCCACTTTACCTCCAGCTCCTGAGTCTCACACTGCTCCAGCAGCTTTCGGTAACTGAAGGCGCCGCTCGTCGCCGTCATCACCGCCACTGGCATCTTGGCGCCTCGCGCCCGCTTCGAAACAACTCTTGGCGGACACGGCCCAAACAAGCGGGGGAATGGAAACTTCCTGGAGGCGGGCAAGCACTCGCCCATCCTATTTCCACTTCCGGCCCCGAAAATAAACATCAGGGGCGTCTTCGCCGGATTCTGCGCTCGGTGGGCGTGTCGCACCTGCCTTTGTGAAAATAAATAGATATATGCGGAGATGGAAGTGTAGAGTGATACATTGACAGAACTTCCGGTTTCAGTGGCTCCCTCCCCACTCCTCTCGATTAGGAAAATGGGAAAGGGTCTTGAAGCATTTCATCAAAATTTCGCGGACAACTATCATGACGGTGGTTTTGCATTTTTTTCTCTTGCAAAATATTAATATCCAAAGCTGTTCCTAGATGTATGCACGAAAAAGTCCACGTTCTTTTAGTCAATTGCCTCTGGAAGCGTGCGGCTGACCGAAGTTGCACTGATATTGACTGTTGCTAATAATGACGACAAAATACAATTGCAATATAAAATAGGGCAGAATGGTGTCGCAAAAAATAAAGCCGTTATCAGTATTTTAAAATGTTCTATTACTCAATTATATGAATAATAGAACCGGTGCCTGATTTTAATACACAATTCTGCCCTAAGGATTGAAAGACCTGTTGACAATACTCCTTAGTTGCTCAGGCTACAGTCCTAATCATTTAGTACTTCAGGCTAAAGTAAAATTGAAAACTGTCTATTTAATCGCTGGTTTATGGCCTACATTTGACTCAGAACTTCCTAATTAATAGCTCATTCATTCTACAAGCCAGTCATTCAGATATATTTCAACATTAAAAAGTTCAAAATCTTATCTTTTCTTCAACCCAAGAGATAGCCCAACCCACCTCACAGGGTTGTTGGAAAATAGGAGACATGAGTATTAGGTATACTAACTGCTTTGAGTTACATATTTAAAAGATGGGATAAAATAATTAGATATTTAGCATCAAGATCTAAAGATTGAAATGGACAAATCATGACATAAACTGACTGTGCTGGTCCCAGTGCTTATTGGCACATTGGGTTCCATACCATCTTGCAAGGTGATCTGGGAAGAGTTTGAGCCTGTTGAACTTAATGATATGGACAAGGTCCTCTCAATTTGACCACTTGTGTATTAAGTCTATGCCCTTCCTAGCTTATTAAAACTGCACAGGAGGAGATATATCTTTTCTTTGTATGTACACTGAGAGCATATGCATCAAAACAATCATACTTGGCCAATAAATAACTCATTTGTTCATTCATTCATGTAGGACTGGGTCAGGGTGGTAGTTAACTCCTTGAAAAGAGGAGTGATCCCACCATATCTTAAAGAGGCAATGATATACCCCCTCCTCAAAAGACCAATGTTTAACCCAACCAAGCTGGACAGTTTTCACCCAGTTTCCCAAGAAGGGGAGATTGTGAAGAGAGTGGCTGCATGGCAGCAGCAGAAGATTTTGGATGGATTATCTAGACTTTGTTCAGTTGAGGTTCAGGCCTGGATTTGGGATTGAGACGGCATTGTTCTTGGATGACCGCTAGTGGGATAGAGGTAGTGCATCCTTCCTAGCTCTTCTTAATCTGTCAGTGGCATTCAATATCATCGATTCGTGGTATTCTTTTGGGCCAATTCTGGGAGTTGGAGGTGAGTGACACTATCATGCTGGTTCTTCTCCTTCCACTGAGGCCAGTTGCAGTCAGAGTTGATAAAAGGAAAGAGATCTAGCCTGTGGCCCCTACTTTGTGCAATGCCTCAGGGCTCAATTTTCTCTCCTCTCCTATTTAAGATCTACATCCCAATTAAATTAATTAAATCATGAGTCTCGAGCCAAACTTCCAAAACTTCAAAGGACTTATTGGGAGTTAACATGTCCAGCACTGCCTGGGTGTAGCCGACTCTGAGATGCGTAATTCATTGTCACCCTTGACCCTGGTTTTCCCCCCACCCCCTGGGTGTATCATAACTCATATTCTCCAGAAACATACATAACCAAGAGTCATCAGTCATGTTCTTCAGTTAGATTTTTGCGCAGCAGAAACTTCAGTCACCTAGTTACTATCTCTGAAAAACTATGTATGGAATGCACTTTCAATTTCCAAGCTGCCACACTGCTCTTTCAAACCCCTTTCCCCCACTCTCTTTCTCTTGACAACTCTAAAACAACCATAGAAATATTTTATGAGTTGACAACTGGTGAGGTGTTTCTTTGATTTGGGGTAAGATATCATCAGTACGCAGATGACACCCAGCTTTATATCTCTGAACCAGGCCCCTTGAGTGATGCTGTGGACATCTTATTCCAATGTCTGGAGGATGTTCAGGTTTGGACAGGCAAAACAGACTCTGATCCAACCATCGCAAAACAGAGTGGCTGTGGATATTTGGATCTTCTGGAGACAAAATTCTTCCACCTTTAGTTCTGGATGGGATGGCATTACCCCAGAAGACTGGCCGCACAATCTTGAGGTCTTCCTAGATTCATAGCTCCTGCCTGAGAAGCAAGCAGCAACTATGGTTAGGAGAGCCTATACATATCTTCAGGTAATGTGCCAGCAGGAGACCCTGCTCACTGTCACCTATGCCCTTGTTAGCTCCCTCTTAGATTACTATAACACAGTATACATAGGGCTGAACTTGAAGAGTATTCATGGTACAAAATGAGGCTGCATGGATAATAAATAAATAATAATAAATTAACACCCCTACTCTGGGCCGCACTGGCTGCTGGCGCTTTTCTAGGTGAAATTCAAGTTCTGGTTGTCACCTTTAAAGCCTCACATGGCTTGGGATCAGGTTACTGTATCTGAAGGACCATCTTTTTTCAGTTTCTACCCATCCAATCTGATTCGGCATGCTGCAGAGCTTAAACAATGTTGATAGGTGGGAATTAGAAAATGCCCCTTTTCTGCTATAGTCCCTGCTTTATGGTATATTTTTCCCTTGAAGATTACAATGGCCCCAACCCTTGGTGGCTTTTTGCAAAGCTTTAAAAACTTGGCTATGTCCCCAGACATGGAGCTCAAAATGTGTGCATGGCTTTACTATTAATTGATTAATCATCATAGTTACTATTTATACTTATTTATTTTGTCGATGTTTTATTGTTTTAATGTTTTTAAATTTGTTTTAATTGTTTTATAATTTTAGAATTGTAAGCCACCCAGAGTCATTTGGCTGAGTTGGGTGGCTATAGAAATTCAATGAATGAATGAACAAATGAATGGCCAACAAATCTTGGACTGCACTTAGCAGAAAATCTGTAATGGACAAAATTTCCATCTGTCAATTACAAAAGACCATTCTGCTTAGATCTGCACTTACATTGCACTGACACATTACAATATCCCAGGTTCTTGGAAAGAACTTGAGATATATAAAGGCCAATACCAACTAAATAACTAACAGTTGTGATTTCACATTTATGTGTATAAAATAATAGACCAGAAAAATAATGACAAAGAATCATGCCCTTCATCTACGCAGTGAAGTTGGTGGACTATTTACCAAGGAAAATAGGTGGACATTACAAATACACCAGACAGCTGAAAAAGAAGAAAGGGCATTGGAAGAATTTCTGAAGGACAGTGAAAAAGATGCACTGAAGCTAGTATACCAGGAAGCGTTATTGAGAACTGGACAGACCAAATTAGCCTACAAGAAAAAACAAATGAAGAATAAAACCAGACATAGCAAGGCAAGGTATTAAAATATTAAGTATATTTTAAAAAATTAGCAGGGAAAATAGATAAAATAGATAACAACAATTTGCTGTTGTTATCTTCAACAACAGCAATAGCACTTAGACTTATATTCTGCTTCACAGTGCTTTTACAACCCTCTCTAAATGGTTTACACAGTCAGCATATTGCCCCCAACATTCTGGATCTTCATTTTACCGACCTCAGAAGGATGGAAGGCTGAGTCAACCTTGAGCTCATCAGGATTGCTGGCAGTGGGCAGAGCGAGCTTGCAATATTGCATTCTAACCACTGTGTCACCATGGCTCTTCCCAAGACTTGGCAATGGTTAGGTGCAAGAAAATTGAAGAAAGAGACAGAGAAGCTAATCAAGACCAAGTCTTAAGGACAAATGCATACAATGCGAGAATTGGGAAGATAGCAACAGGCAGAAAATGCCATCTTTGCAAAGAAGGTGAAGAAATAGCTGCTGTAAGAAGATGGCATATACTGATTACAAACAATGGCAAGACAAAATAGCAACAATGTTGCATGGGAAGATCTATAAGATCTATTATTTGCCAGCAAGCAAGAACTTGGGGGATCACCGAATAGACAATTGATAGAAGAAGCTTTGTGCAAAGATCAGTGGCACAATAGAAGACACAGTTGCTGGCTAATAGACTGGGGAGGTTAATATCAAAGAAAGGAATATTTTAAGAAGACTCATTATAACCACTACTGTTTGTCAATGTATTGATTCTTCTATCAACAATCCTGAACAAGGCAGGCCATGACTATCAAGCATTAGAAACAACTGCCAGGTTCTCCTGCCTCCTTTACATGGATGATTTGTAATTGTATTGAAAAGCACCACCTGAAGCAGAATTGCTGCTCAACACTGTCCATATATAGTGCCAAGATTCTGCAGTAGAGTTTGGACTTCACAAATGTGTCATCCTTATCCTTACAATCAACAGGAGAAAAATGGTGAAAGCTGAAGGAATAAAAATGAAGAAAATTACTGGAGATACCTTCAGAGTGGCAACATCAAGCAACCAGAAGTCAAGAGAAAGTTTAGAAATGAATACATTATGAGATAAAGAAGATCTTAAAGTCCAAACTGGTGATAGAAATACCATTAAGGCAAATAACAACTGGCCAATTTCAGTCATTAGATGTATAGCTGGAATAGTTGATTGGTCTTAAATAATGTGCTTTGGGACTTTAGAATTTAACCAAACAAGTACTTGCCGTCTCACACCCCAGACTTAGCAATTGTTGATAAGAAAGTTGTGTCAGAAGCATCACAATTAAAATAAGCTAATTACTTCTTCATTGATTGGAATGTACTTCTGTAAGGCAAGTATCTTTCCCTTTACTTGAACAACATATTACCACAAATTTACAAGTAAATAATTACTTGATTAACTTAGTTATTCTTGAGGAATATTGGGGAAGCTTTTTTTTTTTTTTTTTGCTATTTTGGAGTTCTTAGATGACAGTATTACAATGCCACATGTAAGGCGGAATAAAATATATTTTGAACATGCACATCAGACAAAGACAAAGAATCTGGATAGGGGATGTTGCAATACCTGGAAACAGCAGAATAAAAGAGAAAGAACTGGAGAAATTTTTATGTTTTAATATATCAACTGTCAAGAATAGACAACAAGATTTTGGCAATGTCACATAAAAATATTAAAATTCAATACATCATTCCTGTGAATTAATAACTCATTTTTAACAAGTTGCAGTTAGAATTTAGAATTACTAATTGAAATAACCTGATTAATTTGTATTAAAGTTTTTGTATGTCTAACTGAAACAGAAAAGAATTGTGAATTCCTAGAGGTTATGCCTATTAGGTAAAGGATAAACTACTAGATATGAGCTAATTCTTCAGATCGATTTCTCTGCTTTTCTTCTTTTCTCCAGTTGATGGTGGTACTGTACTGACAATTATAATCTACTAAATATACCAAGTATAATTTCTCACTAAAGAATCAGCTTTGTCTTTTAGCCTTCAGACAAATATCTGTGCTATATTTGTTAGCTGATTAGTGATGCAACTTTAAAATATACTGTTTTTTACTCTATTATTTCCTCTTTATTGATCAGAGCATTTTGTTAGTTTTAAATGAATATTTTTTAATTTCATATTCCCCCTCCCCCCCCTCAATTCAGAAGAACACATAGTCTGATTCACAGGAAATCTCTTAAAGATTATTTTGGGAGAAGCTTACTAATCACAAAAAGGTAACAAGATTAGGTTGAATTGGGTGGGGGGGGAGTATACAGTAAAAAATGGTCAGATTTTGTAAATAAACTATATTCCATTTCTGTCATTTGTATTTTGAAATGCCTTTTTATTCTTACTCTGCAGAAAGATGGCAGAGGAAACAAGATAAATACTTTTGGAAAAAACACATTATTGTTATATCACAAGTCAGTAAAAATGTACTAAAATAGATAAGTATTTTGAAATTATATTCCAGATCAGATCCCCCACATATAATCACTCAAACTGATCAAGATTTTCAGGCATCTGTAATTACTTGGCTACAGTTTAAGGTGCAAGGTGATTGAATGGCCACTTCATTTTTGTTCATAAGAGTCATGATCCAGAGTTTTTTCTTCTTCAGTACAGAATAATCTGATGTGCTGAGAGCAAGGCATTAAATCTCTAACTGTCTGAGCATGAGCATTTTTTCCTTAGATTTGGAATCCTGATAGATCTGGAATACAGTAGGGTGGTGGGACCACCAAGGCCTTTGATCTTTCCATATATGCTTTTCTTGAGTGCAGCATCTCCTTAGCAATGCTCAGCAGAGGAATAATTTTCCTCTGATGAAGATGGCTCATCATTCTGTGGTCCTCCTATCAAAAAGAGAGGACTGAAGTTTCTATTATTCAGTGCAGACTCACGGCAAGCAAATTTTATGTGACATAATCTGCCTGCCTGCTTTGCCTGATTTTGGGTAAAAGTTGCTCTTTTTTTAAATAAAAAATCCAATATTTACATACATGGTGTGTTGTGAGTTAATTTTGTGAGTTTGCTTGCAAGCAAATTTTATGTGACAGACTGAGTTAGCTGATGGCAGATAGATAGATCTCTGAATGAATCTGTGATTCTGTGAGCAACTCAATCAGCCTGCCTGCTTTGCTTGATTTTGGGTAAAAGTTGCTCTTTTTTATAAAAAAAATCAATATTTATATAAATATTTATAATATTTACATACAAGCCTTGCCCAGCCAGTCACATGACCACCACCAAGCCACACCCACAAATTAGGCCATGCCCACAGAACCAGTTAGTGGTCTCTGGGATTTAAAATTATGAATTTGATGGTCCCTGAGGTCCAAAAAGTTGGCGACCCCTGCTTTAAATAACAAAATGAAAATAATCTGAGTTTAGAATATGATTTTTGAAATGTTCAAGGATTTAGAAAACTTTGAAAAAAACTAACATTCATTTCTTACAATGTCATTGTTAAAGCACATTTTATGATTAAATTAACTCATAGCAACTTGAATAATGAGTGCTGAATAGATATAAATGAGAATTATATTACAAAGAAAGCATGGGTCATCACTGTGCACATAGGATGGTATGGAAGTCCATGAGGAAGTTGTGTTATTGAAATCAAACAATTCTGAAAGCAGCTTGGATTAAAAAACACAGGATCATATGTTAAATAAATAAGTATAAGTGAATATACCTTCCATCTGATGATCCTCCAGCTGATGATTAGTTCTCTGGGTGTGCTAGTTCTTCATTAAAATAACTGTAATTCAGCAGCAATATAATGATGAGCGAATACAGATTGGAATAAATATTTACTGAGTTGCAGAATTTATGAGAACAAATGCAGATGTACATGAAAAAGTTTGAAAATGTAATCCCAACTCCCAACAGAGCTTGTTGGAAAAAAAACCCTTGTAATACCTGTCTGAGATAGGGATTGACAGATTTCATATGGAAAAATAAAGGAAACAAGAGATGCTTATAGAATGTTGCAGTGTTAGCAATAAAGCAAGCCATAGTGTGTGTTTGGCTTTTGCTTATTAGTGAACTCAATCACTATGGCTTGTTAAACATATTTTATGGATTAGCATGCTGTATGAGCCTTACCAATTGGCATTTATTTAGTAAATTATGGTTAAACAAACCATGGTTGAATGCAATTGTTGGGGGAAAAGATCTTATTTCTTTATCACCACTGTGATCTCAATTATTCATAGAGTGATCAAAAGTTGAAGCTCCTAGATACTAATAAGTTGTCCTATAGTTTTTCATCATGGGATCAAAGCTGTGGGAGGTATGTACTTGAGCCCTTTGTTTTGGGTGGAATGGTTGCTGGAAAAGTGGGAAGGATCATCTCTGAGGACAATATAGAGCTGCTAAATCTGGGCTGCAGTAATCTGAACAATCATTAGGTGGCAAGGAGTTTGAGCTTTATACATTATATCTTTGATGCCACCTGGTGATCATTGGGAGTTTTGCAGCCTGAGATATACAGTGGTCTTGACTGCACTTGAGACCTGGCAAACATTATTGACCTTTGAATAAAAATTTATAAAATTTGGCTGGGCACATTGGACATGGAGCCCAGTATCCATGGGGAACATCAGAAAAGATGGGGGAAATGCATCGCTTTATACAGTAATTGTTTTGAGAAGAGACTGGACAGCCAGTTGTCTGACATGGTATAAAGTCTCTTGCTTGAGTAGGGGATTGACTAGAAGACCTCCAAGGTCCCTTCCAACTCTGTTATTCTTTAATTCTGTTCTTTAACATTTTTAAAATGTTGCATGTTGGTATTGCACGTACTTGGTGACCACACAAATGTTTTTAACTGCAGTTCTTATAAGTCCTGACTATTTGTTATGATACACAGAGAGTTATATTACAAAATTCTGGAAACTAGCAGTTGTCTACTCTTGTCCTAGATTAGAGTTGCACAGCTTAGGAACTGACTCCATCAAACCCTTGAAAGTCTTAGGTGTCTCTTCTCCCCCTACTAAGACCTCTAAAAGTTGCCATTAGACTATATTAACAACTTTTAAGAAACAGGAAATTATTAAATACATGGCAAAGGGATTATTTATCATACTCCCTATATTAAATTATAATTAATTTTAATAGTAAATTGAATCAGATTTAATGTCGATTCATTTTTTTTAGCATGGCCTCTGGCACACTATGGAAGAGCCAAATTAAACTCTTGACCTAGAAGAAATATCAAGAACTGGTGCGTGAATGGGTGATTTGCTATAGATAATCTACCAGTTCCAACTCCCAATTATCCAGTAATGTGAACAATAAAATTGTTCATCATCGTCTGACAAAATTAAGTACTTAAAATTTTTGGTATTCTACATGAGCAACAGTGAAAGGGAAGATGACCCAATGGTATGTGGCACCATCATCCCTATAATGAGCTGGGTGGAGATTCAAGTGCCCTGCTTGGGAGTGATGGGTGTCTTCACGGCCTTGTTGGACTTGGGGTGCACTCAGTGCCTAATCAGCCTTCAGGCAAGTGAAGAAACTAGGACTGAGACTGAGAAAGTTGAGGCAGTCCATGAGATTCTCCCATATGGAAAATCCCATATGATGATTCCCATAAGGGACGAGCACCAGCAACTTGCCTAACAGAGCTGGTGAGTTTCAGGGCCAGGACTCATGCAGAGCCTATCCATTTTATTGTGGCTCCTGAAATGACCAAGACCATGGTCCTAGGACTAGCCTGGTTGAAGAAGTGGAATCAGTCATAGACTGGGACAGCAACAAGTGGCTGAGGAATGAGGAAGAAAGCAGTTACCCGGCAGGAGCCAGCAAAAGCACCCCACGCCAATCACAAGCCTGCAATTAGCAAAGTAAAAGCAGAGTCAGCAAATACACTAAAGGGAAGTGAGGAGTTAGAGCTGCTCATTCTGAATGAATACCATGACCAAGTAGAGATGTTCAGAGAAAGGGAGTCAGATGTGCTGCCGTTCCATCACCTGACAGACTGTAATATTGAGATCTTGCCAGGGACAACATTACATAAGCTGAAGATGTATTCAATGACACCGAAGGAGATGGAGGAACCTCAGGGGTTTATAGACAAGAACTTAGGCAGGGGATTTATCCAGGCAGCGAACGCAAGGATGGTTTCCCCTGTGCTTTTCAAAGAGAAGATAGACAGGTCTCTTGGGCTGTGTGTGGATTACCTGGATTGAATTGTATCTGCCTAGAGACTATGTATCCTCTTCCCCTCATGAGGGACATGCTTGATTAGCTATCCAAGGGGAAGATTTTCATCAAATTAGTTTTGAGGGAAGCCTATTACCAGGTGAGGATTAAAGGACGAGATGAATGGAAAACTGCATTTAATTGCCTCTGAGTTGCTAGTAATTTTGAATAATACCATTTGGGTTGCAAACAGTGCCAGCAGTATTTGTGCAGTTAATAAACTAGGTTCTGCATGAACACCTGTGCAAAGGGGTGCTGGTATACTTGATTGACATTCTAATGTATATCACCATGAAAGAGCGTGTGAAGCTGGTGAGGGCAGTACTTGAGGAGTTGTGTAAAGCCCAGTTGTACATGAAGTTATTTAAATGCGACTTCCACAAGAGCAGCCTAGATCCCCTGGGGTATTGCATCTCTCAGGATGGGGTGGAAATGGATTCAGGTATTATTCCTTAAAAGTTCATGAAAGTGCTAATTGGAAATCTTAATTCAGAATAAATTGTACTAGCATTCATATGTTTCAAGCATGATAATGTTGTCAGATGAAACAAAGTTTAAAAGGCAGCTGTCCAAAAAATGGAATTGAGTCTGGAATTGAACAGCACAAAATAGCAGATTCTAAAGCATCTGAACACAGGACAAGAAGCAATGGATGGAAACTAATCAGGGAGAGAAGCAACCTAGAACTAAGAAGAAATTTCCTGAAGTCATCAGTGGAATGACTTCCTCCATCACTGGAAGTTTTTAAGAAGAGATTGGACAGCCATTTTTCTGAATGGTATAGGGTTTCCTCCTTGAGCAGGGGGTTGGACTAGAAGACCTCCAAGGTCCCTTCCAACTCTTATTCTGTTAAACATAGTAATTTGGATTGTCACTGAGCTATTTTTGAAGCAAACACACTTTGTGGTGAGTCTGAAGATTCCTTCCTTCCTCACCAAGATGTTTGTGTAACGCATCTACCTAATACATGGGTCCTGAAGTGCATTATCTTGGACTGGGAGTGCAATTCCATGCAACGTTTTGGCAGGAATTCTTGAAAATGATAAGATCCTCCCAGGGACTTAGCTCCCCCTATCATCCACCAATGGGACAACTGAAAGAGCCAACTCATTAGTAGAGCGACCCAGAAGACTTACTGGGCTGAACTACTTTTCACAGAGGTAGCACATAGCAACTCGGTGCACAGCAGCACAGGTTTTACTCCTTTCAAGGTGGCTACAGGGACTGAGTTTGTGCCTACAGGAAGCTCCATTCTCAGTGTCATTAGCTGATTGTGTGAGGCACTGAATAAGGCTAGGAAAGTTCAAAAAAGGCAAGCAGTTAGGAAGAGAGATCCCAGCGAGAGTTTAGAGTGGCAGATAAGGTCTATTTGTCCACCAAATACCTAAACCTGAGGCAGCCTTGCAAAAAGTTGAGTCTCAAATACATGGGACCTTTCCACATCGTCTGGATCATAAATCCAATGATGGTGGAGCTGAAATTGCCAAGAAGCCTCAAGTGAGTTCATCTGGTATTTCATTGCAGGTTTCTCAAACCTTTTCAGGGATCTTGCTTGAGGCCAGTCAAGCCTCCTCCCATCCTAGTAAAGGGAGAGGAGCACTATAAGATCAAAAGGATTTTCAATTCCAGATATCACAAGGGAAAATTACAATACCTAGTACTGTGGAAAAACTACCCATTAGCAGACACTGAGTGAGTTGCCCCAGATGTTAGGGCAGTAAGGTTGCTTAAGAAGTTTCACATGAAGTACCCTCAGCAGCCTCAATAGGGAAGGCAGCAGCAGTTGGTTTGTCAGTAATAATGTGTGTATATGTTTATTCCTGTTTTGTGTTACCCCTTCACTCACATCTTGACAAAGAAAGATGAAATGCAAAGATGGGAGGGATGGTATCTGGGCAACCGAGGCATCTCTGGAAGTGCCCAAAGTCTCTGAGCATGGCTAGCTATTTTCTCATAACAAAATGAACAGAAGTGATTGAAGGATGTAATGAACTGTGGGTGGCTCAGAGGGAAATGGGAAAATAACTATGCTCATGTTTGCACAGGAAATCCAAAGCTGGTTTTGTTTCTGTGCCAATGTAGTTGTTTAAATGAAGTACAATACTCTTGGAAAAAAAATGTCCCAGGAGTTTCTTTTTCCGGAAATACCAACTGGACAGTTGGCAGATACTGAATAAAGCAAAATATCTGTCTTCTGTCTTCCCCCCCAAAAAATATCTTTCCAGCAAAAAGTTTTAACAAAATACATGGCTTAGATAAATCCATGCAGTTTCAATATTACTTCCATTTTTTTTCTCATTGTTTGCATTAAATTTCAAGAAAATCCAGATTATGGCAGTCGCTGAATACTTTTTCTTAAGACTGAAATGTATCCCTTTTTTCCAGTTACTTCAATTTTTATAATTATGTTTGATATATTAATAAACTAGATTTAAAAAGAAATTAAGAAAAAAACTCCCTTTTTATTACTTCTCAGCTTATTTATGTTGACTGCTTATTGGAGCATATTGCCAATTCATATTTAGATTCTAGAGTGTGCTGTGCTCTGTCTCATTATTCCATGCTCTCTTTTTTGCATTTATGTGAATTGTTGAATACAAAATATAAATGGTGCATCGTATTTGTTACATGATGTCCCCTTTATGCATTAATATTACTGAAATTAATAGCAAATATGTGTGTGTTGAAATACAGTATACAGTACTGAAAAAGTCAAAAACTTCAACAGGATGTACCTACTTTTTAACCTTATATGTTTTCTTTGGTTCTTGTACTCAACTAATGAAAAAAGTCATGCCCCCCTCTCTCTTTTTTTTTTTTTTCAAGAGGCTACCAAATGAAATTAGGACAGTGGACGATCTCTGTTGTTTTTCTCCTGGTTGCTTTTGAGGATCATGCTTGGAGGAAGAAGAGAGTGGTATAGTGTGGCTGTAGTTTGGCACTAGGCAGGCTGCCACTGCTCCGTTTTTCTCTTTTAACAAGAAGATGAAGAGGTGATAGCAACACTGGAAACACTGTTTCTTATCTGTCCAGGTGTGGACATTTACTGACCTTTGTTGTTTTATGAAAACCCCGTAGAAAGTGAGTGGATAATCATTATTGTACTGTTTCTCATCTTTTTTGATCTTTCCAAAAATGGATATGTAGAATTTGTCACCCGTTTAAATGGCTACAAATTAAAGCTAAGTTATGTTTCCTGGAGACAAAATTAGCTATCTCTTATGGGAAACGTTTTCCTTGGTTTTAAAGTGCTATATGAACAGATCTGCACAAAATTTATTATGCTCGTAGAACCAGCCCAAGGCTTCATTTATACCTGTATTTATGAACCTGTAAATATTTTATGAACAATATAAATGTCATAAAATGAATGGGGGAAAATAACTTTGGTTATGTCTGAATCAGGTGCAGTTGGGGCAATTAAGGACAAATATTTATTCACTCATGGAAGGACTGACTACCTGTTTGCATTTAAAATCCGCTGCTAATTTCTAATGCCAGAGTCCTACTTTGCTACATTGATGGCATTGTATCTAAAAAGGGTGAGGTAAAGATTAAGACTTTGGTCATTGGTGCCAAATGCAATAGACTTTGTCTGTGTGCCATGGAGAAGGGAGCTTCAAAAATTGACAGGTGTATCCTTAGCTGACAGGGACCTCTGTGATCACCTTATTGCAGCTTTGAGTGGGTGGTAAGATAATGGAGGCAGGGTCCCTCGGGCACTACAGGAGTAACTACACAAAGTTAAGGATGGCACTACAGGATATGAAGATTTTTTAAAGATTTCCTTGTAGAGAATTATTAACAAAGTGAACTAGGGCTTGTAATTCATGGGTGTTAGGATTGCAGGATCTTACTTATGATTAATAACTAAGTAATTAAGCTAGTTAAATTAAATAATTTAGTTAAAACTCTGACAACATTTTGCATCTACTTTCCAAATTATTTTCAAGGTAGTCCCATAAGCGCTTTATATTAATCCAATTATGAAGTTAGGGCAACATGAATAGCTGAAATCAAATGTATTTAGCCCAGAAACAATTATGATTTATAAGGCAGTTCAGACTGAACATAATTATTCCTTGCCACCAAGGCTACCTCTGCTTCTTGAATAAGACAGATCCCCAGGTACATATCACAAGGGCAAAAATACTATCTTTCCATGACAATCCTTGTACAGTAATCTCATTATACTCTAGAGCAGAGTTTTTCAAATGGTATCCCAGAGAGCCCTAGGGATCCCCAAGGACTTGGTGGAGTTCCATGAAAGATCAAGGGTGGGGGTGAAAAATTCATTCAAATGCAGTCAGGGCCATCCTAGTAATTTTTATAATAGAAGGACTTCTAATAGAAGTTGTTCTCCCATGAAAAAACACAATGGTTGGCATTTGTTCATCAGGAGTTTTATGAAAAGGTTTCAAGTGTGAGAAATTTGAAAAGCTCTATTCTAGAGGATTTTCTGCTTTGGGGGCGTTTCTTGAAACCAAAGCAGTTCCCCCTTAGGTATAATGGAACAGAGTAGCAAAGAGCTTTGGCGCTTTTGATTTTAGTAACAGGTTAGAGTGTCCTAAGAAATACCCAACAACCCTACAATTACACATTCATAGACTTGTCTCCATAACATGTACATCCTTTGCAAGTAGTGATCTCCTTTGCTGACCTCACAAACTACTTATAGGCAAAGTTCATGAAGTATAAAAGTATGCTGTTGATAGTGCCTTTTAAAGACAATTTACAAGTTATAATTTCATCTAGTATAAATCAGCCTGTTTTTAATTAAGCAGCCCTGCATATAATAACATTTTCAATGTTCCATATATGCAAATGCAACAAATATATTATCCTAAACCATATTGTAGATTTTCATGGGCCCTAAAGCTTTCTGGGGATCCAAATGGTTAATCTTATCTCTAAATTTAAACTGAATGAAAACCAAAATCTCATTAGGTTTGGCATAATGTTGGGTAATTACAAAAAAAATAGTCATTACAATAAACAGGACATTGTGCCATGTAATCCAGTGTCCTCTTTTACTCGTTTAAATTAAAAACAGCTTTTTTTTTCCTCATCTCAAGAACGTTCAGGGTCTGCTGCATGCTATATAATTTAGCCTCCATCCCCCTCCTTGCTTTTCCTACAAAAAGCTAAGAACTATTTACTATGTACAGTACTATGTACTATGTACATAAAGAATGATTAGCTTGTTTTCATTTACTGTTCTGTATACTCGAGTTATGAATGTAATGGAGAGTGCCAATTACATTAACCCGAGGATTTGTAGGAGTGATCATGTAACTTGAAAGTGATCACTCCCTGCTTTTGCCTATGCATTCGCTAATCAAATGTGCTGTGGTTGTTAAATGCATGAAGTGCAAATGCACTAAAGGCCTGACCCACTGAGATATCTCATGCTTGCCCACCCCCCATTCTGCCCAACCAGGTCACTTACCTTATGTAGATCTCAATGATCGATAGAACTGTCTCCTCTCCAATCTCTCTGCCGCAATTTCATCTTGAGCAAAGGCTTGCTGATGCCTACAGGGATGACATATTGCATCCCTATAGGCTCTGATTGTTTTTGAAAAAACCCTTTGCTAACAAGAACAGAGTCTGGTAGAGGTATGCAAGTCCCTCCAGGCCTCTGGTCTCATCGACAAAGGCCTTCTCAAGTCTTTCACCAATGAGAAGAGAGGCCTGGAGGGATGCACATACTCCTCTTGGTCTCCATTCTTGGCAGCAAAGGATTTTTGCAAATATGGCAAAAGGCCTTGCAAACAGAGGGAAAGCGTCAGTGCTTCAGGCCTTCACTTGCAAAGCCTTTTGCTGCAGATCTCATTCAGGCTTCCATTTGCAGAGAACAGAGGCCTAAAGTACTGTGAGATCAGGTGAGATCAGTAGCGTGAGATCTCACGCTACTGAACTTGTCTGATCTCATGATATTTTAGGCCTCTGTTCTCTGCAAACAGAAGTTGTGTGTGATCTTGCAGTACTTTAGGCTTTCATCCTCTGCAAATGCACCAAAGGCCTGAAGCACCAAATAGGCCAAGAAACTGAAGGGTCCCTAGATCTTTGCAAGGTGAATATCCACAGGCCTAGTGCCTATAGAGACCCATCAGTGTGTGTGTATGGGCGGGGCGGGGCGGGGAATAGGTAGGGCAAATGTTGCAGAGCCTCTCTGGTAATTCATAAGTGTGAATGATTGCTTTAGTGCTGTAACATTTGTAAATTTGGGACTGTGTCATAAATACTTGGGAGGGGGTTAGGTCGGAACTTTGAATGGTCTTTGAATGGTCACTATGTGAACTGTTTTAACTTGGGGATTATCTGTATTTAATAAGAAAGGAATGCACAGGAAATGGCGGGCTAGTTTTTGAGAGAGAGAGCAATGCATCTGCCTTTAAAAGAGGCAGTAATGGGGCTCACAGTTGAAGCACCCAAGAGTAACTTGCCAAGGTCACCTCAGGAAGTGACAGCAGAAGTCAGGACGCCACCAAGACAATTTCTTCATTTCTTAGACTCTTGGCCATCATCCGGCATGTCATTGAAATGTTCACTTCTGGATCCATATGAGGCCATGATTCAGAATATCTTGTTCCTGCACTTTACTATTTTGGTATAAATAAAACAAATATGCATTATTTAGCCATTGCTAAATTTTTAAAAGAAAGGAAATGGTATAAAATCATTATTCTAAACCAAAATAGAGATTCTATTGGAGTATGTTATTCTGGAAATGGATTTCTTGGAGTTCTGCTAAAAGATAACCTGTAAAGCCACAAGAACTAAATTGTGAAACATGTCTTCCTAAGAAGAGATATCTCAATGAATAACAAACTTCTAAGTAAAAGTTTCTTTTTTTATGTGACCTCACAATTTTAATGAAACGGTTTAGGTTTACAAGTTATTTGCAAATACATTGACACAGCTCGTCAAACCTGAATCAAAAATTCTGATTTAAAAGCACTCTCCATATCAAACAAGAACATTTTATATGATTTTGATATCAATGACCAAGTCCAAGTCATTGCTATGGATTGAATAGTTTTGATATTATGACACGGACTGACTCGGGAATCCATTCTGGAATTGAGGTGTGTGTGTGTGTGTGTAGTGAGTGGGGAAGAGGTGCTTACATGCACATGCATGAATACATATGGATGTATACCCACCACTCACTCCTGCACACAAACATGCACACACTTTTCCAAGACAATACAGAAGTTGAATTGGGCAGATGAGGGATCATGATGCAAGGAAGGGCAAACAGGATGGTTACATTCTTCAATGGGAGGGAATCTTTGATTGGCCACAGAGCGGATTGATCTTTATTTTCTGCCACAACCAGGCACAGTGGCACCTCCATTCTGCATGCAAAACTCCCCAACCTTGGAATCTGATTTCATCTTAAGCACCTTCAAAAAATCTCTTCCAACACTTTGCTTCCTAAACAACCTCTGCCTGAGCCAGTCATTTCACTCTGTCTGAGCTTGGGTTCATTTTCTTCCCTCTCTTTGTGTAGCCTAAAATCTCCAACAGAAACAGAAAGTTACCTTTGAAAGAAGCAGGGAAGTTTCCTAGAGAAAAAAGAGCAGCTACTAATTACTGTTTGCAATCTACTTGTACATTCAGTGAAAAGGAAATTATGCAGGCCTGAGGGGTGTGTGAAACATAAGATAAAGTTTTTATATGCTGCCACTGGAAAAAGAAACAAAGTTTTTAAAATGTACACCTGCTCCAGTGTTATGTTAAAGTAATTCCTAATCAGAAAATGAGATAGGCATCAGAAAAGGGAAATGCTGACATGGTCTCAGTCATTTTACATAAGTCATAATTCATCTTACGGAGTAAAATGTGAGCAAGACAATGGACCCTGCCTTTTCCTTTAAGAGGCATGGCCCATAGTTCATGTTTGCCTTCTATGTCTTCATCACTTCCTTTGATAGGATGTACAGCTTTTCCAAAGCCCTTCCTGTCCTCATTAGCAGAATATGGCCCCATAATATGATCTTATACACGACAGCGTTCTAGAGGAAGCACTCTACAGAGTCTGGCTTGAACTCACTTTTCACACAGAATTCATAGTTCTAAAATCTAAATCAAGAAATAGTCATATCCTGGAATGAATTTTACCTTCTAGAAGAGGATAGAAACAATATTATTTATTGACCATTTCCAAAGAAATGTACAGAGCTTAGTTACTCAGGGAACTAGCAGTGCACTCTGATTACTTTTCAATACATTCCTGTAGAAATAATTTTAACAAACAGGATAATTTATGTGGATTAATTATGCTAAATGTTATTTCACTGTACTCTAATTGATAAAATTTATGGTATCATCAGACACAACACTTCATTTTAAAGATTTCTCGTAAATCATGGTGGCCGTCGATGCTACCGTAATCCACAGCTTCTGGGAATCATAAACACAATCTTTTGCAGGATTCTTGATAGGCATAAATGTTGCGGCAATTATTTAGGCATGGTTCAGAGTGGGAACCTAAAGCATGAAATCAATTATATTGATTCTTACTATTTCTAATCTTGTAATCTAACCAGAATCTTTATGGAATTGCATTTCTAAAATTGGCAAATAAGTAAACTATCAACTGGCTAAATGGATAACTAGTTGAACAATAGAACACTATGAGATCTAGTTCTCAAGAAGCTGTGTTACCACCACCCCCTATTTTCCTCTCCATATCATTTATATACAATTTTTAAACATGTCTATATTATTTCATAAGAACTCTCCAAGTCTGAATTATTATATGGAATGTGCTGTTGCTAAGTATTGGGTTTGTTCCATAAAGACACGAGAATGTACCGTAACATCAGCATTTTCTTTTCTAATGAGATGAGAATGGTATCTGGCAATTTAACTTTGTTTGAAATAACTGGAAAGAAAAGGTTGATTGATGTTTAGGAACATGAGCCAATTTGATGTAGTAGTTGAGATACTAGGCTGCAAACCGAGATATTGTGAGTTCTAATCCTGATTTAGGTGCAAAACCAACTGGATAACCCTAGGATAGTCACTTATTCTTTGCTTTAGAAAGTAGGCAAAGGCAATTCACTTCCAAAAAATGGCAAAAAATTTGCAGGGATTACTTTAGCAAGTCATCAGAAGTCAACATTAACTTAAAGGCATACATTCACCACAGATCAGCCTCTAGGGACAGTACTGTAATTCATTTTTCTCCTGTATTTGGATTCACAACTGATTGCACTGTTCTTAAACCAGGTTCAACATGTATAAGAATTTGATGAAATGTGTCCCCTGATTACTTTAATCATGCCTCTTTTGTTTGGATGTTAGTTTAAGATTCCCAAAGCAATGGGAGGGGAAAACATCAGTGATGTTTTTAATGGCTTGTTTGAGAGATCCTTATCTGCAAGTGCTTTTTATTTTCAATTAATCTTTGGAGAAAGGAATAAGATAGCTATGGTATTTGACCTTGGCTTTGTATGAAAGTCAGTTTTCTATTAGAATTACAGTAATTCTTCAGCTAACAGAGGCATTCAGGACTGATTATGTGAAGTTTTTAAACCATGGCAATCTTTTCTAAAAATATTAATTACTCTTGTTGTTACCTAAGGCTTAGCTAGTCAAGAGATTGGTAACACCAAGGGTCAACTTCTGGTGCATGATGATCATCCATCCATCAAAATAGAATTGTATTCCAAGAGATAAATCACCATATTTAATCAATGGTGGCTGCCAAAAGTGAACAGGAACTGAAAATATTTGGCCAACCTGAAATCTCAATACAACAATCTGATTATTAGCTTCAAAACAGTTTAGGCCTGCTGAAGTCATATTTTCATTTCTCAGATTGCCACACAGGTTGTGTGTGTGTGTGTGTGTGTGTGTGTGTGTGTGTGTATGTGTGTGTGTGTGTGTGTAAGTCTGGAATGTCAGACCAGATAACAACAATAGACCACCCTGTGGGAACCAAGGTCATCTCAACATCTCAAGCTGGCCAGAGACTGAGGGTAATTGCTCAAATGGTTGCAAACAGAGGAAACCAAGGGACCTGGCCTGCCTATACCAAAAGATATTTTGCCTACCAAGCCATCTTTAAAAATCTGAGTTTTGAAAGAACTATGATAAAAAAAATCTGAGTTCCTGACATTCTTGATGATATTTACAAAATCTATTTAGCTAAATGTTACAAGGCGGAGAGTAAGTATATCCCCTACAATAAACAATATTACTTTGAAAGTAGCTATTGACTCCCCAAAAATCGTATTTCTTTCCAACCTGGGAAAGCGATAGCAGTATACTTCCAACAGTAAAGAGAAAGCCAAGAGAACAGTGTGCACTCTCTGTTTTGTCTACTTTCCTAGACTTTTGTAACTGAAAAACTCTTTATCACAGTGTTATTGGAGCAGTTACCTCTTTTATCTTTTATCAGAGTTAGCTAGTAACTGTGGGGGCCAGGGCCAGGGGAGATGAATGACATCAACCTTTGTCAACCTTCCACTCACTCTGAAAACAACATCCATGGGGCTTTTTGTGCTCCATTTCAAAACCACACTTTTCCTTCTTCTATCATTTCAAATGGTCCTGTCCATTTGGGCTAGATGCTTCAATTTGTGACAGACTGACCTCAGCAATTCATTGCCATCTTTGTAGCTGACAGGTCACCTTTTCCCCAATTAGAACTTGTAGAAAAGATGCCAATTTGAAATCCAGCAGAATCTCTTTTTTACCTTTAAAACTATGTATAAAACTATCTCTATCTCTATCTATCTATCTCTTTCTCTATATATATATGTGTGTGTGTGTGTGTGTGTGTGTTTTCATATATATATATTTTCTTAAGTTTTCACGGGTATTTATATGTATGGTATTCAGCTTTGTTCGGGTATTTTCCCACGTCATTATAGTTGTGCTTTTAAAGTTGTAGCAACATTTCAGCAGAATCTCATCTGCCATCATCAGGCTTCTGTATTGTATTCGTCTGTGAGTCAGACTTTCACAGCCATTTCTGTTTTAAATTTGGTGCTAGCCTACGCTGTGCCAGAATGGTTTTTTCTTCATCCTGATTGGTTGGGAGTCTTGGTCTGTGTTTATTGGTCTTGGAGTTTGCTGTGTTCTGCTTGATTGGTGTTTCTAATATCTTCTGTCTGTTTTGTAACTTTTTTTGTCTTGATTGGCTGGCAAGATTGTGTTTCCTGTGTTGGAGGCTTTTAGTGAGGCTTGGCTCTGAGTAAATGGATGGCTATCATTTATTAGGAAGATAGGTTTCATCTAGGTACCTGGTTGGGGTGTGTTTGAGCTGGAGGTATCAGGGGGGATCTGTTTGTGCCCAGGTGTTTGGCTGGCTTGTGGTGTGGAGATATTTTTGTTTGAGGGTGCAGGCTTCTAGATAATTGACAGTCTGGTGGAGTCATCTCTTCTATTCATGCTTTCATGAACTCCACCAGACTGTCAATTATCTGGAAGCCTGCACTCTAAAACAAAAAAATCTCCACACTACAAGCCACCACACCACAAACAGACTCCCCCTGATTGATATATATAAGTTCTGTCTCACCTTTCCTCTTTCCCAAAATATGAAAGAGTACAAACTCACACCAACACAGGCAGGCAAGCTGGCTCAGACTTCACAGAGTTAATTCTTTGGAACTGATAATATTCTTGGCATTCCCACATGTCCTGCCTGCCAAGTCTGAACTGATAAAGTTTTACTCACAGAAAATCACAAGGCAGTCCACAAAAATAGTCATTCATGAAGAAAATCTGAAGTAAGGTTAAACTTTGTCCCGTACAAAGTTTCAGGAGAAAACACACCCACTTTTATCCCCTGTGGGGTGTGGCTCAATGACTCAGCTCACTCTCTGACCCTCCCATGCCTCCTACATTGCTGCTCATGTTTCTCCCTATGACGCTGCTTAGGATAGAGCCAACACTCTTCCTCTTTACTCCCTGTCAGGGGCTGCTCTGATATGCCTTCCTCCTGATTAATCTCAGGCTGTTCCTCTTGGTTGTCTGATGGAACCTGAGCCATTATCAGGGAGGAAGGTCCTGGGGAGGAAGGCATTCCCAGTTCCTCCTCTTCATCTTCCAGGTCCTCTTCCTCTGACAGCATAGGCACAGGAATTGGGGCCACAACACTATCCCCCACCACAGGGCCCTTCCCCTGAGTCTAACGGTCAGGATGTGGTTGCAAGGGGAAATGGTCATGGAACATCCATATAGGGTCCGGGGTGTGGATCGTGGAAGCATCCATCCAGGAGAGGGCCTCCAGCCCATCCCCCTGCCTCTCAATCAAATACTGGAACTGCCCTTTCAGCCAGCGGGAATCCCTAATGCTGGCCACCTTGCCTTCTACTGCACCATCTTCACCGGGCACAGGTGGTGGATCAACAGCTGCGGGACGTCGGAGATAACATGAAGGGACATCAGGGACCAAAAGGGAACAGTGGAAGACTGGATGAATTCGCATGGAGCATGGTAGAGTAAGTCGATAGGCTACGGGGTTGATGACTGCCTCAATGGGAAATGGGCTGATGAACCGATGGTCCAGCTTCTTTATTGGGCGGTCGACCTAAAGATGTTTTGTGGATAGTCACACGTGGTCTCCTACAGCCAGCGGAGGCGTTGCCTGTTGAGAGCAATCTGCGAACCACTTGTAATCTTCCTTGGCCTGTATTAGTTGCTACCGAACTAACTGCTAAACTGAGTGAAGTTCCGAAAGGAATTCCCAGGTCTCAGTAACAGGGGAATCTAATAGTGTCAAAGGGAAGAACCGCGGATGGTACCGCAGATGGTACCCCACATTGGTGTCACCCCACAATGGTGTCATTTGGGTGGAGGTGTGCTGGGAGTTGTTGAATGCAAACTCCACCAGAGGAAGATAATCAGCCCAGTTGTTCTGCCGTTGGTTTACAAAACAACTCAAGTATTGCTTGAGAATGCCAATGACCTTCTCTGTCCCCCCATCAGTCTCTGGGTGGTGTCCGACGACAAGCACACCTGCAACTGCAACACGGTCATCTGGTTTTTCCAAAATTGGGCTGTAAATTGTACACCGTGGTCAGAAACTTCCCTGTCTGGCAGACCATGGAAACGGAAAACATGCTGCAAGAACAAATGGGCAGTTGTACAGTCCGTTGGCAATTTACAACATGGAATGAAGTGGGCCATTTTTGTCAACATGTCGACCACCACCAGCACAGTTGTAAATCCAGAGAATGGCGGTAAATGAGTCAAGAAGTCCATGGAAATCACTCCCCATGGTCTTTCTAGAATCAGCAGAGGTTGGAGGAGACCAGGAGGTGCACCCATCGTGGTTTTTGCTTGCCTGCATGGTACACAGGACGTGACATAGGTGTGGACATCATGCCGTACTCGAGGCCACCAAAAAGTCTGTGTTACAAGATGGAGGGTCTTAAAAAACCCAAAATGGCCAGCTACAGGGTTGTCGTGACACTGAGTCATAATAAGGGCTCGAAGTGGCCCCATGGATACATACAACCGGCCCCGAAGCTTGAGTAAACCCTCCTCCAGAGTCCATGGGGATTCAGGTCCAATCTCCCCCGTCCTCTGCTGCGACCAAGCGTCTAGGCGCTGCGCCTCTCGCACCTGAGTCCGCAAGTCCACCGGTTCCTCGACTGCAGCCAAGGATTCTGCTGGCAGCACTGTCCACGGAGGAAGGGGGTCCTTGGGGCAAAGGTACTCGGGTTTGCAGGACAGGGCATCTGCCCTCCGATTGTGACCACTGGGGATATAGGTCACAGAAAAGTTGAACCGGGCAAAAAACAACGACCACCGGATCTGCCGCTGGTTCAACTTTCTCATCGTTGACAAGTGTTCTAAATTCCGATGGTCCATCCGGACCTCCACCTTGTGTCAGGCCCTCTCAAGATGATGTTGCCAAGCCTCAAACGCAGCCTTGATAGCCAGTAACTCTTTTTCCCAAATGGTGTAGTTGCGTTCAGAAGGAGTGAGTTTCCGGGAATAATAAGCACAGGGAAAAAGAGTGGCACTATCCACTGAGGCTTGCAAGAGCACTGCCCCAATAGCCACGCTGGACGCATCCGTCTCCACCACAAAAGGATGATGCAGATCAGGGTGCCTCAGGACAGGTTCTTCAATGAAGGCATTCTTGAGGGCCTCAAAAGCCTGTTGCTGTGGCGAGCCCCACTGGAATGAGACCTTCTTTCGAAGGAGCTGGGTTATTGGACCTGTCAGCTTGGCAAAACCCGGGATGAAGGTCCGGTAATAATTAGCAAACCCCAATAGGCGTTGAACGTCCTTCATGCCACGAGGGGGTTCCCAACTACATAAGGCCTCCACCTTGTGCGGGTCCATGGCGATGCCTTTGGGAGAGATGATGTGCCCAAGGAACTCTATGAAAGTCTGAAAGGAAACATTTCTCCAGCTTTGCATAAAGTTGGTGCTCCCAAAGGCATTGCAAGACTAGACGAACGTGTTGAAGGTGGCTGTTCCTGGACCCGGAATAGATCAGAATATCGTTCAGGTACACCACCACGAACCAATCTAACATATCCTGAAACACGTCATTCATCAGGTGCTGGAAGACTGTGGGGGCATTGGTCAACCCAAACGGCATCTCAGTGAACTCAAAATGGCCATATTGGGTGCCAAATGCCATCTTCCATTCGTCCCCCTCTCACATCCACACCAGGTTGTAGGCCCCTCAAAGATCAAGCTTGGTGAAGATAGTGGCCTCCCTCATCCTCTCCAACAACTCCGGAATGAGCGGCAAGGGGTAGCTATTCCGCACCGTGATGGCGTTTAGTCGATGGTAATCACAGCACAAACGTAAGTCTCCCGTCTTCTTCTTGACAAAGAGGATTGTGGCTGAGAGAGGGGACGACGAAGTCCGGATGAACCCTCGGGCCAAGTTTTTGTCCAAAAAGTCCTAAAGTGTGGCCAACTTGGGCTCGGACATGGACTGCAAATGTCCCTTTGGCAGTGGTACTTTGGGCAGAAGGTCCACTGGGCAATCATAGGGCTGATGCAGGGGTAACCGGTCCGCCTCCTTCTCACTAAACACATCCGTGAAGTCCATCAGTTCAAGAGGTATGGAGACAGCAGAGGTGGTGATGTCCTGGCCAGCACAGGTGTGGCGGAAGTGGTCCACGCACTGGAGACTTGGAAAAGAAATGGCGTTCCGCGACCATGCCATCTGAGGATCATGAATTCGAAGCCAGGCCATGCCGAGGACTAATGGGAAATGGAAGTCTGCGGTGACATAAAAGTGGATCGCCTCCTCATGTTCTCCAATGACTAGGCACAAAGTCTGGGTGGCAAATTTAATGGGTCCTGCAATAAGTTCCCGCCCATCAATAGTCTCGACCCTCATCAGAGGTTCCACTGGAACCAAGGGGACATCAAAATGGGCCACAAAGGCCTGGTCCATAAAGTTAGTCATGGCCCCCAAGTCCATCAGTGCATTCGCTGGAATCCCTTCTGACTGGTTAGCCAAGAAAACCCGAGTGTCCAAAATCAGATGCCGAGGGGGCCCAGAGTCAACCTCCGTTAATTCAGGCGGTTGTTTGATACGTGCCTGGCCTAGGGTTTCCCATTTCCCTGCCCCATTTCCCAACTGATTACGCCAAGATTCAGGCACAGGCTTGAGTGCCCCACTTTGCTTTAGAGGACAAGAAATAGCGAAATGTCCTGCCCCCCCACAATCCAAGCACAAATCCCCTTGGCGTCTCCGTGTTCGCTCCTGGGCCATCAGGCGAGGTCTGACTGCTCCTCCATTGGCTCCTCAGTCATTGCCATGACACACTGAGTGACCTGGGGCACTGTTAGCACAGGGCGCTGCGGTACAAATGCAGATGGCTGCTCCTGAACAGTGCAACAGCTCTTTCGCTGTTGGAGACATGCGTCGATGCGCAAGCATTGCACCACCAGAGCGTCGAGGTTCGGGGCCACTTCCACTCGAACTAACTCGTCCTGCAGCTCATCTGACAGGCCATCCTGAAAGGCATCCATTAATGCTGCGTCATTCCAGTTGGAGTCCAGGCACAAAAGCCGAAATTGAGAAATAAACTCTTTCAGGGGGTGCCTCCCTTGGCGAAGGTCCTTAAGACGCCTGGCTGCCATCTGCATTCGTATGGGGTCTTCATACATGTGGCTCATGTGTTGCCAAAACCCCTGGTAATTAGTTAATAACAGGCTGTTCTTGAGCAACAAAGGTGTGGCCCATCTGGCAGCCGAGCCAGAAAGGAGGCTTATCACAAACCCCACCCAAGCCTGGTCAATAATAATAATAATAATAATAATAATAATACCCATGGCTGGGCCTGGGTGGCTATTGGGTGTGGTCTCTATGGTTATGGGATTACTGATCTATGAATTGTGGATTAGCCACCATGAATCAACCCAGGCACCTACCATAACTAGTGATGAAAATAATTCAACAGAATTCCTCACTGGATCCCAGGTCAACAAGGGCCATGTCAGATGCTATGGCTCCTGGACATCTGTTGAAAAATGGGCTACAGGACTCCATTGTTACTGCTAGGGAACCAGGGCATGCAACTGCAAAGCAACTGGAACAAAAACACAAAACTTGGACAACCAAAAAAAAAAAAGAGAAATCATTAAATAGTGATACCCATCGTCATCAGGGCACTTGGTACCATGTCCAAGAATTTTGCAAAATACATCAAGAAGTTGTAGCTTCCTGCTGTAGCACCAGCGGAGCTGCAAAACACTGCACTACTCAGAACAACATACATTTTAAGAAGATACTTGTTTGATACCTAGGATGCTGGCAGCTACCCATATCAACTATCAGAGCCAGTCAATGATACTTATGATACATTTTTAAATGTTCAGTTGACTGAGTTTCATGTTTAATGAATAAAAGAGATAATAATAATACAGCTTATCTCAACACATAAAAAAAAGAAAAAAGCCAAGAAAACAATTGGTCCACTAATGAGAGAAGATAGCAAGGAAGTAATGGGCAGTAAAGAGAAAGCAGAGCTGTTTAATGTATTCTTTGCATCTGTCTTCATGCAAAATGATAATACACCCTAACGTACCAAAAACATATCGATAAATTTCTGATATGAGAAAAGATTTTAACATTACAAATATCATCAGGAATCAACTTCAGAACCATATATTTTTTGTGGAGTTCCAGGGAAGGAGAAGTAGATGAGGAAACCATAGGAATGACTTACTATAGGATACTGTGTTTTGGCTCCAGCTCTTTTTAATATTTACATTAATAATAAGCTGCTCCCTAAACATATTAAAAACTATATGTACGCTGACAACTGAGCAATGGATGTACAGGGAGAAACATTTGAGGAGGTTGAACAAAAGCCCTGGTAGAGCTGGATCAATAGCATTGTTATAATCAGTTAACATCAAATCCAGTAAAAAGTTAGGTATGTGCCCTTCATCTTTTCAATAAGCAGGCTGCTTGAAAGCTGCATATTATACAGAAAGAAATGCTATTGGAGAATTGCTACAATCCTAAATATTTATAAGCCATTCTAGATAGTTCCCAAACATATAAGCAGCATTGTATCAACACTAAACTGAAGGTCAGTGGATGAAATAACATCTTCAGGAAATTAATGGGCTTTACTTTAAAGTGCCAAACCAAGAGTCCATAAGACAACAGCTGTAGCTCTTTGCTATTCCACAGGCAAATGTGCCTGCCCATTCTAGTATAAATCAGTACACACTGGGAAAGTAGATATTGCTCTGAATGAAGTTAGCAGAATTATTACTGGATGCCTTAAACCTACCCCTCTAGATAAGATCTACCATCTAGCTAGCATTGCCCTGCCTGCCTGTTGTTTGCAGAGAAGCAGCAGCATACAGAAAGAGGCTTAAATCTTCATCTAGACAACACTCTATGGCCTACAACCAGTTTATCAAAGATTAAAATATAGGAAGAGCTTCCTTAGGTCAACGGAAGACTTCAAAGAATTTGAAAGCAGAGTGGACCTATGGAAAGCTACAAAGAATCAACGCTGGATGGAGCCAATGGAGGAGCTGGCACCTGGGTCTGACAAAAGCTGGGAAGTATGGAAATCGTCGAATAGACTGCAGAGATATGGATACAAGATACAGAGACACTCTGAACAAATGGGACTACCCGGTAGCTTCTGCCCTTTGAGATTGTGATGACATGCAGACAACAACACATATGTATATCTGCCCTTTATGTCCTGATCAGTGTACACTTGAGAATCTCATGGCAGCAAGACAGAATGCAATTGATACTGCTGGTTTTGAGGCAAGATCTGTATAACTTTACATATTTTAATCTTGTATTTTATATTTTATGTCATATAGTTTGCCTTATTTTAATTGTGATGCTTATGAGACAAAGAAACAAATTCAAGATTTATCTTAGAACTGTAGATATTTGCATTATACTGTAATGTTTTCCATTCTATTCATCAAACAAGTACTAAACTCATACTCTGTTCCTGAATCTGCACTATGTCCATGTTGACTTCAGCGAACTGCAAAGTTTACAAGATCTGAATGGCTGCATTTTATAGTAAACATTGCCACAGTAACTCACATTTCTGAAAACAACTGCAAATAATTGTCCTTTTCTGTTACTATAACTAAGAGATTATGATCCCAAAGCACTGCTCTATTCTGCACAGCAATAAACTTCTAAAACATAGAGTTTAATATTACTGGACACAAACCTAGGATTCAGTCCAGGTGTGCATTAATCATTGAGTCACTCTTGAGAAAAATTACTCACTAAGCAGAGTGATAAACAGCAAATGTAAAAGACCATGGCATACACTTTCCTCCAATCCTTCTTTCTTTCAAAATTCAGAACCAGATTTGCACATGGCTACTATCTGCAGAACAAGGGGAAAGGGTAGTCAGGTTTTGTTGTAGAACAAATGAATTTATTCACTAAATTGCAATAAGAATACCACAATATTAATGGCTCAATTCAGTGATGCGCTAAATCCTAACTAAACTAATGAAAGGAGGATTATATGCATAAGCAGTTGTTGTAAATATACTCTAAGCTAGTCAGATTACTGATTTGTACACTGATTTTAAAAAGCCCAGTAAAATATTATGTGTACTGCAGCTCTTCTGGAATATATTGCAGTCCTTCTAAACTAGAGTATATACATTGCAATATATAATGTAACACGCTGTTTTCAATGAACTAACAGTAGTTTTACTACTGAACTAATGTTTAGGAGCTCCAGGTTGAGACCCCAATTCAGTGGGAACTAGCTTTAATCTAAACTACTTCATCTGACTATTAATATGATTAACATGGGAAAGGAGAAAATGTGTATGTTAATTTATATTATCTGGAGAAATTAATACATACTGTGAAAGTAAAAAATGTTATGCAATATCAGAAAATAAAAATAAAATAATCAATAATAATTTATCAAAAGTTCAAATGCATTATTAAGGGAAACATTACCTTGATATAATTAACTAAAAGTTAATACTCCAACATTGACTGCATGTTTTTAAAAACATTAAAATACTATCAGCAGATGAGAAATTACAGAATCCAGAATAACAGACTTGGAAAGGACTTTGTAGGTCATCTGATCCATCCTCCTGCTCGAGCAGAAGACCTTATACCATTTCTGGCTGTCCAGTCTCCTGTTGAAAGCTTCCAGTGATGAAGTGGCCACAACATCTGAAGGCAAGCTGTTCTATTGGTTGATTGTTCGCATTGTCAGAAAATTTCTCCTGGGTGGTTCTGATTTGAGCCTCTTTGGCGACAGACCAAAATCCACGATCGTGCATGGTTTTGGTCTGGGCTCGCCGCTGGAGTGCCCCGAGCTGGCTAGTTTTGGGGCTAAGCCACCCCGTAGAGGTGGTGAAGAGAGGAGACCGCCAGCAGGGTTGAGGAGAGCTGCATCTCTCCTCCTCAGCTGGCCATTATTCCCTTTCCCGAAGGCAGTTGCAGCAGTGGTCAGAAA
Source organism: Pseudonaja textilis (assembly GCF_900518735.1). The sequence goes on from NW_020769344.1 coordinate 3,767,130, forward strand.
TGGCCACCTCAAAGAAGAACCCGACCAGAAAAGAATGTGCAGGAGGAAGTTAAGAAGTGAAAGTTCTGGCTGACCGGGTTAAACTGCAAAAGCAACAACTAAGGTACCCTGGAATTTAAACTAAAAAAAAAGTAACATTGTTCCCAAAGAAGATTCTGAAGCAGCAAAGGAAAGTGAAAAGAGAAAGGTCTGGTTTTTTTTCTTCTCTCCCTTTCCCTATACTGACAGCTAAAAGACTTAAATAAGAAATCAGAAAAAAAATCTGCTTTGACATCAACAGGCAATTAAGCTGAAAATAAAATAAAATGTCAAAGGGATAATAAAGATTTCTGGACACTTAAAAGTTTTTATAAGCAGGAAAGGAGAGAAAAAGAATAAAAGGGTAGGATCTGGAAAAAAGGGAAGAGGCTGCCTGGAATTAAAAGGAATTTACAGTAAAACTTCAACAAGACTTCTAAAAGACACATTTTAACTGAAACTTGGCAACTAAATAGTAGAACCCCAGGAAGAGAAAGTGAAAAAAGAAATATCTCGCGTGTATTTGGACTACTTGGTGATCTTTGGATTCTTGATTCTTGATTATTTGAATGACTAAAATCAATCGGGTGGTTGTTTAATTTTTTTTTAAATGGTACCACTTTTGGATGAATTGAAAATGGAACTTAAAAAGTACAAAGAAGATGCACAAGAAGGGAGAGGGATTTTGGCTTCGTATTTCAATCCTTAGAAATGGAGTTTTGGAACTATGAGAAACAACAAGAAACGCCTGCAAAACAAGAAGATTGGGACAAAGAAGAAGCCATCTTTAATGAACAAGTAATTCTATGTGGGGAAGAAAAAGGAAAGGAGAAAAGAAAAGAATGAAAAATTTAGGACTTAAAAAAACAACCAAAGAAAAGAAAAATAGTTTGAAAAATCAGTATAATACTGGAAAGCAACAGAAGAGGGGAATACAGAAGAGAGAAATGGAGGTAGAGAGAAGGGGGTAAAAAAGGGAGGGAGAAGAAGAGAGGGAAGAAGGAAAGGAAAAGAAGTTATAAAGGACAGAAACAAGATACAGAGAAACAGGGTCTATTTAGAGATAATGGGTGAAAAATTAATTGAAAAGGGGATTCTGTAAAGGTACATAAGAATGTATTGTTATATTAGTAATAGAAATAATTTTAGAAAATTTGAAACAATGTATGATTAAAATGAGGGATAAAATAGTTACTCTAATCTAGTGAAATGTTTGTTAATAAATAAATGAAATAAAATGAATGATAGAATTGAATTAGGAAAGAATGGGAACATTTTAATTATTTAATGTTTCATAAAATATAAGTGAAGAGGGGGGAAATTAATTATGGAAAGCTTATAACTGTTCCCATAGAAGTAGGATAATTAATTGAAAAGTAATGTTAAAGAAATTAAGATTCTAATGAATATTAATATTAATGATAGAACTGAATTAGAATGGAATGAGTTGTCTTAACTATATATATTTATGACTTTTGTTTTAAGAATATAGGGTGTATTTTAAGAGTGTACCAAGCAGAATTCGAATGGAAGTTATGTACTATATTGAATGTTATAATTTTTAAGGTCTACATTGAAGCTTAAATAAGAGTTAAATGGGTAAAATTAAAAGATATAAAGGTGTCATACTTCAATCAGCAACTACAGGAGAAACTTTGTTTAATGAGAAAAGATAATATGAAATTGAAACAGGACAGACAAAAAGTATAAATATAATGATTTGAACTGAGATGAGATCATTAAAATACTGTAGAAAATGTAAAACAGTAATAAGATATGGAACAGAACATAAAAATGAGCATGAAATTGAATTTGTGTCTGTATGAAGAAGTGTAACCCAGGACCACGTTACTTTCAAAAAAGATGTTTTATTTGTATTTCTTTGTGCAAACTCAAATAAAATTTACACACAAAAAAGAAAATTTCTCCTTGTTTCTAGGTTGAATCAAAAACATGATTCAACCTTGATCAGTTTCCATCCATTGTTCCTTGTCTGGCCTTCAGGTGTTTTGGAAAATAGGTTGACCTCCTCCTCTCTGTGATAGTCCCTCAAATATTGGAACACTGCTGTCATGCTACTCCTTGTCCTTCTCTTCACTAGACTAGCCATGCCCAGTTCTTAAAACTGTTTTTCATATGTTTTAGCCTCCAGTCCCCTAATCATCTTTGTTGCTGTTATCTGCTGTTCTCTGCATACTGGATACAGTATTCTAGGTGTGGTCTTACTAAGACTTTATAGAATGGTATTAGTACTTCACAAGGTCTTGATTCAATCCTTCTGTTAATGCAACTTATGATTGCATTTGCTTTTTTGGCTGCCACCGCACACTGCTGACTCATATTTAATTGGTTGTCCACTAGAACTCCAAGATCTCTCTCACAATTAAGCCAGGTTTCATCTAATCTGTATGTGTATTTTTGGTTTTTCTTGCCTAAGTGTAAAATTTTACTTCTCTCTATATTGAGTTTCATTTTGTTGGATAGGGCCCAGTGTCTGTTGAGATCCATCTGAATCTTGAGCCTGTCATCTAGAGTGCTTTGGTTATTCCTGTCAGCTTAGTATCATCTGCAAATGATATTCCCCCATCTAAGTCATTTATGAAGATATTGAAGAGTACTGGGCCTAAGACAGAATCTTGTGATACTCCACTGCTTATTTCCCTCCATGTAAATATACCATTATACAAATCCATCTGGTGGTAATGCTATCTATCCCACTTTTTTCTAGCTTACCAAGAAGTAGGCTGGGGTCTATTTTGTTGAATGTCTTGCTGAAGTCTAAGTATACAATGTCCACAGCATTTTGCTGGTCTACTAATTTACTCATTTTGTCAAAGAATGAAATAAGATTAGTTTAGCATGATCTGTTTTTAACAAAGATTAAAGATGATTCAACAAAAAATTGCTTTTAAAGTACACTCAATTTTCCAAATAATGCATTTGGAAGGATAGGCATCAGATTCTTCTCTCTTGGAGATGTAAAAGATTTAAGGAATCATTGACCAATATGACATAGTCACATGAAATTTGGATACTGTTTTGGAATATTATTTTAATAATGGTAAATATATTTTTGGGCAATATTAAATTCTTTCTAAGAATGAGCTGAGGCAGGCATTGAAGAATGAAACAATGTTTATTGTAACAAAGAAACAGGTTACCCTAGTCTGCCAATATGTTGCTGAATTGGGCAGCTGACAGGAAACAGCTGATGCTGTCTGACAGCTCCTTTTTACAGTTCACTGTCAGGCTGCTCAGCCAATCAGAACAAACAAAACTCCTGCTCAAAATGCGGACCAACAAATAGAACTTCTGTAGAACACAATAGGCAAATCTCTTCGTGGTAAAGTTGATGTTGAGTTATATATTACAACTCTGGAATCTGACCATTTTTGAGGAATAGCAGTGTGTGAGTGTGTGTGTGTGTGTGTGTGTGTGTGTGTGTGTGTGTGTATGGGAGATGGTAAAAAAAATTGAATTGAGAAACTGAAAAAAAGATATTATTCCAGACATATAGTTAGGCTTTGGAAACCCACATCTTATCAATTCTGGAAAAGGCAATACTTATTACTAATCACATAATGAAGCAAGATTTCCTTTTTAAGAATATGTTACAGTATTATTTTTCTTTTTTATCTGATTATAATTACAAGGGTTGTTTTTTGGTAAATCAGTCACTATCTATTAGTTCAACATATAGATTAGTTCTTTGTTTCAGTCTTAACCTTAACTTTTTTTTGTTTTAATTTCTTTCCTTTTTATCCTTCTTCCCTGGATTGTTTAATTTTTTTTACAGTTGTGGCTTATATCTTGGTTATATTATGTAATTTTCTAAAAAATAAATAAATAAAGTTTGCGAGTGGGGGGAGAAGACCCCAACTTGACGAATACAGGAATTAGTACATCTCCTGGCATGGCAAACAATATATGAATATACTAGTTGGGTAAATTATGCAGTAAGCAATCTGTATATTAGCATAAAGTGGTAATAAGCCTCAGTCTCACATCTTTTATATTCTGAGTGTTACACATTTATTTCTCTTTCTCCAACACAATCATGACATGAGGAAAAAAACCCTAAAAGCATATATGTGCCTTGAAAAAAAAAGGAACTGCTTGGGTTCTGGGAAAGAATCATTTCCTTCTGTGTTATTTCTCTGAGCCTCAATCCTCCAACCCCCACCTTTATTCCACTTACAAATTTATTGTTTTCAGTCAGTCCATGATTTTATAGTTCTTCATCAACTCTGATTTCAGTCAGTACAAAACAAATACCCAAATGTTGCCCAAAGGAATCCCTGTTTTAATTTGTGCAGCAGAAAATTGCTTGCAATTTAAGTACATTCCTGCAAATGCCCCCCAGTGAATTGCAATTAGAAAATGAATTTCTGGCTAAAGAAGATGAGACTTTTTTGTTTCAAAATAATTTCAAATCTAGATTAGTGAAATAAACAACACAGGTCACCTTAGTTTGAATCAGACTGTTTGCAAAAAGCACACCAAAGCTTTAACTAGTTCTATTTTTGATCTAAACAATTGTAAAAATGTATGAAGTAGAGTAACTGCCCAGATTGTTTGTTTTGGGAAAATTCATTTTCTTTTTCCTTTTTAATTTTTATTGGTTTTTAAAACAAATGTAAACAAACCAAACAAAAAAACATCAAGTCATTTTCCATATATGTACATACAGTGTGCCAGTTGGTTTACAAATTGTTTTGTGCTTCCATTTCATAGTCTTCAATTATAATTACATTGTATATAATCACGTATTTTCAATCAAATATTAAATACATAAATATTATTAATCAATCATTTGACTATACTTTTATTCATTCATGTTTTACAAAATGACCATATTTTACTTAATTTGTTTTATGACAATTCATATTATCATCCCAGATCTATCCTAGAATCATTTTGTAGATATAATAAGAAAAGAATACATCTTTATATATTTATTATTTTCTAAAAGTCTACATATTTCATTACTATATTTTATTGTCTAACCATTGATAGAATAGATCCCAAATTTTATAAAATTGTTTATCATTTTGTTCTCTAATTTCAAATGTCAATCTACTTATTTTAGCACATTCCAATATTTTCTTAATGATTTCCTCCTGTGATGGTATTTTCTCATTTTTCCAGTTTTTAGCAAATACAATCCTAGCCGCTGTTAATACATTTACAATCAGGTATTTCAAGTCTTTACTATATATTTCAGGTAAAATTCCCAATAAAAATATTTCTGGTTTCAAATCTATATGTTTTTTTGTCATTTTTTCCAACCATGTGTGGATTTTAGTCCAGTATTTTTTAGCATCCGCACAAGTCCATTACTTATGGTAATATGAGCCAGGTGTCTGATGATATTTCCAACGTTTTTCAGATTTATTCTTGAACATTATTGCTATTCTTGTTGGGGGGAAATGCCACCTGTAAAACATCTTATACAAATTTTCTTTATATGCTGTTGACATTGTCATTTTATAATTTTGAGACCACAATTTTTGCCATTTCTCTAGATCAATCCCATATCCAAAATTCTTCCTCTAAGCAATCATAGTTTCTTTAACTTGTTCTTCTTCTAGTTTAATTTCTAATAAATATCCATACAATTTTTTAATCACCTTTTCATCAGTACCTCTCAAAATCTTATCTAAGTCAGTCAGTTTATCATAGAAACCTTCTGTTTTATCATGTATCTTTATCATGTATTTGCACATATGAAAACCAATTCATCTTTATACCTTGTTCCTCTAGTTTTTGTATAGATTTAAGTTCACCCTTTTCATTCAATATTTCACCATATCTAACTGTGGTGTATATTATAGGATAAGAAAATGCTTCAATAGTTGATAGCCAGACTGGAATTTTCAAATAACATTGTCTTTTAATCTTCTCCCAGTTTAACCACAGAGACTCCCGCATATAATGTCTTCTAAAGTACCCCTGTGTTTTAGTTCCTTTATACCATAAAAAAGCATGCCACCCCAACAACAGGTCATGTCCTTCTAATGTCAACAAGCTAGTATTTCTTAATGTTATCCATTCCTTAACCCACATCAAATCTGTAGCTTGATAATACAACTCCCAATTAGGCAAACCAAATCCTCCTCTTATTCTAGCATCTTGCAAAAGTTTTAACTTTATTCTCACTTTCTTACCTTGCCATATATATTTCAACACAATTTTATTTAAATCTTCAAAGTAGTCTTTCCCAAGCCTAATTGGAATTCTTTGAAACAAATATAAAATTCTGGGTAATATATTCATCTTGATTGTTGATATTCTCCCTATTAATGACAGTTGTTAATTTTCCCATTTCGTCAAATCTAGCACTATCTGCTGTTTAAGTTTGATATAATTATTCTCTTTTAGTGTACTGCATCTTGCTGTCAAGTATATCCCCAAGTACTTGATCTTATTTGTGACCTGAATTTTCAATAGGTCTGCCAGTTCTTCCTTTTGTCTTGATAGCATATTCTTTGTCAAGATCTTTTTCTTATCTTTATTTATTTTCAAACCAGCCACCTTTCCATATGTCTCTATCTTTTCTATCAATTTTGATGCTGTTTCTAGTGGGTCTTCTAAGATAAAAACCAGATCATCTGCAAATGCTTGTAACTTAAATTCTTCCTTTTTAATTTTCATCCCTTTTATATTCTTTTCATCTCTAATATTTCTATTTAGCACTTCCAAAGTTAACACAAACAACAGAGATGATAGTGGGCACCCTTGTCTTGTTCCTTTTCTTATATCGATAGCATCTGTTAGTTCTCCCTCTATCATTACCTTTGCCATCTGCTTATGATATATAGCTTCTATTGCTTGAATAAATTTTCTAGCAAAGCCCGTCTGTTCCAGCAGTAATAACATGAATCACCAATTCACATTGTCAAATGCCTTCTGTGCATCTAGAAATATCAGAGCCATTTGTTTTTCAGGATGTGCCTCGTAGTATTCCAGTGTCCAAGATTACTCTCATATTGTCTTTAATTTGTCTCTTTGACAGAAATCCATTTTGATCAGGATGGATAAAATTATTTAAGTATTTTTTAAGTCTTTCTGCCAATATTGAAGCAAAGATTTTATAATCTGCGTTTAGTAGGGAAATAGGTCTATAGTTCTTGATTTGTAATGGATCGGTCTCCTCTTTTGGAACAAGTCTGATATAAGCTTCTGACCATGATTTACGTATCCTCTTATTTAACATAACTTCATTCATAACTTCTAGCAGTGGAAAATTCTTGTAATGTTTTGTAAAATTCTGCCAGAAGTCCATCTGGGCCGGGTGCTTTTCCATTATTTTGTTTCTTAAGTGCTTCAATTAATTCCATCATCGTTATATTGCTTTGTAACATTGTTTCAATCTCTTTAGGTATCTGGGGTAAATTAGCATTCTGTAAATACTGTTTAACTCTTTCCTCATCAATATTCTCTTGTGTGTATAGTTTCCCATAATAGTCTCGAATAATTTCCTTCTTCTCTTTACTACCATAGCAAACTTGGCCTTGGTCATCTATTAATTGCAATATTTTCCTTGATTCTTTCTCCTTTCTCAATTTATATGTTAACCATCTACCTGGTTTATTTGCATCTTCAAAATAGTTCTGTTTGGCACCTCTAATTTTTTGTGCTAATTCTTCTTTTTCTATTAGACCCGTTTTATGTTTGGTTATATCCATTTTTAACTTAATGTCCTTTCTCTGTGGCATTTTCTGTAGCTCTTTTTCGAGTCCTTTATACTCATCTTCTAATGCCTTAGAGGCTAATCTTTTCATGGTATTTCTTTTCCTTGCATAGTCTATTATCAAGCCTCTGGCATATGCCTTCATTGTATCCCATACATTCTGGATTGATGTATCTTCTTTTTTGTTTTCTCCAAAGAAAAAGGCCGATTCTTTCTCCATCCACTGGAGTGTGAAGTCTTTTCCCTTTAAAATAGTATTATTTAACGTCCATCTAGATCTTCTTCTTTGTCCTTTCCATTTAATTGTCATTGGATTGTGATCTGCCCAAGTACTTGTTTCAATATTTATTTATTGAATATTAGTTAACAATTCTGTTGACATCCATATCATATCTATTCTGGACCATGATAAGTGTCTATTTGAGTAGAAGGTGTATTGTTTAGTTTTAGCATTTCTTTCTCTCCATGTATCTTTTAAGTTTATTTCATCAACCATTTAAAAAAAAGATTTAGGGAGAGTCTTTCTGTTTTGCTTTATTGTTTTCTGTGCTGTATAGTCCAGTTTATTGTCTACAATTCCATTAAAATCTCCCATCATAACTATATTAACATAGTCCAGTTCAATTATTTTCATATGTAATTTTTTAAAGAATTCTTCTTGATTGTCATTCAGGGCATAGATTGCAATCAGGAGTGTTTTCATATTATTGTCCATTATTTCCACCATTAATATTCTTCCGTCATCATCAGTATAAATCAATTTTGCTGAGATGGTCTCTTTAATATATAAAACCACTCCTCTTTTCTTACATTGTGTCAAGGAAGTAAATATTTTCCCTAATTTTGGCTGTATCACCAATTGTTCATATTGTTTTTTAATATGTACTTCTTGTAGGCAGATTGTATCAAATTTTAATTTCTCTAATTTATGAAAGTTTTTCCTTCTTTTAACAGCTGAGTTAAGTCCATTTATATTAATTGTAATCAATTTTTTCTCTTCCATGGTTATATTTTGTAGTTAGGTTTGGCAGCTCTCGTGGATCTTGGTTCACGTTGTTCTTTGGCTTCCTCCTTTCTACCTACTGCACCTTCTTCTTTTTCAGTCGCCATTTGGCAGTCCTCTTGGAATTCAATTAGTGAGATCTCTTTTTCTGCCTCTTCCTCTTTCCTTCCAAAAAATTCTGTATAAAATAATTCCACTTTCTCAATTGAATCAATTCTATGTCTCTGTTCTTGCCATGTGAACAATAAACCTTCTGGAATCAGCCATCTATAATTCACCTCTTTTTAAAGTAGCGTTTTAGTCAGGAATCGGTATTCTCTTCTCATCTCTCTCACTCTTCTGGGTATTTGTTTCAAGACCACAGTCTCCTTGTCTTTATATTTCAATGTTTTCTCTTTTGCCACTTGCAATATTTGTGTTTTAATGGCTTTCTTTGTAAATCTAATGTGAACTTCTCTTGGTAAGCTATTTCTCATCGCATATCTTGTGAAGACTCGATAAACCTCATCTATTCCATCCATCATCTTCTCTTCAGTTATTTCCAAAGCTTCAGCCAATATTTCTATCATTATCTCAGCTAGATTTTGTCCTTTTTCTTCCTCTATGTTTTGGAATCTAAGATAAAATTCTGATCTGTCCATCTCCCATCTCAGCATACCACTTTTATCTTGTTCAACCACAGTTAATCTGTTATCAATGTCTCCAATCTTCTTGTCTCTTTGTTTATCTTCTTCAATTTTTTGGAGTCTCTCATCATACTTCATCATCATTTGTTGGATGTTCTCCACTTTTTCATTGGTTTTCCCTGTTCTTTGTTCAATGTTCTCTATTCTCTTTTCAATTTTCTCTGATCTTGTTTGAATATTTTGAATTCCTTGCATAATCATCTGCAGGGTCACTTTTTCTTGTTCTTTTTCTTGCCTTAACATTGTCTGTATTGAATGTTGGTCTCCAGGTGGCGGAGAGGAAGAAGTAGAAGTTGAAGAACCAGGAGCTGTTAATTTCCTACTCATTTTGAGCAATTCAAAATCTTCAGGTTCTTCTAGATCTTAATCCAATTGTGAAATAACCAATTGCAGTTCCAAATAAAAATAGTAGGAAAAAAGAAGCCAAATAGTAATAATAATAAAAAAAGAAGAAAAAATTTCTTCAGGTTCTTGTATATCTTAATCCAATTGGTTGGTTAGATGACAGTAAAAATTCAAAAATGAAGGAAAAGACCATAAGCACACCATAAACACACACAAAAAAGAAAAAGTTGTAAAATCCTAAAAAAGGTGAAAAAGTGAAGAAAAAGGCTAAAAAAAGAAAGGAAAAATTCTTCAGGTTCTTCAACACCTTAATCCAATTAAGAGGTCTCAAATATAAAAGGATGCATAAAAATAAACCAAACAAACAAACAAACCCCAATATGGAAGGTAGATGGAAAGACAAAAATACCAGGAAGGGAGAGAGGAAATAAAAGGCTACTCCCTTAAAAAGAAAAGGAAGGGAAACATTAATACTAAAGCTTTTCCTTTAAAATAAAAAGCAGGTGTAGAAATTTAACTTCCAAAGACAAGAAAAACAAAAAAACAAAGACAAGTTCCAAAGAGCCAAAAATCCAAATAGCTATTACAAAGAAAAGTAAACTGATGAGGAGGGGTAGCACAGCTTAGAAAGAATAAAAAGAGCACACGGCACTTTGTTTAATTATCCAAGCTCTTGTTATAACTCTCTTCTCCAAAGACTTACCACCCTTTTTCCTTCTAAACTTCAAAACCAGACTCCAACTGTTGATAGAAACCCAGAAGAGCACCTGCAATGATATTCTCCCATGCTCTTCCCTCTCTCTTATCAAACAGGCAATGTCCTTGAAGAAAAGTCACAGTTCTTTCTCAGCTTTGTCTGGTCAAAAGAGAAATAGAATATTTCCAAGCCTCTAGTTAGCAGTGTTACAAAGTTTCTTTAGCTTTCACTTTCCCCCTCCTTTTCCACACAAAATATAATAAAAATTAATTTAAAAAAGAAAAAGAAATTTTAAAAAAATAACTCAAAGGGAGTCTGTGGCTTAGAATATTATAAAGTCAAAAAGGAGAAAAGAATAGATAAAAAGAAGAGAAAAAAACCCAGTCCAGTTTCAAAATATAAGATCATGTGTAGAAAATCCAGCAATGAGAAAAAAAATAAAAATATTACTTTGATATTCCTGTTTAAAATCGCCGCTTAATCACTTCTGTCAAAACTTTTACAGATTCTTTCTTTCCCTTATGGTGTCCTTTCAAGTCTTAAAATAAAGAAAAAGTTCTCGCCAAACCGGCACACTGTCTCTTTCCGTTCTCTTTCGTTTCAGAGCTATCCCAACTTCAGCAGCTTTAATAGCTGCCTCTTTGCTGCTGGCAAAAAGAGCTTCTCCTGGATCTACCAGGGACTTTGTGATATCCCTGGGATCGACAGGATGCGCTCTTTGCATTCACCGTCTCTTCGGGATGGTTTAGATCCACTTGGACCATCCAGGAGCAAAGATATCGGCAGCGATCTTAGACCTCCAGGATCGCATGCCGTATCGTCACGATGCCAGCTCTGCCCTCTGGGAAAATTCATTTTCATTCGTCTGATACAGACTCCCCATTTTTAATGTCATGCTGTTGGAAGAAATATCCTTCTGGGCAGGGGTGGGATATGACAGGGTTAACTACCAGTTTGGGATTTACGAGCTTCCCTGCACGCTGCGAACCACGCGCCTGTAAATCGTCATCAGCATGCTGCTTGCAAAGAATCAGCCTTTGAAACAGCCCTCTTTTCCTACTTTTTTAACTGCAGCTGTGCCTTGATCAGCAGCTGAAGTTAAAAAATCCGGAAATAAAAGGTCAGGTAAGAGCCCAGGTGGGCGGGTGGGCAAAAACATCAGCAGACATAGAACCGGTTCTGTGTCTGCTGTTCTTCAGAGCTACTGGTTCTACAGAGGTGGACAGAACTGGTAGAAACCCACCCCTGCTTCTGGATTCAGTTCCAAGTGGGGAAAAAGACACTGGAAACATGAAGGTTGTTTGGAAGGTTTAATGGTGGACAGGAGGACCACATGGCTTGAAGCTCCAAAGAAGGATGATCACATGCTTCAAGGTGAAGGACAAGATCAAGAAAAGGGGCTGATATGCTGAGAGTGTCTGGGTTTTATAACCTTTGTTGGGATTTGAATTGAAACTTGTTTCTAATTGTTGTCAGACTCGCATGGGGCCATGCAGGGGCAACTCTGTAGGCTGTCCTGAGTTCCAGGCTTGGTTGAGCCTTGCTGGGTGATGATGCACTGAAAGGGCTTTTGAGCAATTGCTATAGCTTTACCTGGAGATCTTTGTTATGTAAAGTTAACCATTAACAAAGGTGGGGGTGAGTTTCTGCTTCTGAGGTGAGTTTCTGCTCTTGTGTTTCTACTCTTTTTAGGGGAAATATTCTGCCTTTTTAATATTTCCTAGGATATTTCAATTTTCTAGGAGAGGTGTGGGTGCTAACTCCCTACAACGCATGAAAGAGTATCTTAGCCTGCCAAGAAAAACAGGTTTTTTTTTAATCCCTTATATTCTGTAAAGAATTTCCTAGTATATCTTCTAGTTTAGCAAAATCCTCAGATTTATGAATGACGTCTGGTGATAATGATCTGTTTAAGGGACTCCATCCTGATTGGTAAATATTGTTGTCATGTCTTCTGTCACAAAAATGACAGAACTCTCTTCCATCTCTGATACTGCATTGTGAAATTCTAGATGTCACAGTTGCAAGACTGCTCAGTCGATGAGACAATCTCAACATTATGCAAATATATTTGGAAAAATGCCACACCAAAATCCAGTGGGTTTAGTCCAACTTACCTTTTGCTAGGACTGCAATCAGATCATTCATAATTTCACTTCAGAAGTCATTGCCTAACATATTTCGTCATCTTCTCCATGCCAAATGATGACATCTGTTCCTTAGCTCAATTTTCTTCAGACAAAAAACATGGCATTGTCTTAAAAACTTTCTCACACATAAAGACTACTACTTAGAAATCTGAAACTCGTGTTTTATCATCAGCATGCAATGGCTCATCAAGTTTGTGGAGCTCTATATGCTATTCTTCTACTGAATTTCCTAGGGGATATTGTACTACGTACATGATTAAGCAGCGTTACACATTCACACAGTAACATCCAAATGATTTAAAGTGACACTTCCATAGCAGATGCAGCATGTAGATTCATGGTTGTCTAATGACAATTGGCAATTTGGGATTTGAGAAATAATGGCTTTAGGGGTACAGGAATCTGTCAACCTCATTTTCTCCCACATTCTGCTTTGAGCAAATTTAAATTTTCTCTAGTGCACTGTATGTGCATTCTGTTTCAGATTATGTCTTGATTTAGAAGACCTATATGCCACCTCATTCGAAAAAGACTATATGGTTTACAGAGCTGCATTTTGTATGCAGTTTTCTCTAATATAATACTGTACCAGATGTGGTATTCAGCAGGCTCTGACCAGATCTGGAGAACCAGTAGGGGACATTTTGAGTAGTTCAGAGAACCGGCAAATACCACCTCTGACTGGAGATTTTACAGTATCCTTCCCTTGCCCTGCCCACCAAGCCACGCCCACAGAACCGGTAGTAAAAAAATTTGAATCCCACCACTGTACTGTACCTTGCTATACATGGTTCTCATGCATTCTGTGCAGCTTTTCCAAGATGTGTATTTAAATAAACCAATGAGCTGCATTTGAAACATTTGGGGAAATATAAATTTCAAAAGATAATGAAGATTCAATTCATGCACCATATCAAAAATGTGGCATTAGATGCATTCAATCTCAAATGTAAACTAAACTAATTTCTTTCTCCAACCAGCAACATTGTTTCTCATTTAGAAATAGAAATAGAATCATAGGGCTGGAAAGGCCCTAAGAGGTCTTGTGGTCCAACCCCCTGCTCAAGGCAGGAGTCCATATTCCATCCTGGACCAATGGTTGTCCAGTCTTTTCTTAAAAATGTCCAACAATGAGTAGCCATAACTCCAAGGGGTAAGCTGCACCATTGACCCATTGTTTTCACTGTTAAGAAATTTCTCCTTAGTTCCAAATTGTCTCTCCCTGTGACAAGCTCCCTTTCTTTGCTTCTTCTCCTGTCGTCAGGTGCTTTGGAAAATAAATCAACCTCCTCTTCCTGTGATAACCCAACAATGGAAGACCAATCTTTCCAATTCCCCCCCAGCTTATTGTCATCGGCAAATTTGATGTCCCTTCAAATCCCTTGTCTAGGTTATTTGAAGAGGTTGAAGAGTACTATGCCCAAGATAGAACCTTGATGTACCCCTGCATGCCTTTCTCCAAGTAGATGTACTTCCTTTTTTAAAAAAGTTTTATTTTTAAACAAATCCATCTTTCAGTTATACAGTGTGTTGGCTGGATACATATATCTTGTGCAAGCATTTATATTTTGTATGCTTTTCTTATTAGGATTACATTCATATTACAAACTGCTCAACTTTATATATCTTATTCTTATGTCATTTAACTTCTTACTTTATTTTCCAACCATTTATAAAATAAATCCCATATCATATAATATTCCACTTCTTCTTGTTCTTTAATTGCCAATGTTAATCTACTCATTTCTGCACATTCCAATATTTTCATAATCACCTCTTCCTCTATCAGAATCTTTTCATTTTTCCAATTTTGAGCAAAAACAATTCTAGCTGCTGTTAATATATGTGTGATTAAATATGTTTTTCTTTATTATAGTTTTCAGGTAGAACCACTGATTTTGAGGCTGTACAACTTGAGCAGCAATATAACATTCCCTGTTGACTGAATAAATATAGAACATGCAGTCATGCTTATTAAGAAATATTTGGATGGCACAAACCCAAACTCATATTGAAGTTACTTCATAAATTAGCTTTTCCAGATGTTGAGAAATATTGCAGGAAATAAAGCAACCTTGCCCTAACATTTATTTCATATTAGACTGTGCTGAGGTCATGCAGAATATTGCCAAAAAAGCAGATGTGCCCTTCTTTCTTTCCAGAACAAAATAGGGTAGATTTTTATAACATGCCTATATAAATAAGTGGAGTACTGTCCAGGCAAATATTTATAGAGGCGGAGGTTCTGGTCCTCAGCCACTTACATTATCTGAGGCACCATCTGAGGGGAATTGAAAGACAAGATTAGTAGTGTATGACCCCTTGATTTCTCAGGTGGTTTGATACCAATCTGTGTTCTGGCCTATGGGTATTCAACTCAGTCTGTATTTTTTTCTTGCTTTTTGTTAGCAATGGCTCTGAAAAGATCCCTTGTATGAGAATATTTTAGCAGAAATTCTTTGCAGAACTGCAGTATTCACCCTTACTACAAAGCTGAGCCTGACTCAGAAATACTGCTAAAGCTTTCTGTATTAATTAAGTGATTTTTCAGCCCTGAAAATGGTTCCTGAGAATTCTTCTGAGGTCGCTGACATTCAAACTGACAGTAAAATACCATGACAAGCACTCTTCGGCAGAGGATTCTTTTCTAGCTCCTTAATCATATTGTGCAAGCTTTCAGCTTCTAGTCTGTCTAATTCGGGTGTCAGCTCTGGAGCCGCATGTGGCTCTTTGGGCCCTATGCTGTGGCTCCCTGTTGGGTGATCCCCACCATTGGTTGACCCCACCCCTCACTCTCCCCTCCCAGTCACTCCACACCTGGGCTGAAAAGGTAAAATAAAATAAAAACAGAAATGAGAGAGAGGGAGGGAGGGAGAGAGACCCATTTTCCATATAAAACACTGGGAGCCACAAAACCTGAGTAGGCATGGGGGGGGGGGTGTCATGTGACTGGTTGGGAGTGATGTTGAGTTGGCCACACCCACCCAGGTTTTGAGGCTCCCAATGTTTTCTTTTCTGTGGGAAACAGGTCCAAATGGCTCTTTGGGTATTTAACATTGCAGACCACTGGGCTAATCAAATAAAATAACGTTGAATTTTGTGTCAACAAAATAGATACATTATCCTGCTGATTCTGAAAACCTCCCATTGCAGGGTCAGAGAAGACATAATTATTTCCAGAATCATAGGGATAAATTGCTGTGATGATCAGCTACCATTCTGCAGCATGCAGTTTAGATAGGTTTCGCATGTATTTCATCCTTTGACTTGAAATGTGTATCATTCTTTTTCCTAGCTCCTGTCATTTTCCTATGTTATCAGACACTTCAGCAAGCAAAAAAATATCTGCCAAAGAAGATGAATTATGACAGTACTCCTGTATATTGTAATTAACAACTTTGTTTTTCTATAATGCTCAGCCCACCCACCAAAAGTGCTGACGTGAATTTGCTATATTAACTTCAATGAAATTAAAACTAATTCTGACCTAACCCTAGAGCTCACATCTTGTTAGACTGAAAAGCTGTTTCCTGCAACAGAAGTGGGAGCTGCAGTTTGTAGGACAAATACTGCATTACCCAGTATGAATGTTGCTGTGTTTTAGTTTTCCCTGGGAAGGAGATTAAGATTATTCTATCTTTCATCAATAGTGTTGCTATATTTTTTTCCAATCAAAAATTCACAATGGGGTTTTTATGAAATAAAGTTATTTCAAACTGAGCCTTCCAGCAGGAAATTACCAAAAAAGGTACTTTTGAAATCTTTCATAGCAGATATGAAACAGGACCCCTAGGTCTCTGCCTACCGTACTTCCTTAATTATTATCTTTTTTTTAATGAGAGATTCATTCTATCTGTTTGTTCTAGTCTGTAACTGTGATTTAGGTTTTTCTGGTTTCAGGGTTGGGAGGTTATAGTCTTTAATGTGCTTAAATAAATGATGGTTACTCTGATGGAGATTTCCAAGGTTTCTGTACACATTTATAGATATACAGATACTTATATGCTTGCACGTTTTAGTAGAAATATAGAGCTGATAAAAGCTCTACTGATTTCAGTGGAGTTTATCTAAGGAGTCTAGAATAACTCGCCACAGCCAACTCCCCAACTAGTAGGGGGAACTTACCAAATGTCTAGATGATACTAAGCTGGCAGGAAAAGCTAACACCCTAGAAGATAGGCTCAAGATCCAACTAGATACTGACCAGAGGTGGTATTCAGCAGGTTCTTACCAGTTCTGGAGAAATGGTAGTGGAAATTTTGAGTAGTTCAGAGAACCGACTTTCAAGAAGAGATTGGACTACCATGTGTCAGAAATGGTATAGGATCTCCTGCTTGGCTGGGAGGTTGGGTTAGATGGCCTACAAGATCCCTTCTAACTCTGTTAATCTGTTAAACTTGGTATCGGACAACTCATCATGGCTAGCTTGCTATAGGACAACTTGCTGAAGACAATCAATGCTGTAATAATTGTTTCATTCAGTTATTTTTATTATTGGTGACCACATTTTCTTTGAAATTATTCTAACTCCTATATTTCTGGATTGATTTTCTTTAGTATTATTGACCAATGGTCATGGTTCCATTGAAATTAATTTAACTTTTGTATTTGTTGAATTGTCCCATGGTGAGTTGTAGCCAACTTGTTTTGCAGCGAGTTGGACACAGCAAATTGGCCACAGAGAGTTGGCCATGGAGAGTTGGGCACAGTGAGTTATTCCATTCCATCTCTAAGAACATTAAATCTGAATTCATTTCATGCATTTATTTCCAGAAAGAATAATAAAAGAGAGCAGCCAGATTTCAGAGAGGTTAATGCTGTACTTTTGGGGTCATTCATAGTAAAAACAAACCTGGGTCTTCATAGATGATGTTACCACCTAAGATAGCAAAATTCCTACTGGCATCAATGGATAGGTGTCCATGAGGGTGAAGGTTTTCTCTTAAAATAACTTTCAGATATAATATCACCGGTCTACTAGAAGCAAATTTAAGGAAGGAGTTTTGAAAAATACTATGATTTTCCAGAGTTGCAAAATCTATAAGTACAACTCATAAAAGCTCATAAAAGTTGCAATTATCAGTTAATTTATTAAGCTGATTATACTGCTGATTATCAAAACCTTTCTTTGGTCTGAAGACTTACCCAGGGCTTCATCAGATGGGGTATTATTCTGCAGGTCTTACTTGAATTGTTCAATTTTAACTGTTTTGACTGAAAGTATCAGAAGAATAAAGTAATAATAATTGTGAAAGTCCATAATTTTGGAATAATTTTGTAACTATATGTGGGAGGCAGTTGTCCATTAAGAGCTAGAAAAAAATACGCTGCGGTGTTAATGAGAGAAAAATTTACTTCACTTATACTCAATAATGTTTTATTCATTTTTCAAAGAATTAAATGGCATTAAAAAATGCAAGAATGATGACACAAGGATAAAAAGGCACACTGCAGATAAATTAATCTTTGCTAAGAGTTATTTTAGCAAAAAGTTATCAATTCATTTTGATTAAATATAGTCTGTCCTCTAAAGTCTTTGTCTAATACTAACATTAATTTCTGTGTGGTCTTATTCCCTAAAACGCTAAGTGTGAATGTAAAAAAACATTTCCTTTTAGATATTGCTGTATTTTGGTGAGAGAGCTTATAATAAGTAATCCAAAACTGTTGTTTCAGCTGTTTCTGCAATAAACAAAAGTTCTCCATGTCATTTCTCTCTTGATAAAGTGACAGCAACCCCAACATTGGTATGGCTGTCTGAGGCCAAACTGATTAGATCAGGGGTCTCCAACCTTGGCAACTTTAAGCTTGGAGGATTTTAACTCCCGGAATTCCCCAGACAGCTTTGCTTCCAAGTTGCCAAGGTTGGAGATCCCTGGATTAGATCACAACTCAGCTATGGAGCACAACAGGTCAGGGAGATAACCTGGAATGCACAATACCCCATATTTCTTCCTGAGCATTTCTATTAAAAAATCAGAGTTAGATTGCAGGTGCTGAAAAAGTCCTCAGACTAAGAGTTAAGGAGCATCTCCTATTACTATAAATACTGTGTTTCATGTCTTATTATGCAGGGAGGGTTCTTTCTTAATGCACTTGCATGATTTATGCCTGTAATAAAGACTTCTTTTGATTGTAGGATTCTAAAGCTATAGAGCAAGGAATCCTAATGACCTGAGAGGTTTTCCATGCCAGACAACACACTGAGCTAGTCTGCTGTATCTACTATAAAGCAATTATCAAGATTGAGCTGCTTTGCTTCTTTCAAACCTAATGCTTTTCAACTTGCCAATGGGGTGGGTGGGAAATGGAATGTGGAGAATGTATGCAGAGATCATGAGAGCATAGAGCCAGTAAGGTCATCACTGCAGGTGCTTGAGAAAGAGGTGGACCATGCTCAAAAGACTATCTCATAATTGGACATGTGATCAACCAGAGGTGAGGAGAAGGAGAAAGTATTGCTTCACAGTGCAAACATTTGCGCGGGAAACCAGAGCTGATTTTGTTTCTTCAGTACCAACCTGGTGTATCCAATAAAGTTTTATTTTGGGGAATTCAATTCTCCCAAGAGTGTTTCCTTGTTTTGGGTTCTCTAATTGGACAGTTGACATTAAACCAGCTCTTATAACTCAACTCAGTCTATTCGGATAACCCTGAGAGAGCTGTGACCTAGCAATGCCCAGAATGAAGCAAAAAATTGGTTCCATAGTGAAGCCTGGATCCCTCCTTCCTCAGGAGACATGAGCAGTCACTCAAGCAGATGTCAGGGTGCAGCCGATGGTAACCCAAGCCAAACTGAGAGCAGAGAAGACAGAGCATGAGGAAGGGATCATGGCCAGATCCATTTACCCTGATCTGAATGCATGATGACCAAGCGGAGTGGGGAAAGCAGCGGACTTGGAGTTCCCCTTGGTTCCGTCCGAAGTTGCCATGACTCAAGGGAGCAAATGGAAGGCCCAGAGGGCTGCAGACCAGGATGAACCAGAGGAATGGAAGTTCTTAACAGCGTGCTGTAGGCCATCTGTGGAGCAACTGTGTGAGAGATTTGTCAGAATGGAGATGCAGGGAGCAGCACTGGTGAATCCGTTTTGCTTTAGGAAAGAACTACTGGCTGCCTATTTCCAAGGGTTCTTCCTGAACTTGCCTTAGCTCTTAGTTTAGTGAATCCAGAGTTTGTGAGGCCAAATTGAGGTTAGCCAATGTGCAATCCAGCTTCTTTGAAATTGCACACAATGAGCCCTGCGACTCCTACTTATGAGACCCCCCTTGCAACATACTCAGCCTTACTGGGCAACTGGGCATCATCATTTGTAAGTCACAATCAGGACTTGGGGTTTGGAGATCTCTTTTCTGCTACCTCTTCCATGAGGGAATTGCCTTAGGCAGCATGCCCCGTCCCTCACGGAATCGATAGGGAGATATGATTGCTTGGGCCTTAGTGCCACAGAGCAAGCACAGCCTAGGAAAAGCTTTGTGTGGAGGCAGGTGAAGGGGATATCCTCTGTCTGATTCCAAGTGGTGTGTGTGTGTGTGTGTGTGTATGTGTTGTGTGTCTGTGTGCAGCTACTTATACAAGACAGACAATACAAACATCTTCTTCCTAGCATATTCCCACAGATGCAGGATCTGCTTTTCATATCATTGAATGCCACTTTGCATGGTCAGATGCATCTCCAGAGCACAGGCCTGTGGTTTGCATATCTTTGTTGATGGTGTCTTGCCATTTCTGTTTTGGATGCCCAGGAGGTCACTGGCCATTGACTTCTAGTTAGTAGCCATGGTGGTAGGTGCTGCTCTATGCACATGTCCATACCAGCAGAGTTGGCCTTCTCTCATCTCCTCTATAATTGGTGCCACACCAAAATGTTCTCAAATGTGTCATTTGTGATGTGGTCAAGAAGAGAGATGTCCAATAGCCAGTGAAGCATTTGCATTTCCATGGCATGGAGATAGCTTTATGTCCCTGTGGTTGCTGCCCAGCATCCATTGCCATACAGTGCAACAGGGAGGATGGTTGTCTTGTAAATCTTAGATTTAAGACAAGTTGGCATTCATTTGTCACATAACACACCGGTGAGTTCTCACCAATGCATCCAGGCTACATTCATCCTTGCTTGCACCTCACCATTGATGTTGCCATTGCCTTGGATATGGGATCCCAGATATTGAAAAATGTCCACCTTCTTTTCTCCATTGATTTGAAGCATTGTGGGGTGGTAACAGTCTCTAAATACTCAGTTTTCTTGATGTTGAGGCAGAGTCCGAAATGGTTGAGGCAATCATTTCATGTTTGAACTTGCTACTATAGTTTACCTCTGGTGGTGGAAGCAAGCATAACTTCATCCGCATAGAGCAAGGGTATCAAACTTCTGGCCCATGGGCCAGATGCATCATGGGCTGGCCCTGCCTCCCCCTGCTTTAGCAAAGGGAGGGGGAAGTCCCAATACATCACATGATGCCGCCGTGATGACATGAATTTGACACTCCTGGCATAGAGCATAGTCTAGGGTACATTCTGCTGCAGGTCATGCGTGATGGTGTCCATTAACAATATAAACAGAACTGGTGACAGTGCAGAGCCCTGGTGCACCCCAACCATCACTGGCAATCTGTTGGAGGGGCCAGCTAGGCATTGCACTTTGCTGCTGGTGTTCTTTTATAGCATTTTGACCCAGTCAATGAGTAGTTCAGGTACTCAATGATTCCAGAGGGCATACTAGGTCAGTTGGTTTGGAACACGATCAAATGCCTTCTCCAGGTCTAGGAATGCCATGTGTAGTGGTTGTCTCTTCTCATAGTGTTTCTCTATAAGCTGATGGGCTGCAAGGATGGCATCAGTTGTTCTACATCCTTTAACAAAGCCGCATTGGTTGATGGTGAGACAATACAAATATCCTGGACAAATTTCCCTCCCACTAGACAGAAGGCCAAGACAGAAGACTCTTTAATATCTTCATAAATGGTTTAGATGATGGAATAGAATAGGGCTGTCACACCTGCGGCCTATGGGCCAGATGTGTCACATGCTGGCCGTGCCCCTGCCCAGTTTAGCAGAAGAGGGGGAAGTCCTCATACATCATCTGACGCTGACGTGAGTTTGACACCCCTGGAGGAATAGAAGGAAAACTCATCAAATTTGGAGATGACACCAAACTAGCCGGAATAGCCAACACCACAAAAGATGGGCTCAGGAACCACATGGATCTTGATAGACTTGAACACTGGGCAAAATGAAACAAAATGAAATTCAGTGTAGAAAAAAGAAAATAAAACAGTTTTACACTTAGGAAAGCAAAACCAAATGTATAGGTATATAGGTGAAACCTGGCTCAACAGCAGTAACTGTGAGAAGGCTCTTGGAATCACTGAAGTATGAGCAAGCAATATGCTGCAGCTGCCAAAAAAGCCAATGCGGTCCTGGGCTGCATTAACAGAGGGACAGAATCTAAATTTCTGAAGAGAAGTTTCCTGAGAGTTAGTACAATCAACCAGTGGAACAGCCTTCAGAAGTTATGGGTGTTCCACAGGGGTGGGATTCAAATTTTTTAACAACTGGTTCTGTGGGTGTGGCTTAGTTGGTGGTCGTGGCTTGGTGGTCATGTTATTGGCTGGGTGTGGCCAACTCAATATCACTCACATCGAGGCACGCATCTCCTTGCCTGGCCTCTCATGACTGTGGGGATGATGCAACAGTCGTAAGTGTGAAAAATGGTCATAAGTCATTTTTTTCAGTGCCATTGTAACTTTGAATGGTCACTCCACACAAGCAAAGTACCAGCAAACGAGGGGAAAAAAACTCCAGAGACTTTTCTGAGACAGGAAGTCTAGTCCTGCCAATAATGTAATAAGAGTTAACGGAGAGGCAGTTTCTGTAAGCAACACCAGAATGTTTCCTTCCTGCCTTCCTTACAGGATTAGGCCAGTAATTTCTTCTAACAACCAGTTCTCTGAACTGTTTAGAATGTTAACAACCAGTTCTAGCAAATAGGTGTGAACTGGTAGAATCCCACCCCTGGTGTTCCAACACTGGAGGCTTTTAAGAACGGAGAACCATTTGTCTAAAATGGTTTAGGGTCTCTTGCTTGAGCAGGTGGTTGGATTAGACCTCCAAAGTTCCTTCCAACTCTTCTGTACTCTATTCTGAGGCATAAGGAAGCTCTCAGGTAGCGCAGAGTGCTGCATTGGGGCACATCATGTTGCTTCTTTGCTTTGACAGAAGATTTTGGTGAGTCTAGGGGAGGTGAAATGAGCCCTCTCCGCAAGTCTTCTCAAAGTTTTGCAAAGCAGAGCCAAGTAAAAAACAATCTCATTTCACACTCTTAGAAGCAGGGTAACCGTGCTATTTCAGAAAGCAGCTTAAAGGTTGCTTAACATTTGCTAAGTGAAGAACTTGAATTCCAACCATTTGGAGCACTATAATTGGGCTGGGTTTGCTGTAGCTTTTAGGATTGTTTTTTTTCCCCCACTCATGTCCCTGCTGCTATTGATTTAATCTTTAACTGAATGATGTGAAGACAGAACAAGTCTGCTCAGAGCAGCCTGCCTAATGATTTAACATTTACTTTTAAAAAAGTATTTGCCCAGGGGAAGCTAGAGTTTGCAAGACTAAATGTGGAATATGTACAATAATTGTGTTATGATTTATTTTTCTGGCAGGTAATATCAAGAATCGGGTCTAATCATGCAGTGCTTTTACACCCAGTTGTTGGTAATAGGGCTATAAGACTATCTGTCTCAAGTCCTAAACTTTTTTGAGATTGTCCGTTCCAAGTGAAATTGGTCTATTGAGTGAGTTTAGGAGGAAATCTTGACTGCAAATTCTGACCCCCTTGGAAGCATCACTACCCAGGAGCCTGGCAATTAGGCCTTCTTTGTAGAGTCTCTTCTGGTACATCAAACCATAGAGATAGTGAAGAGGCAGACCTTTTAGAACATAGATTAATAGGGTTGGAAGGAACTTTGGAGGTTGTCTAGTCCATTGGTCCCCAATTGTTGCGGCTTGGAAGGGGAGAGGGGAACTGGGCCGTGCAAGCAGTTGGCTGTCACATATGTGCACATGCAGCACTTGCTCAAGTAGTGCACCAGCATGAATAGTGGGCTGGCATGCACATGTGCGAATGCCCTCCAGCCCACTGCTTGCACAAGTTGAGCTGTGCATGCATGCTTCAGCCAGCCACTCAGATGGCCCAATTCCAAATAAGCTATGTCCCAGTAGTGGACTGTGACCAGAGATGGTATTCAGCAGGTTCTGACCAGTTCTGGAAAACCAATAGTGGAAATTTTGAGTAGTTCAGAGAACCGGCAACTACCACCTCTGACTGGAGATTTTACAGTATCCTTTCCCTGCCATGTCCACCAAGCCATGCCCACAGAATTGGTAGTAAAAAAATTTGAATCCCACCATTGACTGTAACCCAAGGGTAGGGGCCCCTGGTCTAGTCCAACCCTCTTCTTAAGCAGGGGACTGTGTACTATTCAAGACAGATGATTGTCCCAGTCTCTTCTTTAAAGTCTCCAGTGATGGAGCACCACAACTTATGGAGGCAAGCCTTTCCAGTGATTAATTGTTCTCACTGACAGGAAATTTCTCCTTAATTCCAGGCTGGATCTCTCTTTAATGAACTTTTACACATTATTTCTTGTCCTATTTTCAATGCCTTGGACAATAGGTTGATCCATTCTATAATGAGGGTTGACCAGGTGAGATGTGATTTTTGTATGTTCCTCGTCACCTGATGATTGTTCAGGCTATTATATCTAACTAGATACTACTAAAACTCTTATGCCTGTTTGTATCCTTCAGTTGTGCAAAACAGTGTATCATGGGCAACTGTCAGACATGCCTCCATCTGATCCCTTAGGGAAGTAAAACTCTCAACTCCATTTGATTGAAGTGAAAAAGCACTTTTACTAAGAGATGCTGATTGCAATAAAAGCAAGTTGAATCTAAAATCCCCATGTGCCAATACAGAACTAAACCATTGATTTCCCCTGTGGTCCATCTGTGTGTAACCAATCTGGCATCACCAAGATGTTTTGGGAAGTGCTGAAGTGTTTTGGTTGGTGAAATTCCACTCTCAGGGCAAACGGCCTTAAAGATGCCAGCAGAGCAGCGCCAAACGGATTCCAGAATGCTCTGATTTTCCTCAACTGTCAATTCCCCCCTCCCAATTTCTCATAATAGAAGTATACACCTTTATTGCCCATTTGTCCCCTCCTCCCATGCCTGATTGATGGCAGAACACTGACAAGGCATCAAACCAAAGCTGGTGGATCTGACAAGCAACCTTTTTTTTATCAACATACCTTAAATAGGTAAACTTACGGAATGCATCCAAAATCCAGGCCGCATAACTCACATGAGATTGAAATTTGGCAAATTGTGGCCACTTTAGTGATGCCACACAGTCACCATGCAAGAGTTAGCCATGGTCACAGAATCATAATCAGCTCCCTGACAGCTTTTCTACAAGCGAAGATTCACACACTCCTGTGCACCCTTCCTAACTCACATCACAATCCCCACACACCACCCCTGAGCCATAGGGCACATCCATACAATCCTAGCACATCCATGCACCTTTCCAACCCATGCCACACTCCCTCGTTCCCACCCTGCCTGCATAACACTTCCCATGAATCCCTGAACTGCTCCCCCTCCCCAGCCCATGTGTCATGGCATTTCAGAGGAGGAGGAGGAGGAATAACTGGATCATTCAGTGGAGATGGCACTAGATGGATTTAACAGATAAAGATAATAGATAACAGATTAAGAGAGTTGGGAGTCATTTATGAAGATATTGAAGAGTCCTGGGCCTAAGACGGAACCTTGTGGCACCCCACTACTTACTTCCCTCGATGTAGACGTAGACCCATTAAGGACTACTCATTGAATATGGTTTTTCAACCAGTTACGAATCCATCTGATGGTGATGCTATCTATCCCACTTTTTTCTAGCTTGCCAAGAAGTAGCTTGTGGTCTACTTTGTCGAATGCCTTGCTGAAGTCTAAGTACTGTATATTATGCCCATAGTGTTTCACTGGTCTACTAATTTAGTTACTATGTTGAAAAATGAAATAAGATTGGTTTGGCATGATTTGTTTTTAACAAACCTATGCTAGCTATTACTTTACTCATTTCTAGATGTTGGCAGATCTGTTTTTTTTAATTATCTTTTCCAATAATTTCCTGGGTATTGATGTTAGACTGATTGGACTGTAGTTTCCTGGGTCTGTTTTATTAAAGGATTTATTAAATCATATTAAAGGATTATGGTTTAAATTGCAGTACTTATTAAAGTGAGATTTCTTGTGGGAATATGGGGGGGGGGTTGAGGATTTTTTTTTCATTCTATAATGAATTAAAAATCATATATCATGTCATATATCTTCCAAATTGTGAAAATGCTTTAAAGAAAGACAGAGCTAGTACTACATTAGATCACTAAGAATATTTATCCAGAAATAAATTGGTTGAGTGTATACAGCTGTGGGGTGTTATATCATCCACACACCCATGTAAACATACATGCAGAAACATCTTGCAATGATTTTGTGCAAGCCACCCATTTTGCCAGGGCCTGAATGGGAGCAATGGAATACCCAATGGATTACCCCGTGTCTTTTTTTTTTCCTATGCAATATGATTTATACAAATTGATTGGTTTGCATTATGATCAACTTACTCATCCTTGAATTATTTCATTCTCTGGGGCCAAAGAATGTGGGAAATGAGCAAAAATGTACAAATGCAATCAACACGTTTTAGATAAACATTTTCTATATTTATATAGCTATTTACCATATTTAAAACTCTTTGGGTACAAACACCGAGGATGTAAGAGGTGGATGCATAAGGTGTTATGCTATGTGGGAGCCCATTTTTATTTGATGTTCTATAATTCCTTTTTCTTTAATATGAAAATAATTTAAATGGTGCAGACACATCCAAGTCATCTGAAGAATCAGACTGGAAACAATCCAAGATCATTGCCACCTCTTAACAGACAAATAATTAAATACACGTTTAATTTTTTCCCCTAACTTTTTCCTATATATCCAGAATCTGTTGGTAGTGCTACATTTTTCATTTGTGAGAACCAGCCAGACAAGATCCTAAGCAGTGCCATGGTTTTTGTCTTTGGCTGAGAAGGTTTCAGTTCTTTAGGAAATGGAAGGGATTTCAGGGTCTATTTCAGTAAAAATTTTAAAAAATTACTACCAGTTCTATGGACATGGCTTGGTGGGTGTGGCAGGGAAAGGTTAGTGCAAAATCCCATTCCCTCCCCACCCCCCCAACCTGCTTTCCAGCTCCGTTCTCCTGTGCAGGGCAACAAAAGAAGACCCAGACGATCAGCTGGGACTCGGGATGCAGAGAATAGATGGGGGCAGGGCCAGTCAGAGGTGGTATTTGCCAGTTCTCCAAACTATTCAAAATGTCTGCTACCGGTTATCCAGAACTGCTCAGAACCTGCTGAATACCACCTCTGGTCTACTTCTAGCAAGCTGCCTTTGAATCTTCTAGAAGTGAATGGGAAGGTTTAGAAAGGACCTACTTGCCTTGATCCTGGAAGGCTAAAATATTGAAAGGAGGCAGGGGGAAGGCTGTGGGTGCAGTTCTAGGAAGCTTCCTAACTAGATGAATCTCAAAGCTATCTTTGACCTGCTCACCTTTAGTTGAAAGCACAGATGGGATTAAGTTAAAAGCCTTAACTTTTAAAGTGTGCTTTACTGTTTTTTTCTAATTAACTCATTTTGTAAATTGCCTCCAGGGAAAAGTGCCACAAAAGCTCAAAATCAATAGACAGTAATCAAATCAGTGCACAGGGAGGAAAGTTGATGACTTTTTACGCCTGAGGAACATGGAAAGGACAATTTGATATATCACAGTCCAAAGCTCCGCCTCAGGGAAGACAGATTCACTACTTTCTTGAATCTGGGTTTCAAAGGCGACTTGTGCTGATTAATAGAAGAGAGTGGGAGGGAGCAGGGAGTGCCCTGTAAAATTTAAATCAAGGAACTGCTGAGTGATGAGCATAGAGTACACCATGCAAGCTGTAATCCACAATGAATAAAGAGAGGTGTCTCTGGCAGGACATGAATGGCACAGGAAAAAGTCTGAGGGAAGAACACATGTGCGAAATTGGATCCACCATGTCCAAAATAATGGGAATTGGCTGGGTCTTGGAGCCCTGTCTCATATAGGATTTCCTTTCCTGACCAACATGACCAACATTGCCTTCCACACAGGTTCTTCCAATTTTTCTGCAACCTTATGAAAATGTGACATCCAGAAATTGTCTCAGTGCTTTCAGACATGTCCAATCTTGGGCAGAATTATGTAGAAGGTATTCCTTCCTGCTGTGAATTGGAAAAGATTATTGGATTAAGCCAGACTACAGTTAAATGAACTGCGTGGTAACTTGGACCTTGAAGATCTCCTAGTTTAAACCCCCTGCCCAAGGCAGGAGTCCTTATATCATTCCAGACAAAGGGCTAGCCAATCTTTTCTTGAAAACCTCCAGCAAAGGAGCTGCTGTGGCACAGTGGATAGAATTCAATACTGCAGGCTAATTCTGCTGATAGCCAGGAGGTTGATTCTGACTGGCTCAAGGTTGACTCAGCTTTTCATCCTTCTGAGGTTGGTAAAATGAGGACCCAGATTGTTGGAGGAATATGTAGATTCTGTAAACACCTTAGAGAGGGCTGTAAAGCACTATGAAGTTGTATATAAGTCTGCTAGTGCTGTTCACAATTTCTAGAGGTAAGCCATTCCCATTGATTAATTTTTTCTGTCAGGAAGTTTATCCTCAGTTCCAGCTTCCATCCGTTGCTTCTTGTCCTGACCTCAGATGCTTTGGAGAACAAATTGACCCCACTCTACCCTGTGACAGTCCTTCAAATATTGAAAGACAGCTAACATATCACCCCTAAGTCTTCTCTTCTTTAGACTAGACATACATAATTCTGTGGGGTTAACAACTGATTAACAACCTGGCGGTTTTCCAGTGTGTCTTTTCACTTACGTGCACATAGGACAAGTAGCCACATACCTTTCTGCGTCTTTATGCTTGGCCACCAAAATTGGTGTCTAACAAGATGCAGGATTTTGACAATGCCAAAGTGCCCTGCAGGTTTGGAGTTGTGGCTCCATTGTAAGATTAGAGGCCTTTGACTTGTGAGCACATAGAGTTTGGTTATGACCAGGGATGGGATTCAAAAATTCCAGCAACCAGTTCTCTGCCTGGTTGCTGGGTAGGTGTTGTTGAGGTAATTCCCCGTTAGGAGAATGAGTGCATACAGGGAGACGTATAGAGAGTAGTGTTGGAATAATACACACAGAGCACACAGATACACTGTACAGTAAGTGTAGGTTTTTACTTCCAGAAAGGTTTAAGCAAAGTCCAAAATAAGCAATCCAAAGTCATTCACAAGTAAATCAGTCAGTTTTCAATCCAGGGATAATCCAAATATCAAAGTCCAGTGTCAAAAAACAGTTCAGCAACAGACTTACATTAAATCCAGTAATATCAGTCAATTAGAAGAAATGGAAGAACGGCAATACTTTCCAACAGAAGGAAACAGAGATACACTCTCTTCTGAGATTAAGACTAAGACCAACCAGGTTTCTGGCTCCATCTTATGGCCATTTGAGAAACCACACCTAATTACAGTTTTGCATTTTCTTAAAGATACAGTTTTAAAATGTTTATCCTGGTTTATATATTTCTAACCCAAATAGCTGTTAGGTGACTCATATTCCTAACAGGTGTGGCCTACCAGAACTTCTGGGAGGCTCATTTTTCACCCTTCCCAGAATCTGTAGGCTTCCCTCTAGCCTCTGGGTGGGTGAAAAAGGCCTCCCCCGGGCTCCGTAGGTCCGGAAAACTCCTCCTTATTTCTAGGTTGAATCTCTCCTTGATCAGTTTCCATTTATTATTCCTTGTTTGGCCTACAGGTGCTTTGGAAAACAGGTTCAGCCCTCCTCTCTGTGACAGCCCCTCAAATATTGGAACACTGCTATCACATCTCCCCTGGTTCTTCTTTTCATTAGACTAGCCTTGCCCACTTCCTGTAACTAGCCTCCAGTATCTTCATCATCTTTGTCGCTCTTCTCTGCACTCTTATTAGAGTCTCAATATGTTTTTTAATAATGTGGTGTCCAAAACTGGATACAATATTCTAGGTGTGGTCTTACTAAGGCTTTATAGAGTGGTATTAGTATTTCACATGATCTTGATTGAATCCCTCTATTAATGCAACTTAGGATTGCATTGGCTTTTTTGGCTGCTGCTGTACATGGTTTGGCTCATATTTAATTGGTTGTCCACTAAAATTCCAAGATCCCTTTGACAGTTATTGCTATTAAGCCTGGTATCACCCCGTCTATATGCGTACTTTTGGTTTTCCTTGCTTAAGTGTAAGACTTTACTTTTCTCTACATTGAATTTCTATTTGTTAGCTAGAGCCCAGTGCTCAAGTCTGTCAAGATCCATCTGCCCGCCCATCCCACCCTCTCCCTCCCAGGAGTCTCCACGCGACCCGTTTTGGGTGAACACTGCCCGCTAGAGCCGGAAACGACTAGCACGTATGTGCAAGAGGAACCTTTACCTTTACCTTAAATGCAGGGTCTGCACAGAGGCTCTGGGAGGGTGAAAAATGGGCCAAACTGGAAGTTCTGAAGTCCGGAAACGGGTCTACTTTATCAAATGCCTTACTGAAGTCTAAGTGTACAGATCATCCTCAGCTTACAACAACCATTGAACCCAAAATGTCTGTTGCTAAGTGAAATATTTGTTAAGTGAGTTTTGCTCCATTTTGACACCTTTTGTGCCACAATTGTTAAGTGAATCAATGTGCTTGTTTTCCCAAGTATTGATGTCAAGCTGATTGGTCTGTAGTTTCCTGGACGCATTTTTCTCTTTTTGTAGATTAGAACATATCAGATCTTTTCTAGTCCCCTTGCAGTTTCCCTCTGCTCCAGGAGCACTGAAAGATTCTGTTCAGTGGCTCCAAGTTCACACCTGCCAGCTCTTTTAGAACCCTGGGATGTAATCCATCTGGCTTCAGCCATTTGAACTCATCCAAGATAGATAGGTGCTCTCGTACCAATTTTTTGCCTGGTTTGACTTGCATTCCTGCTCTGTCTGCCATGGTGCTTGTTTTGATAAGTTGTGCTTTTTCTTTCTTTTTGTATAAGGACAAGTGCAAAGAAAGAATTAAGCAGTTCTGCTTTTCCCTGCTGCCTGTCACCTTCTTGCCATCTTCTCCCATTGATGGGCCTAACATCCTTAACTTTCTTCTTGCTCCTTATATTTTGAAAGAAACTTTTTTTTTTGCTACTTTTGGAATTTTTGGGCAGTTCTAGTTCATTCTGAGCTACATTCCAAGCAACAGAACCACAACTTTTAGATCTCTACAGGTATTCCAATTGTATTTGGTGTACTACAACAACAGTAGGGGAGATGGGTGGCATAGAAATTTAACAAACAAATATTTTATGTGCGCACCATAGAAAACATGTATTGAAGGATGTACTTTGTGATTGTATAAGAAGACAGCCCTGAGGCTTAACGCTGATAAATCAATAGAGAGACTCCATTCTGTTGAGTATTAGTAATTAATGATCTTAAAATTAATAAACTTTGTAAAGTTAAAAAAAAATATATGTACACTGCTCAAAAAAATAGAGGGAACACAAAAATAAGACACCCTAGATCTGAATGAATGAAATATTCTTATTAAATACTTTGTTCATTACATAGTTGAATGTGCTAACAACAAAATCACACAAAAATTATCAATGGAAATTAAATTTAGCAACCCATGGAGGTCTGGATTTGGAGTTACACTCAAAATTAAAGTGGAAAAAAACACTACCGGCTGATCCAACTTCGATGTAATGTCCTTAAAACAAGTCAAAATGAGGCTCAGTAGTGTGTGTGGCCTCCACGTGCCTGTATGACCTCCCTACAATGCCTGGGCGTGCTCCTGGTGAGGTGGCGGATGGTCTCCTGAGGGATCTCCTCCCACACCTGGACTAAAGCATCCCCCAACTCTTGGACAGTCTGTGGTGCAACGTGGCATTGGTGGATGGAGCAAGACATGATGTGCTCAATTGGATTCAGGTCTGGGGAACGGGTGGCCCAGTCCATAGCATCAATGCCTTCGTCTTCCAAGATGTGCTCAGTTGGATTCAGGTCTGGGGAACGGGTGGCCCAGTCCATAGCATCAATGCCTTCGTCTTGCAGGAACTGCTGACACACTCCAGCCACATGAGGTCTAGCATTGTCTTGCATTAGGAGGAACCCAGGGCCAACCGCACCAGCATATGGTCTCACAAAGGGTCTGAGGATCTCATCTCAGTACCTAATGGCAGTCAGGCTACCTCTGGTGAGCACATGGAGGGCTGTGTGGCCCCCTAAAGAAATGCCACCCCACACCATTACTGACCCACTGCCAAACCAGTCACACTGGAGGATGTTGCAGGCAGCAGAACATTCTCCACGGCATCTCCAGACCCTGTCACGTCTGTCACATGTGCTCAGGGTGAACCTGCTTTCATCTGTGAATAGCACAAGGCGCCAGTGGCAAATTTGCCAATCTTGGTGTTCTCTGGCAAATGCCAAACGTCCTGCACGGTGTTGGGCTGTAAGCATAACCACCACCTGTGGATGTTGGGCTCTCATATCACCCTCATGGAGTCTGTTTCTGACTGTTTGAGCAGCCACATGCACATTTGTGGCCCGCTGGAGGTTATTTTGCAGGGCTCTGGCTCCTCCTGTCCCTCCTTGCACAAAGGCGGAGGTAGCGGTCCTGATGCTGGGTTGTTGCCCTCCTACGGCCTCCTCCACATCTCCTGATGTACTGGCCTGTCTCCTGGTAGCACCTCCATGCTCTGGCCACTACGGTGACAGACACAGCAAACCTTCTTGCCACAGCTCACATTAATGTGCCATCCTGGATGAGCTGCACCACCTGAGCCACTTGTGTGGGTTGTAGACTCCATCTCATGCTACCACTAGCACTACCATCATTCAAAAGTGACCAAACCATCAGCCAGAAAGCATAGGAACTGAGTTTATGGTCACCACCTGCAGAACCACTCCTTTATTGGGGATGTCTTGCTAACTGCCTATGCTTTCCACCTGTTGTCTATTCCATTTGCACAACAGCATGTGAAATTGATTGTCAATCAGTATTGCTACCTAAGTGGACCGTTTGATATCACAGAAGTGTGATTGACTTGGAGTTACATTGTGTTGTTTAAGTGTCCCCTTTATTTTTTTGAGCAGTGTACATATAAGAAATTGCAAAAATAGAAGATTTCTATAAAATGGTATGCGATAGGTTAAATTACAGGTTATTTTCATGATTAGCAGCTACAAATCTATAAGATATACCCAAAAGTGTTCAGAAAGCAAAAATTTCTTGTTTGTTGTTTAGTACTGTATCAATAGACAGACAACAGCAGACAGACAGACAGATCATAGGTAAGAATTTTGGCGATACTCTGAAATTTATTTAATGCATTTATTTGTTTAAGATAATAGCCTCTAATGCAGGGGTATCAAACTTGAGTTCATTGAGGGCCGCATCAGGCTTATGGTTGATCTAGGGGTGGGTATGGCTGGGGTGGACATGGCCAGCTCGATATCACTTGTGGCCAGGGGTGATCTGGGTGGGGGCTGGGGGGATCCATTGTCTCCAGCAGAGGAAGGCAAGACCAGAGTGCGCAGCAAACCCTTGTTCACCAGAGAAACCTTGCCATCCCTCTCAGGCCATGCGGAGGATTTCATCATCTTTTCGGGGTCTATCGTTATCCCCTCATGCATGCAGACCTCCTGAGCTCAGTTTTCACTGACAGAGGCACTGCAGGCTGGCCCTTTCCAGGATGGCCCTGTGAGTCAGATATAAGTACCATATGGGCCAAATCCGGCCTGCAGGCCTTGGCACAATATAGCTCAGAATTCACAATTCAGTTATATGGAATAAATTGCAGCAGACAGCACTATCTATATTGACTCAAGCTGCTTAAGGAAAGATGGGATATAAAATAAATAAAAGAAAGAAAGAAACTATAGTGTTTTGGCTGTAAGTATTATCTGACGTCTGCTGTTGTGAATTAGCATTTACCTTTTTAATCTTGTTTTCTACACCTAGGTTGACTGAATAGAGAAATAAAGATGCATTTTTAAAATCAGTTAAATGAAAAATCTTAATCTTAGAAGGATTCTTTACTTATGAAGACACTTATGTTTTGTGTTAAGCAAATCCAGTCAGTTTTGCCCCATTATATATAAATGCTGAATCATGTATCTTCAAATTTGTTTCACTGAGAATGGCATAGTTTCCAACATTTGAAAAAACGTTCCTTCTGAAACCTCACACACACACACACACATTTTTATTAAATATTTAGTGGTTTGTTTTAAAGTAGTATATATTGACAATTAATATATTGTGTTGTGGTTTTGTTCTATAGTCTTCCCCAAGAAGAGACTGGACTGCCACCTGTCAGAAATGGGGTAGGGTCTCCTTTGTGCAGAGGGTTGGACTAGATCAGTGGTCGCCAATCGGTGGGCCATGGCAAGAAAAATTTGGTGATTCACAGAGAAATGTCATGCCCAGAGCACCCCCCAAAGCAATTAATCCAGGCTGCGTGGAAACACAAGGCTGCGCTGCACAAATGACCCGCAGGAACCCTCCCCGCCCACGCACTCCTTACCTGGCAAACTTGCCTACT
Source organism: Pseudonaja textilis (assembly GCF_900518735.1). The sequence goes on from NW_020769344.1 coordinate 3,801,468, forward strand.
AAGTTGCTATTTTCCTTTTTTTTTCCTGACCATCAGCTATTCAGCTGTGCTGGGAGATTTAGATTAGCTAGAAAGCAGGAAATCGTTGGATTTCTTGCTTTCTAGTTAATCTTTAGATAGAACCTCCCTTTTCTGTATCTTGTACAGGTGGATTCATAAACTGTACAGATGCAGAGAGATAACAAGATGTCCATAACAAAGAACATTTATTGGTTCATCAGGTATCCTCATAACTCATGTTTGTGACAAAGTTCTTCTTTAATGACCAATCCTTTGTATATCAACCTTGCAGGTAAAAGATGGTTATCTCCTAACCCATCTCATAGCGAAAGAAGGAAGCTACTATAAGTTCATGAGTCCAGGCAAGAATGAGGAAACCTCCCCTAACCCCTCGAGGGTCAATTTAGTGACCAATCAGGATTGCAGATGTGGCCACATGACATGAACTACATTTCCCAGGATACCTTTAACTACATTTACCATGATGCATTCCCTTAAGGGGACAGCTCATAATTCCTAAGTAACTATCCAATTCCCATAGACTGGCTGGGACAGCAGACTCCCCGCCTGGAATTGTAAATTCCACTATTAAGAGAAAGGGAAAAAAAATAACTATAAACTAAGATAAGCAGTAAACAGTAATACTATGAATAGCATATAACTATATAACTGAGAAAAACAGTAAACATTAATAAAACATCAAACAAAGCAAAGCATGCAAAGCTTGAGGTCCAGTCTTCAAGTTCGGCCTCCTGGTGCAAGTCTGCTGGTCAACTCCGATGGCCTTTTAGGGTGTACAGGTACTTTTGTTGGCAAAGGTGAAAGTCTGGTGGTTGCTTCTGGTGGCCTTTTAGGGTTGACAGGTACTCTTGGTAGCAAAGGTGAAAGTGTGGAGGTCGCATCTGGCAGCCTTTTAGGGTTGACAGGTATTCTAGGTACCAATCGTGAAAGTCTGGATGTCGCTTCTGATGGCCTTCTAGGGTTGGAACGGTACTCTTGCTTCCACGGTGTCTAAGGCCATCGGGAAGCTGTTGGAAAGGGTGTTATGGAGGCATATGCCCGTGTAGAGCATCTTAGTGGACGTCTGGTGGTTGTTGGCAGTTGTTTAGGGTGTCCTAGCGAAAGTGTGCTGATTAGCGGCGGCCTTTTAGGCTGGAACGTCATTCTTGTTTTCGATGGTGCTAAAGGGTGTCGGAAGGCAGTTGAAATGGATGGTGCTAAGGCATGTGTCTGGGTTGAAGCCTGCATCTGGGCGTCACTGACAATTCCTACTATCCCCCATCCAAGTGAAGATTTGATGGACACTGGGCTGTCTACAGGACCGCCGACTGACTTGGAGAAGAGAAAGGCGCGTGGGGCATTATTTCCCAGCAAGAGTAGGATATTAGCCTCTGGATCTAGAGCAGGGAAGTGATGAGCAAGGTGCTGTAGGTGAGGCATGCTACTTATGACCTCAGGTGTTGTGATCTGACTGCGGTCATTTGCTATCCCATCGCATTCAAATACGGGCAGTAGTGGGAATTGGGTACTTCCATCTAATTACTCTATGCAAAGTCCAGTAGCTCTCCTCCCCGCCATGCTTCTTGGTCTGTGGCATGTTGATACAGTGAAGGGAAGTTTGGCCTGTTGCACCTCAAAGAGGTCAAAGAATGTGGGTCTGGCCAGGGTTCAAGTGCTTTGAGTGTCTATCCACACGTACATTTTCCTGGCATCTTCAGGGCGTCCTTCAGGGTACACTTTGGCTAAACAGATGGGAAGACATGAACGAGGGCATGGTGAGTCAGTGCACAGTGCTTTGTAGTTGACACTCATCCTCAGTTTTGGTTGTGGTTTGTCAGTCTGCCGAGGAGCCCTCCATGCTTCTGTGTTATGTTATGGCTCCTTGTCCAAAGGAGGGTTACATGGTGGCTTGGCATCTGGATGCAGTGCGGTCGGGTGCTGGTCACTTTTGCAGATGTGACATTGCACTTTGGTTGTGCAGTATTTGGGTGAATGTTTGGATTTGCAACACTTGTAGCAGTATTGGTACTCTCTTCACAATTCTTTTCGTTGGGTCAGTGATTTCGCTGCAAACTCAGTGCAGCTGTTCAGCGAGTGACGAGTGTTGTGCATAGGACAGAACTGTATTCTTCTTGTGTTCAGAGATCTAAGTTGGGTTGTATCTGAGGAGTTCTCTCCTCAACTGTGCGTGGATGAGGAGTCGATCTCGGTGTCATGGACAACCATGAAGGGTCTTTCCCTGGTAAATGTGCATAGGGCCAGCCATGAAGGGTTTTTCCCTGGTGGTGTGCATAGGGCCTGAGGGCGATATATGGTTGCTGTTGTATCTTCTGTTATTAGGAGGACTAACAGCTCTGAGTCCACAGGTTCAGTGTGTGTTGCACACTGTCGCCTGGTGGGAGACGAATTCTTCAAGAAGTGTGAAGGGTACAAAGCAGTGGTGACCCTTGGCCATGAAGGGGTCAGTCAACTGGAGCCACTTTTCAATTAGCACCTGCAGAAGTTTTTGAACAATTTTGTTCTGTGTGTTGATGTGATCGAGACAGGCGAGTCCTGGTAAATTGGGATCCCATTGTGCCGTTCTCAGCTGGACAAGTATGTTAGCAAGGTCTATGATTTGGTGAGGCTTGTCGATAGGAATTTTAGGAAAACTGTTGAGGCTATCCAGGAGTGTTGCTTCTACATCCTCGGAAGCGCCATGCAGTTCGTCAAGCCTTTTCCATGATAACCGTAGGGCAGCGGCTGGGTTGTTTAAGTGGGATGTCAAAAGTGCCCTCGGTATGTCAGCAGACTGTGGCCCTAGCCATGCTATCAAGTGTCCGATTATTTCATCAGGGTTCAGGCGTGCTGCCTGAATGGGGCGCAGGAAAAGTTTCTTCCATACTAGATATTCAGCGCCTGGCTTGTCAGAGAATCTGAGGACTCTGTTGGCATGCAGATAGGTAAACTGTATACTTCGTGAGGGAAAGTAAATTGCTTTTGTTCACATAGCTTACTTGCTGAAGCTGTGATTTATAGCCCCAATAAAACTGGCCAGAAGAGGTTTTACAGCCTGAATTGTAAATGGCAGGAGGCCTCATGGAAAAAGCTGGCTAAGATAGAGGAAAACACGTCTTTTGTCTTTACTGCAGGGCACAAACTAGTTTGATAAATTAGTTTTCATAGAGTTAGCTCAGGGAGAGATGAAATAAAGGAAGCTGCTTGTCTGTCCCTTGAAAGATGGGAAGTTTGCTTTCTCTCTTGTTATTTAAAATGAGTCTTTGAAATAGCAGGAAGAGAAGTTGAGCAGAGAAGAGCGGGGGTGGCATGTGGGGAACTCCAGCCCCTCCCACCATGTAAACAGCATGTAAAGAGTTCTGATGCTCACAAAGAGAGACTATGGGAATGCAGATTTAGATTAACATGCATATTCACTCCTGGCTTCAATATTATGTTGCTTTATCACAAATCCAAAATTAACAAATTTATTCTGATGGGTTAGGATTCATCTTTTACTTTTCTGTATCTTGTACAGAGGTGGATTCATAAACTGTACAGATGCAGAGAGATAACTCAACAAGACATCCATAACAATGAACATTTATTGGTTCATCAGGTATCCTCATAACTCATGTTTGTGATGAAGTTCTTCTTTAATGACCAATCCTTTGTATATCAGCCTTGCAGGTAAAAGATGGTTATCTCCTAACCCATCTTGTAGTGAAAGAAGGAAGCTACTATTAGTTCATGAGTCCAGGCAAGAATGAGGGAACCTCCCCTAACCCCTCGAGGGTCAATTTAGTGACCAATCAGGATTGCAGATGTGGCCACATGACATGAACTACATTTCCCAGGATACCTTTAACTACATTTACCATGATGCATTCCCTTAAGGGGACAGCTCATAATTCCTAAGTAACTATCCAATTCCCATAGACTGGCTGGGACAGCACACTCCCTTAGGACTGAAGGTTCTATTATTCAGTTGCAGATTCAGATAGCTGATGGCAGAAACACAGATCTCTAAGTGAATATGTGATTCTGTGAGCAACTCAATCTGCCTGCCTGCTTTGCCTGATTTTGGGTAAAAGTTGCTCTTTTTTATAAAAAAAAATGCAATATTTACATACATGGTGTGTTGTGAGTTAATTTTGTGAGCTTGCTTGCTAGCAAATTTTATGAGTTTGCTTGCAAGCAAATTATATGTGACAGACTCAGGTAGTCAATGGCAGAAAGATAGATCTTTGAATCTGTGATTCTGTGAGCAACTCAATCTGCCTGCCTGCTTTGCCTGATTTTGGGTAAAAGTTGCTCTTTTTTTATAAAAAATTCAATATTTACATAAATATTTATAATATTTACATACAACCCATGCCCACCCAGTCACATGACCACCAAGTCACATGACCACCCAGTCACATGACCACCCACAAATTAGGCCACGCCCAAGAACCAGTTGTTAAGAAATTTGAATCCCACCCCTGTCTCTGTGTGTTTGTGTGGGGGGGTATGGGGGGGAGGGAGAGAGAGAGAGAGATTAGATCACTCTCTCTCTCCCACCAACATCAGCAAGCCACCGTCAGTCAAAATTCATATTAGTGGTCCCCGGGATTTAAAATTATGAGTTTGGTGGTCCCTGAGGTCCAAAAGATTGGCGACCCCTGGACTAGATGACCTACAAGGTCCCTTCCAATTCTGTTAATCATGTACTTTCCCTATCCTGGCATATTTGGAAGAACTGTTAAAATTTACACTAAATGAACTACTTACCATGTATTGAACATTAGCTTGAAAGACTAATCCTTTTCCTTATAACGCTGAATATTACTCTTTGAAAGCCTAATATTTGAGACATACTTGGGTGTATCAACCTCCCCCACACAAAAAAGTGTGTATGTGTGTGTGTGTGTGTGTGTGTGTGTGTGTGTGTAAAATCTCCTCTGCACTGATCCAATTAAGACTGCTGTGACAACAGGGAATGAAATTAGTTTTCTTATCATAAATACTTTCTGAAATTTGAGAAAGTTGTAGTTCACGCTATGAGTCCAGGACCAGGTCATCCCATTTTACCTTTCCAGAAAAAACTTATGAAAGATTATAATTTAATCAGGGTAGAAAAGATAAGGTGAAAGGGAGTCAGCTTCAGTGAATATGCCACATGAATGAACCGAGTTTACGTTTATCCTCTTTGATACAGAAATACAGTTGCATTTCTTCATAAATAAAACCTCTTGTTGGACATTATTTAATATTGGCTAGACAGCAGACCCAGGCCCTTTTTCCAGTCACATAACCCCTTGCCTATTTCTCCATCTTAAGAGGACATTTTCTAAGATTTGGTAGAAACTGTCAAGTCTGAACATTAGTAGCTCAGGGAGGGCCAGCCTCTGATCTTTATTGCAATCCATTGGTCCTTCATTCTTCTGGGTTAGTTTGTGTATTGCTATTGTATTCTCTTCAGAAGGGACCCTTCCTCCATGGAAATGATTAGATTGTTTTATTCACAAGTTACATATTATAAAGTAGACAGTTAAAGTGGCAAATACTATTTAGTGTTTGGAAAAAGAAGAGATTTTTGTTGGGACAAAAGAGCAAAACGGAGGGCATCTTGTCAATCATGTTAAGGTATAATAAGTGTTTTGCAGCAGATCCTAAGTAATCAGAAAAACATTAACGATGTCATGAACAACAGAATGATGCACTGAGTGGGAGGAGAAAGACATTGCTAGCAGCCTCTCTTTATCTCTCTGGGAATGAAAGCAAAAACAGTTTATATGAAGGTTGTTTGACTTTCAGTATTCATTCTACAAACATTTAATGTAATATATTCTCAGCATGGACTACCCTCCACTACCATCTGTGCTACTGAATCTAGCAAAATTGAATCCTTCAGATTCACTTTCTTTCTGCTTCTAGAAAGCAGAGTTAGGCACGATGGGTTTTTCTTCTGCTGTGAGAAAGCAAAATGGTTCAGAGTGAAGATAGATATGTTTTAAATATATGGTGGAAGATATTTTAGGATCACACCTTCAGTACTTCCTTAGCAGTTCTCTTCAGCAAATTTTCCTCCAATTTAAAATCTGCCTTAATCTTGGACTTACAAATGAAACATCTTTCAGACTGTTCTGCTACAAACAGGATTTCTCCTCTTTATGAATTGAAGCTTCCAACACTGCCAATTTTATCCGGATTTTAATGCAATGTGTTGTTAAACAGATTCATGCATTACAGAAATCCAAAAATAGATTATAATTAATCAATCAGTATAATTGATTAAATAATATTTAAGATGAATAGTGGGCAGGGAAATCAAATAATAATCTGCTGATAATTTATGGGGAATTCAACCCAAAGACTGTTTGAAGCTAATGTGCAAAGTAATCAAATATGTAGTTATGAATAATCTATTCATTTCAATGACAGAAGAATAAGAATGAAGTGGGAAAGCAAGGAAATTTGAAAAGTGATTTGCTTCAATGGAACATACACAACTTCTACTGTAATTGAACAAAGTAATACAAGTTTGCCATAGCTTTAAGATAAAGAAACATCAGTTTTAATAATATGAAAGGAAGATGTTCATGCTAGGAGGAAGATGTTAGTACTGATAGAGCAAAAATATTTTAATAAGCTGACATTTCATTTTAGTAATAATGATTAGGTATATTTTAAACTAAAGGACCTATAAAAAGGGGGTGGAAAGGCTGCCTCAGTACAACCACCCATCCAAAGTAATTTGCCAACTTTGGGTGAATAAACATATTTTGAATCTCCACTGACTATCTGGTAATTTCTGATAATTTGGGGGGGGGAAGGGGTTGAGAATGAATGGAGAAAAGGAGAGTGTTTCATGTTTCTGACAATGGAAATAGCTTTAGATAAAATTAGGCTATAGCCAAAATGTATATTTCGTCAAAAAGGATGTAGCTATTTCTGCTTAAGTTGAAATAGGTTTTAATAGTGCCTCAATTCCTAATTAATAGCATTTCAACATTTGCAACATTTCAGTAGCTTGTTGTAAGGTAGCATAAGAAGGAAGGTTTTTAAGAGAAGCCAAGGAATGATCCCAAAGACATCAAATAGCCCTCTGTTAAAATTTACTTCCTTATTTTCAATCCTTCAATCCCATTCCACATAAATGGGAGAGAATGGTGGGCAGGTTTTTGTTTCTGTTGGCTAGCAGGAGGACAGGGACTCAAAGAGAGAGAAATCTATCAGTCCCTTATCTTAAACAGCCCTGCACATTATAAATATTTAGGAATTGTTTTAAATATAAGTCAAAAATCTCAAATATTCAAAGACACTGCTCAACAAAAAAATCGCCTGTGAGTTTTCTTTTGGAAGGAAAAATCTCTACAATTTTATTCTGCAGAAAAACTATGACTGTTAGATGTGGGACAAAAAGTGAGAAGAGCTAAGCTCTGACAGAAAGAATTTCTTCTCTGTGCCCAAGTGTTTCCATTCTGTGAGGACTTTAGCCTTCACAGAAAGACCAATTTTTCACGCCCAATTTCAAGCACTGATTGAAGGTTACACCATATGAGAGATAATCCAAAGTATCATTTGTTACCACCGGAATTTTAGGTTAGATACCAGTAACAGATTCATTTTCCTGTTCCTTCAGGATAATTAAATCTCCCCAGGGTAAAAGAGGAGTGCTTAATCTGCTTTATCTATCAGTGACTCCAATGGCAACCAGTTTCACTGAGACTTCTGTGAAGGAGTTCTCAAAGGGAAAGGATGGTAGTGCATGTTCATGGCTAAAGAGTTTCTGCTCTTCCTCTGCAACTTCGGAAGAAACGCTTCTAATAGCATTTTAGAAGTCTACAGCTGCTATCTTACCAGGACGTTCCTAGTAGTCAGGAGAACTAACATTTATCTCAAAGAAACCTTCAATTCTGTTAAATCTAATGCATTGCCTTTCTCAAGACTTATATACCTTGCAATGTATAATGTTGATCCTGTGCCCATTTATATTTACTCTTAAATAATGAATCTCCTTTAATTAAAAAGTGTAGTACCTCCTTAATTATATTATGCTATTGGTTAATTAAAACCTGGTTAATCTAATTGTAGAATGGCAAACTAGAAGAAATAGGAGCAAAACTTGTTTTCTCAAATTAACAGTTATACAGGTAGTCCAGAGGTGGTATTCAGCAGGTTCTGACCAGTTCTGGAGAACTGGTAGCGGAAATTTTGAGTAGTTCAGAGAACTGGCAAATACCACCTCTGACTGGCCCTGCAAAACGTAGTCACCAAACCAGTAGTAACACCGGTTGAATCCCACCCCTGGTTACATGTAAGAAATAGAGATTACTTCTATAGAGACTGAAGAAATATTCCCACTATTTTTTAAAAGGTTCCGGATACAAACACAGTGATATAAGGGTTTTCTAGTAATAAAAAGAAAACAAACAGTCACTTTTTCTATATCTAGAAATATTTTTGACATTTCTAATAGTTCGACCACAATGAGCAATGGTCTCATTTCAAGGTGATTAGTTTCAGGACATCTAGTTTCATCTAGAATTCAGTTTCTTCGAAAGCCTTTAAGTCTATGATACATTATCCTTTTGTGTTCTTCACAGAAACGCCCAAGCAGGTTCTTTAGGTATAGAGGAGAAATTTCCCATTAAAACCTGGGTCCCTTTTCAGTCAGAAGCATTAGGCTGAAAGAAATCCCAATTAACCCTTCCATCGTATTAGTGGGTATGTAGACATTGGTCACAAGCTACAATTTTATCGGGAATATTCAATGTAGTTTTGATGACTTTTAAACTATAAAAACTATTTTAATAATCCTCTGAAGACACAGTAAACCAGCCATTTAAGCTAGCATAATCTGCACTACCTGTAAAGCCTGAAATGTGAACTTCTCTATCAGAAGCAAGCCTGAAGAAATCTAATTCAGACTCATATTGGATAATATTCATCTGCTATGGCCTCTAGAAGCTCATAAAATGCAGATGATAATTTCTCAGGATTGTATCTTTCTCATCTCTTGGCTGTAACAGAACACTTGAGTGCGAAGAGAGTATATTTCTTTTAGAATAAGCAATTGCAGGTATACTAAGATACTATTCCAAAAGCCCACTGAATTCCTAACATGCTAATCACAAAAAATATATTCCGAAGAACATACAGTACTGTTCACATATGGATTTGGTTCATTTAATTATCCAGTAATAACTGCTGCCTTTCTGAACACAAAGATCAATGTTTGTTGGTTTGAATATTGACTTGCAGTTTGACAAATATGAGTACTATTGACAGCCAGTAGTAGCTGTACAAGGAACTCAAAGCCCAGTGCCAATTAGGTCATGCGATTTCTCACCCTTTCTACCTGCCCAGCAACCTGCTTCCTTCCAGCAGAAGCAGAAAGACTATGTCAATTGGGAATTGGGGGAGATGAAATCTAGCACTTCTTAGTAGTGGTGAGAAGTTTTTTTAAAAAAGGACTATGATGGCATCTGCTTTCATATTGGTCCAGTACTATGTTTAATAGTCAGTTGCAGTTGGGAGATACTTTTGTCTGCACTTTCATAGCAGAGGCCAAGCAAAATTCTTAGGAGGCTACTCTTGTGCAGTCTGTCCAATTCATCATGTGTTTCAAGATAGAAACTCCAAAAATTTCAGAGATTACCTTATCTTTTTTCAAAATGAGTAGTCTGTAAAATGTATCCCAGTGGTGTATCTTTTACATCAGCATATTCATCCTTTCTGGGCAGCTCCATTGTCAGAAAATAAGCATTTGCAGAAAGCAGCAGCTTGTCAGACCTCTGAACTTTCACATTCATAGCCCAACATTTTTTTCTTATTTTTGGTTATGGAACTAGTTCCTAGTATTTAAAATTGGTGCCTTAGTTGTAGTAGTTTCTTCTGTGTATCTTTCTGAGAAGCTAGCTACAAAGCCATGTTTTGTCTATTTCAGTAATATTTTTCTTATAGTCTTTTAACTAAGCAGGAATCCTTTGTTTGCTGACTTGAAAAGTTTTAAATTTTTGAGTAAATCTACATGAACAAACCGATAAAAGCACAGTTCTATTCATCATCATCAGAGTGTATCTTCATAAAACTGCAGACCATCGATCTTGCAATCTTCTGTGAATGTGAAATGTCTTTAAATACACTTTAAATACAAATTACATGTTCTGTTTATTGAAGTATAAGCACCATATTGCATGGAAACTTGTTGTTTAGCATAAGATAGTATCTGCATTGAGCAACCTTTTCGGACCACAGGCTGGGCTTCATTATTTTTCTTTCTTTTTTTCTTTTGCCTCCCCAAATTGTAGGGGGTTTTATTAACAAATAGACTAAAATATGTTTGCACATTTACAATATCTTCTTTGAGAGGCAGAATTTAAAGTGAAAAATGGATCTGCTTAGTGTCACAGAAATTTAATTTACTTTACCTAATTTGAATCATTTAGGAACACCCCCTCCTCCCTCCAAAAAACTACAGAAAATCAGATATTTCTGTTCTAGGGAACCACTAAATGGAAATGGGGGGGGGGGCTATGTTTATGCCATGGGCTGCAGGTTGTCTATATGTGCACTTTCTTTTTAGCAGTAACAGAGATTGAGAAACAGTTATTTTTCTGTGTATAGATTTCAGACACAAAGAGAGTTTAACCCCCTCAAAGCTCTATCTCTGATAAGAACTTTTGCCAAATACACAAAAGGAGCTTTCTTCTATCCAAACTCTTGAAGATGCTTGTTCTCATCAGTTAACTTGGTGAGAATGAGGAGAGAGAAGGCACAGAAGCACTGCATACAGTGGCGTTCTAAGACAGAGCGATCCTGTTGAATAGATTTGTGTCAGTTGTGCAATTGCAGCATCATATAGTTGGATGGAGTGGTGAGAATGAGTGAGAAAAATCCATTGTTTAATCACTGCTTCTCATCTCTGAAGGAAGCAGAAGCTTTATCTACTTACCTATTTTTTCCTTCACATAACATAAAAATATAAATATACAAAGTATACAAATTCAAAGTTTAAAGCTTTCATTATACGAGTGAGAAAACATCAATTCTAAATTCTCCTTCTCACTTAAAAAAGATGAAAGGGGCAGGCTCCCCTGATTCCCTGTGGTTTTGCTTACAGGGGGTTTTGTCAGTGAATTGTGAATCAATGATTATTGAATAATCATGAATCAGTGATTATTACAATGGAGACTAACAATTCAAACATCATTTCTTAACAAGAGATAAGGAAAAGGGTGGGATGATATCAAGGGTGTCATGACTGCATCTCGGTTCTCCAAGGTGGAAACCATAAAGGGAATCCCCTGGCATCAATAGAGCATACTCCCAAGGAACATGTATAGGGCTAGCTACAAAGACAATACAGATAGACCTTGACTTACAACTGTTTGTTTAGCAATCGTTCCAAGTTATGACGGTGACCACACCCATGTTCATATGATTCCAATGTAGTGCTGGGCAACCAGCTCATGTTTACAACTGATTGTAGCATCCTGCAACCTTGTGACCATGAATTTCAATCTTTTTTGTCAGTCTCCAAAAGAATGGGTTCACATAACCATGATGTTTTGCTTAATGACCATTGTAAAAATAGTCATAAAATCAGATCTGACTCAACTTATGACCGTAACAACTTATGCTGAAAATTTCTGACCCAACGGTGGTTGTAAATTGAGGACTATTTGTATGTATGTTAGTGTATATGGCTGCAATTACCAGGGAAGTATATGAGCCAAGATGCTTGTTATCTCTTGACAGCACACTTCTAGCAGAAATAAAACCATAATAGCATCCTGTTTATTCATTGCTTCATTAGCACATGTTTAAGTTTGCATTCTTTCTTATATACAAACCTATATAAACTTTCCATTTTCCCTGCTATCTAATAATAATGAGTTTCCTTCCTTGCAAGGGGCTTCAACCATTTCTCTTTTCAGAAACTGATTTTATTAAGGCTGCCAAGTAGTACTTCTTCAAACCTTTGAAAACTGAAGGCTGCAACAATTGTTTATAGAAAAATAATCCTTTCATTCAAACATCAATCAATCGCTTTGGTTTTCCTTTTTGTAATGGTGTTATCCTACAATCAAATTGCTATCAGTTTGACAGGAATTATAAACATTCCTCATATTTTCACTACAAGTATCCTATGTGCCCAGAAAACAATCTGGTTATATATCACCATGTGAAGTGAAATTGTTGTGATATATTCAGAAAGGAATTTTAGTTGGTAAGCCTTATGTAAAGAATTAAGGTCAAGGAGTTTTTTTTTTTCATAGCTGTTACTCTAAAAAAATACGCTTTTCTTACATGAGCAAAACATTCCAAGTTCTTACAGTCACACTCCTCTTAGGTCATTCACAGGACAACCTTTTCCCTATGGAATCAGAATCTAAGGAATCTTGGCCATGGCATGAACTTACCAACAGCCTTAAGAAAGTCACGTCCTCTCAGTTCCAGGGCCTCTTTGGAATATTTCTCCCGTGTCTTAGGAGGAAAGAATTATCAACCTTTTTTGGTGGCGCCAACACTTAATAGTGTATAATGTAAACCACAACTCCAGCAGTACCTGCACACTAGCATGTTGTTGACTGCGACTCCTCCTGCTTCATCATCAGCATTTCTAGATTATGAGGGTAAATTCTTCCTTGCTTCCTGCATGAGAGTAACCATTGCTTTCTTTTTTTCTTGCTCCTACACCATCTCTTTACAGTTTTTCCCAAACAATGGTACGAAAAATGCCTTAATACAAAGCTGAGACTGACCAAATTATTTATGACATTTGACAATAAAGTCTGCAGTATCAAGTTACTCCTGTCTGTAACTTTGGGCAAGATATATGAAATATATCCACTGTGTAAAAGAAAACCATATTTTTTTTGTTTTCCTCCAAACAATGCCTTCCTGATTCTCCAAAAAGGCAAACAAATTAGCAAATGGAAAGTAACACAGAGTCAAGTTGCATGTGTAATTAAGTGCAAAACCTTGCATCTTCTGAAATGTTTGGGTGTATTCCCTTAGTCACTTGACACCATTATTTGAGAGATAAAATTGTAGTGGGAACAGTGGTTACTTGGAAGCCCATACATAGTGGAATGGGGTATTAATAGAGGTCAGAAGAAAGTGGCACTCAGCCACTAATAGGAGAGAATGTGTGATGATTTGATAATGATAATAAGGTGATCATACCTCCCTTGTTTTTTGTTTTGAAAAAAAAACACCCCTGCCTACTTGATTTTTCCCCAGGAAGGCAAATAGTATGCATTGAACTCTGGCTCCAACCTATCTGGGCTCAAGCAAGCTGTTGCCTATTCTCCATCTTCCCTCCTGGAAGCTCTGATTTATAGAGTGCAATAGTACCCAAACTGATCGGGCTTTTCCATATCACAGCTTTTCTTCCCTGACACACAATCAAATGCACAGAAGATATATGGAAAAATATGAATATATTTGGTGGGTTTTTGCATGCCAACAATTAATTTTCTTTGTCTTCTGTTTGGAGTGCAGGTTAGAGGATTTTTTTTTTCCCCTCCAGGATCGGAGGCAGCTCAAGGACAGGATCCTTTTTGAGGCCAGGTTCTTCCTTTGATCAGCAGAACCAACTAGGTAGTCCTGTCTATCAAAGGTGCTGAGGGTGGAAGGAATGAAAACAAGTGTCGGGAAAACCTGTGCCATTGGGATGGATTCTCAGTCTAAGCCTAAGGAATTTCTCTATCTTCTGACGAAGAAGGTTCTAGCTTGTGAAATTAGGCTGAGGCCACTCAACTGTTTACACAATGCCGATATCCAGCCCTAACTTAACAGCCTAAACAAGCACAACTGACCATTTATTTCCCCCATCCTTCCCCCTCTCTCCCAGCCATCATTGAAAGGAAATGGGTATAAATAAATCATACTCCACCACTTGGTGTGCTCTCCATCAAAGGATTTGCTGCCTTGCTTCAGCATGGGATACATCATTAACCACTTCTCACCTTCATAAAAGGTGGTACATTTTTAATCATTGCCTGGCTTAATGTCAATATAATGTGTCCTATGTACAATCCCAGGTTCCCCTCTTTATCTTTTTCCCTCCCCCCCACCTTTTTTTTTTTTTTGATACAAGTTATATTTTGGCTGGAACAAAAAAAGTATTGCTTCACTGAAAGGATTCAGAGAAACCTGCAGGAGAATATTTGTTAAAGAAGAAACTGCCTGTTGGAGATTAGAGTCTAATGAAATTTGTCTTTGTTGCATTTGGTCCGTTTCTTTTTAACTATTTGTACAAAGTCGGGCTTATTAAAATTCACGGTGAGCCCAATATAAAAGCTCTATCTTAGGGTCTGTAGGCCTGCTTATTAATGCAGAATGTTTGATTCAAAATTGACCAGGGCAGGACAGTTTTAGAAGACTTCCCTTTTTGTTTGGGGTAAAAGAAAAAGAAAACATGCTGATCATAGTCTTTTTCAATTGTTTAAGCAGCAACTGAAGCTAGTATATATAGTGACTCAGCAGAGGCTGGGCTAGAAGAGACTCTGACTGGGAAGGAATACCACAAGCAAGAAGTCACCAGCATTGCCGTGCAGTGATCCGTCTGAGGCTGCTTCAAGGCAATGGAAGCCCAGTGTCCATGGTTAAGACGGTCCAGCATCTGGGACCTGTCAGTGTTCTCAAAGTTCAACTCTGTAGGGGATACTCAAGAAAGTATTTTATCTTGGACACCTTTTCTGTGCTTACTGTATATGAGTGATGTTCAGAGCAGCAGGAACTGCAGAACCCAATTCTGATTTGGAAAAGTAACCAGTCCAGTTCTGAAACTGTTATATGTCAGGACAAAGAGAAGTACGTACAAAGCCTAGAAATTGAGTACCTTACGGAAAGAGATCTCATCCTTTATCCAAGATAATTGTACTCTCAAATTTATATCACCCCAATAGCTTGCACTGCTACTTTAACACTGAAACTAAAATTGTTGCTGCTACTTTTGGTTCTGTAATTTCATGAAGATAAATTGATGACTGAGTTGCAGTTGAAAAAGTAAACAATAGATCTAAGATTACCAAGGGGTGGCAGTTTATAAAACACAAATCAACCATCTTGCAAAAAACTCTTTAGTGCATAACTTCAAATTCTAAATGGGCTAAAGTGAACATGCTTCATCATTAATAGCAGGCATCTAGCAGATTACAATAATCCATTCTCCTGCTTGTATGTAACAAAATAGCCTTAGATAGTTTTTGGCATAATTTATACCCACCTATGACGAATCTGCTGTATTCTAGAACTGCTGCTGCATATCAGATCTGAACTTTCAGTTATTGGCTCATGACTCAGTTACAAACTGTAGCAAAAGCTGAAGGGATCAACTCTTCCCTGGTCTATTTAGTATGTTTTTAGTATTTATTTGATTTGTCAATTGCTTACAGGATACAGGTATAAGAATAAATATAGTTTTGAATACATGAGATACTTATAACAAAAATAAAAAAACAATAGGACAGGGACAGAAGGCACGATTGGTGTGCTTATTCATGGGGCCTCTTAGGAAGGGGGTGAAGTCAGTAGTAGACAGTCTAAGGTTAAAGTTTTTGGGGTTTGGGGAAGAAACCACAGAGTCAGGTAGAGTATTCCAAACATTGACCACTCTGTTGCTGAAGTCATATTTTCTGCAGTCAAGTTTGGTGGGGTTAACCTTGAGTTTGTATCTATTGTGTGATCTTGTATTGTTATGATTGAAGCTGAAGTATTCATTTGCAGGTAGGACATTGTAATGTATGATTTTATATACTATATTTAGATCAGACCGGCGTAGTTCTAGATTTTCTAGGTCTAGAGTTTCAAGTCTGGTGGCATAAGGTATTCTGCAATGAGTAGAGGAGCGGAGAACTCTTCTTGTGAAATATTTCTGGACTTTTTCAATTGTGTTAATATCAGATACATGATATGGGTTCCAGACTGATGAGCTGTATTCAAGTATAGGTCTAGCAAATGTTTTGTATGCTCTAGTTAGTAGTGTGATATTACCAGAGAAGAAGCTACATAGGATTAGATTAACAACTCTTAATGCCTTTTTGGCTATGTAGTTACAGTGGGCTCTAGCACTTAAATCATTTGAGATGAGTATTCCAAGGTCCTTGACAAAGTTTGGATCCTCAACAAGGTCTTGACTATTTAGTTTGTATTTTATTTTCTGATTTTTTTCTCCCAATATATAAGACAGAGCATTTATTTGTTGAGATTTGAAGATGCCATTTGATTGACCGTTCTGATTGTCTAATTGGAGCAGATCAGATAGTTCCATTGGGTTCCAAATTACAATAGACTTCATCAGAGCAATGTGGAATGTGGAACTAAAGAAGCTTCTTGGATGAGAAGTGATACGTTTTCAAGGAACGCCCCCCCCCACACACACACACACAAAGTCCAGTTGCCTATTGAAAAGCACCTTTGAGACAACCATGACCTGGATTATTGAGATTCTCCATCGACAATATGGAAGTAACAATTCTTCTCTGAAGCAGATTTTTATCTGTGGAGTTAAAAATAGAAATGATATATTTTAACTACAGAAGATATAGATTTCAATAATACACATTCTTATTATTCCAGTAGATGGTGCTCTCTGTATTAGCTATGGAGATTAGATACAAGCAAAAGGGAATTTATGACTGTATGGAAATAACAAGATTTGAGGAAGGTGCATGTCAGGAGGACACACTACCAGAGCATAGTTTCTTTGGTTCTATTAAGAGTCTCAGGTTAATTATTGCATGGCCTAATTTACTCATGATCCAAAAATGGTTTTGTCCATTGTTACTGAATTATATATTTAGAAAGTTGCATTTTCAAAATGTCAAAATTTTGATTTATTGATTTTGTTTAGTGTGGATCAAAGTAATATTATTAAATTTTTGATTGTCTTAATAAAATTTTGGTAATAGTAAAAATTAATTTTCTTGTTTGCCTTTTTTGTATTGAGGGGTGAGTAATCTGTTATTGCAATGCTATAACAGTGCACCAGCAGTAACTTCACACTTAGTTCAGTTATTCCAAAGCAGGGGGAAGTAATAGTGTATGAAAATAAATAAGTTAACATCATGAGCAGATTCAGTAAAATGATAAACCACTCATTCAGTATTTTTTTTTCCACACATTCTTTTCTGAACATTTGACCTTAAGAAAATATGTGCAAAAAATAAAATAAAAGGCTTTTCCTAAAGACTTTAACTTTAGAAAACTCGGCACAGAAGATATCTTTATTTACAGTGTTTTCAGAAAGTATTCAGACCCTCTTTAATTTTGTCAATTTTGTTACGCTGTAGCCTGATTCTACAGTTGTTGAAATTCATTTTCCCCCTCATTAATCTACATTCAATACCCCATAAAGACAAAGTGAAAACAGAATTTGAAGAATGTTATTAGATCTGTTTCTTTTGAATAGTTTGTATCATTTCATCAGTACATTCCAGTCATGAGTGTCATCCCAGAAAGTTTCAGTTATTCAGTTAACTATATAGAATAACAGAGTTGGAAGGGACCTTGGAGCTCTTCTAGTCCAACCTTAAAAACATAAAAAATTGTTAGAACATTCATAACTTCTGGAAGCAAGTTGTTCCGCTGATTAATTATTCTCACTGTCAGGAAATTTCTTCTTAGTTCTAGGTTGCTTCTCTCCTTGATTAGTTTCCACCCATTGCATCTTGTCCTGTCCTCAGGTGCTTTGGAGAATAGCTTGACTCCCTCTTTTTTGTGGCAATCCTTCAGATACCAACCCACTGCTATCATGTCACCCCATTCCTTCTTTTCATTAAACTAGACATACCCAATTCCAGCAACTGTTCTTTGTTTTAGCCTCCAGTCTCCTAATCATCTTTGCTGCTCTTCTTTGCACTCTTCCTAGAGTCTCAACATCTATTTACATCATGGCGATTAAATTGGATGTAATATTCCAAGTGTGGTCTTACCAAGGCATTATAGAGTGGTATTAAAACTTCACGTGAACTTGTTTCTTTACTCGCTACCTCCTTATATGTTTGGTTATCTAGTTGTCTTTGCTTGGAATTAAGTTCTAAAAGTTGTGAAGTTTGGACCCCCTCCCCCCTCAATTTTAGTTTAAAGCCCTTATGATAAGATGAGCTAGTTGTTTTTGAATATACTCTTTCCAGTACTTGTGAGATGGAATCCTCACAAGAACTGCACAACTCACAACTTACAAGATTGGCTAAGTTTCAAATTAAAAGACTTATTTAAAAGGTGTGGGAAATGAGCCCCTGCGCATCTTGACAACTTTGGATGAATAAATATATTTTGACTCATCCTTCTAACAGCATAAAACAAAGTAGAAAGGAATGTTGATGTTGTCATACAATGTGATACTGCTCTATAGTAATGCAGAGATCCCCAATCCCCAGACCATGGACCGACACCGGACTGTGGCCCATCACGCAAGCAAGTGAAGCCCTATCCGTGCACGTGTGGGATCCAGGTAGCACATGAAACCACATTCTCTCAGTCCACAGAAGAACTGCCCTCCACAGAACCAGTCCCTGGTACCCAAAAGGTTTGGGGGCACTATTGTAATGTACAAAATTTATCTACAAACAACGTATATTGAACTACTAGTTTACTACAAGTAGTCCTCACGTAATGACTGGTTGTTTTACAAGTGTTCAGAGTTTCGATGTTTGATGCCATGTATCATGTGCTTTATGGCCCATAAAGAACACCTATGTAAATGATAATGTTACCCTTCCCCCATTACTGCATGTTGGGCATGTAAGCTTTACAACCTGTTGCAGCATTATGTGGTTACATGACAGTGATTTCTGATGCCTTTTGCTATCTTTCTAGCAAAAAAATGTTCATTCAGGTGAATGGTTTCACTTAGGAATTGCTGCAAAAAAAGCTGGGAGATTACTTTTGGTAACATAGATGCCTTGACTTACAACTGTAATGATTTATGGCCATAATTTCAGGCTCAACTCAGTCATTAGCCGAGGATTACCTTTATTCCCTTAAGAGGAGTAATTTTGGGTACAAAATCAGAACTAGATTGATCTGCTTGAAAATGCATAAATTGTAGCTTTTGTAGAAGACTTCATTCTGAAATGAATTCCAGATTATGAGTTTCTGGATGGTAGAAGCCAATCCTTCTGGAGTCACACATTCTTATAATGGTAGGATTTGCTTTCTTTCCTTTTTTTGTAGCACTTAACATTCTTCTCAGCTGCAAACATGACATAATAGAAATGGAAATAATTGCTTTGAGAAGCATACTGAACACATAAATGTTTATAAACTTATAAACATATATCCGGCTGGTGACTTCCAAAGCAGTTGTGCATAGATAGAAAGGATCTTGATGGAGCTCTTGATAATTTATGGGAATAATGCTATACTGCTCACATATCAAATGATAATAACCAAACTCATGCAAAGAATATACCAGCCAACCAATAAAACACACCGAACAAAAATACATATTTCAGGGTAAAATATAAGGAAAATAACTTCACATCTTTTAGTATTTCTGAAGGCCCCAGATAGATCCCATCTCTGGTTGTATTTCTTTTCTTGCCCAAATTACTTTTTCTTTTGGTCAACTGCTCCATTCAAACAAACAGCAAAGAAACCAATCCCTTGCCAAATGCAAATCCAACTAGCCTGCCCAAAAGGTGACCCTGGGTCCCACAAAGAAGCCTGCCAAGCTGCCACCATGAATTCGCAAGATGGCCCTGGAAGGAATAGAGATCATACAGTTCACCCCATTCCTCCAGGATGGCAAGAGAACTCTGACTGATCAGCGGAGGATCCTGGACAGAGTGATACTAACTCTGATGATGACTCCCTGGTAAGTGGCCAGTCACTCTGGTGACAGTCCCCATAGAACTGGTAGTCCAATCCTCAGGATGATAAGCCAATCCACCGGCCCTTCTGGACTCAGAGTGCACTCTGCCCTGGTTGAAAAGCTAAGAATGGGGCTTAGACCACTCAAGGTGCTGGTGGAATTTTGCCAGCTATATGGCTCTGTAGCAGGGGGATCCCAGCAACATTCATCACAGAGTTGATAGAAATGCAGATGGGAGTGAACACAGAGACTCTGCGTTTTATTGTAGCACTGGGCATGGAAAGACCCCTGGTGCTAGGATTAACATGGCTATAGAAATGGAACACCTATGTGAACTGGAGGAGGGAGGTGGGGATGCAACTTAGGAAAGAAAGAAAGCCGACCCTCAAATTCTCCAGGAGTACAAGAACTTGTGGGATGCGTTTAGTGAAAAGGGCTCAGATGAGCTCCCACGCCACTGGCCAACTGACTGCTCCATAGAAATCCTACCCAGAGCTAAAGTGTCTAAGCTCAAGCTATATTCAATGATTCCTAGGGAACTGGAAACTTTAAAATAGGAGGTTGTGTTTATCTAGCCACTAAATACCAGTACTTGCAGTCCAAACAACCCTCCAAAATGCTGGGACCCAAATATGTTGGTCCCTTCCCTATTACTAACCCAGTGACTATTGAACGGAAACTATCAAAATCCCTTCGAAAGATTCATCCAATCTTTCATTGCAGCTTCCTTAAACCTGAAATCTCCCCATTACAGCTACCACCACCACCACCACCACACCACCTGAAACTCTCATGATTAAGGTTTAACAGCATTTTGAAGTCAAAGACATATTAAACTCATGTAGACACCGAGGAAAATTTCAGTACTTGGTTGCATGGAAACCTTCCCCTCCTCCAAAACCGAATGGGTGGACACCAAGCATATTAAAGTGGCCAAAGTCACAAAACATTTCTACAATCAATATCCTGATGCTCATTTCCTATGTGTATATTTCCCCGTTTCCCCACCCTCTTCTTTTTTCTCTCCTCTGTAGACTAATGTCCCTATTAAGAAAATGCTGTGTTGTGGTGAATGGGGAGTCTTGGGGAGGGGAGGCACTTGAAGGTCTAGTACAGGACCAGGCCCACCTGCCCTTGCCCTCTCAAGGCCTCCCCCACCCAAGACAAGACACCGTGTGCAATGCTTTCCCCACCCCTTGGGTCCCCACAAGCCTTTTCCCACTCCTTCCAGTCCCCCCAGGCCTTAGGCCTGATTCCCACCCTACTAAGCCAAACCCACTTCTCCTCACTTACCTTTTGAAGACCTCCAAGACCTTCCAGAGCACTGGAATGGATTAGTTCTTTGTGAGGCTGCACAGTGCATTTCTAGAAATGGATGCCATTTTGTCCTACCTATAAAATGGCAGCCACGTTCAGGTCGCTGCTGTGTGGTCAGTGTTAGATTGGGTACAAAGGAGACGCGAGACCAGTGTACTTCAAGCTCTTTATTTTATGTTAAGAATTGTACAAGATCTTGGAGCCGCGGCAGTCCTTTATATAGGGATTGCTCGCGGCTTGCTGGCCAATGACAGGTCCTTGAATCTCCCGCGATCGGCTCAGCCGATCGCGGTTGATTCGTAGCGGACCAATCACTGCCGCTCAGTGGACCAATCACAATACAGTTTGTGTGGACCAATCAGAAGTTAGTATTTGAAGTATGTTAATACAGAACAGTCAGAGATAAACTGCTTCATTTTGCTGCCTTAACAGTGTCTCCACAGCATTATTGAAACTTTCTGCTGAGTTCAAAACATTCTGCATCACTGTGCAGACCTCATTAAGGCAACACAATAAAACAGTTTTTCTAGCAGCTGCCATTTTGTGCTGCCCACAAGTGAGCAGCAAAAAATGGCGGCCATGTAAGGGTTGCTGTTGCATATCCAGCAGACAATCTGCTTTGTTTTGCTACGTTAACAAAGTCTGCATTGCACTACAAAAGCTTTCTGCAGCATTCAGAAGCTTCTGCAGCAATGTGCAGACCTTGTTAAGGCAGCAAAATGGAGAGATTTGTCTGACTGTCACCATTTTATCCTTGTCCACCAACAGGTAGGACAAAATGACAGTCACCACCATGCAGCCTCAAGGCACATGACCTGCTCTTCTTCCCCAACAGGAGGTTCAGAGAGCTTCACAAGGTTAAGTGTGATGGTGGTGGGCATATGAGGAGCAGACCCAAACACGGTGCAGTCACTTCAGGGTGGGATGGGGTGAGGGAGGCGGGGGCGCTGCAGCATTCCTGCGGTCAATCATAAGGGCAAATGACCATGGGAGCTGAAGCCATTGTAACTTTGAGACAGGGCCATATGTAATTTTGGGGTGTCTGTTGAACTTAGTTAAGTGACCTATTGTATCTCGAGTACTCCCTGTAATCTTTTTTTTTTCAAAAAAGGACAAAGGACTAAAATAGAAAAAAAATGTAAAGTAAATTAAAATACTTTGAAATGTGATGCTACCTTATTCCTAAACTTTTGCATGGCATTTTGAATTGAATTTTCATTATATAGTTTGGACATTCTAATGAAATTCTAATGAGCCATAGAGAAAAATGTCTGAAACAATATTTTGCCTTGTGTTAAAAACTACATTTCTTTAGAAGAGGGAGATTATTACAAAATGGAATGAATTGTCCAAATGAAATATTTCACATCTGAAATAAGCAACATTCACATGGTTTGATCAGTTGATGAAAGAGGTGAATCTGTCACTGCCATGCAGCAATGCAAACCTTTCACAGGCATTTGGGTTGGAATTTGATTATATCTCTCAAATGATGTTCGATTAATTTCACACCCTTTTTTCTATTACTTCAAATTGATGACTGATCCTTTCTGATAAAGTACAAGCCCATTATTAAGTAATGGGTTAACAACAATTTGCTAATGGATAGAGATAAGTCTGCAAAAATGGAATGATTTTCTTTCTGTAACAGATTAACTGAGTTATTTGAAAGATGGATCCTCAAATGGATTACTGCAATACGATAACTGTATGCATATAGCAATATTATGCCAGAAGAACAAGAAAACCTCCATCTTTCACTAAATAAAATAAGTAAGCTATAAATAATGCACACAGCCAAATTCAGTGCTCCCAATAAATAAAGCAAATTAATAGAAAATATATATACATTGCATAAGGGTGATCGCTTGATATTGCTAGATTGAGTTCACTTTTGTTTTTCCTACTCATGTTTGTATTTGTGAAGGATTCTGCAGTTTTGAAAGAAAGAAAAGATTTATAAAAATATTAAAAAGATGTCATGCACCCAACCCATCCTAAAAAAATAATTTTTAACATTGTACAGATACTGACTAAGTCTCTCCTCCGGGATCTGTCAGAACAAGCAATTTTACTTTTTAAGAAAAAATCCTTTGATGATCAAACTTTATATTTAGCAGAATTTGTTTTTCACAAACTCTGCAGTGATTCTTTACACAATTGTTTGTTTCTCAGCTCATATCCCCCAACCAACAGGAAAGTAGATTCTTAGAAAAGGTTTCCTAGCAAGAAAAAACAATTATGCCAATTGCAGGTGGTATCGCTTTTACCTATATTCAAGAAAAAGTTTAATAGATTTAATTTGCACCCCTGCACTGAGGAAGCAGGGATTCAGCAGTAGCTGGGAAGAGGACATGAAAATAAGAAACATGTTAATTACAGTATTGTGCTTGAAATCTTACCCCTTTGTGCATGTCTGCAATGTCCACACATATAGAAAAGTGGTGGGGCTTGTATAGTAATGCTATGACTGCCATCTGACCTGTTTCAACCCTCACCTGCAAATGCCATTGACTGGACTCAACACTCTGAATAGCCCCTTCACACTCTAGGATTCAACATTTTTTCCACTTGTGGGAAGAAAGCAAGGAGAAGAAAGAGGCATCACATACTTTTAGTTGGTAGGTAAAAAAAGCAGCTTGATGAACATGCCACTTGCACACAGACAAACTTATTTACTATACAGGTAGTCCTTGACATGATCATTTGTTTCACAATAATTCACATTTACAACAGCTACAGGACAGGAGCATTACTGCTTATAAAGCACTCCCCTACCATTGTAAATGGTCACACAAGCACTGTCCCAGTGATTGCATAACCATATGTTGTGTGCTTGGCAACCATCATCTGTAGAAGCCTTATAAACAGTATAAGTTTTGGGCCACCATACCATATTTGCGCACTGTAGTTGTTTAGTTTATTCAGCTTCTTGGAATAATAAAGGTCTAATACAGGTTTGGAATTATTACCCTAATGGCCAGCTTTATTTCAAACAGAAAATAGGATTGCCAGGGTTAATTGTTTTGTGTGCACCTGGCCACACTCACCAATCCTCTGCATTGACTTGGCCATGCTCACCCAGCCACACACATCCAGTGACACTCAAATGGCCATGCCCATCAAGTCACACTCATCTGACTGATATGAGTTACCCCCTTCCACTGCACACATGCCTGAAATTCACCTGAAAATATTGATATTTCCATAAACAGAATATTTAGGGGCAGTAAAGTAAACCCAGCTCTCAATAACGTACATGAACACCTACATTCAATTTTCTTGATGTAGTACCAAAATAGTTTGCCACTGGTTTTTTTGAGAATGCTTAAAAAAACTTTATAGTCAGTCTGTCAGTCAGTCAGTCAAAGTTCTGTCAAAGACCAAACAAAGACAATTAACAAAATGTTTTAAAATAAAAAGAGGGCCAAAATAGAAAACACAAGCTAAAAGAATAATACAGACTTATTATTCAGTGTAAACTTGAATTATCATTAACAGTTTAAAACAGGGGTGCCAAAGTCACATCGTCACGGTGGCATCATGTGACCTATCAGGACTTTTTTTCCCCTTTGTTAAACTGTGCTTGGGTGTGGCCAACATGTAATGCATCTGGTCCACGGGCCAGGAGTTTGACAGCCCTGGTGTAAACTGTGTCTCTAGAACTAAGAAACAGAGTGTTATCTAAAACTAAGACATAGAGCTAAAAATTTTACAGTCTAGCAAATAACTCTGAACTTCTTAGATAGCTCCCTAGTTCAAGCATTTTTAGATTAGCCAAGAATTATTCTGAGTTACTACCTCACCTCTTAATTTACTTAATTGTTGAAACAGTGTGCTGTTACTGAATGAATAAACTATGTATTTTTTTTAGTGCTGTTTTATTGATGTGGTTTTCTTCCCTTGTTTTTAATTGTACTGAAAGACCTCAGAAGGGCAAGAAATTAACCATTCTTTTAGAGCCTAAGAAGTGGAGTCTGAAAGTGCAGTTATCACAGGTAATTCAATAAGTAGTAAATTTATGGTCTGATTCAAGGTTTGAAGATACAAAAATATTTAAGTTACTGTTTGTTACAAATCCTATTACTAGCAGGAGATTACCAAGACTATTTCAGCAGTGAAA
The DNA here is from genome assembly GCF_900518735.1 of Pseudonaja textilis. Next base: position 3,826,700 of record NW_020769344.1, read on the forward strand.
AACTGAATATTAATTCCAAATAGCCATTGTAGCTAATGATAGTTGAAACACTTTGTTGCTACAGCACCCTATTTCTATGATTTTTTTGACATCTGGTAAGAATTTCTACACTTGTCTTCACAGGGACTACATGATTTGTAGTACACTTCTATACTAGCAACTTCGATCTCATATTTTATATCCTTAAATGGACTCTTTCAATAAGGCTACATTCTCAAAATAATGGAGTTCCATGTTTATGTAAACGTTCCTTACCTATAGTATGCACACATTCACTCTCTCTTTCTCTCACACACAAAATCCAGACTACCATGTATTTTTGTATAGTCCACATGCTAAGAAAAGACTGGCAGGTGGCAGAGTTTCAAGTCAAATTCCCAGGGCAAGGATGTGGCTAATGGTCAAAAGCAGGTTTCCCGGATGATAGCAGCCTTGCTGGAGGGGCGGCCCCATTCAATGGCTGTCATATTCCTTGGGTTGCAGACCTGCCAGTTAGCCTGGTATGTTGCAGGAAACATTTGCCAACCCTCTGCCAGACAAACGTGGGTATCATTTGAGAGCTCTAAAAGATATTAGAGTAAAATTCTAGAGTGACAAGAAAATGTAAGAGTTGCAGGAGAGATAAACTATTACTTTTGTAAGAGTTAACACTGGTAGGAATTTATTATCATCTGTAATATGTTTTATCCTATGTGGAAAGATGGGGAATCATATCAGAATTTGCAGAGAGAGAACAAGATAGTCTGAAACAGCATGACATGCTTTGGCAGCACATTAGCCTGCAGGCAGTTTCCTAATCACAGTAACCATTTGCATAATGTAGCTGCACTTAATCCAGTACTGAGTAATTGTAACCATAGATCATGGAACTCATTCCACTGGCACAGCTTGAGAAGAAATAAAGAAATCATTTTAGGTTTGCAAATTGAAACTTCCCGTATTGATATTGAATGTAATGGTGGTGAAAAATATGTTTATGAACATCCAAATGTACTGGAGATAGATACAGTGGGAGCATAATTTCACCACAGTATATTATAGGAAGATGGAAAATACCTTTTTGCAACTGGGAACGTTTTTAATGTTGCTGCTTTAGATAATTCTGTGAAATAAGATCTACACCCTGGTTCCTGTGGCTGAATCAATAACAAATATAAAAAGACATTTATTCATTCAGATTAATCTAGTTCTGAAGTTAATTTAATTTCCTTTATTAAATAATTGCATTGATCATATACAATAGGCACACTTGGCAAAGTAAATCAGAGAAGAAAATAACTGCTGCTTTAAAACATCAAGCCCCCTCCACTAAATGAATCTTTGAGCAGATTATCATGTATTTCCCTTTCTGTTAGCAAATAAAGGAAAACACTCTGTCCTCCTATTCACAGAGGTCAACTATGTATACAAATGTGTACCTTTGTATAGGATGACCCACATTCTTGCCGGGGGAGGAGGGAGGCAGTGCGCTGGATACAGCTTTAGAATGTTGCCAGCCAGGCTCCAGACTGAACAGATTGTGCCGTATTTCTTTTATCCAGTCTGAACCAATGTTGTTTTGCCAAGAGCTATTTGGTAGGGAGCCTTCATTCCTCAGCTATCTTTTGGGAGGTGGATCACAGCGCTGAGTGGGGATGGCAACTCCAAGAGGTCATTGTTCCCCATAGAGTCATCAGCATATAAGACGGTGGTGTAAAATTTACAAACTAATTAGATTTGGCTGGGATATCATTGCACTGAAAGATGATGAGTGCAAATAACCTAAAATGGTTAAAATAATGAGTTTCTAAATAATCAGTAATTTTGATATTGAACTTCATGGGAAAAAAAGAGGCAGTTTCCAGGACAAACTCTTCAAATGGTTTTATTTTGGAACAAAATCTCAGGTGATCCATGGGTCTTTGGAGACTAGTTATTTCTGGTGTAATATTAGAGTTACGCCATATTCCTTATGCACAATATTGTGCAAAATGAAAAATGAACTTACAAACAATGGCAAATTGAGGGAAGGAAAATCGCAGTGCATACTCCATATATCCATATATAGATGAACTTTCTTATTAACTTAACATTTTATAGATAGAAGACTAAAAGGACTTCAAATTTCAATTACATGGCTTGGATTTTTTTAAAATTACATTCACCTTTCAAAATTCTAGAATACCTTTTTTTTTTTTTTGCTATACCAGTAAAAATACCATTTTTTTTACCAGATGTACCCTGATGTGCTTAGTTACTCATTTTTACTTAGAAAATCAAGTTGCACCACCATCATGTTCAGATTAAAGCACCAAAGCAGCCTGAAGCATTTCAGTGGGAAAGGGTCCTTGACACATTGCACATGGTTGCTTCACTCTGGCACGCTGTAGAGAGCACCATTGGGGGTTTTGGTCTGGCTTCCAAAGGCCACTTCAACTGAAGGTCTTCTCTGAAGTTCTGCATAGCCCTAATCTTTATACTTTCTTCCCCCCCCAAAAAAAAAAAATTTTTAATCCCACCTTTATTATTTTTATAAATAACTCAAAATGGTGAATATAATACTAACACTCCTTCCTTCTCCTATTTTCTGCACAGCAATGGAGTGGTGTGAGGTGAATTGAGCTGAGAGAGAAGACTGGCCTAAAGCTACCCAATTAGGTTGCATGCCTAAAGTGGGACTAGAATTCACACTCTCCTGGTTTTCACCCTGGCATCTTAAGTATAACACATACAATCATAAAAGGAACAAATACAGCAGATACTAAAGAGCAGAAATATATTACCAGTGGAACATGGCTTTTTTTGCCTTTTGGCTAATATTAGTTTTGACTCATAAAGTTAGAATTTAAAGTGGCAAAAATATTCAGAATGTAAAACTGTAAGCAGCATCACAAACCCCTGTAAAATACCTATGTTTTAAATTAAAAGAACTGGTACTTCACCCAATTATACAAATGGGCCACCTTAGTTTTTCTGGATTGAAATGCAGACAGCAATTATATTCAGGACAGATGTTCAAGAATATCAATTATCTTGAACCAACAGAGAGAAGAAATAGAGAAAAGACAGCCAAGGCAATTGCTGTTGGTGTTGGCACTTAAGGCTACATATCAGCATGGAAGGAAGTCTTCTCAGAATTAAGCCGGTCCATCTTTCCACAGAAGCAACATTGACATGATCTGAATATCATTAGGACTACATTATAGCCTTAGAGAGACTACTGCTCCTTCTGGGAGATAAATCTCAGCTGACTAGCGTATCTGGGACCCCGGGAATGCTGGCATAATAGCTGCTATCTCCAGACTCCAGTAGTGCAGTTTATCTTTAAAGGAAGTTTCCGTTTATGCATTGGTTTCCTGTGTAAAAAGAGCAGAAATCATTTCTATCATAGAAAATGTGTCTAATATTTGTATAGCAATCGATTCTTTCTTACATTTTATGAATGTAATCTTTCCAGAGAATTGGATAGGGATCTGGCAGTGATCCTAAGAGGTACCTTTCCTTTCCCCTGGATCATTGAAATTCTACACTATGCCCAGGCACCCTTACATTGTTACAATGGGTCTTTTGTTAGCTTTACCCATAACAACTAAAGTAATTTACTCTGTGTGTGTGTGTGTGTGTGTGTGTGTGTGTGTGTGTGTGTGTTTGCATGCGCATGCACATATGTAAGTATCTGTGCAGAAGCTATTTTCCGTTGCAGACATGTCTGGCTTTGATCAATAATCCACAGATCACTTTTTCAAAGTTGGGCATTTGACATTTGACATTTTTAAACTTTCGTTTAAAGCTCATCCACAGAATTTCTCAGTTATGAAAAACAAAAATATATCAAACAAAAATAGTTTTTTTTAACATAAAGGCAATTTAAACAATTGCTTTCACGTATTGCTTTCTAAATCTTTGAAGTATCATCTTCTACAATTCTGTTAGCTACAAAGTTTGGATTAAGAGTTAGAGTTAGGGTTAGGAAAGCTCAATTACTGTTACTGCTACAGAAAACCCTATGGATATACAGTTACAGCTATGATCCTCCTGCCAGTAGTTTTCAAAAACTGTGAAGCGCACAGGGTGCACAGTGGTGGGATTCAAAATATTTTACTACTGGTTCTGTGGGCATGGCTTGTTGAGTGTGGCTTCTTGGGCATGGCAGGGGAAGGTTACTGCAAAATCCCATTCCCTCCCCACCTCACTAACCTGCTTTCCAGCTCTGTTCTCCTGTGCAGGGCAACAAAAGAAGACCCAGCCAATCAGCTGGGACTCAGGAGGTGGAGAATAGATGGGGGAGGGGCCAGTCAGAGGTGGTATTTGCCAGTTCTCCGAACTACTCAAAATTTCTGCTACCAGTTCTCCAGAACTGGTCAGAACCTGCTGAATACCACCTCTGAGGATGCATAAAGACTCATCATTCCCCAGTTAAGAACCAGGAGGTCATTCCTCACAGAGATATCCCCATTTAGATTTCCTCTAACTGCAGTCAATGAGATGAAATACGGATGGAAAACCCTCTTTCATTATGCAGCCTGAGAGGACAAGCAGAGGCCAGGATGGATCTCTTCATGCTCTTTCTTACATGTTTGGGTGCTCCTTACCTAAACTGTTTTTTAAAATCAACTTCATTCCAATTGTCAAACAATAATAATGAGAAATATTGCTAAGATTTAAGTTCTATTTTCATTCATCATTCTTTAAAAATGGATGCCAATAAGCTATGAGGCCAATTGATGCAAATCCTTTGCAATAATTTCTCCTAAGTACAGTATCTAAATCATCTGAACAAATGTAAAGTACAATAAATTCATCAAGCTATTTTCAGTTTTAAACAGATATCATTTCCTCACATCAATTCATTTATTCAAGGGCTTACTAGATCTGGATTCCTCAGAAAAATAAGAAAATCATCAGCAAAAGACTCATCACATGATTTTTTTTTTCTATATTTAAGATCTTAAATGATCTTAAACAAAATAAATGAGAATGAGCATCCCTATTTGGTATTATTTATTTATTAGATTTATGTGCCACCAATCTCATCTAGAAAAGACTCTGGGAATCTTACAAACTTGAAAACTGGTGGGCATTAAAATGATAAAACAATATCAACAAGGCGTGAAATGACTAGGGCTTAAAGGACTGAGCTCAGGGGCTCCCAATCTAAGAAAGGTATCCCTACTTGTTTGGAAATATTTCACTGTCCACTGATCCACTGATTTGTAGGTTTTTGTTAATTTATTACAATTATGCTAAATACAGGAATAAGTGAGAAAACATTTCTCAGACTGGAATTTAGGATACACTTTCCTAGAATTGTTTATTAAAGAGGTGCCTCTGTTGGAAAGGGTTACTGTTAGAATAAAGGGCCTTTTCTCTTTCTTCCCTTCCTCCCATCCATAAAGAAACCTGTGGAATGGGGGGATAGTAACTAGTGTAACTAAAGTAACTGATGGCAATTATAAATCCAACATTCATTTACTTCATGCCAACATTCTCTCCAATGCAATGTGAAATTAAGGTTCTCTAATCAAAACCAGACTTGTGTGTGTGCACACACACATGTACATATGTAAGTGTGTGTGCAATAGCATTTTTTAAAATGGTGAAATTGGTTGAGATTAGAGAAGAAATATAGAATATTATATGAGAAAGTTAAAATAGGTGGCATTATAGGTAGTCATCAACATACTGTACAACCATTCATTTAGCAACCATTCAAAGTTATAACAGCACTGAAAAAAGTGACTTATGTCCACTCCTCAAACTTAGGATTCTCACAGCATCCTCACAGTCACATGATCAAAAATCAGGTGCTGGCAACTAGCATGTATTTTTGATAGTGGTGACATTCTAGAGTCATGTGATCATCATTTGTGACCTTCCCAGCCAACTTCCCACAAGCAAAGTCAATGGGGAAGCTGGATTTGCTTAATGATCAACTGTAGCAATTCATTTAACAAACATGGCAACAAAAGATGATAAAATCAGGTGCAACTCATTCAAAAACGATCTTGCTTAGCAATGGAAATTCTGATCTGCGTTGTGGGGGTAAGTTGAAAACTACCTTAATACAGATAAAATATCTGCCAAAAAGATACAAGTTTACTTAATAAATAAACAAGAAAAAATCAATCTCAAAGAGAAATGAAGGCAGAGCACGATCTCTATTGTATGGGCAATAATATATGTTCAGCTCTGGGAAAGTGAGCCTGAAATGGAACAGATTTGAACAGGGTGAAAGTAAAGCTCAGGGGACCATTTTTCCAAAATGAGTATTTCATTAGGCTTCATTTGTGTTTTACATTTTCTACCCAACAGAGATCTTATTATCAGTAACTTCCCCATATAATTACTTTGTTTTAGTGTTACCCATCAAGATAATTTAGATGACCAGGCCAAATATGAAGAGGATTCTTGTAAATTTAATGGATGTCAAAAAGGTTTTTTATTTAACAAGTATTACTAGAAAGGCAAAGTAAAAATAAATTCTGCTGGATGGGGCTGAATTTCCTTCTTTCTCAAAAGTGAGGGTGATTGTGTTTTGCATCACAACAAAGCTGCTACTGCTATCCTAATCTTTACACATTTGAATATTCCTCTAGTTTATACTGACAGTCTTATGAATGCAACGTGATATTAAGGTTATCCAGTCAAAGTTGGCATCAGCCCAAATTCACTCGTATTTTGTTTACAAGTACCCTATTATTTGATGGCCTCATTTTTCACTAGTAGGGCTCCACTTCTGTTTCATTGTGCAGCAGCACATGATATTAGGACACATTTTATTTTTCTAATCATCTGGTATTCTAACTTTTCTTTCCCTCAGATTTCTCTGTGAACATGCAATTAGCATAATGGAGTAAATACTGGGCTGGACTTATCTCTGAATGGGCATTCTTGGGAGAGGAGATATTTAAAGGACAGAAATGTCATCACATGTAAACTCGCAAATCTCAGATCTGGTTGCTTGTCTTTGTAGCAGAGTTATACGACATATACTATGAATCCAGTTGGGATGTCTGCCTGATGACAGAAAAGGATAAGCATTGGAGAAGGTCAGTGCTGAGAAGATCTCTAAGCCTCTGAGTCCCACTGAAGCCCCTCTTTCTCTTCTGCAACTGCTTTTTCCTCAGTTGCCCTGCCAGGTGTGGGAATAAGGGAACTGTGCCAGTTGACCTCTCTGTAGAACTGCCGCTTGGGTTAAAAATTAAGAGAGTTGGGAAAATTATCAAGAGAAAGATTTGCCAAAGTTCGGGGTGGGAGAGCAAAAGCATTGCAGTGCAGAGTTTCCTTGAGAACCTGGCAAGTCTCTAGCCTTCCGGTGTGCTCCTAGGCCATTTCGGAAGCAGAAACCCATTTGCTTCGGGGTGAAATTCAAAAATTTTCCCTACCGGCTCCCCTGGGCATGGCTGTGGGCGTGGCTTGGTATATTAGTAATAGCAACCGGGGAGATTGGGGTGGTTTTTTACCGATTCAAATCGTCCCTACTACCTCTCCCGAGGTGGGCTGAGGTGGTTGAATTTCACCCAATTTTCTTATTGGGTTATTATATTTCTGAAATAGCCTGACTCTGTTACAGCATATTTTTTTAAAAAATGTTTATGTCATCTAATTGGGGAAGGGGGCTTTTAAAAGTGATCTTCTAACAAGTATTCAAATAAGCTTCTAGGGTTTTTTGCATTTCATTGAATTTGATGTCAGCAAAATGGAGTCAATCTCTTGAAGTTAATTTGAATAATGCCATGAAGCAGATGTGTTCTGTGGAGCGCGGACAACTTTTAATTTCAATTCCAAAGGCACTGGTGCTGCAACAGATCAGATCTTATTAATTACAGAGTAAGAGCTGACATGGCAGAATAAGGCATAACACAATCATACATCATGAGAGCCATAGTAAAGATTTGTTTCATGAGAAGAAGGGCAAGAGTGCCATGATCATATTGGATCCAATTTGATAGAGAAAGCAAGCCATATTAAGTATTTTTGAGAAACACAAGTGAACATTGTAGCACAGAAAACTACACTAAAACTGCGATCTGTGCTAAAAAAATCCAGATGACAACCAGTTGGAAAGAGAATTTTCTTTGTCTTATTCACCTACTATCTAGTGCAGGGGTCTCCAACCTTTTGGATATCAGGAACTACCAAATTCATAATTTTAAATCCTGCAGATCACTAATATGAATCCAGAATGCCACTCACTGATGTGCCTGGACTCCCACTGACGGGATGGGGTCCTTCAGGCACTTAGCTTGCCAACCTTAAATACTCAAAGAGTCATTTGGACCTGTTTCCCACCGAAAACAAAACACCAGGATCTCTCATCTATCTCTCTCTCATCTCTTTCTCTGACATTCCCCTGTAAGTGTCTGAATCCAAGGAAGAAGCCGGACAGCTGACGGAATGGGAGTATGGCTCTGTGGACTGTGGAGGAGGCTGGGGAAGGGCAAAGTCTGGCTGGGCAGAGCAGGAGAGAGATAGACAAGGGTGAGGGAATTCAGAGGAAGAACCAGGCCCACCCCCTCTTCATCCTAGGGCACACAGGGAGGAATGGAGAAGAGAGCAACATGGGTTGAGTGGCTTACAGAGGAGGAAAGGGCCCTGATTCCCTTCATTAGCCACAGCTGGGAAGACAGTTGGTAAGAAAGGCAGGTTGTGTGCGGCAGGCTGCTGGGAGCAAATGTGACTTTATCCTGTGTTGTCATGGCTTATCTGTGTTTCTGGCGTCTCCCCAAACATGTGAGTTTTGCTGTGCCTTCAAGTCTGAAATTCTTGCTCCCGCCCTGCCAAACTAATGACTTCCGTTTGTCTTGTTTGGACTTTAAGTTACAGTTTGTGTTGTTCATGTTTTGGACTTAATTTTCTGCAGTCAAAGGCTGTTCCTGGGAGAGTTCTTCTCCAGTCAGAAGGTAACCTGGACATTGGGGGCAAAGTTGGAGATAATCAAGGGATTCTTATTGCTTATCTGACTGTGTTGTCTTTGTGCCATGCCTTGGATCATCACACTCTCTCTTTCCCTCCCTTCCTCCCTCTCTTTCTCCCTCTTTCTTTTTCTCTCTCTCTGTCTCTCTTTCTCTCTTCCTCTCTTCTCTTTGTCCCCGGGGGGGGGGGGGGGGGAACCTCTGAACTGGTGCTGGGTAGTGGGAATCTGATGTCCAGAGGCCAATGAGCCATGTGTTGAAGACCAGATGGCTGGCAGGGAGCTGGGGCAACAGGGGTGATATTTGCAGTGATGGACTGATGTGCATGGGAGATTGCAGCATTGGAATCTTCCCAGGTGTTCTCTGGCCTGTATGTGGGGGTGGGGGTGCGGGGAAAGGAACCTCTGAACTGGTATTGCCTCCTGCTTCCACACATTGAGGAGGCCGAGCGGCTGCCAGTGATGCCCTCAGGTGAAGATGTTATAAGGGGGAGGCTCTACCCCTCCCCACAGGAACTGCAAAGCGCTCACCATCCCTCTGACAGCCACCAAGCCTCCTCCTTCCTGCTGGGCATGTGAGTGCTTCTGGCAAGGAGGAAGATAAGCACAGTAGGAGGAGTCTTGGTGGCTGCCAGAGGGGCGGTGAGCGCTTTGCAGTTCCTGAGGGGAGGGCTAGAGCCTCCCCCTTACAACATCTTCACCTGAGGGCATCACTGGCAGCCACTCGGCCGTCTCGATGTACTGAGGCAGGAGGCAACACCAGTTCAGAGGTTCCTTCCCCTGCCCCCACAGGCTAGACAACACCCAGGAAGGGCTCTGATGCCGTGATCTCCTGCGCGCTCCCCTCGCTCCCCTCCCCACGCACATCAGTCCATCCACCACCGGTTTCACCCCTGGTGCAGACACAGGTGTGCTGCAGACCACCAACATTTTCTCATGGACCACCAGTGGTCCACGGGCCACTGGTTGGTGACCTCTGTTCTGGAGGAAAGTTTGGGAATAAATATTTGCTAAAGTGCACTTTAGGACCTAAACATTATTGTATGATGGTATCTTCCTTTGGTTATTTCATTAATATTTTTATTTTGTTTGGGTACTTTGTTACTAAATGCCAAGAACCCTGCTTTAATTCACTGATGTAGAAATAAAATTCCCACCAGTATAGAAAGTTGAGATTGAGAACTCTTCATCAGCTACATCAAAAACAAGAGTTTTAGGCATCAGATGAAGGGATCCTATTCAAGACATCACTGTTTCTCACTTCTACCAGGGGTGGGATTCTATCAGTTCTGTACACTTCTGTAGAACCAGTTAATAAGCTTAAAATATACTTCAAAAATGTTTTCTAAATTAAAGTTCCTATCACCATCATTCAATAATACAGCAACAATGGAGAGGATCTATACAATACCAAACAAAACGTAGGATGTTTATCGCTTTCAGTTCTCCATATAAGCTACTTCTGCTTTGCTAACTGTTGGAAAGCCTTTCATGTACTCACTTTAATCAAGTCATGTATTCCAAGAACTGATCCAAGTCAGAAGAGTTAAGACATTTAAGGCAAGCAAGTTATAGAAAAGGAATATCATGTTCCATCTAGCTGTTACTTCTCCATGTTAGCTGATCTGGAGCAAATTCTACAATGGAATAACAATCAAAGCAAATCAGACTGAATCCACATCTCTAGTAATGTAGATGAGGTCTAACATTGTTTATTATGTTCCCTGTATGGTTGAGTTATATTTATGAAAAGTAATCTTACATCTTTTATTACTAATTGTGCAACTACAACAAATTTTGAAGTTCAAAGTGGAATTGTTAAAGGATATATAAGTTTAAAAAAAAAGCAGAGTATGAATTAACCCTAGAGGCAAAATAATGGGTGTGTTTTTACAGTGATTGGGTTCACAAAAATAGAACCTAAAGCCAAGCATTTACAAGAATGAGTATCATTCATACAAAAATATTTAAAGAAAAAAACAAAGAATTCATGGTTTTAATTAAAATTGATCTTCCCCATTTTCTTTATTCCTTCTACATTAAAAACTTTTCTCTTCAACTATTAAAAAGTAAGTGTCAAAGATATAGCTATCACTTTTATATGCATAGACCTTTAGATTGGAATGGTTGAACAAATGTGTACAAACAGAAATTATCATAAACATCTGGCAAACAGCTAATCCTCCAGTTTTTGTTACATAATATGGAAAGATTCTAAATTCCTGTCAGCACAGAAATTCTTGAGAAGAATTGAGTTGAACAATTTACATTTGTAGAATTCTGAGCACACCGGGAATGATATACCTTGTTTCTGTCCAATGATTTCCCTTCAGCTCAGTATTTGTTTACATATAGTTGAATCATGGCAAGCAAGAGTGTCTGAAGGTTTAATCACACCCATATGAAGAGCAGGTTTTGGTTCTGGCTAGTCTAAACAAAATAATTAGGAGTGACATGATAGCAGCATTCCAGTATTTGAAGGGCTGCCGCAAAGAAGAGGGGGTCAAATTATTCTCTAAAGCACCAGAGGGCAGGACAAGAAATAATGGTTGGAAACCAATCAAAAAGAGAATCAACCTGGAATTAAAAAGAAACTTCCTAACAATGAGGACAATTAACCAGTGGAACAGCTTGCCTTCAGAATTCATGGGCTCTCTATCACTGAATGTTTTTAAGAGGAGTCACTTGTCTGAAATGGTATATGTTCTTCTGCTTGAGTAGAGGCTGGACTAGAAGACCTCCAAGGTCCCTTCCAGCTCTATTCTATTCCATTCCATTCTATTCAGTGTTGGCTTTAACATAAATTATTGTGAGGTGGAAAAAGATCCAAGAATACTGCTGGTATATGACTGCATCATGCAGAGCAAACTTGTTCCAGTGTATGGTTCATACAGCATTGATGCTTCAAAGTTCAATGCAATGCTGCCTTTCTGCTTCTAAAAATAAGAGCTAGAAAGTTTAGAGCCCCAAGCTATGAAAAGAGAGATTTCCATTGTTGTTATTGGGCCCCTCATTTGAAGAGCATCACCTCTGCAGCAAGAAACACCTCACGAAAGCAGAGTGTCAAGCTGAATTGGCACCTAAGTTCTGGAGGCTTAAAACATACTCTGTTTTTGAACACTGAATTTTAGTTTCCTCATTTGAGTGAGTTATTGTAAAATGTATTAAAATACTTTTTTCCATTGGATGTAGCCCTAATTTATTCATTCTAAATGTAATTATCCATTTAACAAAGCTCGAAAGAATCTTGTGGTGTCTTCTTAAGTGACATAAACTAGGCCTTGCTAGTTTATGTGCCCCTTCATTTTTTTTTCCTCTTCATTTTCTTATCCCAATTTTCTCTGTATATTTTTACTTCTTTTCCTGTTAAAATAAAACAGTTTTTAATTTCTATTATTGAAAGAGACATCACCTTCCTCATAACTAAATACCCATCAATTATCTATCTGAAAGAAAACTGTATCACCATAAAATGTCCTGTCCAGGACAGAAGAAGGGACAGTCTGAACCTTTGGTTCCAAGCCAAAAAATCCAATTACCTTTGGACAGGAAAGTCAAAACAAGAAAGCGGAGAAGGCAAAGCTATTGGTACATGGGCTGCATCTTGCCAGAAAAGACAAGGTTAGGAATGCTTTGAATCCACTGTATGGGGACCAGATAGCATTTTTTGTTCTGTTTCTTTATCTGATGAGTGGTTCCAATAAAGAAATATGCTTATTCGCTTCCCCCCCCCCCCCAAAAAAAATACCTTTCTCCCAAGGACTCTGCAAATACTATGATTGTCTAGGGCTGGAAAGTACAACATGGTTAGTTACCAATTTATACTCTTTGCTTCTCTGCCCTACGCTCCACCACTGCCACCACTGCCACCACTGTGGCTTCTGTTTGTTTAGTGGGGGTGGCCTTGGCTATAGCAGTTGGCTTTACTGTTTGTTTGTCCACAGCGATCCATGAGGGAAAGAAAGGCAGAGGAAAGGCCATGTAGGGCTGGCCACGTTTGGTGGCAGGAGGCAGTGCAATGGGGCTGTTTGGTTCACTGTCAGAGCCACCAACCGACTGACTGATCCGACCAAAGCTGAGCCCAATGTAGGGGAGACTGCAGGGTTAGTTTGGCCAGGCAAATTATTCTCCCCGCCCCCCATGCTATCAAAGTGGATCCTGGGCGCTGCACTGCAATATAGAAACAGGAAATGGACCAGCCAGCATGAGGAAATGAGGAGCAGGGAGAAGAGAGGGAAAGCGCCCTCCTCCTTACCTCATACCAGCCACTCCGTTGCCCATTTCCCCATTGCAACGCCATGCCACAGAGCTTTCCTCACCCACCACCACTGCCCAGATGCCCTTGCTTTCCCCAAGCAAGAGGAGCAGCAGGGAGGAGAGAGGGCTGCTCCATTGCTCATTTTGCCATTGAAGCACCGCACCAACCACCATCACCCAGGACCTCACTTCCTCCGATCATTTCTTTGCCTACCTGATTTCCAGCTCTGTCGCGTTTCTCACCATTGTGTTCAGGGAAACAAATGTTTGTGGGACTAAAAAACAAGTTTACTCAATCAATTCCAACTTCGCAAGATCTTTTTCTTTCATGAGAAGTTGGAATTGATTGAGTGAACTTTTATTTTAGTCCCACAAACTTTTGTTTCCCTGCAAATGATGGTGAGAAACGCAACAGAGAAACGTAACAGAGCTGGACTGGGGTGATGGTGCATCAGTGGTGGGATTCAAATTTTTTTTACTACCGGTTCTGTGGGGGTGGTTTGGTAGGTGTGGCAGGGGAAGGATACTGTAAAATCTTCAGTCAGAGGTGGCATTTGCCGGTTCTCTGAACTACTCAAAATTTCCTCTACCGGTTCTCCAGAACTGGTCAGAACCTGCTGAATGTCACCTCTGCGGTGCATGTGCCCACAGAGAGGGATTCTATGTGCCACCTCTGGCACATGAGCCATAGGTTCGCCACCATGGCCCTATACCATTTCAGACAAATGGCTGTCCAATTTCTTCTTAAAATCCTCCAGTGATGGACCACCCACAACTTTTAGAGACAAGCCATTTCACTGATTGGTTGTTCTAACTGTCAGTAAATTTCTTATTAATTAATTCACATTATTTGACCCTTAATTATACAGAAAATTTAGCTCAATAGTTTAGCTATTACACACAAGGCTGCTCTTCCGGTTAATTTTTTAACTAAAAAAAACATATAGGAATTATATTTTAGAAATATGTTAAAGCTGGCTTTTTATTCAGTTTTAAGGCTGAGAAAGGAAAGATCTATTACTTCTTATAGCTGAGAGTCATGATGTTAACAGGAGAAAACTTTAGAAAACTGATCAGAGGCTCAGTCCAAAAGCTGAATTTGCAGGATGAGTTCAGCCATCTTCTAAAATTCAGTAAGGCACTTCTTCCGTCTGTAAAAAAAGCTCTGTTTAGGCCTCTATTACAGGACCCAACAATAATTAATTCATGCCTTAACCTGTAAGCCAGAAGGAAGCTTAACAAGCCCTAAGAGCATGATTTCTATGTATCCATATCACTTCTAAGCTACAAATAGACCTTTTAGCCCATAATTTTTATTTTGAATGCGTAGTTTTCCTTGCAAGTGAATATTCGTGGATCGGTTTGAATTGAAATTCTTTTCCCTTATCATCATGAAATAAAATTAATCTGCTATGTATTTCAACGTAGAATTACAGAGTTGAAAGGGGCCATTTTGGCTGTTAAGCTCAACCTACTGTATTCTTCAAACCCATAGCAAAGGCTTTTTAGCTTCCATCTGAAGGGGGAACCCATTACTGTGCTGGGTAATTGGTGCCACAGTCAAAGTGCACTTGCTGCCAATATTTTTTTCTAACATTCAATCAGGACTTGCCTTCTTGTAACTTGCCACCTAAATCAGTGGTTGCCAACCAGTGGGCCGGGGACCACTGGTGGTCCGTGAGAAAATTTTGGTTGTCTGTAGAGAAATGTCACCCCCAAAGCAATTAATGTGGAGTGTGAAGGATGTGTGTCTGTGTTTATTTTCATGGTCATGATGTGCATTGAAGATGGTGTTTGATTTCGTTGTACAAGATGCAATGACAATAAAGTAAACTAACTAACTAATCCAGGCTGTGTGGGAACACAAGGCTGCACCGCCCACATGCATTGCTTGCATTGCGAACAACACGAGGTAATGGGGGGAGGGGGGAAAGGGCGGAGGGGGAGGAATTTGCTCCACTAGCCCTATGCGCCTCACCTGACCACCGGGCTGCTTCTTTCTGTTTCTTTCTTCTTCTACTTTTGGCTGCACACAAGGAAAGCAGCAAAAGTTTTTCTTTCTTTCCACCAAACTCCACCAGAAATGAGTCTTTGGGACCCTGCAAAGCATCCTGCTCCAAGAGGCTGCGTCGGCAAAGACTCATTTCTGGCAGAGTTTGGGGAGCTGCTTCTGCTGCTTTCCTTGCATGAAGCCAAAAGTCTCTCTCTCTTCTGCCCCCCGAGAATGGAGCTGGAGACGGTATCCTGCGATCCCAAATAAAGAATGATTGATTGGTAGGAAAATGGGATGGGGAATTTTCCTGCAGACTTTTTTGGGGGATTTTCCCAGGGTCTCTGGTCCACGGGATTTAAAATTATGAGTTTGGTGATCCCTGAGGTCCAAAAGGTTGGTGACCCCTGACCTAAATTATATGTCCTGCTTTCAGGGATGATGCAAAGCCAATCTTGGCTTTCTTGTCAAATATAATTTCAAGTACTTATATAATGGTATCATAATTCCCTCTTTTTTAAGGCTCAACATTCCCAATCCTTTGCTACTCTTTTCTGAATCTCTTCTAAGTTTCAGCACTCCTTCTTAAAATATGATGTCCATTACTTGAGATAGAATTTTAAAAATGTACTAGGTCTGCCTAAACTGTATTTTCTTTTTAAGCAGTCTTGTTAAATTAATGACAGATATTCAGTTTGTAATCAATGATTCTTCCAAGTTCTATCATTGATATACCATTGTATATGTGATTTCTGTTTCCTAATTTGTCCCTATTAAATTTCATTGTATTATTTTCAGCTTGTTTCTCTAACTTATCAAGATAATTTTGCATTTTATTTCTAACTTCTAGAATATTAATCAAACAGTACTGTGTCATCTGAAAATTTCACAAGCATTCTCCCAATCTCTTCATCCAACTCATTAGTAAAAATGCTGAAGAATATAAAGCTCAGGACTGTGGCAATTCATATAACTCTACTTTTCAGTTTGATGGGAAATTGTTGATGAACATGGAATTATTTCTGAGCCAGTTATTTATCCACTTGGTTGTCATCCAATCCAGCTTTTACTTTAACTGCTAATCAGAATATCATATGGTACTTTATCAGATGATTTTGTGGAAATTAAGACATTGTACACACAGTATTCCCACCTCTTAACAAATCAAAGAATAAGATCCAAGTAATTTGGTAATCACTGCATTGTTTTCTTGATGCTCACCAATCAGTCACTTTGTTCCTGTCATTTCTTTAGCCATTTTTTAATTAAGCAAAAATCAAGAAGGGAGCAAGTATGGGGACAGTATCAATCACATGCTTATTCTAAAATTTGGTGGTTTAGTTCAAGACATATTTCAACATCCTAAATAACATTTTTCAAGCTCTTCTTTTATTTGTTCATAGGTAATCAGAGAGTGATTTTAAAAGTTATAGTATCTATAAGAATATAAGTAGTAGAAATCCCATACTATAAATATGGAATAGATACAAACCAAGGCTATGTATGTCTGAAAATATTTTTGTTGACCTCAGCTCTAGAAGCATTTTACAGAAAAAGAAAGTGGGTGAAGAAAAATGATTAACATATAAAGATTTGCTAGTTCATGAAAATGGGAAACTGAAGAAGAAATCAAGAGACAACTGATACCGAAGGATTTAGTTTTCAATGGTTGCCATATGCACAAATAAGAGAAAGAATAAATATAGATTTAAAAAGTACCAGCAATAGAACACGATAAAATGCAATTTGAAAATGAATGACATATAGTCCTAATGGAGCTTGCCAATTATGGTTGCAAGGAATGCTGTTAAGTGAGACATCCTTGCTTATGACTCTCGCTCCCTGGTCTCCCTGGTGCCACCATTAAATGATGGCCCTTAAGTGAGCACAAATTACCTCATAAGAGGGAGAGGCTCTGGGAAGTCTGCCACCCAGCTGCATCCATTAAGGTGGCAGACAAGCAGCAAAAAGTTTACAAAATCAAAAACAGCCAAGCATGGGGGAGGGCCCAGCAAGATTAGGGCCCAGCACCATGTTTCAATGCCAGACAGACCTCCAAACAAGCCTCCTAGCTTGGCTGATGAAGCCATGTTTGTGGGTTGGGCCTCTGTCCTGTTCAGCTGGCCATCAGGAGACTGCAAACTTCTAGGCTTTGGAGAAATCAACCGTCTACCTCAAGGTGTCAAACTCATGTCACAGCAGCATCACGTGACATATCAGGACTTTTTTCCCCTTCGCTAAACCAGGCAGTAGGTGCAGCCAGTGCATGACTCATCTAGCCCATGGGCCAGGAGTTTGATAGCCCAGGTCTACATGCAAAGGCAGAAGCTTCAGGAGGAGCTTTTAAAAAATTTCCCTTGCTTAACACCCTCCCTCCCCAAGAAACCCACAGAAAAAAACTGGAGGGGGGGGGATATATTTTCCATCTTTCTCTCCCCCATCACCCAATCAGGTGCTAACTAAACTCTCTACTTCTGTCTTCAGAACTTTGAGTTGAATATTTTTTTCAGTTCCTCAATGCAAAAAGAGAATGTTGTTAAAAGGCCTGAAATTCACATTGTCTTACAATTTAAAAGATTTTTTTAAAATAATGATATATTGTATCATTAGTATTTGACATCAGAAAAATTGACTAAGATATATAGTTATATATAATTGTAATCACTGTTGGAAATGTGAAAAATAGAAAGGGACATTTTATTATGGATGGTGAAAAAATGAAAATAGAATATAGAATAGAAGATGAACAGACCTATGGAACAGCTGTCTTGCCCTACATAAGAGGTACTACAGACAAAATCAGTAAGATACTACACAGGTATCACATCAAGACTGCCTTCAAAACAGAAAGAAAAATAGCAGCCATCCTAAGAAACCCCAAAGATAAAATTGACCTGGAAAACCAAGGCATATATGAAGTCCTCTGCACATCATGCCCTGCCACATACATTGGACAGACCAATAGAAGAATAAGTACCCATCTGGATGAACACAAAAATGCAGTAAAAAAGCTGGTACACACTTCCTCACTAGTCCAACACATAAAAGCTACATGTCATAGCATTAACTTCAATGGCACCAAAACCCTAGCTACTATAGAAAACCCCATCTACAGAATTATCAGAGAAGCCATAAAGATTGAAAAAAGACCTGAAAGCATGAATAGAAGAGATGACTCCACCAGATTGTCAATTATCTGGAAGCTTGCACTCACAAACAAAAAAATCTCCATACCACAAGCCAAGCAAACACCTGGGCACAAACAGACCTCCAGCTCAAACACACCACAACCAGCCACCCAGATGAAACCTAGCTTCCTAATAAACGATCGCTGTCCATTTACTCAGAGCCAAGCTGCACTAAAAGCCTCCAATACAGGAAACACTATGTTGCCAGCCAATCAAGACAAAAAAATGCTACAAAACAGACAGAAGATATTAGAAACACCAATCAAGCAGAACACAGCAAACTCCAAGACCAATAAACACAGACCAAGACTCCCAACCAATCAGGATGAAGAAAAAACTATTGTAACACAGCAGGAGTCTAGCACCAAATTTAAAACAAAAATGGCTGTGAAAGCCTGACACACAGACAAACCCAGTACACAAGTCTGATGATGGCAGATGAGATTCTGCCAAAACGTCATTACAACTTTAAAAGCACAAATATAATGATGTGGGAAAATACCCGAACAAAGCTGAATACCATACATACATACATACATACATATACATACATATATATGTGTGTGTGTGTGTGTGTGTGGTATTCAGCTTTGTTCGAGTATTTTCCCACGTCATTATAGTTGTGCTTTTAAAGTTGTAGCAACATTTCGGCAGAATCTCATCTGCCATAATCAGGCTTTAATAGATCTGAGATAGATCTAATAGATCTAAAAGCACAACTATAATGACGTGGGAAAATACCCGAACAAAGCTGAATACCATACATACAACATACATACATACATACGTGTGTGTGTGTGTGTGTGTGTGTGTGTGTGTGTATGTGTGTGGTATTCAGCTTTTGAGTATTTTCCCACGTCATTATAGTTGTGCTTTTAAAGTTGTAGCAACGTTTCGGCAGAATCTCATCTGCCATAATCAGGCTTTAATAGATCTGAGATAGATCTAATAGATCTAAAAGCACAACTATAATGACGTGGGAAAATACCCGAACAAAGCTGAATGCCATATATACATATATGTATATGTATATGTATATGTATATGTATATTTATATGTATATAGATAGATAGAGAGATAGAGAGAGAGAGAGAGAGAGAGAGAGAGAGAGAGAGAGAGAGAGAGATTTAAAACGTTCAGATAAAACTGGAATGTTTCTTACTAGAACATATGGACAATCAACTAGACATGGACAATTAGTGCTATTATATGCACAAAGATGGAAGACACCAGATTGTGAAGACAGTTGTGTTTGCAGAAAATTGATTTGTTTGATTAAGGATGAGAGTAGAGTAGAGTAGAGTAGAGTAGAGTAGAGTAGAGTAGAACAGAACAGAACAGAATAGAATAGAATAGAATAGAAATATCTTGGAGGTCTTCTAGTTCAGCCCTCTGCCCAAGCAGGAGAACCTTTTATACCATTTTACATAAGTGACTTCTAGACCATGGGTGTCAAACTCATGTTGTCATGGTGGTGTCACGTGACATATTGGGACCTTTTTCCCCTTTTCTAAACCGGGCATGGATGTGGCCAGTGTGTGATGCATCCAGCCCGCGGGCTGGGAGTTTGACAGCCCTGGTCTAGACTCTTCTTAAAAATATCCAGTGATGGATCCCATGATTTCTGAAGGCAAGTTGTTCCACTGGTTATTTGTCTGTTAGGAAGTTTCTCCTTAATTCCAGGTTGCTTCTTTCTTTGATTAATTTCCAACCATTATTTCTTATCATGCCCTCTGATGCTTTGGAGAATAATTTGCCCCCCTCTTCTTTGTGGCAGCCCCTCAAATACTGAAATGCTGCTATCATGTCACCCCTAATTCTACTTTTCTTTAGCCTAACCAGACCCAAATCCTGTACTAATAGATCTCAGAAATTCTTCCTATTCTCTTCTCTTCTACCCTGTAATTCTTGTATTAGAAATACAAAATGGAGGAGCCATGGAAGATAAAACTCCAGCATGTACAGATTAGGTTTTATTATCCAAGCCATACATTCTTTTTTCTACCAAGATTGGAACAATTAGCATTAATATTGCTATACTTAATCTCAGTGGTATTCTTAGGTGGCCTAACACTATCTTGTAACCTAGATGTTTTCATCCACTATTAATGTTGAAGTTTTTGAGAGAGGGGGGGAGGGAGAGAAGGAGGGGGGAGAGATCAAACTATTTTCTTACTATAAAGGTAAAGATTCCCCTCGCACATACATGCTAGTCGTTTCTGGCTCTAGGGGGCGGTGCTCATCTCTGTTACAAACTGAAGAGTCAGTGTTGTCCGAAGACGTCTCCGTGGTCATGTGGCCGGCATGACTAAATGCCGAAGGCACACGGAACGCTGTTACCTTCTCACCAAAGTGGTCCCTATTTTTCTATTTGACTTTTACATGCTTTTGAACTGCTAGGTTGGCAGAAACTGAGGCAAGTAATGGGAGCTTACTCCATTACATGGTGCTAGGGATTCCAACCACCAAACTGACTACCTTTCTGATCAACAAGTTCAGCATCTTAGCCCCTGAGCCACCGCATCCCATTTCTTACCATAGAGGAAAGTAAAAAATTATGATCCAAGATTTGTCTGTATAAGGGCTTCATAAGGGCTCAAATTGATGTGCAAATTTTCTCACTGTACATAAAGAATCTCACATTATTCTTTCCAAACCATTTACTTTGTATTTCTGGGGGAAAGGGCATTCTTCACTAGTTAAAATCAATAGCGATCACTAGACTAAATTCACTGAGATTTTATGTACTTGCCTTATTTCTGAAAGATTAATCATGGATCCAATTTAAAAAATGATCACTCAGGTGCTTTCTGTCAGCTGTCAAAAGAACCCCAGGCTCTCATAATGCCAGACATTCTTACAATGAGCAATGAAATGATTTTGAAGCGTGAATGAAGGTATATAACCAAATGCTGGAAAGATTAGAAATGCATGTGAGGAAAACACCAAATCTCCATACCAATAGTGCATGAACAGAATAGTAAGAGAAGAAAAATTACCAGAAGGAAGATAAATCATCATGTATTGCTGGATTTTAAAAACTAGAAATTAACCTGCCACAAGTATGCTTCAGCCTCTGACTTTTGTGCAAAATGAGGTCCAAGGTCCCTTCCAGCTTCTATTCTATTCTATTCTATTCTATTCTATTCTATTCTATTCTATTCTATTCTATTCT
>NW_020769344.1:3848212-3923115 GCF_900518735.1 Pseudonaja textilis
CTATTCTATTCTATTCTATTCTATTCTATTCTATTCTATTCTATTCTGTGTTATCTTTAACATAAATCATTGTGAGATGGAAAAAGATCTAAGAATACTGCTGGTATGTGGCTGCATTAGGCAGAGCAAGACCTGTTCCAGTGTATGGTTCATACAGCTTCATTGATGCTTCAAAGTTCAAATCAGTCACCTGTGTGAAATGGTACAGGTTCTCCTGTTTCAGTAGGGGCTGGACTAGAAGACCTCCAAGGTCCTTTCCAGCTCTATTCTATTCAAAGCAATCAGTACTTTGTGCAGATCTTTCAGTTCAGACATTGTATGATTTCTGTATATTATATAAGTCTGCAGCAAAGCGGCTATGTTTGTGCCAAATGCAAGTTCATGACACCTCAGTGGGAGGCCCGTGTATTATAAATTGTTGTAGATGAGATAGATGATAGATGAGAATTCAACAAATCCCTTTTAACTGAAAAGAGTATTAGGGAGAGTGCAATCCTGTGTAAAATCCACTGCACCATAATTCCTGATTGAATCTGACTCAAATTTTCTACTTTCCAACAGCATCTCTATATGGTTGTCCTTTATTCAGAGGTGGTATTCAGCAGGTTCTGACCAATTCTGGAGAACCGGTAGCAGAAATTTTGAGTAGTTTGGAGAACCAGCAAATACCACCTCTGACTGGAGATTTTACAGTATCCTTCCCCTGCCAGGCCACCAAGCCACACCCACAGAACCGGTAATAAAAAAATTTGAATCTTACCACTGCCTTTATCCCATCTGATATTAAACTTAGGATAGGTTCAAGGATATCAAATGTTTCCTTGGAGTTGGATGGTAAAAATCATAGCTCTAAGTATCATCACCATACTAACATGGGCTCAGGTTAATTAGAATGAGAAAGCCTCAATTTTCAAATCTTTATTTTGATTGGAAGGAAACACTGATAGAAAGAGATAGTAAAACAGATTCCTTGCTACAGAAAATGGAGCTGAACCTTATTGTAGGCCGTATAGAATATTTACCCAGAATTTAATGGACAAGATTACATAAACATCAAAATTGGAATCTTTTATTGCTACTGATTCCCACTGGTATTAGTCAAACATTTCAAAAAGACGGTCAAAGTCTAACCATCTGACACTCATATCCCTCCCCAACCATTGGGGATCAGTAAAGACTCTGTGACAACCAAAGCAGTTACTCATGTAGAAAATTAATACTAGGACAGCGATGAATCAATTTTCATTTTTTGTGTGTGATTTAGTGAGTGGATGAAAGGACATCAAGAAAGAGGAACAGCATACAGTCATTTGCTGTCTCCAGATTTAGCGGCCTGGATATTCTACAGAACATAAGAAATGGGAACCCACAAGGTCATAATTTTGAAGCAACATTTGGCTTCCAAATAGATTTGTATACTTTTGTTGCCAGGTTTATGACTGGTTTTTTGTTTTTTGGTTAAGAGCCACTTTGCTGTTTCCAACTTTTCCAGCAGTGTGTCATATTACTTTGTCATGCCATTTTTTAAATTGCTTACCAATATTTTTCAGTTTTTGTCATTGAGCTTGCATTTTGAAGTTCAAATGATGGTCAAATGCATTCTCAAAGCATACCAGTGGATCTCTTATAGCAAATGAAACATACTGTTTAAAGCAATATATTTAAAAAATAGATGTCAAGGTTCTGACTAACGAACCCAAGCAAATCAGAACTCTGAAACTTGAATCCACCTCAAAGAGCTTCTTTATTGAATACATCATATTGGCACTGGTTAAAGCAGGGGTGTCCAACCTTGGCAACTTTAAGACTTGTGGACTTCAACTCCCAGAGTTGAAGCTGGCTGAGGAATTCTGGGAGTTGAAGTCCACAAGTCTTAAAGTTGCCAAGGTTGGACACCCCTGGGTTAAAGGAACACCAACTCTAAATAATCCCTGTGGTTTCAGTGTAATGAAAGTAGGAAATAACTCCATCCCCAAGTGTCACCGATCATACTGGCCAATAAGGTCAATTGCCCGGCTCTCCAGGTACTCCTTCCCTGACCTTGTCCACTACCAGTGGAAATTACCTTGGTTCCCAAAAGAAAGCTCTCTGTTGTGCTTAGTAAGGTATTCCAACCCCCTTCCTGCTCTGTATGGTAACTTAGGAACAGTAGAATGCCTTCTGCCAGGTCCGGTTTGAAGTTGACAGTCAGCTATTCCCCCTAGTGAGTGAGAAGTATCTGGAAAATACCAAGGACAGATAGATTAATTTTCTATATCCACTTCTCCAATCACCTGATTGCCCTTTTGGCTTTTGATGATTTTTGTCATGGAATTTTCTGATCAACCTATCTGGTCTTAGGTCCTGACTCTTCACCCAAGTGGCTTCAGAGAGGGGGTAACCCTGACTTCCGGTTCGGGCTTCTTTGGCAATGGACCAAAATCCATGATTGTGCGCTGTTTTGATCCGTGCTCGCCACTGGAGCGCCCCGAGCCACCCGGATTTGGGGCTGAAGCCACCCCATAGAGGTGGTGAAGAAGGGGGAGCCATCAGCAGGGTTGAGGAGAGCCACATCTCTGCTCCTTGGCTGGCCATTACTCCCTTGCCCAAAGGTGGTTGCAGCGGTGGTCAGAAATGGCCACCTGAAAGAAGAACCCGACTGGACAAGATTGTGCAGGAAGAAGTTTAAAGGAGAAAGTTCGACTGACCGGGTTGAATGGAGAACATCTATTTAAGGTATCTGGAACCTGAATTTTAAAGACTAATACTATTCCTAAAAAAGATCTTAATAGGTGAAAGAGAAAGGGAAAGGAAACGGAATTGGCTTTTTTCCTCTCGTATTGATAGTTTTAATTGACTTGGAACATTAAGAAGAAGAGATTTGGAATTTTAACAAGGCTTGCAAAAGATACATTGTAGCTAAAACTTTGTAACAAAATAACAAAGCCCCTGGAAAGAGAAAGTGAGAAAAGAAGCAAGAAACAGTTTTGGATTATTGGATGATTCCTGGAATTTTGGATGGTGGATCCTAATGAAACAAAATAAAATCAATTGGGGGTTGTTTAAAAAAATTTTAAATGGCATCACTCCTTGAAGAGTTAAAAGTGAGACTTAAAGAACAAAAAGAAGAAGCACAAGATGGAAGAGGATATTTTGGCTTCGTATTTCAATTTTTAGAAATGGAGATCTTGAACTAAGAAAAACAACAAGAAACGCGGGCAGAACAAGAAGGGCGGGATAAAGAAGAAGCCATCTTTAATGACCAAACAACTTTCAGTGGGGTAAAAAAGGGAAAGGGGGAAAAGGAGTTAAAAACTTAAGCATTGAAGCAACAATCAAAAAAAGATGAATTTGAAAAGCAATCATAATATCAGGAAGAAGCAGAAGGGAGGATCACAGAAGGGAGAATCAGATAGAAGGAATAAAAAGGGAAGGGAGAAGAAGAAAGGGAAGAGGGAAAGGAAAAGAAGCTACAAAGGACAGAAACAAGATATAGAGGTACAGGAAACGCATACAAGAATTAAAGGTATAAACCTATTTAAAAGACACAGAGACAATGGTTAAAATTTAACTTAAGGAGAGGATTCTGCAAAGATGCATGGGATAGCATTGTTATATTAGAAATAGAAAAGGTTTAGAAAATATGTTTAGATGATTAAAGTGATAGAAAAAAATTGTATTGATATGTAATGGAATATTTGTTTGTAAAGAGAATAAGGCTCTCAATGATTTAAAAAGAAAGTTTTAAAAAATCTGAAGAGGAACATGGAAGATTTTTATCAGTTGACAAGATGAATTTGAATAAGAATAATAATTTTATTGACTACTGTTAATAACTATTGTTTTGTTTTTTATTTAAAGACAGTAATAAGTAAAATATGAAATATAGATGATTAAAGTGAAAGACAACTGATATTACTTGGTAATGTTTGTTAAAAGAAATAGAAATGTAAAAGATTGTTATTAATATTATGGCAGAGCTGTACTTGAATAGAATAATTATTCCATTTACTATTGTTATACATATATACACAGATATATATATATATACATATGTACTTTTTTCTTTTAAGAATTTAGTGTGTATTTTTAAGGGAATGTACCAAGCAGAATTCGATTGAAAATAGGTATGTGTTATAAAATAGAGGTTTAAAAATGAATGTTATAACTGTAAAGGTGTAACTTAAATTTTTAAATAAGATTTGAAAAAAGATACAAAGGTTACACTCCAGTCTAGTAATTACAGGGGAAAATTTGTTTTATGAGAAAAGATAATATGAAATTGTAAACAGAACAGATGCAAGTATAAAAACATTGATTAGAAATATTTTAAAAATTAGAAAAAGATATGTAATTGAATTAAGAAAGGAATGAAATAATTTAAAATAAGGCTATAGGAAGTAAAGAAAGGGAAAACCTATTGAAAAAATTGTGAAAATAGTTATAAGATATGGATTAGAATGTCTAAGATAAATATGTATTGAGTTTATGTCTGTATGGAGAAGTGATAACCCAGGACCACGCTGTTCTCAAAAAAAGATATTTTATTTGTATGTTTTGTGAAAACTTAAATAAAACTTTTATTTAAAAAAGAGGGGGGTAGCCCTTCCACTGTACTAAATACTGTAGCCTCCCCTTATACAGTCTAGAGTCCGAATCTGTTTCATTTCATGATGGGTTTCTTATTGCACTACGATAGGATCCAGGGCTACCTGAGCTACTGGTCTTAGTCCTGATCCTATTGTCAGTTTCTATAAACTGCTGTGAAAGACCGGATGTACTACTTAGTTTCAGCTCTACTGTGACCGAGTTAATGATCTTTCTGATGGGGAATAGCAATCGTAGTAGCACTCAGACTTATATACCGCTTCACAGTGCTTTACAGCCCTCTCTAAACAGTTTACAGAGTCAACATATTGACCCCAACAATTTGGGTCCTCCTTTTACCCACCTCAGAAGGATGGAAGTCTGAGTCAACCTTGAGCCTAGTGAGATTCAAACTGCCAAATTGCAGGCAGCCGGCAGGCAGCAGAAGTAGCCTGCGTTCTAACCACTGTGCTGTCCCATTGATACTCAGATAAAAAGCTGAACTAAGCCCCTGGGATGAGCTGATTAGCTTTACAAATCCCTTCAGAATTTGGCCGTAAACTGAACCCACTGATCAGATATGATTTTCTTTGGGACTCTGTGCAGTCGGTAAATATGCTTCAGGAACAGCTTTGCCAGTTTGTGGGTTGATGGGAGGTTGGAATAGGCTATGAAGTGAGCCTGCTTGGAAGTAAGATCAATCACTGTCCAAATTATGGTGTTTCCCTCGCTATCTGAGAGTTCCATTAGAAAGTCCATTGCTATTTCCTCCCACAATTGTAATGGCTTGGCTACTTGTTGTAAATAGTCCAGGTGGCTTTCCAGTCCCTTTTTTCATTGCAGCACATAACACACAGCTCTTTGCAATGTCTTTTCTCATTCCTGGACACCAAAATTGCCTTTATACCTGATGCCATAACTTTAGAAATCCAAAGTGGCTGGCTTGTTTGATATCATGGCTTCTTTCAGAACTTGGACCCAGAGGGCACTGGGGACATATAGTTTGGGACCTTTCCATGCTAACCTGTCATGGAAGCTTAGGAGTTGTTCATTGTCCCTGAACCAGGGCTCAGTTTGCAACTTGTTTCTGAGCTTCTGGGTTAGCTCCCTCGCCAGCTTGCCCAATCATCTTTGAGCCTACCGCATCATAGCGACTGGCATTGCCTTCTGAGAGAGGAGATTGATAGCATTAATCACGTCTTCACAACTGCTTTTGTACTGGGGCATTTGGGATAAGGCATCCGCTAGGAAGTTCTTCCCCCAGGGAATGTATTTTAGTGTGAAGTCAAATCAGTTAAAGTACTGCACCCACCAGGGTGTCACAGTTCCAAACCAAGCCAGTAAAAGAAGAGGCCACACTGTGAGCAGAATGGGTCTCTTTACTGGAGTCTCAGCTTGGCACGTGGTGAACAATAAAAGTAAAAGGGTTTCTAGCCAGCATTACTGGCTTCTGCTAACCAGCTGGCTATATGGACTCAGCATGATTCATCCTCCTGTTCTTGGTTGCTCCCATCTGATTCCAGTAAGTACTCTTGCTGCAGCCTCATTGCTCCTTGGCTGGCTCCAGCAAGTACTTTTTTGGCCCAGCTCCAGCAAGCACTCTTCGAACCCGGTTGCTCTCTGGCTGGCTCCAACAAGTACGCTTCAGGCCTGGATGGCTTCTGAACCAACCACAGCTGGCTTGTCTTCCTGGCTCCTCTTCCAGCATGAGTCCCATCACCTGACACCCATCTATGGCCCCATGCATCTTCCTCCCCCTGTGCATGTGTAGCAACTCCGAAACGATGTGTTATGGCCACTTTGAATGGCGCACTGTCTCGAACGTTGACGCCGGACTTGTTTGGGTGAGAGTTTCCAAGGGGTCCTGAGGTCCTCCAGATTCTTGTGATCAGTCCATACTTTAAACACCACTTGGCTTCCTTCTAGGAAGTGCCGCCAGGTTAATAGTGCCCACTGGACAGTGAAAGCCTCCTTCTCTCACAAAACCCCAAAGAACCCTCCCCCAAGACTGCGCCACACTTGAGATAAGGTGGAATGGCTGGAGGAGCAGGAGCTTGATGAGGAACCAGTCCAAGCCAGATGGTCACTAGGTATAGGATGACAGGAGGACTCTGAAGAGCATCCACCAGGGGTGACTTTTACCAGAAAGCATTAAGGATCCCTCAGAGCAGAGGGGCAAGAAGGAGATCATGGCAAGATTCCTCCCACCAAGCCTGACCATGAGCATCTCATGTTCAGCCATTCATTGTATCTGCTGCAAGAGGCAATCAAAAATCAGAGAGCCAGAGAAATGCTTTCCCAGATGTCTGCCTAACAACCTCATGGAGAGACCAGGCAGTCAGTGGGTGGAGCTGCCACCTCCACAACTGTGGCAGCAGTCTCCATTGCTCCACAGGGTGTGGCTCTGGTTGCAGTCTTAGACTGTTCATCGACTATAGGGGGTTGAAGAGCGGTGGGATTTCAATTACAACTGGTTCTCCAGCTGGGTAGGCACAGCTGGTTGGTCATGTGACTGGGTGGGTGATGTCACTCATCACACTCAGCCCCACCTCCCAGACACTTGCCTCAAAGGCTGAGGTAGGATGCAGCCAGTTGGGGCTAATCCCACCACTGGCTCCCCCCCCACCTGTTTTTCAGCCTGTTTTTTGGATGTTCTTTTTGGCCATTTTCAATCATTTTTCAAGCTATTTTCAAGCCATTTTCAGGTGGTTTTAAAGACCAAAAAAGGCCCCAAAATGACCTGAAAACAGCCAAACATGGCCTGAAAATCAGCCAATAAACAGCCACAAAATGGCCAAAAATGCCCCACAAAATGGCCAAAAATGCCCCACAAAATGCCTAAAAAATAGGTCATGTTTTGGGTGGTTTTCAGGAAGTTTTTTGGGCTGTTTTCAGGCCATTTCCTGGACCATTTCTCGGGCTGTTTTTCAGGTCATTTACAAGCTATTTTTCAGGCTATTTTCAGGCTGGTCTGGGGGCTGTTTTCAGGCTGGTTTTCAGCTTGTTTTTCAGCTGTTTCAGCTTGTTTCAGACTGCTTTTCGGGCCATTTTCAGGCCATTTTTTCTGGATGTCTTTGGCCCTTTGGGGAGCCTTTTTGGCTCAAAAATGGCTCAGAAAACAGGTTGAAAAACAAGCAGGGTGGGGCCAGCCAGTGTTGGGATTTGCCAGTTCTCCAAACTCTGCAGAATCTACTGGTTGTACTACTGGTTCGGCCGAATCAGTGTGAACCAGCAGCAGCCTTCCTCTGGGGTTGAACTGCATATGTGTGGAAAACAGGTATCCTTTCACCCTGGTGAAGGACATGCTAGCCTATTTGGGGAAGGGAAAAATCTTCATAAAGATGGACTTGAGGGACGCATATTACCAAGTGAGGACGAAGGAGGGGGATGAGTGGAAAACAGTGTTTAATTGCCCCCTAGGCTGCTATCAGTTCCAATGCCATTCAGGCTGGCATTGGATTCAGGGTGGGCTAGCATCATATATTCAGGATGGACTAGCATTGGTAGGAACCAAGCTGTATGTGCCTGCCAGTTACAGACTGAAAATTTTGCAAGGGTGCTATGTCACCAAACAGGCAGGACACTTTGGATTTGTAAAGACACTACACCTAATAAAAAGGCAATTCTGGTGGCCTTCCCTCAAGATGGACATTGAAAGCTATGTATCCAGCTGCCCTATCTGTGTTTCACCTAAATGCAGGCAAGGGAAGACACCTCTCCAAAAGGTAGCCAAGCCTTCAGCATCCTGGACAGAAATATCTATGGACTTTAGTGTAGAACTTCCTGAAAACTCAGGGAACACAATCATTTGAGTCATGATGGATCTGTTCTCCAAGCAGGTCCATTTTATTCCTTGCCAAAAAAAAAAAAAATCCCTACAGCTAAACAGCTGGCGAAACTGTTCCTGCACCACATTTATCAGTTACATGGTGCCCCATAGTGAATAATTTCAGATATGGTGGTTCAATTTACTCCAAAAATTTGGAGGGCCTTTTTGGACCTATTTGGTACCAAACAAAGACTTGTTTAATCGCACCATCCTCAAACTAATGGGGGCTCAGAGAGAATGAACTCAGTCCGAGAACAGTACCTGCAATGTCTTATCAATTATCAGCAACATAATTGGACTGATCTGTTGCCATTTGCTGAACTGGCTTACAACTAAGCAGTGTACAGTAACACTGGTTTCACTCCATTCCAAGTAGCTACTGACCAACGATTTAATCCTATGCCTGAATTGCCAGTAAAGGATCCAGTAGTCCCTTCATTAAAAGAATGGATCTCACAGTTGCAAAATACTTGGCCAATTGTTTGTAAGGCCCTGGATGATACTAGGGCTGCTTACAAAATCCAAGCCAACAAGAAAAGAATTTAACCTAAGAAGTTTAAAATTGGGGATCATGTTTATCTGTCCACACAGTTCCTCCAAACCCTCTAAAAATTGGGCCCTAAATTTGTACTTCCCTTCTCTATCAAACACATTATCAATCCAGTTACCCTAGAACTGGAGTTGCCCAAATTGCTGAGAGACCACCCAGTCTTCCACTGCAACTTATTAAAACCCAAGTCTATCTCGCCTATACAGCCAACCCCTCCTCCTGTCCCCGAACCTTTCATGATTGATGGTGAACAGCATTTTGAGATTAAGCAAATTCTGGACTCATGGGTCCATAGAGGGAAGGTTTAATACCTGGTGGCATGGAAGAATTTTCCGGGTTCTCAAAATGAGTGGGTTGATGAACCACATCAGAGTCCCTACATTGCTCAAATGCTCCCACATCTAATATTTTAACAAACCAAAATGATTGTATTTTTCTTGTTTTCTTGTCTTTTCCTTTTGCAGATGCGGATCTCCTTCTAGGGGGGAAGCATGTTAGGTCCCTGTCAGAATGCTGCCATTCTGGACAGGAGTGGGGAGGCATCAGACATAGTTTACACGCTTTTGCTTCTGCTGTAACTGCTTGGGAGCTTGAGGGATGAGAGGTTCACACCATTTCCATTGACTCCTCCTGACCAGTTCGCACCGGGTATTCTAGCCCTCAGTGCCCCAGAAATGGCATCTTTCTACTGTGCCACCTTGGCAAAGTCAAAACATCGTTGCAGCAAATGATTGGCTACCGATTGATATGGGGTATTGGGGGGTGGGATTGAAGGGAAAAATTAGCTTTATGCTTCATCCCTGGTTTTCAGACTCCACCTGATTTCTGCAATCACTGTCTCTTAGTAAACGTTCCTTTTGAAATATGACTGGTTTCAAGAGTTTTGCTTTCTTGGGAGTTGAGGCAGAGCCTTACTTGATTTATGACTGGTTGCTTAACAACTGAAGTTACAGTGCACCTCCACTCAACTTATGACCCAGTTCCAGCTATCCAATCACATGGCTGCTTTTCAGTGCTTGGCAACCAACCACATTTATAGTCATTTGTAGTATCCACCAATCACTTGACTATGTTTTATAATGTTTTGGCCTGAAAACAGCACTTACTTCTAGTTTTTGGCAAAACCAGCCCATAGTAAACCATTACTTTGGTTAATGATTATGACATTTACTTAATGAACATTGCAAAAAAGGACATAAAATCAGGTTGGTCATATGGGTGACCCACTTTACGACCCTCATGACTTGTGACCAGAATGGGCAGGCTCCATTACAGTCATAAATCAAGAACTATCTGTACTATTTGCTAGTTAGCTATTATAAAATTGCCACTTGGGTGTATTAGTATACTCATGCAACTAAGTTGCGTGAGTATACTAATACACCCAAGTGGCAATTTGGGAACACTACAGTTCTTTTTCTAATGGGAAGCACTATAGTTCTTTTAACAGAGATCTACATATTTCTTTTTTCCCTTTAAGTCTGTAACCATAAGCCCACTTAACTGAGAAATGTGGCTTACTGAGGTTGGTAGGGCTTTCATCCAAGGGAAGAGACCTGCATTCTGCTGAAAGCCTTCTTTATATCATCAATCCAAGTACACTATCATTGATAGCAACCAAAAAAGCAAAATATAAATATAGAAAAATAAGATAATTCAGTTAGCATCCAACTAGTTTATGTTCAGGGCGCCAGAGGAAAGCAGAATATTGCATAGAAACACTTTCTAAGGCTGATTTCATCATGTCTTCCTTTCCAACTGATCTGACAGGCAAAAAATAGCCTGAGACAAAAAAGACTGCACAGCTTTCTTCTTGGGCCCTTTCTTTTTTTACAAAGGATCCTGTGAAGCTGAAGAGGCTGAAATGACTATCAATCAGCTCAATTCTCATCCCAAAGGAAACGGTGAAAAGATAGTTTTGCAGCATTCCCTCCATTTCAGGACAGGCAAGGACCCCCATCTTGTGAATTTCCTCCCTTCTCCTTTAAAGGTCCACAATTGCCTTTGCCTCCCCATCAGAGAGGCAGCTTGGCCCTCTCTAGGCAGTCATTTTCTCAAGAGGAAAGCAAACATAGCAGAGAATCACAGAGTGGGGTTGGAGGGGCAGTTTTCAGCTCCCCTCTTGGCTTCTTTCTCTTCCTTTCTTCATCTTATACCCTCCCCAGGAAGGACCCTGATGTGGTGGAATGAAGCTGCTGCTGTGATAAAATGGGTCCTTTTGAATATTTCAAAATGTCCAGCACCCACCCTATTCTGGGAAACTGTACATTTTGAGATTCTTTTAAATTGACCCATTAATTTTTCAGTGACTTGGAGTAGCAAAGCATTTAAGCAGATATCAAGGCTTTCTTTCTTTCTTGTCACAACTGTTGCCACGCTGAGTGTCTTACCAACAAACAAGATTTATTATACCTTCAGGTTATTTGGGACAGTTTTCTTATACTTTATTACCATTGTATCATGTTTCAAAGACCTGGATGCCATTCTGCTGATAGTTGACTTTTTTAAAATGAGTCTAGAGGATCATAGTATAAAGTAACTGAGACCACTTATGTCAAATTTCAAAAATTCCAACAGTTTTTGTGGAACCGCAGATTACCAGTCATCTCAGTTTGGAAAGAAGTCCACAGTTTACAATTCATTTCTGAAAATCTCCTTTTCATCCAAGGGGGAGAATTCTGGAAGAGCAGGAATGGGAAAGAAGATTTTTAAAGACAGAGTCCTCTGTAACTCCAGCTGAAAAAGAAATGAAAATTCTTTCTCTTCCCTTTCCAGTGAAAGGGAGAGACTGAGAACAATTATAAAGGAGAAGAACGTATCAACTCTAGTTGAGGCAACAATGTGGAAATGAGAGAAGGAGCATACCTTCCAGATTTTTATAAGCAAAGCTGGGCATGGAGAGAGGAGGTGAAGGTAAAGGAGGTGTTGGAAAGGCTGAATCTGGTGTGATAGTAAGCTATGGGACAGATAACAGGAAATTTCAAGTCTAGAAAATGAGTTACAACAGAGCTGTTACCCCCATAAGACAGGAGGAAGATACATCTTGCAGTTAACATATATAAAGGACAGGATTCCTGAGTGGTGTTAGATGGGGAAATTCTTGTATGTATGGTTTCTGAAATATATCTATGTAACGTTCTTAAGAATGCTTTGGAAATAAGGAAAAAGTCTACATTTTCTATCTGATTCAAAGCCTTGATATTGTAGAAACCTAGCACCCACCACTCTCCTAGAAGAATGAAATATTCTAGGAAATATTAAAAAGGCAGAATATTATATTTCCCTGGATGAGAAAAGGAGAAACATGTTTTTAAAGACAAAGCAGCTCCCTGCCCTCCCCCTTCAACTCCAGGGTGATGGGATGAAGACACGGCCCCCAGGACATGATAGGATTAGCTCTCTACCTATCTCACCATGTGGCACCTGGGAAGATTACATCACCCAGCAAGATTCAACCAAACCTGGGACTCAAAACAACCTACAACGTTACCTCTGCATGGCCCCATGGGAGTCTGATAGCCAATCCGAATACATTTCTTTCACATGAACAGGAAGCAAGTCCAAAGCCCAAGAGAGGATATAAATATTATCTCACTCTCCACTCCATGTAGTCAGCTACCTAGGACCAAACCATGTGGTCCTGTCCACCATTAAACCATGCTTCAAGCAGTCTCCATGTTTCCAGTGTCTTTCTTCCAGCTTGGGATTGAACCTAGATCGACATTTCCTCCATCAGTATATAAAGCACTTGAAGTTATATTTCAAGATTTCAAAATATTGAATGATTCTATTAATTTCAGATTTATCAGTCAAATATCTAAATAGCTTAATACCTATATTGTGCTTGATTGAATTGCTAAAAGCTTCAAGTAATAAAGACAGAAAAAGAAATAGAGGAAATTATATTAATCCTGACATGTGTTTTTGAAGATCAAGAACTATATATTTTTAAATATTCCTTTTCTAGTCATAGCTTGAAGAGCCCTCACAAGTTTGTGTTATGCACCAGCTGAACTGTTTTCTGGATCATAAGGCCCTGCACTCAGTCATCCATGATCTGGTCAGCTCCTGTTTGGATTATTGCAATGCACTCAACATAGGCTACTCTTGAAGAGTATTTTAAAGCTACAGTTGTTCCAAAATGCAGCAGTGCAGACAGTTCTGGAGCCCCCTGGGGTTGCCTCTTTGAACCAAGGCAGCAACTGCAAGGCCGTTCATGCCAGCAAAGAGGCAGTGGTTGCATGCTACTCACACCAGCAAAGAGTCAACAGCTGCTGCTTCAGTTCTGGCCAGCAAAGAGGAAGTGGCTGCAGAACGTTCACACCAGCAAAGAGGCAGGGGCTGTAGGCCACTCACACCAGCAAAGAGGCAGGGGCAGCGGGGGCAGGACAGTGTCTCGGGTTGGAGTCATTTCCAGCTGCAACAACAAAGACCGGAAGTAACTGACCAGCATTTCCTCCTGCAAAAATCCTTTTAAAGATTTGTTGGGCAGCAAGACCCATCAAGAGACGAGGCATTGGAGAATCACTGTTGCTATTGCTGCACAAAGGTAAGACTAAGTCTCTGGCCATTGCCACTTTGGCCTGCCTGAGCCACCCCACTTTGCTGTGAGTTACATCAAGTTGGCCACGCTTACTCAGTCACATGATACTCCCTGGTCATGCCCATCCAGTTGTTAAATTAGTTGAATCCCACCACTGGCTAAAAGGATTATGGAGAATTCTTTTTCTTGACAAAAGCTACACTTGTCTAGCAAAGCAAGCTATGAATGCTTTGATTTTATTTGCAAGTTAAAGTTCTCAATACTTATGGGTGAACAAGGACTGAGGTAGCTATGAATTTGAAAGATTTCTTGTAAAAACAAATAAAAAAATAATTGTAATTACCACTCTATAGAACTCAGTCATAAACTTGGTATGGCTTGCAGGATTCTGAGAGAAAGTTTAAAGAAACAGGTTCCTGACAAACCTAGCAAATAGCTTTGTCTCCCCAAAAGAACTAGATGGTCAGCTGTATTGGATTTTATTCTTATTAACAGAGATGAAATGACGGAAAGGGTAACTTGGCCCTGGCTAAGATTTCAATGGAACAGTCTGTGGGGCGATGAGGTGGGAGTGCGTCCAAGGCCTTTTTGTTAAAAACGTCCTGTAAGTCCCAATATTCTAGGTATCTGGGGATCACCTTTCAGACGGTCCTGCATCACAGCTCTCACCTCCCTTCTTGGCTCTGCTCTCAGTGGCTTAGAGTCAGGGATATTAAGTCTCTCTTTGATTTCTCCAGGAAAAATCCTATTTTTCTGTTCCATAAGTTATCACATAAAGATAAATGTTTCCCCAGTCCAGTCGTATCCAATGATAAGGGGTGTGCTCACCTCCGTTTTTAGCTGAGGGAGCCAGTGTTGTCTAAAGACAATTCTGTGAGCATGTGGCGAGCATGAATATAGGCCGAAACACAGAGAATGTTGTTACCTTCCCAGCAAAGTGATACCTATATTTCTACTCACATTTGCATACTTTCGAACTGCTAGGTGGGGAGGAGTTAGGGCAAGTAACAGGAGCTCATCTGTTGTGCAATATTTGGGGCTCGAACCATGGCTGTCCACCTTCCAGCATCTTTCCAGCATCTTTAACCTATTGAACCATCACACACCCGAGCTACCACATATTCTGGAGCAATTAAAATTACTTCCATTCCATACAAATGGGAAATAAAATTGCTAGAATCCTTCCCCATTGTTAGCATGTATGTGATCACTCCGTCCTTTCGCTCACGCATTCGCTAATCAAATGTGCAGCTCATTAAGTGCACATGAGGTATCCTGGGGTGGGGAAGACCATGGATGGCCTAGCAATAGAATAGGCCACCTGCTTCAGACTACCCAATGTGTCCCGTGACCACTGAGATACCTCATTCTCCCTCCCCTGGGTCCCCACAATCCCCCCCAACCTGCCATTCCAGGTCACTTACCTTACGAAGTGCTGTCTCCCCTCCAGCCTCTGTTTCTTTGCCTGCTCCCTCCTTTCTCATCAGCAAAGCGCTTGATGAATGCTTCAGTGACAAAAAAAACAAGGCTTGGAGGGCCGCATACACGCTTCCAGGCTTCCTTTCTTGCTACCAAACCGCTTGAAGATTGTGTCCTCAAGCTTTGGCAGCCCTTTGCAAAAAGCCTTTGCCAGTAGGAACAGAGCTTTGGAGGGGCGCACCGGCTTGTCCCAAGCTCCGCTGGTGCTGACAAAGATATTGCAAAGGGCTACCGAAGCCTACAGGAATGCAATTTCCCTGCTGGCTTCAGCAAGGAAATGGCAAACAGAGGGAAGGCCTGAAGGGCTGCAGCCTTCCCTCCATTTGCAAATGTCTAGGCCTCAATTCACAGAGAAAAGAGGCCTAAAGTGCGAGATCAGGCGAGATTAGTAGCATTAGATCTCATACCACTGATCTCGCATGATCTCACAGTATGTTAGGCCTCTGTTCTCTGCAAAGGCATCAAAAGCCTGAAGCAATGAAGCAGGCAAAGAAACCATGACAGAGAGATGTTCACAAGGTAAGTCTCCATAGGCTTAGTGCCTGCGAAGACACAGCTGGGCTTGCGGGGGTGGGGGGGGGAGGCAGAGCAAATGTTGCAAAGTCTCATAAGGGCGAACTAACTGCTGTGGTGCTGCAACATTCGTGATTTCGGGACTTGTTCATAAACACTAGGGGACATTTATCATGTAACTTAAAACATTCACTAAGGCAATGTTCGTAACTTGGGGATTACCCATAATTTGTAAAAAGGAAAAGAGAGAAATCTATATGACAGCTTATGAGAAAAAGCTTTCTAATTAGCTGCCTTTCTTCCTTATTTAAAATTCCATGGAAGTTGTGAAGGACAGCATGTTGACATTTTCCCAATGACACTTTCTTTGTTCTGTCTATGCATTCTTGATTACTCTTTTGTTTGATAGATTTTAAACCATGCCTAGAGATTGGCATTATGAACAGGTTTTGAGGGTCAGAATCAGGGGTCAAGATGAAATAAGAGTTCCCACAAAAGGAAAAAACAAATGGTTCATATTCTCTATGAAATTCAGAGTTGCAAAAGAAAAGACCATCTTTGTACTGGTTTAGAATAAGTTGACATAGAACCAGGAAAAAACCCCTCTGTATTATTAATACCTAATAATTAAGTATTGTTTGAAAATGTTATAATTTGTTCCTCAACCTTGGCAAATTTAAGACATTGAAATGTACTTGAATATTAGTAGCTAGGATTAGCACTTTGAATTGTCAAGTCAAGTCAAGTCAAAACGTATTGACAATTTCTCCTAGAATGGTGATGAAAAGTTTGCAACCAAATTGCCAAAACAACAGCCTAAATTTAGGACATTCAACTTCAGCTCCCAGAATTCCGCAGCAATCTTGTGGAGAGTTGAAGTCCACATATCTTAATGTTGTTAAGGTTGAGAAACACTGTCCTAAAAGCTTCCTCGGGAAATCATCAGGGCAGAATGGCAGGGAATGTAACCACAGGAGCAAAGAGTTGCTTTTTCTTCTCTGCTCAAATATCAAATGCTGCTGGACTGCCTGAGTATAGATTGTGTTGTCGACCATGAAACTGGCATAGGTGTAGCCACGTCTTAATGTAGCCATTTCTTATTCTTATTCTTTGCTTTTTCTAGGCATTTCTATTTTGGGGTTTAATACTGCTTCAGGCTCGCCACAATCTGGTAGTAGGAAGATAAGGGTGGGGAATGTTGTAGTCTAAATAACATTCTTTTCCGTGGGAACTGAGGATGTGACTGCAGGTGGTTGTAGGTTGTGTCTCAAGTCACCAGATCAGATGGACTGAGATTGGAAAATGTGACTTTGGAGGGCAGTTTTGAACATTTGCTTTTTACAGGGTGTAAATCCGGGGCATGGTCAGAGCCGGATTTACATCAAGACCTTGCCAATTTGATATATTCCTAATAAAATAATTTTTGGAGATTATGCCTGCATTGGACTTCTTGTTACTGGGGATGTATTACTTGGAAGCTTGACGTATGTGTTTATATGGCTTTGTGTACTTCTATGTTCTAATGTAATGAGCATTTGATCTAATGATAGGATGTACAGCTTCCAAATGTATACACAATAAATGCAGCTGAATAATTGAATTCAGTCAAGAAGAAATCCCCAGAACTTTCTGACAGAGTTTGATGCTGAAGGCTTCCAGGGAAGTTTGTGATTCTGATGCCATGATTTTTTAAAAAACCTGTTTGCTACATAAACATGCAGTCTGATTAAACATGCAGTCTGATCCCTTAACCTGCCAGCATCACCACCATTTTTCCCAAATCAACCAATATGATTACATATTCATTAATGGAATACATTAGCCTTCATCTTTCAGTGAGTTACAGTTCTGTACATAGACACATGAAATATAAGCAAGAATCACAGGTTTTTGATACTTTACATTTCAAATGAAAGCATGTATCAGAAGTCACCTATCAGCACTACAGTTATGGAGAGGCAAGAGATCATGCTGTTTCTCATGTTCTATTTTTATAGCCACTTTGATTCCATTAGAGTTCCATGAATCTTTTTTTGAGGATGTTATCTAGTTTGGACAATGAAACATCTGCAAGAAAACAAGCAAGTTTAGAGAACACCAAGAACCCTGTATTTCAACCTTGAGCTACAAATATTCTCCTTCATTGAAACTTTTTTCCCAGGTTAAAAAAAAATGGTGTTAGACCAGGTCAAAGGAGAAAATGGGGAAAATACTGCAACCTTGTACTACAGCTTTAAAGGTTTTCCCACAGCTTTTCCCACAATAATAATTACAA
This sequence comes from Pseudonaja textilis, assembly GCF_900518735.1. Next base: position 3,865,968 of record NW_020769344.1, read on the forward strand.
CGCCAGGGGGGGGGGGGGGGGGGGACAGGATGCAGCTGGGGTAATGACAGCAGGAAACTTAAAGAGAAACCCATAAGCTTGGAAAACATGCACTACTGCATGAGTTTGCAGTGCATTCTCCTTTTTTAAATCTAAGTTTGACTGATGAACTTCACATGCTTTCAGAGTTCAGAAATGCAGAACAAGCAGCTGACTTTTGCAAAATGGGACTTGATTGCTTTACTCATGCCTAGGGGTGGAGCTCCAGCCAGGGAATCTCCCCGTTGAGACCAATGGAATGCCTAAGAGGAGAAGCAGCCACTCCTTTTAAACATAATGTTGCCTCCCAATGATTGGCTCGGCATTTCTTTTTCCTCCAGGGAACCTGTCGGAGAGGGTGGAGTTCCTTTAGTTTTTTTTTTCCCAGCATCTTTTTCAAGTAAGAAAATACTTGTTGGATGTTTTAACATAAAAGCTCTTACTCACAGGAAAAAGACCGTGTAGAGATGAAATAATATTTACTGTCCAAATGGAAACTACTTCAAACTGTTTGGAAAGATTTAGGTGTAAACAGGAAAGAAGGAAACAGTTACCAAACATTTTCCCATAATGCGACTTTCTGCATTAGACAATCTACTTATTGAGTGCAATTTTCTCCCATTCATACAAATGCCAGCATTCATACTAATAAGACAAGGTCTGAATTATTTCTGGGTCCCAATTATTTATCTATCCTTGCTCCACATAGGAGTAGATACTGAAGGGAAAACAAATCTGGAGATGAGCTTGCAACGGGTGACTATCTTTAGCAGATAGTATCCTGAAGAGCTGTCTTATAGCAGCTGAATTCATTTAGCATAGCCCACCTTGAGAAGTAGAGGCCCTGCAAGCGGTTTCCTTTGACCTTCTGGGGGCAAAGCATGGAGCCTCCTCAAGGAGCTGGCCAACTTTACAGCAACTCCTTTTTATCCCTATAGCTCAAGTTCACTTTCAATTGTGCCTTACTACCTTGAGATTTTTTTTTCCTTTTCACTCACTTGACTCTGAAATTGTTAAATGTTGTGTATTTTCTATCACCCAAATGCACTGTGAATGAAAAGTTCTCTCTTCTGCAACAAAGAATAAGATTAATCTTTATAACCAATTTTCAAATGGAAAAAAACATATAAATCCTAATGTTTCAACCAACCAAATTATTGAAGCAAAGATGCTGGACTCTCAATGCAGTTATTAGTGAATCTTAAGGGCAATGATAGTCCATGATCCTGAAAGTTTGCAGAATTATGGCTTTCAAATGACTACCTTCCCAACTTTACAGTTTTGCAGCTGAAAAAGAAATCTGTTTCACTAGACCCAAAGTCCAAAATGTCAGGCAATAGATAATAGAGTAACTCTCTCCTTTCTATTTTTTTTTTAAAGAAAAAAATCTGAACAAGATAACAGCATTTACGGGCTCCAATGGCTAGCACAAAACTTCTGTGTCTTTCTCTGAGGTGAGCTTCCAATGGCTTCCAATGGGGCCTGCTTTGCATACTAGGGTGAAATAAGATTTCTCTCTCTTTGTCTGAAAATACTGAACATAAGCCCCACTTTCTATATTTTATATAATATCTTTTTCTATGAAAGCAAATTTGGCATCACACTGACAATCTTGTTCCAAAAATGCTGAGGGAAATTATATCTATATTTACATATCCAAGGGATTTTGATTCTTTGCACAAGTTTCCAGGTCCCTGTGGCAGAAAGGGCATTTGACCCAAGGGGACATGAATTCATGATCCAATAACCTATGAGAAGTTGATTTGGGTAAGGAAGGAGGAACATTTCATTTAGTTTATATTTTTAAGCAAGTGCTGAATTTGCAGAAGGGAAGAAGCTAGCCTAGCACCTCTCTCCATCTGCTGGCCAGGAAGACTCACAAGTATATCTATAGATTAAAAAGGAACAAACTGCTTAATAATCACTTTCAATTAAGTTAATTTCCTAGATGGGCATGTGTTGCAATATCATGACACATCAGTAGGAAGTCACGTACACAGAAAACCCAATACACATACAATACTCATATAGGGCAACACTGTGGAACAGCAACGTGTAAAACATGAATTGGCTATAGCATAAGGTGTAGCCATATATGGCAATATTCCCTATTCCTGTCTAACTTCCTCATGTGTAACATAACCCCCCCCCCCCCGCTTGCTGCACAATAAAAGAGAGATGCGTAGTACTATCTGTGCTTCCTCTCACCAAAAGAAACCTTTGTGTCGCTGTCATCTTTGCCACTAAGAGGAGCCCGCCCGGACAGTCTGCCTGGGTGCAGGTCGTCAGCTGACTGATTCATCCCGGTACTGGGACCCGCAACACATCAGGCATGAACTCTTCTCTATCAATTAAGGAAAGCAAAAAAGAACAGGAGAAAAGAGATGTCATCAATGCACATTTGTTTGAGTATCAGAATACGAATTGGCAAGGCTTGTTTTGAACAATAAACCTGTTATGTCAGTAGCTCTGTTAAAATATGAAAGAAAGGTTTCAATATATCACACCAATTTTACTTCTTTTCAGCCCTTCATGGTCAACTATTTGATCTTCATCTTTTCAGTGCTGCCATTGGTACAGTAACCACTGAAAAAAGCACAACATGTGCTGGCCCATTGGAGAAGCGGAGCGGCAGCTACAGAGTTCTCTCACCAAAAAAGGAGCGGCTGGAGGAGTCTTCTTGCACTGAAAAGGGGGCAGCTGGAAGCAACTCAGTCTCTAGCCCCCTCTTTCGGTGCAAGAAGCCTCCCCCAACCGGGTGGCTGTTCTCCTCCTTATCTGCTTGTTTGTTCTGTATGGCCGAGGAGGAGGAGAGCAGCCACCCAGTTGGGGGAGGCTTCTTGCGCCAAAAGAGGCATCTGGAGAATGAAAAAGACTCTCCTCCAGCCACCCCTTTTTTGGTGAGAGAACCCTGTAGCTGCCACTCTGCTTCTCCAATGGGCCGACACATGTTGTGCTTTCTTTGGTGGGGCTGGACTCCAGCCGCACTGAATAAAGCATGCAGCAGCTGTAGGCATCTCACAACAAGGTGGGTGAGAATCCCCGGGACATCCGCCCACCCACCTGCTAGCTGGCCAGGCTGGAAGAGGCACATCTGCCGGGAGAAGGAAGAAAGCGTGCTCCAGGAGGGTGGGCAGGCAGGCAGATGCCCTGGGGCTGCACACACAAGTGTGCATGTGCAGCAGCTGCGGGACATCTGCCCGAGCTGCGCCGCTGCTGCCACATGGTGTGGAAAGCTAGGAGAGCAACTGGTCAAGGGCGTGGCCAGCCAGGGGTCACCACTGGTTCAGCGACCCACACCAAATCACAGCTACCAGTTCATCCAAACCTGTGCAAACTGGTTGAATACCACCTCCAGGCAGTAGGCTACCACAATGTTCTGTCTTAGGCCCAGTACTCTTCAATGATTTTATAAATGACTTAGATGAGGGAACAGAAGGGGAACTCACCAATTTTGCAGATGACAAGTTCAGGGGTAGGCTTCAAAAAATTAGCAACCAGTTCTCTGCTCAGTTACTGGCTGGGTGTGGTCATAGTGGGCGTGGCCTAGTCAGCCTCCTGCACCATGGCAGGGGGGCCATTTTCACCCTCCCTGGGCTTTCTTTGAGCCTCCAGGAGGGCAAAAATGGCCTTCCCAGGCTCCAGAGGCTCTCTGGAGGCCAGAAATGGACCTGTTTCTGCCCATCCAGAGCCTTTGGGAGGCCCGTTTTTCACCCTCCCCTGAGCCTCCATGCAGGCCCTGCACTTACCTGGGATCCAAAACAGGCCGCGTGGAGACTCCTGGGAGGAGCTGGGTGGGGTAGGCAGGGCCAGCCAGTTGGTGCAACTACTGGTTTGGTGAACCAGATGTAAAATTAATATCTGGTTTGCCCGAACCAGTTCGAATCCCATACCTGACTAAGCTGGCAGGTATAGCCAACACCCTGGAAGACAAGCTCAGGGTCCAAAAAGATCTTGACAGACTTGAACAATGGGCCCTATCCAGAGACATGATATTTAATATGGAGAAAAGCAAGGTTCTACACCTGGGCAGGAAAAACCAAAGGTACAAGTACAGATTAGGTGAAACCTGGTTCAAAAACAGTAACTGTGAGAGGGACCTTGGAATCCTAGTGGACGATCACTGAAACATGAGTCAGCAATGTGTGGCAGCAACCAAAAAAAGCTAATAAAATCCTTGGTTATATAAACAGAAGCATAGAATCAAAATCACCTGAAGTAGTAGTAAGGCCACACCTGGAATACTGCATCCAAAACTGTGTCACCACATTACAAAAAAAGATGTTGAGACTTTGGAAAAAGTTCAGAAAAGAGCAACTAAGATGATCAAAGGTCTGGAAACTAAACCATATGAAGAGCGGGTGCAGGTTTTGGGTCTGGCTAGTCTAGAGAAAAGAAGAATCAGGGGTAACATGATAGCAGTATTCCAGTATTTGAGAGGCTGCCACAAAGAAGAGGGGGATCTTATTTTCCAAAAGATCAGAGGGCAGGACAAGAAACAATGGTTGGAAACTAATCAAGGAGTGAAGCAACCTGGAATTAAGGAGAAACTTACAAACAGTGAGGACAATTAATCAGTGGAACAGCTTGCCTTCAAACGTTGTGGGTGCATCATCACTGAAGATTTTGGACAGTCACTTGTCTGAAATGCTATAGCATCTCCTGCTTGAGCAGGAGCTAGATTGGAAGATCTCTAAGGTCCCTTCCAGCTCTATTCTAATAATTTTAATCACTGTACTTTTAATCCATTGTTTTAAATACCATTCCCCTGCTGTCTTATCGGAAGCCTCAATGCTGGAAAGAGCTGTAAAAGAATTGATAACATGGGAAAAAGGCAGAGATATCCTTCACAACCCAAGGCAGTTCCAAGCCCACAAAACAGCTGAGAATCAACAAGTTAACTAATGAGCAGACAGCCAACTCCTGTAAAGTTTCTCTCTCAGTCTTAACAATGTCATGCTACTAAAATATAATTTAATTGTTCTTCTTTGTTCAAAAACATACAGAATAATAACGATGTGTAAAAGAAAAGCCATTACTTATCATGTTGTACTTTAAACTACAGATAGAAGGTTGAATGGAAAAAATATGCAGCTCAAGGAGCAAATTCTCAGCTTTTCTGAGACTTCATAGGTCTGTGATAGACTGATTCTATAATTTTTAGCAAAATATACCAATCTTTACATTCAAGAAAATCTCTTAATCAGGGCAAGTTCAAACATTTACCAGCTGATGATTTCAACATCAAACAAAGAGAAATATCTATTAAATGTACCTGGACAATTATATAAAAATTAAATAATATGAACACAACATTTGAGGATTGGTCATCAAGTGATAACTTGAGAACGATGCCCATAGAGTTTCTGAATTAGTTGCATTAAATATTAAACCACAGAATCATAGCAAAGTAGCAAACTATTGCATTTAGACCAGCGGTGTCAAACTCGCATGGTCACAGCAGTGTCACATGACATATCATGACTTTTTTCCCCCTTTGCTAAACGGGGGGCATGGTCAGCAGGTGATGCATCCGACCCACAGGGTGCGAGTTTGACAGCCCTAATTTAGACTGATTACCCGAAAAACCACCAAAAGTTGCTCCTGGATATGAAGTAGTAGATAATTGTATTAAATAATAACCATCCACAAGACTAAGTTTTAGTTTGCTTCAACTATAAATATGAATGGATAATTATATGGGATTTGGCTATGCAGTCACAATGAAGGACATTGTTTTTTATAGGGCTATTATTCCCAACAAGGAAACACAAGCAGTTGGCATACATGCAGCAAATGGAAATAAACATAATTCTCATCTTTCCACTTTCCAGGTATTCTATAAGCATGTGAAAACAGGAATAGCAATAAAAGCAGCCAATCATCACCCACAAAACAGAGGGGAATGAATCATGTGTGGTCAATATCTGAAGACAGACAGCTGAAGAAGGAGTGCAGTGAAAAAGAACAAGGTTACAGAGAGCTAAATGCTTTTTGTATGATGTTAGGTCTTTGATGACCCCACTTCACCATTAAAATTTTATGTTCATGTGATAAAATAAGCTGGCTGAAAAAACAGAAACCTTTGTCAAAAGGACCACAGCACCCCATAATTAAGTGGGGCAAATGCTAAGAACAATGTTTTGTCATAATCTTGAAATAATAAGCAAGCATATATGTACTTAGAAAAGGACATTTGGCAAGAGACCCAGTTTGGTATAGTAGTGAAGGCATCAGACTAGAAATTCGGAGACTCTGAGTTCTAGTTCTGCCTTGGGCACAAAACCAGCTAGGTGGCCCTGGCACCTAAGTGGCACTTTTCTTAGCTAGGAAGGAGGCAATGGCAAAGCTTTTCTGAAAAGCCTTGCTAAGAAAAATGCAGGGATTTATCTAGGAAGTCTTTGAGGATAAGATATGATTAAATGAACACTGGGGAATTACCTGAGGACTGGAAAACAGCTGATGTGGTTCCCATCTTCAAGAGAGGGGAAAATCAGACCCAGGAAGCTATAAACAATCAGCCTAATATCAATACCTGGGAAGATACTGGAAGAAATAATAAAAAACAGATTGATTGATTGATTGAATGATTGAATGATTGATTGATAGAAAAATCGGCAAGGAAGGCCTATGTTAAATCCAAAGGCCCATTAAATCCAAGTTTATTATATTTGACCAATTTGCCTCAATTTCATAATGACATTACTATAGAATTGTGTAAGTTATTATTTGTTGTTAATTATTATGAATGATGTAAGTTGGGACAATATAGTTTGCATGACTCATCTAAGCCACAGGTCTCAAACTCACCATGTCATGTTGCCATCACGTGATGTATCATGATTTCCTTTGCGGAGCTGGGGTGTGGCCTGCAGGTGACACATCCAGCCCACAAGCAGCCAGTTTGACATTCCTAAAATAAAAATATGATACCCATGCGTTTCATTAACATGTCTTCTATCTAATATACTAACACTTCATGTGATCTTAGTACTATCCCTGTGTTGATGCAGCCCATTGGCTTTTTTGGCAGTTTCAATGCAGTACTGGCTCATATTGAATTGCATTTTATTGGAAAAGGTCCAGTATTCAAGTCTGTCAAGATCTTCTGTATTGGAACCTAACTTTTAAATTATTTGCTATTCCACCCAGGTTGGTGTCATCTGGAAATTTGATGAGTTCCCTTCTATTCTTTCTACAAATTGTTTATGAATATGTGGAAGAATACTGGGCCTAAGACAGAACTTTAGGGTACCCACTACATGCCAAAATCCCAGGAGCTGTATCAGCAAATAAATTCTAACTGATGAAATGGGGAATATATTTTTGTTAATGAATGAATAAAGTAAAACTGTACCTGCCCACAGTTCTATTGAAAAGGCAGGTGCATTTTCTATGAGCTAACAGCTCCTTATATAAACTGTTATGTCTGTGACATGTCCAGTTTGGTGAAAATGGTGCCAGGTTCGAATGTGTGTAACAGGTGCTGGATGACTGGGACTGGATATGCGCTAACCTGTAGATAACGGTTGATTGACGTCTTGTAGTCAGCACAAATTCTTAGATTACCGTCTTTTTTTAGCGGGGTGACTATTGGGGTCTCCCACTTAGCGAAATCTGTGGGTTCTATCACCCCTTGTTTTAGTAGTTTGTCTAGTTCCGCGTCCAATTTGGGGCGGATGGCGAAAGGTACTCTACGTGGTTTTAAGCGAACGGGGACTGCCTGTGGGTCTACTGAGAAGGAGATGGGAGTGCCCTTATAGCAGCCTAACTCGCTACTAAAAACGTCAGAGAAGTCTGTAAATAAGGAGTCAACATCAGAAGTTGAGACAGCATGGACTCCTTTTATACTAAGGCCGAGAGAGGGGAACCAATCCAACCCCAAAAGACTAGGGAGGGCACCATTAACAACCACTAAAGGCAAATGGCCTTTAAAGGTTTGGAATTTCACGAGAAACTTGCCTTTCCCGAGGACGGGGATGTTCTTTCCTTGGTAGTCTCTCAAGGTGAGATGGCACTTTTGAAGCTGGTTCTTTGTCAGTCTGGGCTGGATCTTCTTAAGCGTGTCCCAAGATATGATTGAGAGCGCTGACCCCGTGTCTACCTCCATGCGGCAGGGATTACCTTCTAGTAAGACAGAAAGTGTAATTTTATTGGGGGTGTAAAGTGTGTGGTTGGCTTGGTAACAAGTATGGCATTTTTCTACTTGCCTTCGGGGAACAGGAGAGGAAAGAGATCTTTGTGGAGAGGTGCGCGCTGCCTGGCAGACTCTTGCGAGGTGACCTTTCTTGTGGCAGTTGTGGCAGGTGGCGTTTCTGAACCTGCAAGATGCCCGGGAATGGGAACCTCCACAGGTCAGGCATAAAAGAGTTTGTTTTGGGCCACTGTTGTTTCTTGGCCTCGCTCCTACCTGCGGCTGTCTCGTTGGTTTGAGGCGATGCACATCAGTGTATTCTGCAGTCACCGGCAGCTTGAGTTCGTTTACATCAAAAATGGCATGCACAGGAGCTGGGTCCTCGACTGGGGCTGGCAAGGGGCAGCGGCTGAGGGCATCAGCGTGGTTTAGATTTTTACCGGGATGATAGACCAGTTTGTACGAGTAAGCCGCCAGGAATAAGGTCCATCTGGTCATTCTAGGCGACAATATCTGCGGGGCTTGCTTTTCCCCTGATAATAATCCTAAAAGCGGCTTGTGATCAGTAATAAGTTCGAATTGGTGTCCGAATAGAAATTCGTGGAATTTTTTGACTGCTGCTACTGCAGCCAAGGCCTCCTTATCAACCTGGCTGTAATTACGCTCAGTCGCTGAAAGGGTTCTTGAAAAGAAGGCAATTGGTGCCTCGGAGCCATTGGGGAGCCTGTGACTTAAGACAGCTCCTATCCCAAAAGGGGATGCGTCTGCGGCTAGGACCAAAGGAAGGCGTTGGTCAAATTGTATTAAGACAGCCTCAGAGGTGAGTAGAGATTTGACTGCCACAAATGCTTGGTTTTCTTTGGGTCCCCAGTGCCATGGTGTGTTTCTGTCTAAGAGTCTGTGCAATGGCTCAGCAACTGACGCCTTGTGTGGGAGAAATGAAGCGTAGAAGTTCAATAACCCCAGGAAGGCTTGTAACTCGGTTTTGTTGGTAGGCGTGGGCGCCTCGTGGATGGCCTTGACTTTCGATTCCACCGGGTGGATGCCTGAGGCGTCTAGCCTGTAGCCTAGAAAGTCCACCTGTCTAGTGGCGATGGTACACTTCTCCCGTTTTAGTTTGAGGCCATGCTGCCTGAACTTCTCTAATACTGCCCTGACTCTCTGGATGAGTTGGGGTCTGTCCCTGGCTGTGACTAAGATGTCATCGAAATATGGCACTACGCCGGGGAGACCTTGGAGGATTCGCTCCATCAGTGATTGGAAAATACCTTTTTGTAACTCACGGACTCCCTGACACACTGGTATCCGATAATGGCCCCCAGTTCACCTCGAACGAATTTAGTAGGTATGTCACAAATCTCGGCATCAGACACGTCCTCACGGCCCCTTTCCACCCCGCCAGCAACGGGTTGGCTGAACGGGCAGTCAGATCAGCCAAGGAGGCGTTAGCCAGATTCGGCCCAGTGGATTGGCATTCTAAACTGTCTCAATTCCTCCTAAGCCAGCATACCACACCGTGCACAGTTACGAACAAATCCCCGGCTGAGCTGCTGATGGGGAGACGCCTGAGGACTGCCTTAGACAGGCTGCACCCCCACTACTGCCCAGACACCCCTTTGGGGTCTGACAGTCTGGCCAGGAATTTCGCAGTTCAGGACCTAGTGTTTGCTAGGAACTACGCGGGGGACCCACTGTGGGTGGCCGGAAAAGTCGTGGCTGTCACGGGTCCGAGATCTTATCGGGTCCAACTCGAAGACGGTCATATGTGGCGAAGACACCTGGACCAGCTGCGGAGACGACGGAGCAGCCTGACCGGCCCAGACCCGTCTCCACCAGAAGAGCCGCGGGCGCCACTCCAAGGTCCAGCTAGGGGTTCCCAGAGTGACCAACCTTCACCAACGGAGCAGAGAGAGCAGGCAGTAGACCGGGACTGCCAGCCGGGAGCACCACCGTTTAACCCCAGTGAAGGCAGAGACTTTTCACTGACTCCAGTTCCTGCACCGAGCCCTGGTCGCCACACTACGTACCCTGATCTGGAGTCCGCGAACTCGTCTTCGCCAAATGAATCTCCTGAGTTACGTCGCTCGGGTCGCCAACACAGACCACCGGCGTATCTCAAAGATTATGTGTGTTCTCATCTGGGGGGAAGGGGTGTTATGTCTTGGGAACCGGTTGGGGCTCCAACCGGGTCCACTCGTTAAGCAAGTTCAACAGCCGTTCCTATTGGCTGGCGTCGTTTGACAGCCGACTATAAAAAGCCGGCTGTCAAGCCAAGCCAGCCGTTGTTCGCAAGCTAGTCTACCCGTTTGGCTGGCAGACGCGACAACCACTGTTCCATCAATAAACGTGTTAATTGCATGCCCTGGTCTAAGCCTCTCCTTCCCTTTGAAATACAACATAAACTGTGCGATATTTAGATGCTGTAGAATTCTTCTGCAATAAAACACGAGGAAAAGTATTTTAATAATATTTCTTCATAAGTTTTCGGTTATACTGTTGTTGACTGATAAGAGTTGTTTTTATTTGATTTTCATGTAATCTAAAATGAACAATTATAACCTTCATTACAGTGGTGGGATTCATTTTTTTTTTACTCCTGGTTTTGTGGGCGTGGCTTGGCGGGCATGGCTTGGCAGAAGGATAATGCAAGATTTCCAGTCAGAGGTGGTATTTGACAGTTCTCTGAACTACTCAAAATTTCTGCTACCAGTTCTCCAGAACTGATCAGAACTTGCTGAATACCACCTCTGCTTCATTATAACCACCTTTTATTCTGTTTATTATTCTGTTTATCAAATAATTTCTGTTTAGATATTCAGCTATATCTAATTAGTGTATACAACATTTACAGGGACTGCTTTAATTAGTAAAGAAAATCTGCAGCTAGTGCTAACATTTACAGTATAATCATTTCCCAGAATGGTTATTTAAATGCCACTGCAGTCTAACTATGCAGAAGATTATAGCCCAATATAAGTAACATTATTCCCAACAATATGAGCCATCCAACAATAGAATTAACTTCTTAGAAGAATCATGGATTTAAATAGAGTCTACAAAGCTATCTGTCAGCGTCCATTTAAATGGATTCTTACACTGAACGTCCTACATACAGTAATCACACTCAACCTATGACTTTGTTAGCTTTTTTAAGTTCATTTCAGTGAGGTAGAACCTCTTCTTTAAAATATATAGTTCAAAATACTATTACATTTTGATTCCTGGAAATCCATGTCTGTCAATGTAATAGTTGAATGACTTTCCAGGATGGAGAATTTATCTCTGGAATAAGGAAGGGATAAAAGGTTGTAATGCACAGAGATGTTGGGACTGTGAGGGAGAGCTGGATATTTTTCTCTGATCTTTCCAAATATTCTGGGCAGTCAAGTGTGATAACCTTCAATTTTCTCAAACAAGAACAGAAGAAGGCCAGTATTCTTCAATATCTTCATTTATGAGGGGATCAGGGGATATAAGGAGAACTCATCAAATTTGCAGATGACACTAATCAGGGAGGTATAGCCAACACTTTAGAAGATAGATCTGAGGTACAGACTTGAACACTGGGCCCTGTCCAACAGAGTGCAATTCAGTGGTGAGATGGGAATGAGAAGGAGGCAGGGAAGGAAGAAGGGAGGGAGGGAGGGAGGGAGGGAGGAAGGAAGGAAGGAGATTGGAACAAGTGGGAGGGTCTGAGCTGAGGGAAGTCCTGCCTCAGCACTTGACCATCGGCAGCCCTGCTGCCCTTTCTCCATCCCCTTGCTCCCTTCTCCTGGGCTCTCGGTGGTCTCCCATTTGATTGCTGAGGATGCTTTACTTACAAATCTGGGTCTTCTCAAATGGAGAGGGCCCCACTCTGACCCATGCACTTTGCCTTCACACACCCACTATGAGCAACCTGGCTAAGGAGAGTGAGCACAGCAGTACCAGCCTCGAGGAGGAGGTAAGTGCAGATGGGCTCCCCTTTGAGAAGTGGGACTGCACTGCACTGCAGGGTCCAGGTGCCCTGGGAGCTTGAGAGTTGCCCTCTGCTGCCCAGGGCTCCGGCAGATTGTGCCACCACCCAGGAGGCCACGTGGCTTGAGAGAGATGGCAAGGCCCTCCTAGTGGATTAGGCTTGACTTTGTCTCACCTTCCTCTGCTGGAGACTGCCAGATCCCCACTTCCAGCCTTGCCTGGCCCCTTGCAGGAGGTGGAGGAGGCTGCTGCTGCGTGTGGAAGCGCAGGTCTTTGGAGAGGAGGGGGCAGCACAGGAGCTGCATGAGGGAAGGCAAGGCAGCATCTTTACCACACTCGATTGAAAATGGGGATTCCCTTTCAAGAACAGCCAGACTCCCTCGTGCAGGACCTGGGAATGCTGCTCCCCTGCCACCTCTTCTTGCTCTCCAGAGATTTGCCAAGGCAGAAGTTGGACTTGGAGGAAAGTGCTTCCAGCATAGTTTCTCTTCCGCACTTCCACACATAGCAGTGTCATCCTCCATCTCCTACTTTTCTGGGAGGGTGCAGGGAAATGCCAACAACAGGGAAACGTCAATGATGTCTGGGATTGGGAGAAGAATGTCTCCTTTGGCATGCTGTGCGCGCACGCGCATGTGCACACACACACACCATTCCAACCTTGGTGACGTTTATCCATATCTGAGCTTACAGTCAATCATACCTGGGCTAGGGGAGAAGAGCCTTTCCTTCCTCTGTGGATAAAAGTCCCCAAACTTGGAATGCGGTGCATGTGTGTGTGAGAAGGTGAGAAGCTTTGGGGGCACTGAATTGTCCCCATGTTGAATTAGCCAGTGCGACTTGTTGCATCCTGACCCAGCTGTCCTGTATCAGCTGCGCCCACTGAGTGACATTGAGCCAGCCACGCCTACCCAGCCATGCCCACCTAGTCGTGCTGACCCAGCTACTGGTCCTTTTGAGGGCGGACATAATGCTGAAGTGGCCCTCGCTGAAACTGAGTTTGACACACCCCTGCTCGCCATGAAATGTATGGGTTTCCTGTGGTCACTTACATCATGCTAGGACTCAATGCTAACAGTTCAAAGCAGGAATTTCACAAATGCATTTGAACTTCTGGGATATACTAGAATATGTGAAACACTGCAGATTGTGAACATCTCAAGTCATATTTGAGGAAATTCCAGAAGTAATTATTACTAAAAGGCACTACTATACTGCGCATTAGCTCATTTACATGAAAACTACATTAAAGTAAAAGCTACTGCAGCTCAAAAAAGTACAAATTAAATGATGCAGGTTTCAATGCATATACAGAATGAGTATTTGCAGCAAGTACAGTGATATTTTTTTTATTAAAGTAATCTCCTGTCATGGTTTGTGGAGCAGATATGACTTCATGGTTTAGTAGTGCAGAAAGAGGTCATAATGACCCTGCTTATATATAAAATGCATATATTTTGTGATTGTAAACTGGGGGGGGGGGGTGTCACTTTCTTGTTGTCAACTAAGGAGCCTTATCTTTTTTCACCACATTATTAGATTTTTATTTTATTATTTTTATTTTTATTAACTCATGATCGTGTATACACTTAATATTCAACTCTAGGAGGCACTGGAAGGCCAACTAAAGAATAATAATAAGTAATTGACTGAAGTGCAGTGCAACTGTTTGTATAGATTTTGCTGCTTTAAGGGCCTTTACTTCTGCCTTCAGAGAAGGCAGCTACATGTGTGAAAGAAGTCACTGCACTCTCTCCCAGAAAAGAACCCAGTATCTTGGCAATGGCTGTGATGAAATAGCTTTCCTAAAGTCAGACGCACAATCACGACCCTTCAAGGAGTGAAGTGAGAGAAGTAGAACTTCTCAGTCCAAGTTTCTTCCCTGGCAGGGCATGGACAGGTGGCAGGTAAACAAGGCGGCTTGTAAAAATCTCCTCTGAACAAACCTAATTTCTTGGTTACTTTGTTTATTACATTTACTTTAAATAATTGCTGTACGGTCTGTGGTTCCCTTTCTTAGACAAATGTTTGAGTATTGTTACTGAGAGGGCAAATAACTGATTTTTCTAGGAAGGCATTCTAGGGCTTACTGGATACCACTGCATGCTTAGCAATAAAATTAAAAAGGAACAGGCCAAATGTAATGCAATTGCAGTATCAGCCTGTAGCATGAAAAGCAAGAATCAGTTATCTGAGCTTCAATAAGACAGCTCCTTACAGTATACTATTTGGGATATAAAGTTAGGGTCTTTAACTGATATTTTTGTCTACTACCATGCTAACTAGAAGTGCTTGGGCATTTTCCAGAGGCAAATGGGAAAATGTCCATTCCACTAGGGTGCAAAGTCCTTTCCTTTTGTATGTGCACCATTTGTACTTTTTATAAAATCTCTAGATTCTGCAGATGCTATTACGCCGGTGAAGGGAGTTGTACTTTTAATGCATCAGAATACTCTCTTCTGGAAATCTGTGTTATGGGATATGTAATACTAAATCCTAATGACTGAAAACTTCACTTAACCAAACAGAACATTATGAAATCCCAAAGGAATGACATTTTTTAATCAGTTGCAGCAAAAACTGTATATTTAGTGGCAGATCAAGAAACAAAAAGAAAGTTGTAACTTTCAAAATGCACTGCAATCATGGAAAGAGAACAGGGCTGCCTGTGGCTGATTTGTTATGATACTCTGCCAACAAAGTAAATTGCTTTTTCCTGCTGTGGAGTAAAACAAGTCCCATGAAAGGAAACCTCAGCAGGACTTTCCTCTCTGTCAATCATAACTAGGAGGGATCACTTGGAGTAGGTTACTCAGCACTTGACGTCTGTCCTTTGTGCCCACAGAAGTAGCCCCAACTCCAGCAAGTGGAATCCATGGTTTGGGCCACTGGTCAGTCTTCAATGGTAGAGTATGGTTGAAAGGGAGAGAACAGGATTAGCTCCCTAAAAGGGGAGAGAGCTTGTGCAAACTGAAGGGTCAGTCAAGGAGCTGAGGCTTAGCAGAACTAGTCCAAAGAAGATTCAGGAGCAAGATATGATCAGCTGTGTTTATTCCCCTCAAGGCTTCCTATTCCACAAGCACACAAAATGTACAAAAGATCATACCTAGAGAAAAGTTCTCATTTTCTCTGACGATTGCTACTTCTTTTCCAAGTACTGTATTTTTTGGAGTATCAGATGCACTTTTTTCACCCCCAAAAGTGGGTGGAAATGTCTGTGCATCTTATACAGCGAATGTTGCCAAAGCCCCACCCATCCACCGGCCCCCACCCTTTGGCCTCTGCCTCCCAGCAATTTGTCTCCTGGCAGCAAACAGCAAATAGCCTGTTTCAGCTTCAGCACAGCCTGATTAGCACAAGCAGCTGATTGTTGGTTGGAATGGCCTCCTGACAATCAGCTGTTTTGGGCTGCAAGTATTGCCATTGCCTATTGCCACCTCCATGTGCCCATTTTCTGCCTGTTCTGATCCCCGCCACCTGGAAAGGCCAAAAATTGGGGCACACAGAGGCCAAAAGCGAGACATGGGGAGGCTGAAAACGGGGTGCGGAGGCTGAAAATGAGGCGCATGGAGACAGCAATAGGCAATGGCAATCCCTGCAGCCTGAAACAGCTGATCGAGAGGCTGATCCAACTGACGATCAGCTGCTTGTGCTAATCAGGCTGTGATGAAGCTGAAACAGGCTGTTTGCTGTTTGCTACAAGGAAGCAAGTTGCTGGAAGGCAGAGGCAGTTTTGTTTTTTTTCCCCAAAAGCTAGGTGCATCTTATGCTTCAGAGCATCTTATACTTTGAAAAATATGATAGTTTTTAATGTAAACAGATATACCAGTGGTGGGATTCAAATTTTTTACCTACCGGTTCTGTGGGCGTGGCTTGGTGGGTGTGGCAGGGGAAGGATAATGCAAAATCTCCAGTCAGAGGTAGGATTTGCCGGTTCCCCGAACTACTCAAACTTTCCGCTACCAGTTCTCCAGAACTGGTCAGAACTTGCTGAATACCACCTGATATACCGTAACACTCCTGACTTGTCCAAAAAGACCCAAAGTTTCCAAAACTTCTTAATTCCTCGGTGAAATCTAGATTCTGATTTCAAGGCATTCTTCAGTCACCACTCTCATATTTTGCTGTAAGTCTATGTGTAATTCAATATTATTTGCTGTTCACTTTTAAACATTTATGTAAAAAATCTTTTTAAAATATATATGCCATCTTCCAAACCCAGGTTATCCCAGAGTAGCTTACAACAGAATGACAACAAAAAGGTATCTTACTTAAGGAGACAAAACTTTCTTAACATGTTGTTTATTGGATATTTTTAGGATCAGAAAAAGAATACAAATGGACTACAGAGACCAATTATATTCAGAAGCATATACATGTGTGCACACTCACACACATGAACAATAAGTCTATATGATTGTGACAAGAAAATTGCTGATAAAAACTACTTTGAAGGCATCCTGTTCATCAATATTTTGAATCCATTCATAACTAGTTGATGCAGGTGCGTCACAAGCAGGACACTGTAAGCCAGCAGTCTTCAACCTTTCTGGCTTGGCAGACTGGTGGCGGCCACGAGGGGTAAGAGGGGATGGTATTGTATGCACACATGCACCACTTTCACAAAGGCAGCTTTGCACATGCATGCCCAATACTTCCATGGTCCCATTCCCCAATGGACTGCAGTCCAGCACTGGGCTGAGGAACTAGGGGTTGGGGACCCCTGCTATAAGCAAACCATTTTTTGGGGGGGGGTGATTTGGCTCTGAATCTAGAATTCAGAACTCTATACTATTTTGGCTAAGTAGGAATCTGTTCTGATTGCTCCTGGAAGACTTCCAGGGAATATCAGGTTATAATCCCTTTAGAAAAGGAACTGAAGAAGAGAACCAATGCAAACCCTTCTGTAGTGTTGTCTATGAAACTACAGTGGAGTCACCAGGAATACTTTTTTTGATTCAAAAAAAATTAAAATTAAATATCAGGTACATCTGGGGGCCCCAATAGCATACTGTATTGCTTGCATCTTATCGTCCAAGATAGTATTTGAAAAATAATTTACAAATAGGAAGATGAGGCACTGAAAGAAACAAATAGACAAAGATCATGAAACCTATTAACATACAATAATGAATATTTTAAAACAAATTACAACTATGTTGTTACAAAAGTTGAAAACTTCAACATAAAATGCATATAATTTTCATTTGTTATGCAATCTATTCTTACAATAGAAAAGAAGATCCAATATTAAAACTACAGTATTTTATACTCTCACAATTTAACCAAATACATGGTTGAATATATTTATCTTTCCAATACAACTGCAAAATATCTGTTTTTTAATATATATATATATTAAAATGAATATCATGTAGTCAAGGTTCAGTAAACTAAGGAAGGAGTAATCTGCTTCCCCAGCAAAGTCTTTTGAAAAGCAATGATCATTTAGCATTTTGCTCCAAAGCAGAGTACTCTGTTTCTGAAACCTTGGAAGTATCAATCAGTTTTGTAAGGCCAGTTTTAGCTGAGTATTTAAAAATAAATGCCTTCATGAGTTCATACTTATAGTTTTGATTGATAAAGCTATAGAGGATGGGATTGATGCAACAATGAACCAGAGAGAAGCACTGAGTAACGTGAAGGGCTGCATAAAGGAAGTTCTCCATTTGGCAACTAAAGGGTATAAAATGGAAGGCCAACAAGAAGTCAAGCAGGACAACTATGTGGTAGGGCAGCCAACAGACAAGAAATACAAGGACATAGGAAAAAATAATTTTCACATTACGCTTCCTCTCTTGATCATTAGAGGCCAATACAGCTGTGGCTAAAAGACAATTGGAAATAGCAATGACAGGAAAAGGAATGACAAAACCTAAAATAACAGAGGTTAGCTCTATGCCAGCTAGCCACTCCTTTGCAGTCTCTTCTGGATAGGCAGGGCGACAATAGGTTTCATTGTTGGAGGAAACCGTCTTAAGGTAATAGGTATCAGGAAGGGCTGCAAAGAAGGCAAAGAGCCATACCAAAATGCAAGTGCAATAGCGGAGTCTCTTCTTTTTAACACTGCTGGCGGGTTTGAAGAAAGCAACTGAGAGGTACCGGTCCACACTCATACATGTCAGGAAGAAGATGCTGCCATATAGATTGATGGAGAACACCAGGTGAGCTATCTTGCATGAGATTTCCCCCATGTTCCACTGGCTGTGTTGAACAAAGGAGACTACCCAGATGGGAAGAGTGATGATCACACAAAGGTCAGCCACCGCAAGGTTGAAGATGTATAAGTGGGTTTCATAGCCGGTAAGTTTTGTTTGAAAATTCATCCAGACAACCACAAAATTGGCCACTAAGCCAATCATAAAAATAAAGATATACAAAAAGGAGAGGGTATAAAGCAGAGCAGTTTTGTTAAGCACATTTGGGCACAACAAGGTGTCCACGGTGATACACTCTCCATTGTTGCAGGTTACATTGGTTTCATTGAGATTCTCCACATCCACAAGACTGAATATTGGAGGCATGTCAATAGTATTCATTGCAGACGATTTTTGATGAAACGAGTCTGTAAAAAAAGAACAAAACAGACAACATGAGTAATTTAGTTGAAGAATAGACATTATTTGAAGTTGCCTTTATATCAAATAACTTATGACTTCCACAAATGTACTGCAGGTTTTAGGTAATGAAATATGTAGTTTCTTAGAAAATAATAAATATATAAAGAGGTATTCTTTCCTTATTATACCTACAAAATGATTGTAGGATAGATTTGAGATGATAATATGAACTGTCATAAAACAATTCAAGTTAAATATGATTATTTTGTAAAACATGAATGAATAAAAGTATAGTCAAATGATTAACAATGATATTAATGTATTTAATACTTGATTGAAAATATGAGAATATATACAATGTAATTGTAATTGAAGACTATGAAATGGAAGCACAAAACAATTTGTAAACCAACTGGCACACTGTATGTACCATGTTTCTCATATAATAAGGCCGGGTCTTATTTTTTTTGAGCCCCCCAAAAATGGCTAGGCCGTCTTTTCGGGGATGACTTAATTCCCCCCCCCTTGCATCTTTGGGTGGGCAGGCGGCGATGGCTTGGATGTTGACCTCGACGTTGGTGGGGCACTTCGTATCGGGGTCAACGCAGGCAGCACCATATCCAGGTATGCAACAAAAGTACTTCCTAATGACAACTCCCCCCATTTCGCATGTTTTAATATAGGCCTTAATTTGGGGGGGGGTGCTTAATTTCATTTCATGCCCATAAAACATGCTGGGACTTCCTATTGGGGGAGGCCGTATTGTTGGAGAAACAGGGCATATATATGGAAGATGGCTTGATGTTTTTATGTTTTGTTTGTCTATGTTCATTTTAAAAACCAATAAAAATTTTAAAAAAGTATTGCAGGTTTTGGCAAGGCAGAATTTTATACATGCCATTGTGTAAGTAATTTTAATTTCAAAAAACTGCGGATATAGAACAAGGAAGACCCAAAACTGTAAGCTGTATGAAAAAGAAACAACGCTAAGAGTCCTATTCTTATCAGGAAAAGTAAAGTTAAGAGACATTCTCATTCCTTGGACAAGAAGCGCTCTTTTAAACTGGACAGGGCAATCACTACTGATTTATGGTGCTAGCAGCTTTTTCTATTTTACTGGGGTAAAAATGAAGATTATGTGGGGAGGGCGGGGTGTTTCAGAACGAAATAGTACAACCATCCCTGAGTCAAGCTGAAATCCTAGTGATTATATGGACACACCCTTGTTGGCAAACAATACAGTAATTTGCAATTGTCTTCTGGAAAGTTTTTTTTTTTTTTTCAAATTTTCAGCCTCATCTAATAACCCTTGGACTTCCTTATTTGGAATTTTCATTTCTGAATTCTGAGCAAGCATAAACTTCTCTTTTGTTGTGCTTCTTCTGGTATCACTCTTACGTATACCTGATTTCACTCCAAAACCTCTTGTAAGCATTTACCCACAGGTTTTAGTATTCAAACTATTGAAATATAGGAGTCTTCTTTTTTTTTCTTTTTCTTTTTGAATTAGTTAGGTGATAGCGGGGCTTTCCTGAATAATCTAATTAAAAGCCAAAAAAAGAAAACCAACCTTAAACGTGCAGAGAATTACAACCACAGGGGAAAAAGTGAATGGAGGAAAAGACTGGACTTGGAGAGAAATCTTGGAAATCAAACATTTATTTGGAGCAGACCACCTGAGCAGTGGCATCCACAGCAGCAGCTGACAACAATGTGACAGACCAGCTAAGTGGAGCAGAGTGCCCACATCAATGGGCCTTATCCAACAACATGAAATTTAATGTGGAGGAAAGCAAGGTTTTATATTACTTATGACATTTATAATTAAGGTTTTACATTATTTATGATATATTTATGGAATTAGAATAGAATGAGTGGAAGGGAACTTGGAGGTCTTCTAGTCCAACCTCCTGCTAAAACAAGAGACCCTATACCATTTCAGATAAGCGACTGTCCAGCCTCTTCTTAAAAACCTCTAATGATGAAGCACCCACAACTTCTGAAGGCAAGCTGGTTAATTGTTCTCACTGTTAGGAAGTTTCTCCTTAATTCCCAGTCGCTTTTCTCCTTGATTAGTTTCCATCCATTGTTTCGTGTCCTGCCCTCTGGTGCTTTGGAAAATAAGTTGACTGCTTCCTCTTTGTGGCAAGAGGAAGTATCACAAATACTGGAATAATACTATCATGTTCCACCTAGTCCTTCTTTTATCTAGACCAGCCAAATCCAAATCCTGCAACCGTTCTTCTTATGTTTTAGGCTCCAAGCCTTTAATCATCTTAGATGCTCTTTTATACCAAGGAAGTATAAAAGAGCCACATTCCACAGAATGAGCTGTTCTGAGCTGCGTAAATCTAAAACACCACTAACTTGGCAGTCTTAACCGTTTTCCATACAGTAGCTTCTTGCTGCCATCACCCAAATTTTACAGCCCAGATTGGGTAGTCTTAATTGAGATTGCCAATCTCTTTGTTTTTAAAATGTATCTTACCTGGATATTGTTGCTGTAAATATATAGGAATAGAAAAATCTGAAACAGAGTCAGCCAGAAGGAGAAATCTCTAAAAGTTTTCAGAAGTAGTATTAACTGTTTTAATGAGGAATCTTTCTATGCATATCTGCAACAGGTTGTTCTATTCTCTTAAAAAGATCCCTGAGCAAAGCTCTTCAGCAAGCTGTTTCTGCAAGTCAGCTCTTATTGTGGCCTCCTATGCAGAAGATGACAACATTTCCAAAGTTGTGCAAAGGGATATACAGTTGGACTGTGGTTCACAGCCAGACCAGAGCTTCCTGCTTTATACCACAAGCTAAAATTACTTTCCATCTTTAGCTGATATTATTTCTCATTTCTCCTATTAAACTTCCATCCGGTAGCCAGAAAATTTCAAGACGTGTGTTATATTTGCAGAGGTGTTTTTACTGTCAGGTGTTGAATCATCAAATTGATGATTACATCAGGAAAGTTTAACGTTTATTTGAGAAAGAATCAGGAAACGTGCGATAGAGACAAGAAAATATCTGGTATGCATTCAGCATTACAGCTCCCTGGACAGGGATTTCTGGGAAGATATTTGAGCTGCAGAAATTCAGATGTCCACTAGGTGGTGTCAAAGAGTTGCAGAAAACTATTTCCTGCTGTCTGGTGGGTGTCCAGAGATATATAGTCCTCAATTTACAACCACAATTGAACCCCAAAATTTATGTTGTTAAGTGAGACATTTGTTAAGTGAGTTTTGCCCCATTTTATGAGCTTTCTTGCCACAGTTGTTAAGTGAATCACCACAGCTGATAAGTTAGTAACATGGTTGTTATGTGAATCTGGCTTCCCCATTGATTTTGCTTGTCAAAAGGTTGCAAAAAGTGATCACGCAACTTTGGGACACAGCAATGGCCTAAGTATGAGTCAGTTGCCAAGCATCTGAATTTTAATCACATAATCATAGAGGTGCTACGAAGGTCGTGTGAAAATGGTCATGTCACATTTTTCAGTGCCATTGTAACTTTGAATGGTCACTAAATGAACTGTTGTTAAGTCAAGGACTACCTGCCTTTGCAGCCCAAGTTTCCTATCCCCACCCTCAATAAAAGATAAAGAACTCCTGAAATTAAGCTGGCAATGGAGGTCAATGTTCTTGTCTATGTGGCACTTTTTATTTCCCTATTTGCACTACAATCTGGGATTTTCACTGTTCTCCAAAAGAACAGACCTCATTTTTATATCTTTAAATTACAAACGATTCTTGTTACAGGCAGCTTAGGTTTGACAATCTTATAGACCAAAACCAGGCAATTTAGTATCCAGATATTTATAGCACATTGTCCCTTTATCCACTCTCAACAATCCTTGCCAGCATGAATTTCAAATAATCTAAAGAGCCTTCCTTTGCATATAGAAAACACCTTTATTGTATACACTGGAATACTAGCAACTATTTTTTTTTCTCTTTAAATACATACCGTCAATGATGTTTAAACACAATGCCCAGATGTTTGCATCTCCAATGTGGCAAGCCCTGAGTAAACACACATTTCTAGCCCCAAAATTAACAATTTCTCAATTCCTACATAAATATTGATCTGTTATCATGGAAATTCAGCTTTGATTATTAACTATGTTTCTAACAAAAATCTAGAAAACGGAAGAAAATTACCTTCACTAATTTCACCAGTTGCAACATTCAATTTTTGGTATCAAAGCATTACAATTATGTGAATGCAAATCAGTATTATATATTGATAAACCTGAAGGCCTAATGGTGATTTTAAATATCCTATATTCTATAAAGACAGTGTCCTCGTCCAATGAGAAGTAGCATTGTGAGTCAGATTGCAAGAAGCAGCTAGAGGTCACTTTTTCTGCAATTAGTTGATGACTCTACATTCTGAATGTAAGAATGAGCCTGTGACTCAGGTCTTCTGCTCAGATGCCCAGGAGGAACTGAACCAGAAGATGAAAAACTGGCAGAGAGGGTACAAGTGGAAGAAGCATAAAAGGAGAGGGCGTTCCTTTTCAGAGGTGTCAATCTATGGTTACTGCAGTGTTGGGTTTGTACTGATACCACCAGATTCTAAAATAGCTTCCTCTTGTCACTTGATGAAAAAGGAAATTGTAACCATTTTAAAAGTCTTAGGTGAGAAGTGGCTAGGACAGGGGTCTACGAACCCTAAACACTCAAAAAGCTATTTGGATCCGTTTCCCACAGAAAACAAAACACCGGGAGCCACAAAACCTGGGTGGGCATGGCCAACTCGATGTTACTCATTCCCACCCAGTCACATGACCCCCAGCCACCCTTACCCAGGTTTTGAGGCTCCCTGTGTTTTCTTTTCTATGGGAAACAGGTTTGTGTGAGTGTGTAAGTGTGTGTCTCCCTCTCTCTTTCTACCTCGCTCTTTCTCCCTCTATTTCCCTCTCCCTCCCCATCTCTCATCTCTCTTCATCTCTCTCTCTTCCCCCCTCATCTTTCTCCCTCCCTATTTCTCCCTCTCTCTCCCTCCCCATCTCTTTCTCTCATCTTTCTCTCTCCCTCCCATCTCTCTTTCTCTCATCTCTCTCATCTTTCTCTCTCTGTGTCTGTTTTTCTTTCTTTCTCCCTCTTTTTCTTTCTCTCTCTCTCTTTCCTTTCCCCTTCCCTCACTCCCCACCCCCACCCCCAGGGAATAACTCTTAAGGAAATCTGGCCACATTCTCTCTGTCTCTGGAAAGATACAAAAATAAACCTTGCATTGCAAAAGGAGTGATTGTCAGGCTGTTACATCACAGTGCCACGAGGTTGCTGCCTTAGATTGCCACACGCACTTCAGAGCAGCATTATCCCAAGCAGCTGCACACTCACACAGGCACGCATGCACATCCTGCAACTTGGTCCAAAGTGGCCAGAAAATATAGTCCCTGGGTGCCCCCAAAGCCGCTTGGCAGGCAAATTACGGGATGAGACAACCCCCATCACCAAGGCAGCGTCCGCTGAATCTTTGCAAAACTGGGCAAAGGTGGAGAGAGGGGAGCAGACAGAGCCGAATCTCTCTCTCTCTCTCTGTCTCTCTCTTGCTGCCCGACTGCAGCAGGAAACGGCAGGCGGTTTCTTCCGACCTTGGTTGGTGCTGGACGCACAACTTGCTCTCCACCCTGAGAGGGTTGCCAGGGGCGACTGGGGCAGGGAATTGGCTCCAGTAGGGGGAGGGGACCCAGTCCTCCCCCATTGTGAAATGCACTTTCACTGTGCTGTGAAACGCTCTGCGAGAGCAGTGGCAGGCCATGGAGGTGGTATTGGGTCTTCTCCAGCCGCGCACGCAGAAAGGAAAGCCAGCTGGGCTTCTCCTCCTAGAAGCCCCCCTACCCTTCCCACTGCTTCCTGCTACCTTCCTCCTACCCCCACTCAATCCCACTTTGGGACAGAGGAGCATGCAGTGGAAACACATGTTGGGGCAACAACAGAGCATGCCATCTGACCCTCCGGCACTTGGCCTGCAACTCTCCATGTTCCTCCAAGCCCGGCTTGCTGAGGAGGGAAGGAGCAGCCCTGATGCCTCCATTAC
Source organism: Pseudonaja textilis (assembly GCF_900518735.1). The sequence continues at coordinate 3,890,670 of NW_020769344.1, forward strand.
CCCCGCAACAGCCATCGCTACCTGACTTCCTCAAAGGCGCGGCACATTTCAAAGGTTGCAGTTCGTGTTGGAGATGCTGAATAGAAGTACAGCTATGAAACCCAGGCCAGCCCTCTCCATAGTCTGACTCGCCAATGGGGCACTTCTGCCCGGCCAGCCTCCCTCTTCCTGCTGGACTTTTGTGCTTGGTGCTCAGCCAGGGGAGGGGACTGCTTCCCCATGCTGCCCCCTTCTTTCTCTCAGCCCCACCGATGAGGGAGGAGGAAGGCCAGGCTTTGGGGATGGCCCCCACCCCACAAGATCCACCCCTGCCATTCTCTCCCAGCCCTCTTTGCTGGTGGCAACAGCAAATATACAACAAAAGCAGAATGCTGTTGCCACGCAAAGGCAAATACAGGGGCTCTTAGCTCCCACACTAAGGGTCTGCCTATCACCACTGCCATGACAGGGCAACAGCTCTTTCATCCCTCTGCCACAATAGGGCCAGAGGGATGAAAGAGCCACATGTGGCTCCAGAACCGCCGGTTGCTGACACTCGGGCTAGGAGATTCCAGATTCTAGAAAGAGTTCTGAATGACTGTGTTATGTTTTTGTAATATACACCCTGCTACAAATGTGTGTGTTGTGGGTAGGTGAATGGGAGTGGTGGTGTCTAAGCAATATTTAAACCAAGTAAGACTATTTTGACCCAAAAAGGGAAAAGTATAAACAAGTTGATGGATATTTAGTTGGAGGTGGTTAGTTAGGAGGAATAAACTCCAAACAAAACCAGCCATTTTCTTTTGCTCCCTATTATAATTCATAGAGTAACAGAATCAACCTTCTTATCTTCAAGTTAATTGAATCCTGTGAAATATCTATCCTCCTCTCTGACATCCTGCTCAAAAAACATGGAAATAATTATCCTTGTCTTAGTTCAAACTGGAGCACCATGATGCTCTTGGATGCTGATCAGCCTTCCAACAAGTTGAGAAAGTGCCAATATTCTAAATGACAAGGGCTTAATTGGTGTTTTTGCAGTACCAATATTTAAAGCAGTACTTTGGCAATGAAGGAAGTCTTAAGCTAAATGTAAAGTGATGGCTTTAATTGTTAACTGTCTTATGTAGTCAGGAAGGAACTCCTTATCAGGGAACTGTCCTACTAGGAATGTTACCTGGTAAAAAGGTTGCCAGACCAAGACTTCTTAGTGGCAGTAGCTTTTTCTAACTAAAGGAGACATATTCAGCCAGTTTCCTTTCTTCTACCAAGAAGTCTATCAAAACAACTCCTCTATAAAGCTTTGGACTGCTGAGTTGATTGCTGATTGAATCAATCTGTGAACTAGGATTAATTGCACATTTTATTTATTGGACATAAATACATGTTTATTTGTTCAATTTTTCTATAGCTGCCCATCTGAACCTAATTTACCCTATTTCAACTTTACTATAATGTGTCTTTAAACTGATTAGTCAATGAATATATTTTAAAATATACTTCCACCCAATTCAAATTTGAATATAAAAAGGTTGCATCTTGTAATTTTTAAAACCAGCACCCAACTGTAGCTCATCTGTTTTGTAAGATGAGTAGAGCTGCACCCAGTGCCCAAGGTCTTCAAATAAATATGTAAATAAAGTGTGGGGACTTCAAATATGCTTTTTGGTATTATTGGTTCTATCTGAGGAGCAAAGATAGAAATAGGAGAAGACTGTGTTTGGACCAAACCCTGCCACAATCTAATAGAAACTGTACATTTGCGCAGCTGTAGCAACTGGAACACTGTCGCCTTATTTCCTGAGGTTCAATTATCCTCAGATGGAAGTGTGCTCAGGAGAAAACCAAGGACAGGAACAATTAGAAAATAAGTGACCTGTGAGGAGAAGGCTCCAGAGTCTTGTCCCTCGTGCTTTTTTTTTTTTTTTTGCCCTTAAATTTGGAGAAAGGGTTGCTTGCTTTCATATGAATTTGGCCCTGAAACAATTCACTTGGTTTTCTGCCCTCTAGCCTTTTTTTGGTTATACTACAGGCTCAGGACCCTGGACAGAAGCAATAGTGCATATCAACAAGAATAACCGTACAAAAAAAAACCTCTCTCTCTCCCTCTCCCTCTCTCCCTCCATGCCCCCCCCCCCCATTCTGGCACAGCCTGTCCATCATTAGATTCAACTCAGGAGTCAACATCCTCTTTACTAAAATTAAATCTAGGATTACTCTAGTGGTAGTAGTCAAATTGAGGAGGCCTGAAACTCAAGACAATACAATTTAAAACAGCTAATATCTTTTGATTTGGACATTTAAATTGTATATCTATGTCTGATGGACAGAACAATATCATTATGCTTTCTATAAAAACTAATGTTGACACTAGAAAATCATATCTATTTAATATCAATTTGCATGACATCTTCTTTACTAAAATTAAATCTAGGATTACTCTAGTGGTAGTAGTTATGTCAAATTGAGGAGGCCTGAAACTCAAGACAGTACAATTTAAAACAGCTAATTTCTTTTGATTTGGACATTTAAATTGTATATCTATGTCTGGTGGACAGACATAGAATTCTAATAATTCTGGAGGCTTGGCAAAAAACAAACATATAATTTACAATCACAGAATCAGGGAGGCTATAATATTTCATAGCTATAATCCTAACCCTAACCCTTACTAAAAGAAACAATTTCTTTGCCACCAATCCCACCCTCTCAAATTTGTAATCCTATTAAAGTGAAAAAAGTCTGAAAAAAAAGAATGGTATTTATTTTTACTCTCTTCTTTTTCTGAGGAACTCTGAATGGCATAAAAACTGAGTAAATATATTGTTGGCTCAAAAATCATATCCAAAGAATGCTCATCAATAATTCCTCATGACACTAAAAGAAGGCATTGATCAGGCAACCACACTCTGGAGCCTCTCCTTATCAAATAATTTTATTAATTACTTAGGTTAGGAGAATGTTTATCTATCTTACACATAACAGAAAATTCCACAGACAGTCCATACCCTAGAAAAAAAGAAATAAAATTCAACATAATCTTGATAGGGTGGAGCAATAGGTTGAGAACAACAAAATGAACTTTAACAAAGATGGATGTAGGTTGTTCATTTAAGAAATAAATAAAACATACATGTAGTAAATAGGAGATATCTAGCTTTACTATAGCAATTGTTTAAAAAAAAGATAGGCCAATTAAAGATTATCAAATGATTAGAAATTAAGTTCCAGAAAGGAAGATTGAAGGAGCTGGGCATATTTAGCCTTGAAAAGATTATGGTAAAGATTATAGACATGTTATAATTTATAAAAGATTATAGGCATATTATAAACATAATAAAGAACAGGCCAAGGTCTGTTCTGTGTCATCCCAAAGGGCAAGACACTGAAGAATATATTTCAGCACATTCCAGTTGAATATTAGGAAAAACATGAATTCCTGCATTGAACCGGTGGTGGGTTTAGTTGACCTAAATTGACCCTTCCAATTCTGTTATTCTACTTGATTGTAAACAGCTTTAACATCTGGGGAAATGAAAGGCATAGGAGGGAAAAGTCAGTCAATTTTACTACACTAGACTAAAAATATTCTACATAGATGTTAATATTTTTGGTTATCTTAAAAATTACATCCCAAGATTTGATTTCCTCCTGTTCTTTGCTTTTAGTATTTGTAAGTTTTCTTTTTTCCCTTTGATATTCTATTTACTTTAAATTAAATTTAAACATATTTAAAATGGAATCTAAATGCATATTTGTTTGATTTATCATTTTTCCTTTGATTTGCACAAACTGATTTAGTGCAGCTGGAAGCACTAGGTTGTCACAAGTGAAATAAAAACCTTTAAAAAACCCATCCAATTTAGTCAAGCACTTTAACACTTAACTTGGTTTAATGTTGTGGACTCAACAAATCATTACACTTGAAGTGTTCTTTAAAAGCATTCCTATTAATGTAAGAGAACTGTAGAATGAATATTAACGAATGTGTTCAGAAAAGACCTCAGGCTGATCAATGGTGCCACCAGGAGCAACTCAGTGAAATCAATAATTAAATGAATATCTATGTTCTAGTAAACTACATGCCTCTCTTCTCATCACTGGAACAGAAGAGAAACCTTTGAAAGATGGGAATATAAACTGGTTTGGGCTCATCTCAAAAATAGCAAAAAAGCCTAGTTCAGATCCAGCTAAACAGAATCCAATGCAATTGTTAACTCCTGGGGGACTGGGTGGTTCACATTACCATTACATCTTCCTGTGTTGCGTAGCCTGCTTTAATTCTAGACATACTTGAACATTTAAATCTACAAATCAGGCTTGCATGTCAGCAAAAAATGTCCACAGCTAGAAAAATGATATTCTGATTGTCAGGGGGATTAGCTATCAACATGTAAGATCAGGGACAGCCATTACTGAAGTAGAATTCTAGTCTGGTTATTGTCCGGGATTATTCAAGTAATCAGAGCTGGGTATTTGGCTGGGAAATGAATGATCTGTTTCACTTTTCTGTGTCCAAATTCTCCCAAGAAAGTTGGAAGAAAATGGCAGAAAGAAGTGCTGGTGTATGAAGTGCTGGTGTATGGCTGCCTTTAAAGGAACAAAAGAGCTCAATAGCTGAAAGATCAGGTTGCGGAATTATCCTGTCAGGATGTTTAAGTTACATACCTATTTTTTCCATCTTCCTTGATTCCCTTCTCTTCTTTACACATCAGCCCTTGCTGGCTTATAATGTTATTTTCTACCTCACCTGCTTCTTTCCCTCTTCTTTTTCTATAGATAAGAGATTATACTATACTGATTTTGGCAGCAGTTTGCTCTCCAAACTTGTTTTAATTTATCACATTTTTCAGAGTATAAGACGCTCCAAAATATAAGACACCTAGCTGTTGGGGAGGAAAACAAGGGAAACAAATCTGCCTCTGCCTCCCGGCAATTTGCCTCCTTGCAGCAAACAGCAAGTTTCAGTTTCAGTTTCAGCACAGCCTGAGTAGCACAAGCAGCTGATTGTCGGTTGGATTGACCACACCAGCTGTTTCAGGCTGCAAGGATTGCCATAGCCTATTGCCACCTCCATGCCCCCCATTTTTGGCCTCTGCATCCGGTTTTCAGCCTCCACATGCCCCATTTGCTGCCTGTTCCAGGCGGCGAGGATCAGAATGGGTGGAAAATGGGGTGCACAGAGGCCGAAAACGGGGTGTGCAGAGGCCAAAAATGGGATGCGCGGGGGCAGCAATAGGCGATGGCAATCCCTGCAGCCTGAAACAGCTGATGGAAGCTGATCCAACCGAAAATCAGCTGCTTGTGCTAATCAGGCTATGCTGAAACCAAAACTGAAACAGGCTGTTTGCTGTAAGGAGGCAAATTGCTGGGAGGCAGAGGCCAAAGGGTGGGGGCCGGCAGGTGGATGGGGCTTTCGCTGTATAAGAGGCACAGACATTTCCACCTACTTTTGGGGGTGGAAAAAGTGTGTCTTATACTCCAAAAAATACGGTCTTTTCTGAACATTTTGTTACCAGACCAGGTAACATAATCAGCAGGATTTTGACCTATTTTCCTTAGTTTATAAATGTTTTGTATGCCAGTGCGGTCAGTTGGTCATTTGATTGGTTGTTCATTTGGAGCTATGTTTAAATTCTGAGCAGCTGACTGGTTCTCTTGTTGATTGATTGCTTGAATGGTCTGATTTCTTATAAATTCATTTGTTGGATCTAGATCAATGTGCATGTTAATTACTCCATTGGTAGAATACCAGGTTTCAATAAATTCACATGTGTGGCAGGTGTTAGCACGACCAGTGATTTTTGTTCCTTCCCAATTGAACTGGTGTGTTTATTATCAATATGGTTTGAGAACAGGGATTTTGGTCATGCCATTTAACTGCTACTTGATGTTCGTGAACCCTTGTTTTTAATTGCCTTCCTGTTTGTCCCACATAGAATTGGTTACAGTCGTTGCAATTGATTTTGTATTTTGTTGCTGTTGTCTTCCTTCTGTATTTTGTCTTTGACGTTAGATAGTTCTTTTCCGAGTGCAAATGGGGATTGTGAGCTATCATTACTTCTGGGGTTGCAGTATTCTGGCAGCCATTATACTACTGAGCCTAGAGGCTACTGCTCTCACCTAATTGTATACAGTAGTTAAATAACTCACTTTGTCCATCTTAACATGTTATTAAATAAAGGGTAGTGGGTGGCCTGATCTGATAATACCTGGCTAACAAATTTAAAATACTTCTGGAATATTCTTTTTAGATTACAAAACTTTATCCTGCCAACTTCAAATCTAAAGATTATGGATAATCATTTCCAATGTTAACCAAAATGCTGCATTTCAGAAAGGAATACACCATTTTTCTGCCTTCTTTACTAAATGCACAGATATATCTAGCTCAATTGACTGCACACACATATGGGACATTCTTCGTATGGGACATTCTTGACAAATGCCTCACAAAATATTTGGTGATGCAATAACAGTAATTAGATAGTCCAGTACTTGGCACATAAAATGAGCCTCAAATTGGTATTGGGACAGCTCCTAACTCAAAATGCAATTGGGCTAGCTTTTATAGGAATACAGAAGCTTTCAAATTGCTCAAAGTCCTTAACTGGTGGAAGGAGAAAAATATAAAGAGAACGCAGAACAAAAGAGGTGATGTAAATGATATAAGTTCTGTAAAGATAGACATTAAGTATCACTGGTTTTAAATATGCAAAATTAGGCACACTTTGTTCAATCCATGCCATATATGAATTTTAACTATTTAATTTTGACTGGATTTCAGTAATATTTTTAATATTTGAAACTTTGGAGTATATCATACGCAGAGCGGATCTGTTCAATCCACTATCACAAAATCATTTTTTTTTAAAGTAAGAACATAGTTTTGAAATATCTTGGTTTATCTGCTCTTTTTGTACCTTTGAATTAAAAGCAATCATATTTTAGCAGAGAAGCAGCACTGGATTTATTGTATGATAATTGTGGAGAAATCAAAAGTAATAATAGCATCATTTACTTGTGTGCCCAGAGTTTGCACTAATGAATCATCTTGGAAAAAAGTCTCACAAAGGAGATTACAAAATATAATCCAGCACACCCTGCATCATATTAAATCTCTTTGAGAATTCTACCATGCTGCAAACAAACACAATTTAGCTAAACAGCAAGCTAGAGAACTTCTCAGTATCTTCTAAATAAACAAGCATGCACAAAGCCAAAGTATCTATGAACCTCTGAAGTTAATTCCTTCAACACTTTTTGCTCTCAGAGTAATCAAACTAACTGCATCCAGATTTTGGTTCTGCTAATGAAAATAGGAATGACAAGAAAGCTGGGTCCCAAATGATACCATTAAGACAATATTATAAAATATTTATAGGCAGTGTTGCTGGCTATTAATAAATGGCATTAGATGTTTTAAAATAGTGGTGCTCCTCCATTCTTTATATGATGTCATTAACTATAATTAATATCCTGTTGGTTTAAAACTATATATTCACTTATAGAAAAAAAAACTATTATAAAAATCATGTGACATATTTTGCATGCATGCATTTCATTTATATAGCTTAGTAATAATTGTAGCTCAGAAGGCTGACAGAATCATTTGCACTATGTATGAATTAACTCCCTTTCTTTTTCCGCAGAAAAAAGGCTGTTCCAGAGATCAGTAACTCAGAATATCTGCTGACCGCAAGTTCAACAGAGAGGAACATTGCTCTGGATTTCTTGCACAAATCACTTGTTCTATAAACTCAGCGGCTGCATCCGTACTATTAAAGAAACTCAACATTCCCTTAACTAACCCTGTAATTTTGTAGAATAAAGTATTTTGGGGAATATCCCCAAATAGTTTCAAAATACCATAAATGCTTTAATGAGCTCCTCTATTCCCTTTAAAAACTATCATTATTCTGCTTTTAACAACTAACAGAATAACTTTACAACCCTCTATTGCTCCAGGTTGCATGGGAAATGTTTATTGCTCTTTCTACTGGTGATTGAACGCTTTGTCAGGAGGGGTGCCTGTCCCAAACAGATGACAGAGTAACTGGATCTTTTTTAGTAGATATTGGGGGTTTTCTTAAGCAATATTAAAAGGCATAGGCAGCTCACCACTTTGCAAATGTCTCCAATCTGATTTAAATGCATGTTTGGTTTGACAACAACTCCACCATTTTCAATAGTACCGTACTTCTCTTGGCAGTACTGCCTGGGATTTCAGGATTGGTGGGGCTGATTTCCTACAATTTGACTAAACTACTGGTCACTGACTTAACTGCTATTAAGAAAGCTCCTGGAAGTGGCCAAACTTGCACAGAGAACCCAAAGGTATTTGCTATAGCTACCCTCTCCATCAGATTTCCTTTATTTAAACATTCAGTGACGTTTCAAGAAAGTTTGGTCAAACGTTTCAGTATATTTAACGTGCACCCCCATTCCTCAATGTGTGGGCTTAGCAATGAAGTTGGGAAGCCTGGCCAAATGCAATTCTACTTAAATAAACCCTATTTTAACAAGAGTTATAGGAGCATTCTCATTTAGCAGTGCACCCCGCTGAAATCGTAACTCCAAAAGCACGCCTGCCTTCCACTGCACTATAAAGTCTGAATTAACGCAACTGCTGTAACTTACATGGGATCAGGCTTGCAGAACTGCGATCGGTCTGAGTAAGGAATAGCTGGTTTAAGATACTTAAAGTCAGCAGAAAGAGCTTGAAAAGCAATAAATGTACCCGTAAGTTGTTCGTAAATCTAAATGAAGAGCATTGCAAAAAAAAATGTAATAGTAAATAAAGTAAGATCTCTTGGAAAGAACGATTCAGACAAGTCTGGCCATATTTGAGCAAGGCATGGCATTCGCCCCGGGACAAATGAAGGCGCCGCTTCTACTGTCAGGGGAACCATACGGAAGAAAGGGGGCTCAGGAGCTAAAGTGGGGGGATTTCTCTCTCCCGACAGAGGTGACCAAGACTGGACTTGGAAATGGGCAGCGTCCAAAATTGACAAAGATCACGAAAGTGGATCCGCCGAAAAGTGGACCGCTCCTCCCCAGATACAAAAACAGCTAGGAAAGCTGGCCTCCTGGGAGGCTTTTGTTCGCTCGCTCCCTCGCTCGCCCGCCCAAAGCCTTAAGCCTCTGCTGCTCCCCGCCGCCGAGACGACTGGCGCAGCTTCGCCCCACTTCGCCGACCCGGCCCTTTGGCTGAGCCAGCACGCTCAGCCCCTGCAGGGCCGAGCAATTGTCTTACCGCGAGGTCGCCTTTTCCCTTCCTGTCGAGCGCAGGGAGCTGCTTCTCCTCCCGCGGGCGGCTTGGCAAGCGACTGCCTCCTTTGACCCGCTTCCTCCCCAATTATATAGGACTCGCTTCGAAGAGGCGCCTGTAGATGGCAGCTCGACTAATCGGCTCCTGCTGTTGCTGCTTGCTGCTGCTGCTGCCGCCCAGGAGCTTGCACCGAACAGCGCCGAAGCGGCGAATTGCGTTTTTCCCGATATCTACGTGCGGGGCACGACCGTCTACATCCTGTCCCCTGAGTGGGAAAATCCCAGATAAAACTCTCCCAAAGCTTCGAAGGATCCCGGATCACCACCCCGCAGGGCTCTTCGCTGGGCCAACGAATGAGCCCAACCGTACCTCCATGCGGCGGCCTGCCCGCTCTAAAGCGCGCGGCTTCAGAGCCCCACCATGGCCCGTGGCGTTGCGCCTCTAGGCCCGGGTGCCACTCGCTAGGGACTCTCGAGGATTCCATCCTGGGTCGATTGGCCTCGCAGAGGCAGCCATCACTGGAACCTACAAAAAAGTAGGTGAGGACCAAGTTTGCAGCCCCAGTTACTGTGCTCTTTCCCGCCACAGAATTGAGCCTGGTGACTGATGACATGCTGACTGTTTTCATACGGATCATTTAAGAAAAGCTATTGTGTATTTCTTCGGCTTATTCCCACCCCCCTTCCATCAAAGGCTTTTCTGGGCTGGAATCTTAAAGCACTTGACTTCCATGATAAATAGCCAGGAAACAATTTACCGCTTCTTCCACACAATCTTTCCATGAGTGGGTCTTGGAGGACCTGGTTTCCTCTCCTGACCTCCCCGAGACCTCCATTTTTCTACTTGCTCTTCACACCTATCTGGCTGGTGCATCCACCTAGGGACTAGTAATGAGCAGAAAGAACACTTTCGGCTGATTCAAAAAAGGAAGGAAAGGCTAACAAAAAATCCCTGCAGGATACATGTTTTAGAAAGATACTAAGAGCATGGACTGAGAGCAGACAGAGGGAATTCTATATATTGGTTGTCATACCAATTACCTCTCCTTTTCACCCAAACTCTTTAATCATTCTGTGCTTCACATGATACCTTGCCTTGCAAATAATTAACTACTTCATTCTTAATCTTGCACATCCTCCCTCAGTTTGGTTATCCAACTTTCTAGCCCTCTCTACCCATTCCCCCACTCCTTTTTCAAAGCATGCATTTTGTATTCCAATTTTGTTTTATTAACAGACAAAAAGTTTAGTTAGCCCTTCTCCAGTAGTTTTTCCCTGCTACAAATCACTAACTAGAGTTTTACTGTGTCAAATTATAAATAATACAGTTGGAATCTGTTGGATGGTTATATACTGTCAAATTAGTGTCAACTTTTAGCACTACAGATAGTCCTCAACCTACAACAGATTTACAGATTAACAGCGTTGGAAGGAACCTTGTAGGTCATCTAGTCCAACCCCTCACTGAAGTAGGAATCCAGTCTGTTCTTGAAAGTTTGCAGTAATGAAATCCCTACAACTTCCCAAGGCAAGCAGTTCCATTGGTTGATTGCTGTCACTGTCAGAAAAGTTTTCCTTATTTCCAGGTTGAATCTCTCCTTTTTCAGTTTCCATCCATTATTCCTTGTCTGGCCTTTGGGTACTTTGGAAAATAGCGTGACCCCTTCCTCTCTGTGGCAGCCCCTCAAATATCAGAATACTGTTATCATGTCACTCCTGGTCCTTCTCTTCACTAGACTACCCTGCAACCATTCATCAGTATGCTTTAGCCTCCAGTCCCCTCCAGGCAACCAAGCAATAATCTCCCACTCCCTCTCCTTCATCTTCTTCTCATCCTCATCCTTCTTCTCCTCCTCCTCCTCTGCACTCTTTCTAGAGTCTCAACATCTTTTTTATAGTGTGGTGACCAAAACTGGATGCACTATTCTAGGTGTGATCTTATTTAGTCTTTATAGAGTGGTATTAGTACCTTACTTGATCTTGATTGTATCCATCTGTTCATGCAATTTAGGATTCCATTGGCTTTTTTGGCTGCCACCACACTCCATTAGCTCATATTTAATTGGTTGTCCACTAAGACTTGAAGATCCCTCTTATAGTTACTGCTGTTAAGCCTCCTTTCACCCAGTTTGTATGTGTATTTTTGGTTTTTCCTGCCTAAGTGTAAGACTTAGTTTTTCTCTACATTGAATTTTATTTTGTTAGGGCCCGGTGTTCAAGTGTGTCAAGATCTATCTGGATCTTGAGCTGGGGTGTCAAACTCAAGGGCCACAGGCCATATGTGCCTGTGGGTGCTTAGATCTGGCCACGGGGCCGCCCTGGAAACAGTGAAAACTGACACACACACACCGGCTCCGCTTTCACTGGCAAAGGGTTGCAGGAGACCATCCGGGCTGAAAATGGGGCCAACACGCCACCCCCTGCCTGCATTTTTGTTGACAGAGGGCTAGCAAAAACTTATTTTTTCACAAGCATTTATTAAATATTTCACTTTTCTTATTTTTATAAATAATTCAAGGTTTAACATGTTTGTGTTTAGCACATTGGCAAATTCTGTTTATGTTCAGGAGGGAGCTGAAAACACTACTCCAGTTTCCAAAAGTGCAGTCCTGTTAATCTGATCTTGTAGCAATGTTTTTAAAGGCAGAATGCAGAATAAACAGAGTTGGAAGAGATCTTGAAGGTCTTCTAGTGCAAACCCTCTGCTCAAACAGAAGATGCTATACCAGTGATGGTTTTTGGCACCGACTGCCCAAAGTGTGTGCATGCACACACACCCAAAGTGCAATACACATGCATCCCTGTGCATGCACCCTGCCCCCCGTGCATGCATGGCAGAGACCTGAAAACCAGCTGGCCGGTGGGAGGCGCATGCACACATGCACCACACAGCTGAGCTGAGGAAACAGCTCACGTGCTCACAGAGAGGCCTCTGTGTGCCACCTCTGGCACATGTGCCATAGGTTTGCCATCATGGCCCTATACCATTCTGAAAAAATGGCTGTCCAATATCTTCTTTTAAAATTCTGGTGATGGAGCGCCCACAATTTCTGCAGGCAAGCTGTTCCATTGATTAGTTGTTCTCACTGTCAGGAAATCTCTCCTTAATTCTTGGTCGGATTTCTCTTTGTTAAGCTTCCATCTGTTACTTCTTGTCATAGAACATATTCAACTTCTATGGAATGTATCAATTCATTTAAAAATCCATAATTATTCAGGCCTTAGTTTCCAGAAAATGATGAAATTCTGATTTCCTGACAGTGAGAATAAGTCAGTGGAATGTATTGCCATCCAGAGTTGTGGGTGCTCCATCGCTGGAAGTCTTCAAGAAAAGCCATTTGTCTGCAATGAATTAGGTCTCCTGCCTTGGGCAGGGGATTAGATTAAATTTCCAATGTCTCCTCCAGTCCTATGATTCTAAGTAATGGATGAAAGGTTGATCCACCACAATAAAAGGGCAAACTTCTAACAGTGCAATATTTTTCAGAAGTGGTGGCAGAAACCAGAACAAAGAGGAAACTACTGTAAAACAAAATAAATTAAGTTAACATGATGCTTTTGATATGTTTTCTTTCTATCACATTCAAAATTTGTTTTGGGAAAAACTTGTAGGTTACACTCCAAGCTTTGTTATCCTACCAATTATATATCCCTGTTCTAGTAAATTAAGGCTCATGTTTGTGTAACACTAATATAGAATCAGTGCTAAGTGTAGCAAGCAACAATGGTGCTTAGCTTCCAGGTCTTTGGGTGGGACACAACAGAGGAATTGGAAGTTAGCAGAGTAGTCCTTGGATGCAACACCACCAGGAGATCCAGGACTGAAAAGCTAAGCCGATTAATCCTTGAATGGAACACCACCAGATCCAAGACCTGGAAGCTAAATAGATTAGTCCTTGGATGGGACCCCAGCAGGAGATTCAGGACTTGAAAGATAAGCAAATTAGTCTTCGGATGAGATTCCCCCTCCCCCAACAAGAAAGAACTTTTTAGAGGAGATGGGCAAGTTTAAAATTGAAGAACAAATCCAGTGGTTAAGGGGGAGGGGAGGAAAGGGTGTAGAGATCCCCTTCCCCTTAGAGAAGAATATTCTGTTTTTGTATACATCTGGGCAAGAAATAAGGGACAACAACACAGACACACACACACAGCCTCTTCCCCCTCTATCCTAATGAGAAAGGACCAGAGATAAACTTTGCAGAGGAGGATGTTCTCCCTTGCCTTTGGCATTTGGTGAGTTGTCTGCATGGCAAGTTGTCCCATGTGGCAAGTCGGCCAAGGCGAGTAATCCCAGGGCAAAGTGGGGGAGAGGCGACCAGGGAAGAGGGGGAGTGTGGGGGAAGGCAGCGGGGTAGACATGGTGAGGCAGCTGCGGTCAGTTGTCCTAGACTAGCCTACCACTAGGATCGTCACTGGAAAGAAAAATCCCATTCATTCCAGTTGCAGCTTTCTCCAAAGTAGATAGAAGATTTAACCTGGAAAAGGTCCCTCTGAGCATTCAGCCAGTAGTCATGATGCACAAAGGAAGATGCTACATCCGGAACCTTTTAGGGTTTCTCCAGTATTAAAAGGAAGAGAGCTTTGATGTGGGTTGAGTGACAATTTGCAAGCAAACCCTTACACTCCATAGATGTGAGAGAATATTTAGAATATTTCTGTTCCACAAATAGTAAAGCACATACTTTGCAGGTAAAAGCTATGAATTCTATACCTTGTAAAAGGCTCAAATTGAATTCTGAAAAGGAAACTAGATGATACTAGTGTTGCTACTACAAATAATTGGTTCTGAAGAAGAGATGATTTTTTTGAAAATAAGCTACAATTTATCCTCACATTTTAATTATCTTTGGGCAGGAGCCAAATCCTAATGATAATTCAGTCCCTTCTTTTAATTATCTTGATATTGCTGTAAGGCAAAGACAAGCAATCTTCGGCACCTCTTTCTGAAAGGACAAAAGAAAAAGAACAGGCAAATCATTTTTTAGAATTTCTTAATGTCTTCAACATAATTAGAAATCTTTCCTATGTAACTAATTATCATAGATGACCCTACTTTTTATACATTCTCCCCATCACAGCCTTTGCCCTCTAAATAAAAGTGTGACCTATGGATGTCATTGCTACTTTCATAATCTGCTGTCACTGACATAATTTATCTGAAAAAGCAATGGACTATGACAGAACACCATAAAGGAGGATCCTGAGTGAGCATGAAATTCTGTCATCAGCAGTTACCGCACTTAGCTAAGACAATCTTTAGAGTAACCTATTTATAGTATAATTGTTTTATAAGATTTCATTGCCATTCAAAATTATTTAGGAAAGGGACCCCAACAGTCAACAGTTATATAGAGTCAGAAAATATCAGGATCAGAAAGGCCCAGCTAAATCCAATCATTTTAGATTATTGGGTCTTAAACTTCAGTTGTAGATTTTCTCAGAATTATAGCCATTCAAAAATAATCTAGAAGACCATTGTAATGCCTGGATATGGCTGGTAGTGAATGGAATAACAGTTCCTCACTGCAAGCAACTTTGCAAAATACACTGATGATACCCAATGATATATTTCAATTCCAGGTCCAGTTCTAGCCATCATATTTAAGAAAGACATTGGCAATCTGAAACATATCTAAAGGACAGTAACCACATTTATAAAGGTCTGGAAGGAAAAACTTATGAGGAATATTTGAAGGCTTTGAATATGATTAGTTTGAACACGACGGCTTTGCTGTGACACAATAGTTCTCTTCAAGCGACTGAAGGGCTGTCTTGTCGAAGACGAAGCAGAATTATTCAGAGTTGCTCCAGAAGACAAAGTAGTAAAATTCAGTTGGAGATGGGGGAATAACATCCCTAGCAGTAGGAGTTGTTTAACAATGGAATAGATTTGCTTTTGCAGGGATAATTTTCCTTTGCTGCAAATGTTAAACAGAGGCTAATGGCCATCTCTTGGAGAATTCCTACATTGAACAGGGCATTCAACTCGTCGATCTCAAACATATCTTATATTCTGTGATTGAAAAAGGCTGATGTAATGGTTAACAGAAGTGACTAATGTCCCCTTATGAAAATAATGTGTACATAAAAAGGTAGTAATAAGGCCTCTAACTGAGGAAACTCCAGAAGATATGCACAATTGTAAATCAATTCCAAGTGTTCCTTTTCTGGGATGGTGACCATGGAACATGGTGCTTCATAGCTCCAGCACATTTATATAATACTGATTTTCTGAATGCATTTCAACAAGGCTTTCAGACAGACTCTTATCCTCATTTTGTGGATCTAGAAAGAGACTAAAGCCAAAAAAACCCCCACACTTTTTAGTTAGTTAAAAATGACAATAATGTATGGCTTCCTGGTTCCTAGATGCTACGGGGGCATCTTTTTTTCAGATAGGATATAATTTTGACCTTATTTCATTATATTTTTGAAGCATATAGTAATAGACATTGTCCAATCTTTTCAGTGCAAATAACTTGCAAGATAGACTATTTCTTACTATCTGCAAATATTTATAACAAGGAATTACATTCTGTGTGGGGAAGGTAATGTGAGGTATTGCTAGTTCATTGCATTATGAATACTGCATTACATTAGGTTACAAGGAATATAGTTGGTTCAGAATTCGGACAGAGAATTGAGGTGATCATTTGAGAAGAAATCCATGTAAATGTAGTGAGTGCCCCATTGATTACTGCTGGAAACATGATGAAATCAAATGTTAATGTTAGTTAAGGGTATCACAAATAAAAATTCAAAGAGAGGTTTTAAATCAGGAATGTACTTCAGTGATTTGCATTTAAGGTATAAGTCCAAACATAGATCAACAGCCCCTTGTTTTACTATGTCCAAAGAAAATGTGAAACATGTTTGTAGACATTCATTTTGACACAGAGCTTATAAAGTATGAATGCCTGAAAAGATTTAAACAAGTTATTCTGTGATCAGAAGAAATACTTGGGCATAGTGGACTGACTTATATTAGGCAAACTTCTAGTGAATCATCCAATAATGAAAAGAATTCTGTATCCCAAAGGCAGGACCTGATATTTTGTTCAGTGATTTTAGGCAGACAAATTAAATACTGATTTACTGGTGTTTCACAAATCACTGAAGGTCACACTCCACTTTGTTAATTAAAGTACTTAATATTCATATGCATATCAATCAAGAGCAAAACCTCAAAGGCCAGAATGTCATTATAATGTAGAACCGCCATTGGAAAACTAGGACTGAGGTATATTATTACCCATGTTCCTTCTAGAAAATCTTCATGGGTTTGTATCATTGGAGTTTCATTCTTACTCCCAAATTCAGAGAGCTAAAAAGCCCAGCTCAACCTTACTGCTGTCCATTTAGGGCCAGTGTACAACCCTCCCAGCTTCTTAGGCCAGAGTGTATGTGCAAAGTTTCACATACATGGAGGCTTAAACAAAGGGAGAGAAGGCAGCAGCAGTAATGCCCTTACTAGCTCCCCTCACCCTGCTTTTACAAGTCCACATGTCCTGAAGAGAAATCTCTCTAAACCAAAGCAGTTTTGGAAGGCTTGGTGAAACATCCTGGAGCTTGGAGTCCAAACAGCTGCCATGAAATCATTTACTTAACTTTATTTCTCTGATAGAATGTGAGCAACATATGATTAATGTATTAATCAAAATTATACACTGTCCATCTCACTGTATATAAGTGACTCTGGTTATGTTAACTATACAATGAAAACCAAAGGAAAAGAACCAGCTAAAGAGCAGAAGAAAATAAGGAAACTCCAGAGCCATTCCCTGAAATTAATAGTAATAGCACTTAGACTAATATACCACTTTACAGTGCTTTACAGTCACAACACTGGAAGAAATAATATTGGAGTCTAATCACTAACTTAGTGATGCATCTAAAATATCTAAACAGAATTAACGGAGAGGGAGGGAGGGAGAGAGTGCAGGGCAGAGGAGGCTGTATTCATTAGATTCGAACTAGTATTTTCAGCTATCTATTAATGTCACCATTAATCTTTTGGGAAACTACTAGCCAGGCAAGGAGATCAGTGCAATAAAATAATCAACTTCAACTCTTCATATTTGGACCTGATTACTTGCACCTGACAAAGTCTGAAATATTCAAATCAACAAAGATATTACCCTATGAATGATTACCCCAAATATTTAACAGTATTGAAGTTAAAAATAAAACTACATTTTACCTTTATACTATACTGTTGTATATTTAATGTACAACAAAAGTTGTTGGAAATTTGGATTGTTGGATTGGATTTGGAAATTGGATTTGAAACTTTTAGTGATGATTGCAGCAGGCCTTATGCCATCAAGACACACTAGGAATTGACACAAAAAATTAAAAATGCTAAACAGAATTACTTTGAAGATGCAAATAAACCAGGCAGATGACTAGCTTATAAACTGAGAAAGGAAAGAGAAGCAAGAAGAATTAGTCAACTGATAAATAAAGAAGGACAGGTTTGCTATGGAAATGAGGAGAAGAAAAAAAATTATACAAGACTAGTACAGAAAACTACTTTCAAGAGAATATTCAAGAAGAAAAAGTTAAACAATATCTTCAGAAAGTGAACCTACCTCAGATACCCAAAAACATTGAGACAATGTTAGAAGGAAGTATAACAATGATAGAATTAACAGAAGCCTTAAAAAAACAAAATACTGGGAAAGTACCAGGTTCAGATGGTTTGCCAGTGGAATTTTACAAGACTTTTCAGGAAAAATTGAATTTTCATCTTTTAGAAGTAATGAATGAAGTTATGTTAAAAAAAATAATACCAAAAACATGGTCAGAAGCATACATTACACTTATACCAAAGGAAGGTACAGACCTATAGCAAGTTAAAAATTATAGACCTATATCTTTATTGAACTCAGACTATAAAATCTTTGCTTCAATTTTGGCAGAAAGACTAAAATGATACTTAAATAGTTTTATTCATACTGATCAAAATGGATTTCTGCCAAAGAGACAAATCAAAGACAATGAGAGAATCATTTTGGATACTCTGGAATATTATGAAGCACACCCTGAGAAGCAAATGGCCTTGATGTTTCTAGATGCTCAAAAAGTCTTTGACAATGTGAGTTGGCGATTTATTTTACTGTAATTGATACAAATGGGCTTTGGTAAGAAATTTATCCAAGCCATTGAAACAATATACCATGAACAAACTTCAAAGGTGATCGTGAATGGAGAATTAACAGAATCCATAGATATAAGAAAAGGGACAAGGCAAGGCTGTCCGTTGTCACCTCTGCTGTATATGTTAACATTGGAAGTCTTGAATAGGAATATCAGAGAAAAAAAAGAAATAAAAGGAATGAAAATTAAAAAGGAGGAGTATAAATTGCAAGCTTTTGCAGATGATCTGGTATTTATATTAGAAGACCCATTGGAAACAGCACCCAAATTAATAGAAAAAAATAGAAGAATATGGAAAAGTATCAGGTTTGAGAATAAACAAAGACAAAACAAAGATATTAACAAAGAATATGTTAGCAAGACGAAAGAATGAGTTGGAAGAAATTTTAAAAATACACGTCACGAACAAGGTTAAATATTTAGGGATTCATATTACACCAAGATGTAGTACGTTGAAGGAAGATAACTATGTTAAACTCAAACAGCAGATTGCGACAGATTTAATGAAATGGGAAAAATTGCAACTATCATTGATTGGGAGAATATCCACAATTAAGATGAATATATTGCCTAGAGTTTTATATTTATTCCAGACGGTTCCTATTTGATTAGGGAAAGAGTTTTTTGAAGATTTAAATAGAATTGTGTTGAAATATATTTGGCAGGGTGAAAAAGCAAGAATAAAATTAAAACTGTTACAAGATGCAAGAATAAGAGGAGGGTTTGCCTTGCCCAATTGGGAGCTATATTACCAGGAGACAAGTTTGATGTGGTTTGATGTGGAATGGATAACACTAAGGAACAGTAGATTATTGACTTTAGAAGGCCATGACTTGCTGCTGGGATGACATGCCTTTCTCTGGTATGAGGAAGCTAAAACACAGGGATATTTTAAAAGACATTATATTCATGAGGCATTGTTTTTGAACTGGGAGAAGATAAAAAGACAATATTACTTAAAAATTCCAAAATGGATATCGACTATTGAAGCTTTTTCTTATCCAATAATATATAAAAAGGAACAAACAGTTAGATATGGGGAGATATTGAATGAAAAGGGTGAACTTAAATCTATGCAGGTCTTGGAAGAACATGGTGTAAAAATGAATTGGTTTTCATATTTGCAAATACAAACTAGGTTTGATAAAGACTCTAAGGCAGAAGGTATTTATGACAAGTTGACTGATTTAGATACAATTTTGATGGGTACTGATGAAAAGTTAATTTAAAAACTTTATGGACATCTATTAGAATTTAAATTGGAGGAGGAACAAGTCAAAGAAATTATGATTGCTTGGGGGAAAAATTTTGGATATGGGATTGATTTAGAAAAATGGAAAAAATTGTGGTCTCAAAATTATAAAATGACAATGTCAACATAAAGAAAATTTGTATAAGATGTTTTACAGGTGGCACTTACCCCTGACGAGACTTGCAAGAATGTTCAAGAATAAATTGGATAAATGCTGGAAATGTCATCAGATACCTGGTTCATATTACCATATGTGGTGGACATGTTCGGACGCGAAGAAATATTGGACTAAAATCCACAGATGGTTGGAAAAAATGATAAAACAACATACAGACTTTAAACCAGAGATCTTTTTATTGGGAGTCATACCGGATATATACAATAAAGAACTGAAATATTTGATTGTAAACATTTTAACAGCGGCTAGAATTGTATTTGCGAAGATCTGGAAAAATGACAAAATACCTATGCAGGAGGAAGTTATCAAAAAAATTATGGACTGCGCTGAAATGAGTAAACTGACTTTTGAAATTAAGAGGACAAGAAAACAAGCAATTTTATATGATATAGGATTTGTTTTATCAATGGTTGAATAAAAAGGCATGGTAATGTAATAGACTAGATAATTTTGTGACAGAAATTTAATAGACTGATATAAAACATAATATATATATATATTCACTGGTTGAAAGTATAACACAAATTTTAAGATAAAACTTGGAACAACTCGTATAAAACGATGGAATAAATAGTTTAATCATGGATGGTTAATAACTAATAAATATATAAGCATATGTTAGTTCGACAGTGTGAAGACTGATATAAGTAAGTGAGTAAATGACTACAAAAGGATAGCACAAAAGATATGTAACCAACTGATACACTGTATGTATGTAAAATGGAAGATGGTTTTATGTTTTTATGTTTTGTACGTGTATGTTTGTTTTTTTTAAAAAAAAAATTAAAGACACAATAACAATTTTGGTTTGGTTCCTGTCCTCTATACCATATTAGGAAGTATTATGTGTAATAAGAAATGAATCCAAAAACAAATTAAATATGAGAGAAGGTAACATACAACTTTGATACATAATACATTCTATTAGAGAAAGAATAATTCTATTTATAATTACTCAAAGAGAAAAGCTAATAATAATATCAGAAACAACATATCTTCAAATCTATTTTTTTTTTACTAAATTGCTTGAATATCATTGTGTCTTTGACAAAATAAGAAACAAATTCAAATGTTGATAAACAATATGTATTGATAATCACCTCAGCAGTTTTATATAGTAATTGTTTGGCCCATTTATATGAAGAATCTTGCTATATGGTTAGATTTAAATACTGAGAAGAAGAAGTGATATATATCCCTAATATTTAGCAGAAATCCAGGGTCATGCTAACAATATGAATTTCAGTCCCAAATAAGGCAACAGCAGAGATATCTATTAGTATGACTCAGTTACTTCTTTTTTTAAATAAAAGTTTTATTTAAGTTTTCACAAAACATACAAATAAAATATCTTATTTTGAGAACAGCGTGGCCCCGGGTTATCACTTCTCCATACAGACATAAACTCAATACATATGTCTCACCTGTACAAACAAAGTAATAAGTCCAAATTTCCAACTGAAACACAAATAAGCAGGCAAGTCCGGTAATTACAGGGTTAAATTCCTTAAGCCGATAACATTCTTGGCAGTCTCACGCAAGCTGTCTGCCAAGTCCTATAAGGAAGCAGGAACATAAATCACAAGCTGTCGCCACACACAGGATAATTCTGAAGCTTCTCTCACTAAATAACACGTCCTGAACAAGAACCCAGAGCTAACACACCCACTTTTATTTCCTGTGGGGCGTGTCAGTCCCTCATCTCATTCTCTGATTTGTCCTTTCTTTCTGCGTTGCATCTCATGCTTTTGCCTGCGTCTTTGCCTCGCATCAAACCAACATTCCTCAGTCAGAGGCTCTGATACGCCCTCCTGGTTATCTGCCGACACCTGAGGCACAACCAGGGAGGAAGGTCTTGCCAAAGAGGAAAGTCCTGGGGAGGAAGGCAATTCCAAATTCTCTAACAAAGCAGGCTCAAACCTCAGAGCCAAATCCTCCTCTTCCTCATTGTCCAAGTCTGTGTCCTCTAACAGAGCAGGCTCAAACCTCCAAGTCACAACACATATTTATCTTAGACATTCTAATCCATATCTTATAACTATTTTTGCAATTTTTTCAATAGCTTTTCCCTTTCTTTACTTCCTATAGCCTTATTTTAAATTATCTCATTCCTTAATTCAATTACATATCTTTTTCTAATTTTTAAAATCTTTCTAATCAATGTTTTTATACTTTCATCTGTCCTGTTTACAATATTATATTATCTTTTCACATAAAACAAATTTTCCCCTGTAATTACTGGAGTGTAACACCTTTGTATCTTTTTTCAAATCTAAAAATTTAAGTTACACCTTTACCGTTATAACATTCATTTTTAAACCTCTATTTTATAACACATACCTATTTTCAATCGAATTCTGCTTGGTACATTCCCTTAAAATACACACTAAATTCTTAAAAGAAAAAAGTACATATGTATATATATATCTGTGTATATATGTATAACAATAGTAAATGGAATAATTATTCTATTCAAGTACAGCTCTGCCATTAATATTAATAACAATCTTTTACATTTCTATTTCTTTTAACAAACATTACCAAGTAATATCAGTTGTCTTTCACTTTAATCATCTATATTTCATATTTTACTTATTACTGTCTTTAAATAAAAAACCAAACAATAGTTATTAACAGTAGTCAATAAAGTTATTATTCTTATTCAAGTTCATCTTATCAGCTGATAAAAATCTTCCATGTTTCTTTTCAGTTATTTTAAAACTTCCTTTTTAAATCATTGAGAGCCTTATTCTCTTTACAAACAAATATTCCACTACACATCAATAGAAATGTTTTCTATCACTTTAATCATCTAACATATTTTCTAACCCTTTTCTATTTCTAATATAAATGCTGTCCCATGTACCCTTGCAGAATCTTCTCCTTAAGTTAAATTTTAACCATTGTCTCTGTGTCTTTTAAATCTTTTATACCTTTAATTCTTGTACGTTTTTCCTGTACCTCTACATCTTGTTTCTGTCTTTTGTAGCTTCTTTTCCTTTCCCTCTCCCCTCTCTTCTTCTTCCTCCCCTTTTTATTCCCTTTTCTATCTGATTCTCCCTTCTGTGATCCTCCCTTCTGCTTCTTCCTGATATTATGATTACTTTTCAAATTACTCTTTTTTTTGGTTGTTGCTTCAGTGCTTAAGTTTTTAACTCCCTTTCCCCCCTTTCCCTTTTTTACCCGGCTTAAAATTGCTTGGTCATTAAAGATGGCTTCTTCATTGTCCCGCCCTTCTTGTTCTGCCAGCGTTTCTTGTTTTTCATAGTTCAAGATCTCCATTTCTAAAAATTGAAATACGAAGCCAAAAGATCCTCTTCCATCTTGTACTTCTTCTTTTTATTCTTTAAGTCTCACTTTTAACTCTTCAAGGAGTGATGCCATTTTAAAAAAATTTAAACAACCCCCAATTGATTTTATTTTATTTCATTAGGATCCTCCATCCAAAGTTCCAGGAATCATCCAATTGTTCAAAACTGTTTCTTGCTTCTTTTCTCACTTTCTCTTTCCAGGGGCTTTGTTATCTAATAACAAAGTTTCAGCTACAATGTACCTTTTGCAAGCCTTGTTAAAATTCCATTATCAATTTTTTTTAAGTTCCAGGTGGCCTCCTCCATTTTCCAGATTCTACCCTCTTATTTTCCTTTTTCCCTCTGCTGCTTTCTTTCTTTTTTTAAAGAAAAATTTTAAATTATCCAAGAATCTTTATCCCTTTGACACTTTATTTTCAGCTAGAAATAGCCTATTAATGTCAAAGTGGATTAGTATCAATTTCTTATTCGAATCTCTTCTTCTTAATGTTCCAAGTCAGTTAAAACTGTCGATGTTAGAGGAAAAAAAGCCAATTCTGTTTCCTATCCTTTTCTCTTTCGCAGCTTAAAATCTTTTTTAGGAATAGTATTTGTTAAGTTCAGAAGGTCGGGCTCATAAAGACGAGAGACTCAGGTTCAGTAACAACAGCTCTTTATTTTTCGGCTAGAACAAGCTCAAAAGAATAGCAGCCACGGTGGCTCTTTTATAGAGGTCGCCGGGGCTTGGCGGCCAATGACATTGCTTCAAGTCTCCCGCGCTTGGTTTTGACCAATCGTGGCAGACTCTTAGCGAACCAATCATAGCTGCCCCGGCTGTCCAATCAGGTAGCGGTTGAAACGGACCAATGGGAATGCATGGTTTCAAGTCTGCTAATATGGAATACCCCTCCCCTCTTGGTATTGTCCAAGGGGCGGGGTGACATAGTCGCATAGGTAGGCGGGTCTCAGCACCTGCCTACTTGACTTACGTGCTTCATTTAGTCTCTGGTCGTCGGCTGGTTCGGACGGGCTCCGCGTCACTCTCAAACCACCCGATGGAACCGCCTGGAAGGGTGAGCCGGGCCTATAGCTGCGACTCCCGCCTGGTTCACCCGGGCTGGTCGAGTCGTTTGCTCCGCTGCTCCCGCCTGGATTTTCTGGGCTGGTCGAGCTTGTCCGGCTACTCCTTTCAGGTGAAGCACCCGTCTGCAACAGCTCTGTGTATTCAGTGAGTATGGTTGGTTTATTGTTTGACTTCTGCCTGGGGGGTGTTCTGCTTGTGTTGAATTTTTTTCTTTTTCCATGTTTGAGGTTCCCCCCCTCTAATTTCTTTGTTAAAGTCTGTGCTGGCTAGCCTTGACCGTAGCTGGTTGATGTGGCGCTTCCAGCTTCACCCATCGATTGTTTCTAGGCGGTATGACTGGGGGCCGGTTATTTGGGTGATTCGTGCGGGTACCCAGAGAGGGTCCCCGGTTAAACTTTTCGCGAAGACGGTGTCGCCGATGTTGAATGCACGATGTTGGCTAGTGGAGCCGGGGGGGTTCTCCGGATTATAAGTGAGATGCAATCGGCTAGTGGCAAGCGGAGTCTTCTGCCCATAAGTAGTTCTACTGGGCATTTGTTAGTGGTTGTGTTAGGTGTGATATGTTGTATCAGCAGCATTTTATTGATTTTTTCCTGGATATTGCCGTCTTCAATTTTTTATATGGTTTTTTCTGTAAATTGAACCATTCGTTCCGCCCGCCCATTCGCCGCCGGGTGAGAGGGCGACGTTAACGCATGTCTGATGCCTCGGGCTGCCAGGTATTGTTCGAATGCCAGTGCCGTGAACTGTGGCCTATTGTCGGTCACTATCACATCTGGCAAACCGTGTGTGGCAAAAAATTTGTTAAGTTTAGCAACGGCGGCCTCTGTGGTTGTTTTTTTCATAGTGCAAACTTTCAGCCAATTTGAATAGGCATCTACGATTATCAGAAATGTGTGTCCATGAGTGGGGCCGGCGAAATCAAGGTGGATTCACGACCAGGGGCCTCTGGGTGTTTCCCATTCCAGGGGTGGTGCTGTGGGGGGGGGTGGATCACGTTTGTTGGCAACTGTTGCATGCGGCTACCCATGTTTCGATCTGCCTGTCCATCCCTGGCCACCAAGCATAACTTCTTGCCAGCGCTTTCATCCGGACAATGCCCGGGTGCTCTTCATGCAGCATGTCCAGTACTGTGGTTTGTAATGTTTCTGGTATCACCACCCGATCTCCCCAAAGTATGCACCCTTTTTGAGCAAAGAGTTCAGTTTGCCGGTTTCTGAAGGCTTTAAAACGTTCGTCTTTGTCATTTTCCGGCCAACCCCGTTCTACCCAGCTCAAGACTCGCTCCAGCTGTCTGTCTTTTTTTGTTTTGCGGGCAATGTCTGACGTGGTGAGGAGTGGGCTGGGTAGGGTTTCTATTTGGAGGACTTGAGTGGTGGGTGCTGGGTCGTCTTGCACGTCCGGAAGGGGTGAACGGCTTAAGGCATCGGCGTGCAAAATGTCCTTGCCGGGGCGGTGTGTGAGCTGGTAATTATAGGCGGCCAAGAACTCAGACCACCTTGTCATGCGAGGTGACAGGATGTTTGGGGTGGCCTTGTTGTCCGCCAATATGCCTAGCAGAGGTTTATGATTAGTAATGATTGAAAAGGTCCTACCGTAGACGTATTCGTGGAACCTTTTCACTCCGGAAATGATCGCTAAGGCTTCCTTGTCCAGCTGGCTGTAGTTTCTTTCTGGCTTGGACAGGGTTCTTGAAAAGAAGGCAATGGGTGCCTCTTTTCCATCTGGTAAGGTATGACTGAGGATTGCCCCCACTCCAAAAGGTGATGCATCGCATGTAATTGTTAGTGGTAGAGTTTCACTATACTGGATGAGGACTGCGTCGGAAGTTAAGAGATTTTTTATCTGTTGAAAGGTGTTTTCCTCCCATTTTCCCCAAGTCCAGGAGGCGGTTTTGTCCAACAGTTTATGCAAAGGTTCCGCCACGGTCGCCTTTTGGGGTAGGAAAACATTATAAAAGTTAATGAGTCCTAAAAAAGCCTGAAGCTCCACTTTGTTTTTCAGTCTGGGGGCTTCCTTGATGGCTTTGAGTTTTTTCTTGGTGGGGTGAATTCCGTGTTTGTCTAGGAGGTACCCCAAAAACTCGACCCGCTCGGGGCATAGTTGGCATTTCTCTTTTTTAACTTTCAGGCCAGAGTCTTTAAATTTTTGGAGTACTGCCCTTAGGCATTTTTCTAGTTGTTTTTTATTAGCCTCTGCCACTAATACATCATCAAAGTACGGCACTACTCCCTTTATGCCTTGCAGCATCCTTTCCATGAGGCTTTGGAAAACCCCAGGCGCTATGCTGACACCGAATTGCAGGCGGTTGCATTTAAATGCCCCCCAGTGTGTTACGATCGTTTGTGCCTCGGCGGTTTCTGCACCAACCGGCAGCTGCTGATAGGCTTGTGCCAGGTCGAGCTTTGCAAAGACCCGGCCTCCCCCCAGTGAGTGTAGGAGGTGCTGGAATACTGGCACGGGATAGGCACTTTGCTGCAAGGCATGGTTGAGGGTGGCCTTATAGTCCCCACAGATTCTTATGGAGCCATCTGGTTTGATTGGGGTGACTATAGGTGTTTCCCAACGGGCATGGTCAATAAGCTCCAATACCCCTTGGGCGATGAGCTTATTTAGTTGCTCGTCTATTTTAGGCTTGAGTGCAAATGGCACTCGCCGTGGTTTGAGGCGGATAGGGGCAATATCTGGGTTAAGATTGAAGGAGATTGGGGACCCCTTGTACTTGCCTAAGGTGTTGTCAAAGACCACTTGAAAGTTCCGGGCAAGTGCCGCTTCCCAATCTTCTTCGTTTGTGTGGTGGATACCAGCCATTTCTATCCCTAGCAGTTCGAACCACTGTAGTCCGAGCAAGCTGGGGCAGTCTTTGTCCATGATGGTGAGTGGCAGTATGTTGGTGCGGCCTTTGAATGTGATTTTGAAGTGCCCGATGCCGGTTACGGGGATGCGGTTTCCCTGGTAGTCTCTGAGAATCAGTTTTTGGTCGCTTAGTTCGTGTGCTTGATGGTGGGCTAGGAGACCATGGAGAGGAAGGATCCAGAATCCACCTCCATGGAGCATGGTTGGTTTTCGATGTTTACTGTTACGCGTACTTTTCGGGCGTCTATAGTTGAAGAGTGGCCAATGACAACTGTTTGATGGGTCTCTTCTTTCCACGGCGCCTCATTGAATCGTTTGGTCCGGCCGTCTTGGCTCCATCGACTGTCAGTCTGGCGATCCCAATGCTTTGGGGGGGTGCCGTCTCGTCGTCTAGGGCTGCTGCCTCGGCGCTGGGGGCTGTGGTTGCGTTTATTTTGGCATACTTTTGCGATGTGCCCCCACTTCTCGCAATGCCGACAAATGGCATCAAGAAAATGGCATTCAGAACGGGGGTGATCGCCTCCGCATCCGGCGCATTGGAATCCCGACTTACGACCCCACCGGTCTCATCGATCACGTTCCGACTGAAGCCAGTGGATCTCTTCCTCCTCGTAGTCACTGTCAGAGGGGGATTCTATGTTGCCGTGGTGGGTGGAGGTGGTGTGTTTCTCCGGTGTTGAAGCCGTCTCGCTGACAGGATGGCGGTAGGTTCCATTTGATCGCCGCATTCGAGCCACTGATTTGCGGGTGGCTTCTGCTGCTATTGCTTCAGCTATGGTGTCGGCGAGGGAGATACTGCCCTTTGCCATCAACTTGATTTGTAGTGTGGGGTCTTTTAGGCCGAGGACGACCCGGTCTCGCATGGCCTCTTCTAGGTCAGTGAATCCGCACAACCCTCCAAAGTCCCTTAGATCGGCCACAAATTTGCTGATGCTTTCACCCTTGCGCTGGTCTCTTTGGTAAAAGTCGTGCCAGCAAATGAGGGTGGGCACGGCCGGAGTGTAGTGGTTTCAGAGGATGGGTGCGAGGTCGTCCCAATCCATTGTTTTTACATCTGCAGGTTTCGCCAAACCCATGGCCATTTTAAACACGGCGGGCCCGCAGTGTGATAGGAATACATCCTGTTTCCGGTTGCCATTGGCGTCTTTCAGGTTGCTGCATTCCAAAAACATCTGAAACCGGTCGATGTAGGACTCCCAGTCCTCAGTGGCTGGATTAAAGGGAGCGGGTGGCATGGCGTTGCTGGCCATCTTGATGGTTGCTTCGCGCCATTTGCCACGTGCTGGATTGTCTCGTTGTCTTCTCTATCCCATCCTCGTCACCAGTGTTAAGTTCGGAAGATCGGGCTCATAAAGACGAGAGACTCCGGTTCAGTAGCAACAGCTCTTTATTTTTCAGCTAGAACAAGCTCAAAAGTATAGCAGCCGCGGCGGCTCTTTTATAGAGCTCGCCGGGGCTTGGCGGCCAATGACATTGCTTCAAGTCTCCCGCGCTTGGTTTCGACCAATCGCAGCAGACTCTTAGTGAACCAATCATAACTGCCCTGGCTGTCCAATCAGGTAGCGGTTGAAACGGACCAATGGAAATGCATGGTTTCAAGTCTGCTAATATGGAACAGTATTAGTCTTTAAAATTCAGGTTCCAGGTACCTTAAATAGATGTTCTCCGTTCAACCCAGTCAGTCAAACTTTCTCCTTTAAACTTCCTCCTGCACAATCTTGTCCGGTCGGGTTCTTCTTTGAGGTGGCCATTTCTGACCACTGCTGCAACCGCCTTTGGGAAAGAGAGTAATGGCCAGCTGAGGAGGAGAGATGCGGCTATCCTCAACCCTGCTGACGGCTCCCCCTTCTTCACCACCTCTATGGGGTGGCTTCAGCCCCAAATCCGGGCGGCTCGGGGTGCTCCAGTGGCGAGCATGGATCAAAACCGTGGACAATTGCGATTTCGGTCCGTCGCCGAAAAAGCCCAAACTGGAAGTCATGACTCAGTTACTTCTTGAATTGCATCTATCCAATTAGTGCAATTGGAACTAATATTGATTGAATGTTCTCTAAGAATTCCAGTATAAACTAACTTTTTCTATTTTATTAATTCAATTTTAAGACAGAAATAAATTTTGTAATTTGAAATAAATTTTCTATTGACTTTCAAAACTAGGGCATTCAAACTTTTCATTCTGTAGGTTAAATAGTTAATATCAATTTAATCAAAATATTTTAAATTTTAAAAGTTTGAAAAATTGTTTTATCAGAATTGAATTTGTCCAAGGTGCAGATTTTGATTTCCTTTTTATTGAAGCACTCCAAGAAAAAGGGGTCCTGGCTTAAAGTGCTAAGAACAAAGGATTAAGAAAGCTTTATACATTCTTGGGTGGCAAAAAAATGTATATAAAACTGGGTCTTATTTTTGGGAAAACACTATTCCTGCAAGCAAAAGCCTCAATCCATCCTGTAGTAGTACCAAAACATAATAAAACTTGCTTTCTAGATAATTCAGTGAAGTCTACCGTATTTCCCAAATGGCCACCGGTTAGTTGCCTTTAAGTTTGACTCCTGGGGTGGGCACATGGCAACTTCTGGATTATTTCTGGCACAGATCAGCTTGGGAAGCAGTGGAAAAGTGACCCTTGCTTACTGCATGGCATGTCACAAAGTCTACAAGGGTTTTTGCCCCCCAATGTGTACTAGTATGTATTTGTGATAAAAGAATCCTTAGGGGTATATTTGGTAGAATAAGTTTGCTCTCTCTACCCTCCTCCATCCATCATCCCCTTCCCTGCCTCCAATTGACTTGGCTCATGCCCAGTCCTTGGTGTATAAAAGGGCAAGGAATGAGGAATGTATTAATTCTGAATGTCGTAGAGTGGCTTCCTTAGCAGCTCTATCTGCAGCCCAATTCCCTTTTGTGTAAAGGGGTGTCTTTGAATGCTATGACTGCTATTTGTTTTAGTTGCCAAACTGCCTCCAATAGTTTTAAAATTTGTGGGCCATATTTAACAGTTGAGCCTTTTGCATTTAATAGCCCTCTTTCCTTCCATAAGGCTCCATGGGCATGGAAGACTCCAAAGGCTTATTTGCTACTTGTTTGATACCCCTACTTCACTACGAAACTATGTGGTCAGGCTTAGTTTGGGGGGAAGAAAATAAGGGGGAAAAATTCTGACTCTGTCTACCAGCATCCATTGGTATTCATCTCACTAGCGTCCTGTCAGTGTGTGAGAGAATTGAGGGAATTGTTTGGAAAGTGAAACAGTATTTGCTGCGTGAGCAAGGAGACAGCAAGGGTGTGGCTTAGCTTAACTTGTTCTGTACTAAAGCTGCTTGGTGCTGTGAAACTGAAACTGAAACTCCTCTCTGCTTGTGTTTTCCATTTGGAACAGATGGGAAGGGGGAGTAGAACTCCTTAGCATCAGAGCGTGTTAATAATAATATAGGAAATACTAATGCTGTGATGGACATTTAGAAAAATCCTTTCTTAGTGAGCACCGAGAAGCCAAGACGAACATACATGCCAAATTTCAAGTTTGTAGGCTGTACAATTCTATTATATTCATAATTAGAAACACAACTTGCCAACCTTTACGCACTTTTTGCAGGTCCCAGGTCACCCAGGTAGCTTTGTATCTAAATCGGGGCTAGAATTCAAAGTCTCCCTGTAAGGTGCCTTAGCCACTGCACTAAACTAGTTCTTTATCTATATGGATTATATTGGATCCAATAAATTGCACTGCTCATATAAAAAATACACAAACAGTGAATACAGGTAAGTGGTATATGGTTGCTTCTGCATGGATCAATATCTGACATGCCTTTTGTTAAAATATTTTTATGAAATGCTTTTTCATTAAAATAATTCATATTTATTGATAAATAGATAACATCCTGACAGTGGTATAGAAACACACAGTTGCTATTCTATTCTGAATTGCAAATTGCAAGTAAAGGTTAGTGTATTGGGAGACCAAACAATGTTCAATATTTAGACTAGTTACCATGATATCATTCTGAAGCAGCTGATTTGAGGAAATAACATCCTGATAATTATTATAGAGTTATATACTATTGTTTTGTTTCTCTAGAATTAGAAATTTATAACGCAACTCCAACCCCAGGCTTTAATTTCATTAGAAATCCAGTATTAAAATATGTATTGTAATCATTTTTTCTCAAACCTGGCCACCATTGGCATCAAAGCCATTGTTCTTTATAATTTTACTGGAGGAAATCTTTCCTGCTGTTTCCCCTCTTCCCAGTCCCAATAAAATGTAAGAAACAGGACAGGTGCTAGTTTCTCAATGGTTTTAGCAAATTAACCATAAGGATTGGCCTCTAGTCTAGATTCTTGGTCTGTATTGTGATAATAACATATGGAAATTATGTCCATTTTAAAGGCAGCAGGTGTTAGAACAATGAATGGCCTACCTCCTTTGTATCTGGACCAGAAAAGCTCTTTCAGTGTTTACAAGAAACAGGAACATAACAAACATCCTGACAGTGGTATAGAAACACACAGTTGCTATTCTTTTTTTTCCGTTTTTCTCACACGGAAAGTTTTATTTATATTGTATAAATAAAAGTAGACTTGTTTGGAAGAAGGAGGAAACTATATTCATTTCCATATGGAAGTAAAAGCAATTTAGAGAGAAGGCATTCTCTTGTCGGATTAATTTGTTTTTCCCTGCTTGGTTCACTCTGGATAATTCACCCTTTGACTATTCAATGGCACACTTTGGTGCAATTCAATCAAGCCAGTGGAAAGAAACCACATTTGAACCTAATATTACATTAATTCCCCCTCCCAAAATAAAAAAATACTGCATGCAACACATAAATTAAAAAAATATTCAGCACAAGCAAAGTGTAAAAGATAAAACCAAAGAACTGTTTACATACCATACCATACGTGACATTGGAAAGGAAAAGATTGGGAGAGATAAACTGGATAGGAGCTTCTTGCAGCCTTCCACACTGCTGGAGGTTTAGAAAAGGAAACAAGCATTGCAAAAAAAAAAAACAGCTTTCGTTAGCTTGCAGTCTACCATCAGCAGAAGGTCTCTGTTGAGGGAGTGGGTCTGCAAGAGTGAGACACCTCCCCTGCTTCCCCCCCCCTCACCCCGCAAACAAATTTCTGTGATGGTAGGGTGCAAAGTGCAAACTAACAAAAACTCTTTCTCTGGTTTTTTTTTTTGCAATGCTTGTTTCTTTTTCTCAGCCCCCAGCCCCGTGGAAGGCTGCAAGAGGCTCCCATCTCAGATGATCTCTTCTGATCTTTTCTTCCCCAATGTCACAGCGCTCGGCTGCAAGGGGAGAGGCCTTACATGCATACTTGTCTCACACACACACACACACACACACACACACACACACACACACACACAC
>NW_020769344.1:3923125-3935506 GCF_900518735.1 Pseudonaja textilis
CACACACACACACACACACACACACACACACACACACACACACACACACGGATCAGAGAGGTGAGCTGAGAGTCATGCAGAAATCCATAAGACACAGAGGCAACAAGAGGGGAGGGGAGACAAAATGGGAAGCCTCTGCCCATTTTAAAAAAAAAACCCTGTGGAGCTTCCTTTTTTGTCCACCCTTCCCTCCATTGCCACCATGCCTGACGCTTCTGCCCTTCTTCCCCCACAATACCAGAAGCCGCATGCCACTGACATTCACCTTCTATGTTCCCCCCCAGAGCCCATGCACCACTCCTATCATCCATTGTGTGCTGGCAGGCAGAAGCTTCGTGGGTCCCATGCCCTCTCCTTCCCATCTCCTTCCACCACATTCAGGTAGAAACAAGGAAAGGGGGAGAGATTGGCAGTGGGGCTTTCCCATGTGGGGGTGGGGCGGTCCCAGTGAAAAGCTGGAGAGTGTGGCATGGAGGTAAGGGCGTGGTTCCTGATCTGCAACCTGGTGGTGGTCATCTGAGCCACATCACTGCCAGACTTAGATCTACGGCACTGCCTCAGCCCCGCCCCCTGGGCTTGCACACAAGAGGCACCGAGCATGCGAGGACTGACCTCCAGGGTGAAGGGAAATGCTGAGCATGCAGTCCCCAGGGACGTCAAGCTCTGCGTCCTGTGCACATGCTGAGGGGGCAGGGCTGAGACGAGCCACGGATCTAAGGCTAGTTGCAGTCCAGCCTGGATGGCCACCACTGAGTGGCAGATCAGCGCCCGGTCAGCCTGGGCACCGCAGGCCTGTCCTTTGATGTTTCCAGCACAGACCCTTCGGCCGGATCTAACCACCTTGTGGGCCACATCCGGCCCACAGGCCTTGAGTTTGACACCCCTGCATTACAGGATAAGGTTAATATCTCATGGGATAAGTAATGGGATTATCTAAGGAATCAATATTTGAAAACATACTAAAGAACAGCTAATAGTGTATTTTCAGAATGTGAAGAATTTCTCATTTATGTTACATAAACGCTGTCAGCTGGATCTCCTGCGTGTGGTTTAAGGCTTGCTTGCCCTTGGCTGCCATGGAAACAGGGAGGAGGGGTTTGGCATCTGGGGTGGGAAAGTGAGCTGGTGTGAAATGTTCCTGTGAGAATTGGAAGGGAGGTTTGCCACCCATCAAGTGGGTGGAATTATTTGGACTTTTTCAAGGCCAACTGTCCTGGGCCTTCAGAGACATACAACATCTGCTGAAGAGTTTTCCCATTATAACAGCATATATTGGACACTGATTGGTCTTCCTGGAGTGGACTCTGGGGGAAGGATTTGGGGTGACTTTCTTTTTTTTTCTTTTTCAAAGTTTTTTACTTATTTTGACAACGAACATTGGCAAATACAAACATAAAACATCAAAGAAAACCATTTTTCCATTATACAGTGTGTCAGTTGGTACATATCTTTTGTGCACAATATCAACAGTCTTTCCCTTCTAAATTTAAATTAAAGTTCATATTATATGGATCAACTATGCACATTCTATTATATTATTGTTAACTCCTTATTAGACTATAATTATAAACTGACATCATCCTTTACAAGCAAATCTCAACTTTACAAAACCCAGTTCATAATATCATTCATTTCATTGTAATCAGTTATAACATATCATTATATTGTCTTATCTTTACTATTATGTTGTATTTATATTATAATATATTTTATTTCCCTATTTTCTTATCTAGTCATTGATAAATCCCAAATTTTATAATATTCTTTATCTTCTTGCTCTCTAATTACTAATGTCAATTACTAATTTCTGCACATTCCATTATTTCTTAATCACCTCAATTTTTTCATTATTCCAATTTTTGGCAAATACAATTCTAGCTGCTGTTAAAACATTTATAATCAAATCTGTGAATTCTCTATTGTATCCTTCAGGTAGGATACCCAATAAAAAAATCTCTAGTTTCAAATCTATATGCTGTTTTGTCATTTTTTCCAACCATGTATGAATTTTAGTCCAGTATCTCTTGGATTCCACACACATGTGATAGTATGATCCAGGTATCTGATGACACTTCCAACATTTCTCCGATTTGTTCTTGAACATCCTTGCTATTCTTGCCAGGGTTAGATGCCACCTGTAAAACATCTTATACAAATTCTCTTTATATGCTGTTGACACTGTTATTTTATAGTTTTGAGACCATAATTTCTGCCATCTTTCTAAATCTATCCCATATCCAAAAATTTCCTCCCAAGCAATCGTTTCTTTTACTTGTTCTAATTTTACTCCAAGTAAATATCCATATAATTTTTTAATCACCTTCTCATCAGTACCTGTCAAAATTCCATCTAATTCAGTAAGTTCCTTATAAAATCTTTCTGTCTTACAATCTTTATCATATCTAGAATGTATTTGCACATATGAATACCAATTCATCTCTTTTTCTTATTTCTCTAGTTCTTGCTTAGATTTGAGTTCACTTTCTTCATTTAATATTTCACCATATCTTACTGTATGTTCCATTTTATAAACAATTGGATATGCAAATGCCTCTAAAGTTGACAACCAGACTGGTATTTTGATGTAATGTTGTTTCCTTATTTTCTCCCACATTAATAATAAAGCATCACAAATATAGTGTCTCCTAAAATAACTGTGTGTTTTACTTTCCTTATACCATAAAAAAGCGTGCCATCCCAATAATAGGTCATGGCCTTCTAATGTTAACAAGCATTCCTTAAAACTATCCATTTCACCCTCATCAGTGTTGCTGCCTGGTAATATAATTCCCAATTGGATAAACCAAAACCTCCGTTTATTCTGGCATCTTGTAACAATTTTAATTTGATTCTTGCCTTCTTTCCCTGCCATATATACTTCAGTAATATTTTATTTAAATCCTCAAAATATTCTTTCCCTAGTTTAATTGGAATTTTCTGAAACAAATATAAAATTTTTGGTAATGTATTCATCTTAATTGTAGATATTCTCCCTATTAGAGATTATTGTAAATTTTCCTGTTTTTTCCCACATCTTGCTGTTAATTGTATTCCTAAATATTTAACTTTTATTTGTGATTTGGATATTCAATCTCTCTATTAATTCTTTCCTTTGTTTTTCCACCATATTCTTAACCAAAATCTTAGTTTTGTCTTTATTTATTTTCAAACCTGACACCTGTCCATATTCTTGGGATGACTTTCCATGTGTAACTTTCACATGGATTTTCCCCAGACCTTGCCTTGCTTTTGCTGCTATCAGTTCATTCTTAGTAAAAGTACCTCTTCTCTAAATCTATGGAGTTGGGGATTTTCTTTCGTAGGATTTGAATGGAGGCAGACCTGACATTAGGCAAGATTTGCTTTATTGGCCAAGTCTACCAAGGGGGTTAAGTGCTCTATGTCAACCCACAGGAGTAACCGGGAGCAGTCCAGAGCCACAGGAGCAACCCCACACAGAGCCATACCACTCTCAAGATAAGGCAGAATGGGTGGAGGAACTGGAGCTTGATGAGGAGCCAGTTTGAGCCACATGGTTACTGGGCATAGGACGACTGGAGAGCCCTGAGGAGCATGTACTGGGGATGACTCTTACTGACCCTGACCACAAGGACCTCATGCTGAGCCATGCATTGTACCTGGCACAAAGGTGATCAAAAACTGGAGAGTCAGAGAAATGCTTGCTCATATGTCTACCTAGGAATCCAAGAGATGCCAGCAAGGCAGCGGGAAGGTAGGCCACCTTCATAGCAGCAGCAGCAACAACTGCCTCCATTGCCCCACAGGAGGTAATGCTGGCTGCAATCACACGGCCACCAGCAGCTGTGACTCCAGCACTCATGGCTGGGGGAGCTGTTCCCTGAAGACGAAGGGCTCCCAAAGTACCACTGCTGGGAGTGAAGTTTGGGGGAATCTAAAATTGCTGGAATTCTGTTTAATTCAAGTCTGGAATTATATGCAGGAGAATGGGGGAAATTGGGATCATAAACTGCCAAAGTGAGATGTGTAACCATGGCCCTGGAAGGAGCTGCAATAAAGTGGATGGTTTCTCTTCACAACAACAATGCCCCCAACTGTGAAACTACAACCAGTTTATGGCAGCCCTTCACCAGCAGTTTGAGGAACCTCTAGCAGAGCACAAAGCCAGATATAGAATGAAGATCATCTCACAGGGCTGGCAGTCAGTGGTAGAATACACCCAGAAGTTCCGTGGAGTGGCATGTTGGCTGGCCACATGGCCTTAGGAGATCCTGAATGAATGTTTCAAAGATGGGGTCAATGATGAAGTCTCTTGGGTGACCCCTGGGACCTCCAGTGCTGGTATGGGCTGATAATATGGAAATAGATCTGGCCAGAGATTGACACTGAGGCAGCCGCAGTTGGAGCAAGTTCTCACCCCCTGCTCACAAAGAATCCCTGTGAGTGAGCAAGGGAGGGCCAGTGTCTAAGCAGTGGTCCATAGCATGTTTCAAGTGTGGAAAAGAAGTGCATCAAGCAGCTGACTGCCGCTCCACCAAACCTAACCCCAAACCTGCAGCCACAGGGTAGGAATGTTGAGAAGCCACCACTGAGGGTCCATGAGACTACCCTGAAAGGGGTGAAAGTCATTGAGTTGCCCCACCTGGCAAGGAGGGTCTGGGAGCTCTTGACGCTACTGGAGGAGAATTAATCTGACTCCAATGATGACCTCTTGGTAAGTTGACATATGATCCCCATGACCATCCCAGAGTTGGTGGTGCCTTTGTTAGGCACCCAGGGGAGGATGTTGGCCCTATTGGACCCAGGTTACATGAAGTGTGTGGTTAGCCCAGAGGTCATAGAGAAACTGGGACTAAGGAGATTGAGGTACCCATAGCCTTCTGCCAATTGAATGGGTTGGTGGTGGGGCAGGGACTCACTTCATAACGGAACCCGTGGAAATGAGGATGGGGAGCCACAAAGATCTCCTGAGTTTTATAGTAGTACCCGGTAT
The DNA here is from genome assembly GCF_900518735.1 of Pseudonaja textilis. The sequence goes on from NW_020769344.1 coordinate 3,928,098, forward strand.
GCCTGGGGGGAGGGGGTGCCCTGGGAACATTGAAGGACTGGCTTGCGATGCCTCTGCCAGTGAAAACAGCTTAAGAGGGTCACATGCAGGTTCACCCGAGCTGTTTTCACTGGCAGAGGGCTGCAGGAGGCCATCGCAGCCAAAAACGAAACTCAGTAGCCCGTTTTCTCTGGCAGAGTGCTCGGGCTGCCAGAGGCGTCCCCAACACGAGTGATGTCGAGCTGGCCATGCCCACCCTGGCCACACCCACCTTGGTTCCCGAGGTCAAACACAACCCTGATGCGGCCTTCAATGAATCATCACACCCCTGTACTACAGTAGTAGAATTTATAGCAATCCAGCTAAGCCAATAAAGTGAACCACTGGTGGACTCAAATCTCTACCCCAGAAGTCCTCTAGGTCTTTCTTCCCTGCCTTGATATACACCTTGATAGTTCTCAGTGCCACTCTAACTTTTTGGGAATACTTCACTTGCTGCCTCCAACTGAACCTGCTGAGTGTGAGAGATTTGTACGACCTGTGTACAAATTCTGGCAATGTAAAAGGGGAAAGACCAGCAGCACCACCTCCTGGCTCTTAGTGTTGAAATTGTGTGGCTAAAGAAATCAGTTCTTTCCACACTCCTATTTAAAGAGATAAAGCAATAAATATATAAAACAAAATGGTATTTTATTTAACAATAAAAGAAAGAGTACATAAGACTTGTGGGGGCGGGGTAAGTAGGCAATGAAAAGAATCAATGGCATAAGGCATAGAGATAAGAAATATAGAGAATCATGGGGCTGGAAGGGACCTTGCAGGTCCTTATCATCTTAGTTGTTCGTCTCTGCACTCTTCCCACTCCTTGCTTCCTGTTCTACCCTCTGTAATTTCGGAGTCCAGGGAAGACAACTAAGATGATAATGAGTCTATAGAGTAAATTGTATGAGAAACGGAAAAGGGAACTAGACATGACTAGCCTAACAAAGTGTGATGGCTCCCTCAGACGCAGGCTTGGATGAGGATAAGGAACCAACTTTGGAGCTATCTGAGGGGGGGGCAAGGTCTCAGCATCTTTATTCCTTTTTTCCTTTAACTTTAAATATTTTATTTGATTATAGAATAAAATACAAAATACAAAAGCAAATAGGAAGACACAATAAGGGGAAGAAGGAGAAAGAGATAAGAGGGAGGATGGAGAAAAGAAAAAAAGCATTGATTTCTGACTCCGTCTCTGTTGCAGTAAAATAAAGCACTAACATTGAAGCTCAACTTTTTTTCCATAATAATATAAACTAGCCATTTGTATAAAAACTAATCAATCTAATCAGTAAAACCCAAAATCAAAGTTTCATTTTTTCCCATCTCAAGTACAAAATCCAGGAGTGATCTCCAAGTAGCAACAAAAGTACTTATATTCTTTTCTTTTATCAAAACAGTCAATTTAGCCATTTCTGCCAACTCATCAGCTTTTGTTGCCATCGTCCATGGTGGGAATCAAAATGTCCTTCCATTTTTGTGCATACAGTAGTCTTGTTGCTGTCAATATATATAAGATCAAAGTTGCAATTTTTCTCCAAGATTTTTTTCATTAAACCCAAAAGAAAAGTTTCTGCTTTCATCTTCATTTTAGGAATTTTCTGTATTAAAATATGAATCTTCCTCCAAAATTTCTTTGCTTTATCACACATCCACCATAAATGACAAAAAAATCCCTTCTTTATTTTTACACATCCAACACTCATTTGAAATACCTTTATACATTCTAGAATCTAGATGATGTATCGCTGGTATTTAACATTGGATAAGTTATTCTAGTTAAATTATCCAGTGTTAAATACCAGCAATACATCATCTTATAGAAATTTTCTTTTAAATTATACTTTAGTGTGAATTTTAAACCTTTTGTCCACATATTTTCCAAGCATCACATTATATCCAAAGTTTCTTGCCCACTGAATCTTACAATGTTTCACATGCTCCCTTTCCAAATTCAATTTGAGTAACATTTTATAAATCTTAGCAATAATATGTTCATCACTACCACAAGATTTCTAACATGATGACCAGAACTGGATGCAGTATTCCATGTGTGGCCTCACTAGTGCAGTATTAAGTGGTACTATCACTTCTTGTGATCTTGATACTTTTCCTCTGTTGATGGGCCTAGGATTGCATTGGCTTTTTTTGGCAGCTGCAACACTGCTGACTCATATTTAAACAGTGGACTACTAGGACACCTAGATTTTTCTCACAATTACTACTGTTGAGTCAGGTAATTTTTCTTTCCTAGTTGCAGGACCTTTTCTCACCATTAAACTGCATCTTGTGGGCTAGGATCCAATGCTCAAAAATGTCAAGATCCTTCTGAATCTTCAGTCCAAAGTGTTAGCAAATTCCCATCAGCTTAGTGGAGAGCTTTGAAGAGCACTTCTATCTCCTTATACAGATGATTTATGAAGATGCTCTGAGTGTAGTTCATCAGTTGTGAATCCATCTTGTGGTGATGCTTTCTAACCCTCATTTTTCCATCTCATCTAGACATAGGCTATGGTGTATTTTGTCAAATTACTTACTGAGGTCTAAGTATACTATATCCACACATTTCCTTGATGCATTAAGTTAGTTACTTTATCAAAGAAGGCAAGATCTGTCTAATTTTGGGGCAACATCTGTTTAATTTATACATATTTTAATCTAGTAGTTTATATTTTAAAGGTTATCATATAGTCAGTGATGGGCTGCAAATTTTTTAACAGCCAGTTCTCTGGCTTAGTAGGCGTGGCCAGTTGGTCATGTGACTGGGTGGGTGATGTCATTCATCACACCCAGCCCCGCTTCCCAGGCACTCACCTCAAAGGCAGAGGTAGGATCCCACCACTGGCTGGCCCTGCCTGTTTTTCGGCCTGTTTTTGGGCCATTTTCAGGGGGAAATTTTTGGGTCATTTTCAAACCGTTTTGGGGGCATTTTTCAGGTCCCCAAATGCCCTTAAAACATCCTGAAAATGGCCCGAAAAACTGCCTGAAAACAGCCTCAAAATGGCCCAAAATGCCCCCCAAATTGGCCATTTGGGGGGCTGTTTTCAGGCCGCTTTGGTCCCCAAAACAGCCCCCCCAAAACAGCCCCAAAACAGGCCAAAAATGAGCAGGGGCGGGGGCAACCAGTGGTGGGATTTGCTGGTTCACTGAACTGCACAGAATCTTAACTACTGGTTTGCCTAAATCAGGGCAAACTGGCATCAACCCACCTCTGCATATAGTTTGCCTTATTTTGATTGCTTCTGACACAAATGAACAAACAAAGAAAGCAATAAGATTTGTCTGGCATGATCTCTTTTTAACAAACTTATACTGGCTTCTGGTAATCACTTTGTTCATTTTGAGATGCTTACAAATTTACTGCTTCATTATCTTTTCCAGGATATTGCTATTGCCCATCAAATGGCTTGTGTGATCTGCTGTCGTTGGGGCGGGGATGGTGGGAGTTGGGGGGGTGATTTTTTTTCCAGATTTTGTTCTATTATACTTTATTCATTTATTTGATTCTTTTTGTTAGTTTTTATTGGGGTTCTTTTTGTTTTTTGTTTTGTTTTTTGTTTGTTTTTTAAATATTAAATATGGTTTTGCATTCTGTAAGCCTTCTCAAGTCACCACGGGCAAATAGGCGGAAATATAAATTCAATAAATAAAATAAATTAATAATAATAAATATTCCTGGCTAATGATGTCAAACTGCTTGATTTGTAGTTTCCTGGATCAATTTCCCCCCTTTTTGTAGACTGAAACTACCTCAGCTCTTTTCCAGGCCTCTGGCAGTTCCCCTCTACTCCAGGTCTTTTGCTCAGTTTGTTAGAGAGTTCTTTATCCAGCCATGCTGGGTTCATCTAGGGTCTCCTGTTTTTGTTTCTCTGTAGTAATGTGTTTGATTGGATGTTTATGATTTAATTTTCCAATGTTTCCCAAGCAACTTGAACTGTTTTTCCCTCTAGCATTTCCATCCATGGAACTTTTCGTAATCTCTCTCTTAGTTTGTTGAAGTCAGCTCTCTTAAAGTCTAAAACTTGGTTCAATTACCCGTGCCTGCATTATCTTTGTTCAATTATCTGTGCTTGCATTATGTTGAATACTAGTATGACATCGTCATTCTCCCGCAGGATTCCCACAACTTCTAACCCTTCTATCATTGAATCCCTATTGATAAGAATTAAGTCCAGTATAGTTGACTTTCTGGTTTCCTCCTCTAACTTTTTGGTTACAAAGTTGTCAGCTAGGCATGTCAGAAACCTGTTTCCCACTTGGTGCAGAGTTTGTTTCCCAGTTCAGGTCAGGGTAGTTTTAATGTCCCACATTATTATTGTGGTGTGTTTCCTGCACATCTTAGTTAACTGATTAACAAAGAGTCATCAATTTCCTCTACTTGGTTGGATAACCTGTAGTATACATCTATAGAAATGTCCTTTAATTTTCACCCAAATGCATTTGAGAAGGATTTCACTTGTGGTACTGTGTATTTCTATAGGAGTTTAATGATTTCATATGTACAATGCAACTCCCACTCTTTTTAGGTCTGGAGTTTTTTTTAAAAAAAAAACAATTTAAATCCTTCTAGTATTATTTCCAATCATGGGTTCCATCCTACCGAGTGGGAACGCTGGAAACTGGAAGAACAGCTCCCTGGAGCGCATCCATGCGCTGGCACCTGGTTTTCACGCGTGCATGTACGTTAGAAACTGAAAGACCAGGTGGCTGGCATGCATGCATGCACTGGGAAGCTAAATTTTGTTTCCGTTGCTCCCCCCCACGCGCATCAGGGAGCGGCTCTTCCTGTTTCCGGCATGCATGTTCCCATTTCGGTACTCTCTGCCAAAAAGGTTAGCCACTACTGGTATAGGCATTTGAGCTCTTTATGGCTGACCTTATGTTTGCTTCCTATTTCTTCTGTTTCATACCAAAGTTTCCCTTCCATCTCCCCACTCCCTTCTTTATTTTCTGGTTATCAGGGAGTTTATGTTTGGGGTTTACATTTCCTAAAGATTTGTCACCTTCCCCTTCCAGTTTTAGTTTAAAACCCTTTGGATAAGCTGAGCCAATTGTTTTCTAAACACATTCTTTAATATCTTGTGAGGAATAGTCCATCCCCCTACCATGTAGATAATATAAACCATGATCTGCGAATCCAAAGTTTTCTCAATGACACTGCCCTTTGAGTCAGGTGTTTTCTTCTAGAATCCTATGCTCCACCATTGGATGTTGACCTTCCATCAGAAGTACAGATAAGAATATTATATGTACTCCTAATTTTTTGGCTTTCTTGCCTAGATGCTCATAGTCCCTCAATACTGTTTTCAGGCTTTTTGTTGTGTCATTCATCATAATATGAAAGAGAAAAAAGGGATAATAATCAGTGGGTTTGATATTTGCACCTGGGAAAAAACATATCTCCCTTGATAGATTATCTGGTCTACAAATGGATGAATCTGTTCCTTTAAGAAATGTGTAACCTATCACCAACACTTTTTTTTCCTTTGGGGAAGCCTTAGCTAATTTCCATCTTGCTACTGGAACACTTGATGAAGTCTCTGCTTCAAATGTCTGCATATTTTCCTCCAGGAGGAAGATGTGACATCGATTGTTCAGCTCCAGTGAGGTGGGACTGGTCTGAACTGGATTAGACAGCAGTTTTCTTGATTTTTTTTTACCTTTGAGCAACAAGGTGCCATTGGTTTATCTTTGTGGGTTCATTGTTCCAGGTAGCTATTTGTTCTTTTTTGTGTTCAGTTTGGATACAAAAGTCTGCTTTTACTAAAAGTGAGTTTCAGTTAGATAACAGATAATCAGAGTTGGAAGGGACCTTATAGGTCAGTGGTGGCTAACCTTTTTGGGCTCCTGTGCCAAAAATTGTGTGCCCGCTGGCATGCTCGCTCTCGCATGCCAGCACCCAGAAGGCAATGCGCCCCATGTCCCCTACGCATGTGCGCACAATCCCCCCCCAACCGCCCAACTCCCCGCCGCCTCCTTACCTGCACTGAGCCTCACAGCTGATTTTTGGCCAGTTTGAGGCCTTTTTCGGCCTCCCAAAGGCTTGAGGAAGGCTTCTGCAGTCGTCTACAAGCTTTGTAGGCTGAAATCTAGCTTCGTTTTGTCACCTCCCCTGGTCCTTCTCTTCACCAGACTAGCCAAGCCCAGTTCCTGCAACTGTTCTTCATGTGCCTTAGTCTCCAGTCCCCTAATCATCCTGGTTGCTCTTCTTTTTCTAGAGTCTCAACATATTTTTTATAGTGTAGTGATCAAAACTGGATGCAGTATTCTAGGTGTGCTCTTATTAAGTCTTTATAGAGTGGTATTAGTACCTCACTTGATCTTGATTATATCCCTCTGTTAATACAGTTTAGGATTGCATTGGCTTTTTTGGCTGCTGCTGCACACTGCTGGCTCATATTTAGCTGGTGGTCCACTAAGACTCCAAGATCCCTCTTACAGTTACTGCTATTAAGCCTGGTTTCACCCAGTCTATATGTGTACTTTTTGTTTTTCTTGCCTAAGTGTAGGACTTTACTTTTCCCTACATTGAATTTAATTTTGTTAGATAGGGCCCAGTGTTCAAGTCTGGATATTGAGCCTATCTTCTTGGGTGTTAGCTATTCCTGCCAGCTTAGTATAATCTGCAAATTTGGTAAGTTCCCCTTCTATTCCCTCATATAAGTCATTTATGAAAATATTGAAGAGTACTGGGCCTAAGACGGAACCTTGTGGTACCCTACTGCTTGCTTCCCTCCATGTAGACTTAAAGACTACTTGTTAAGTACGGTTTGTCAGCCAGTTATGAATCCATCTGGTGGTGATGCTATCTATCCCACTTTTTTCTAGCTTACCAAGAAGTAGGTTGTGGTCTACTTTGCTGAATGCCTTGCTGAAGTCTAAGTACTGTATATTATGTCCATAGTATTTCGCTGGTCTACTAATTTAGTCACTACGTTGAAGAATGAAATAAGATTGGTTTGGCATAATCTGTTTTTAACAAACCCATGCTGACTGCTAGTTATTACTTTACTCATTTCTAAATGTTGGCAGATCTGGTTTTTTGTTAGGTTTTTCAGTATCTTTCCAGGTATTGATGTTAAGTTGATTGGTCTGTAGTTTCCTGGGTCTGTTTATTTTTTTTCCTTCCTTTTTTGAAGATGGGAACTACATCTGCTCTTTTCCAATCCTCTGGTAGTATCCCAGTACTCCAGGATTTTTTAAAGATGTGATACAATGGTTCTGAGATGACATCTACCAGCTCCTTTAGAACTCTTGGATGTAGTCCTTCAGGTTGGTGATTTTTATACGTTCCAGCTGCCAAGATGGTCCCTAATTTAGCCAGTTATCTAGACGACTGAAAAGTGAAGAGAATATACCTGAGAGGATAATATTGTTAGTGCTGCCAATTA
>NW_020769344.1:3935516-3970525 GCF_900518735.1 Pseudonaja textilis
TGCCTTGGCTTTTATTGGGGATTTATCTTTCGGTGATTTTTTTTCCTTTGATTTCGTTCTGATTTTTTTAAAAGTTTTGGAGGTAAATTTTAAGTACGGCAAAGGGAGTGACTATATAAATGTTAGGACCCCAATCAAATTCCACGAGGAAAGGCAATTTGCACAACGAAGATCCCATACAGAACCTTGCGGTCTTTCGCCGCGAGCACAGCAAAAGGTAATACTTTGTGAGGAAGGCAACAATCTCCCTTCCCCGGAGCTGGCGCTTCTATAGCAACCGCCCGGGCAGAAGAAAAAGGAGGGGAGCCGAAGCGTGGCTTTGGTGTCGGAAGCTAGTTGCTAAGGAGGCCGCGCGGGGAGAGGTCCGCTGTGCAACTGCAGGACAAGCAGCCTTCAGACGTGAAAGTGGGGGGTGATTCACGTGGTCCCGAGGCGGAGGCAAGAGTAGAAAGCTCGCCTCGCGGGACACGCGCCGCCGTCGTTAGGGGCTTCTGCTGCTGGGGCCTTGGATGCCCACTGCTGCAGCCCGAAGGCTCATTTCCTGGTCTCTTAACCCGGGAGCATTTTCCTCCTAGTTTAACGACGGATAGCTAGACAACTCTTCCTGACTCCTTTTCCAACAGGCTTTTTTAAAAGAAAACTGAAACAGGAACAAGAAAGCGAAACTCAAGGGAAGGTGACAAAAGACAATGTCGCATAAGTAAGTAAAAAAGAAAAAAGTACAATTTTGCAAAAAGCAATGACGAACATATAAATACAAAATAAAACAGTAAACTTTTAAAAAAATATATAGTGCCGCTATCAGGGGTGTCAACTTTGGTCAGTTCTGGTCCCTGTTAGAGCTTCTATGAAGTTAACGTTGAAGGGTGATGAATGGGAAGAAAACGATCGCGGAAAATAGGAGTAGGTTTGGCTTCACTTAGTATCTAGATTTAAATACCTTTAATATTATGTCGCTTGCCTATTTATGTCACTCTTATAACTGCAGTTTAATAAGGAATTTGTTCCTGGCGAGGGTTTATTTCAAACAAACATGGTGGAATGAACTCTCATTTTCCACGTTTTTATCCCATTTCGCCTCTGCCTAGCTGACCTCTTCTCACATTCACATTAATTCCTTAGATTGAAAAACGGGTGTTTCAGACCCATTCTCTATCCTTGTTTTGAAAAACAAAATACAGTTTTATAAATTTAAAATATTACAGCTGCATTATAGGCTAGTTCTATTTTGTTTGTTTTTTTAATGGTGAAATATGGTAATCATTTTGGGACAGTCTTTAATAATAGAAAGCCGATACTTTCCTCTTCAAGAGATAATGGCTGCAAGTTTATGAAATCTGACTAGGCTCCTAGCCAGTATGGTTTATAACTCATATTTTATTGGGAACATATGAAAGATTTTAAGAGAACTTTACCCTCTATTTTAATGAGGGATATATCATGATCCCTTATGATCATAGTTCATAAGGATCACAGTTCTCTGCGGTATTTTTTCCACAGGAACAAAACTGCAATATACAATGTGATTGCAATCTGCATGTATTGCGAATACTAGTAAGACATACATGTATTTTTTGTATGAATGACTTTTTTTATAAATTCTACAGTTTTACATGATTTGTAAGAAAAAAAGATTCCCATGCTCCAGAAAACAATCTCTGGATTTTAGTTCAGTATTGTCCAACTTTCATTTATGCACACTAGTTCCATGCAGGATAGCCCCATAAAATGTAAGAAATTTCTGTTGGACCTTTGATGACCAGGGCTAATAAATTGGCCCTTAATGATTTAAGGTATTAGGAAGTATAGAAATAATCTCACTTTCGTATGGTTTGGTCGCAGATCAAATTGAAATTGCCTAGCCTGACTTGCAACAACAAGTGTTGTTGGCTGGGGAAAAAAACACAGTATAAGGTAGGATACTGTGTGAGGGGCTCCAAATAATACACAAATTCAACTGAACTCATTTATTACTGAAGCAATAAAGGAGTATGCATTGAAGTATTTTTATTCAGGGAGTGTTCTCACTGCTTAATTCAATAATCTTTTATACAATAGTCAAACGAAGGGAAGGAATTAGTCAAAACTTTATAAATACATATGACATCTATCCCATAATATATAAGCGGGTGTGCAATTATAATAAATTATAATAGCATTGGAAGTGTGTTTTTAGGGACTTTTCACCACAACATAACAATAGTTCTAACTGCTCAACCAGTTTTGTCTGGTATTACCTTTAAAACCTCTGATTTCTGTACTTCCTAATTAGTTTCACAACCTTTTTTCTGGGGGAGGCCAGAAATTATAATTGGAGCTTTCTATAAGGAGATCTGCTTTTGCCCCTGAGCCACAATCTTTCATTTTGGAAATATTGTTGACCATCCTCTAGACAGCAGTAAAGCAAGGGTGTCAAATTTCATTGAGGACTACATCAGGGTTGTGTTGGATCTCATGGGGCTGGGTGTGTGGGTGCGGCTGGCTGGGTTTGGCTGGGGCGGGCATGGCCGGGATGTGGCCAGCTCAGTGTCACTTGTCAAGACACCGTTTTTAGCCATGACGGCCTCCTGCAGCCCTCTGCCAACGAAAATGGAGTTCCCCGAGCTCCATTTTCACTGGCAGACACCATGGGCTGGTCCTTCACTATTTCCAGGGTGGTCCTATGGGCGAGATCTAAACAGCCTGTCGACCGGATCTGGCCCATGGGCCTTGAGTTTTACACTCCTGCAGTACAGGGTGGAAAATACCTTCTTAACAGTAAGAATGAACAAAATGGATATATATGGCCAAATTTTAATTGGATCAAACTCTTTTTAACCCACTAATAGAATACTGCTAATTTTCACAAATGGTTTGGAAGTTACATTTGTTCCTGGAATTGCAGATCTTTTGCATAAGTACATGTTTAATTTTGCTATTTATGAAACAGATTTAATTTTTACTGGTTCTTCCTAAGAGTGAATTTGATTTAATCAGTGATCAAGAAAACTAAACCATGCTTTATTACCAGTCAGAGAAGCATTGTGTAATTATCATGTTCAGTAAAATTGCTTTCTTTTTTATGTAACCTGAATACACGTTCTTCAGTATTTACACAGAATGCAAGAGTTGGAAGTGGATGCAAGAAATACTATATATTATTATATATCAATCTCTGTTTAAACAGTTGAAGTGAACAGTTCTTACAATTTTTTTCTCCTAAGGTCCAATCAAAATCTGCTTCCTTGTAATTTCTTTGTTTCTTGTCCTGCCTTTTGGAAAAACTTTGAACAATCTTGCCCCATCTTTTGCATGACAGCCTTCCAGATATGTGAAGACAGTTAGCACTCTTTTATCAGCATATCAGTGTCACCAATCATTCTTTGTAATCTCTTTAGAGGTCTCCTGGTTGGTTTTCCCTAGATTTGATTTTCCCAAATCTAACAGTTTGATAGTACATTTTCTAAAATGTGCCCAGATATTTTAGATGTAGTCTGACCATCACAGAATAAACAGGAAGATATCTTCTCTTGAACTTGACATTGTATTCTGTTGATACAGTCTAGAGTTACTGCTTTGTATCACCAGCCGTTTTTAAAAATTTTAAATGTAATTAACATTTATATAGTAGCCCATCTTATTCCAAATTCTGGACAGCCCCAAATCATGAACAAAAACAATGTCAGTAATAAAATAACATAAAAACCATATTAAACCATTATAACTAATTTTGATTCATGTTTAGTTATAACCAACCCAGATACTTTTTAGATTGTCATAACTTGAATATGGTAATTGGGAACCTTACAGATGCTTTGTCAAAAGCTTTGCTGAAGTCAAAATATACTATGTTAACCACATTCAAATAAATTAATCACTATCAAAAAGAAAAAAAGAAATGTCCTTTGGCATGACAGAGATATTCTTGATAAAGCCATGATAACTCCTGCCAAACAATACATTCTTTTCTAAATGCTCACAGGTTGAATACTCAACAATTTATTCCAAATACTGTGTGTAGTTGACATAAATTATGTAATAAGACTATTTTCAACCAATATTTCATTTAGCTGACCTGATAGGGTGGTAGAATCTATTAGATCAGTCTGCCTTAGGTGACTAATTAGGCAACTCTGGGTTTTCACAGAGGGGAGGGGTATGCGCTTGGAATCTTTCTCAAGGATCTCATGGGTAGTTACACCTGGTAACCATGCACCTTGTGAAGCATTGGAGTCACAAGGGCATAGAATGGCATGCCCATCACTGTCCTTTTACTACATTCAACATCAACAATACTTCTGAGTGGTATTCAAAGGCAACTTTATGTAGAGCACATTGCACCACTTCATTCATGAGATGACTAGGCATAAGTGATTCTAAAAGACATGGATGCAAATAGTGCACTGGATTAACCTGTGCAATAGCTTTCTTAGCCATAGGTTCTACATGCTCTTTGAGCAGGAGCTGTGAATCTAAGATTACCACCAGGTTGTGCACCACTTAAATGAGAAAGTACAATTCCATCTAATACTGAAGATACACAGTCTCCAGAATATTCCTCCCCCTCAAAATGTCTCAGCTATTTATTTTCGACAGGATGGAGCCTGTCTGTTCCTCCCTGTTGAGGTAATTCCCCGTTAGGAGAATGAGCGCATACAGGGAGACGTATTTGAGAGAAGTGTTTGAATAATACACACACAGTACACAGATACACTGCACAGTAAATGTAGGTTTTTACTTCCAGAAAGGTTTAAGCAAAGTCCAAAATCAGCAATCCAAAAGTCATTCACAGTTAAATCAGTCAGTTTTCAATCCAGGGATAATTCAAATATCAAAGTCCAGTGTCAAAAAAGAGTTCAGTATCAGACTTACAATAAATCCAGTAATATCAGTCAATTAGAAGAAATGGAGCAACGGCAATACTTTCCAACAGAAGGAAACAGAGATAGAGTCATACTCTCTTCTGAGATTAAGACTCAAACAATCCAGGTTTCTGGCTCCATCTTATGGCCGTTTGAAAAACCACACCCAATTGCAATTTTTGCAATCTCTTAAAGACATAGTACTAAAATGTTTATCTTGGTTTATATATTTCTAACCCAAATACCTGTTAGGTGACTTATATTCCTAACACTCCCCCTTCACAACCACAAAGCTTCTAAACACTTAAGATAAGATTTCAACAATATTACTTGGTTGGCCTAAGGCCGTGATGATGAACCTAGAGGTGGGACGCAGAGCCCTCTCTGGACATGTGAGCCATCACTCAGCTCAGCTCTGCCACGCATACACATGCGCCTCTTGCTGGTCAGCTGATCTTTGGTTCTCTGTCCCACATGCATGGGGGCAGGGTGCACGCATGGGGGTTGTATGCACGGTGGGGCAAGTGCACTGGGTGTTGTGCGTGCATGCGGGGCAGGGTGCATGAGGGTGGGGCACACACATGGGGGTCATGTGCGTTTGCAAGGGGTCACGCACACATGCAAGGGGGATGGGGTGCATGCACAGGGCATGCGTGCATTGCATTTTGGGGTGTGCATGTGCCTGCTTTGGGCACTTGGTGCCGAAAATGTTACCCATCACTGGCCTAAGGTCAAGATACATACTTGTTATCAATAAGGAGGTGGCAATACAGGTAGTCCTCAACTTATTAAGACAATTAGCCCCAAATTTCTGCTGCTAAGTGAGACAAGTAAATTTTGCCCAATTTTATGACCTTTCTTGCCACAGTTGTTAAGTGAACCATGGCAGCTGTTAGGTTGGTAAGACAATTGTTAAATGAATCTGACTTCTCTTATTGACTTTGCTCATGAGAAAGTCGCAAAAAGGGGTCACATGACCCGGGACATGGCAACTGTCATAAATATGAATTAGTTACCAAGCATCTGAATTTTAATCGCATGAGCGTGGGAATTCTGCAACTGTTGTAAGTGAAAAATAATCATAAGTCACCTTTTTTCAGTGTGGTTTTAACTTCAACAGTCACTAAACCAGTGGTTGTAAATCGAGGGCTACCTGATCCCAAACCGATCAATATTCCTACACAACAGTTTCTGTAGATATTAAACAAAAGGGGGAAGAAGATCAGCCCCCTCAGACATCCCACAAATAATGGGTTGTAGATGTTATCTCTCCTATCAACATTGATTGGAATTTATAGGATTGCTGCCAATTCCTATAACCAATCCAGACAAATACCATGTTTTGATAGCTGTTGAGAGTTAAAGATTCACTAAAATCAGTATACCATCCCCATCCTGGCTCTGCCAGATGTCTTTGACAAGCAGAAACATACTTCAACAAACGCAATAATCCATACAGTTCTTAATCTTGAAAGAAATTAAAATGGGTTCGGATAATCCTCCAGGATCCCCTTGAGTTGTTGACCACCTTCTTAATTCTTAAAAAAAAAAAAGAATTTTGGAGGCTGTACCATAATTTTATATAATCTGACAAGTGCATTTAATTGAATTCAACTGAATTAAAATGGGATTTACTTCAAGCTGAGGTCTGTAAGATTTTGTTGTCAATTGTGTATTATTTAATGTTTCCTTTAAGAACTAACACATTTTATCTGTTCCTATTAGCACTTACAATAAAATATGGGCAGAAGCCCAAGAATCTCTCAACTGCTTGTTGCAAAAGGAAATTGAAGAGAAGTCCCAAAAGCCACTGAAAGACCACCTGTTAGTTTTTCAGCTGCTTGCTACTTTCTACATCAAATATGTGCAGATATTTCACAACTTAGAATCAGCTTATGACCAAATTGTTCACCCACAAAAACGTTTAATTATTCGTCAAGTGCTGGATGGTGTAATGGGCCGTATCTTGGAATTGAAGAATGAAATGGTAGAATTGGAATTCTCAGAATATCATTACTTTGATGACATTTTACAGGATCTTAAATTATCCCCTGTAAGTATATTTCAGAAATATGTATTTTCTTGTGTGCATCCAATCTCAAGATAGTGTAGGGTTTTGTTTTACTTTTATATACTTAGGTGTATTTAAAAATCAGAGTTTTCTATAAATGTTCAATTTCACTTGAGAAGATAATACAGAAAAACACCAGAATCTCACAATCCTATAGTTGTTGGCGCTCCCAATTCTTGCATTGCAAAATATATGTGATATTCACCTCAGAAATAGAGACCTAGATCAATGTTTCTGCTATGATAAATGATAATTTCCAGAAGTTTTTTTTAGAAATTCAGATTATAGTATTCCTCTAAATATATGTACTTTGGTATATATTGTAGAATATATACTCTAGTATATAGAGTAAATATTCTAGTATATATTCTAGTATATAAACAGACATATTACCATATAGAAAAATAATTATCAGAGCAGGTATATGCTCTTTCCATCTTTTATATCACTTATCTTTACAATATAACAATTGTTGGCCTGTTTTGGTACAGCTGTTTTAAGCTACTTTCATTTTGAAGTAATTTGGAACGTGTTTGTTTAGCCATTCAGAATCTAAATATGATTGTATCCTTGTTTGGGCAGAAGGATCACTAAAAAAGATTTGGGGAAATCAGAATGAAATAAAACTTTCATAGCTAGATAGCTGTGCAAGCATTACATATTATTTAAGAGCTAGACCCTCAGAATAGTTCTAACATCTCCCCAGTCAGCATCTTAGAGATGAAAATTGGATTTAGATTGTGGCTTCCTGCATGAGTCAGCCCAGAGATACTGGGTCAAATCCATGATATGCCTAGAGCTCATGAACTTTTGAATTCTCTCTTGCCGTGCAGTCAAGACGGGCATTCTTTTGTTCACACAACATAGTCACAGCTGTCATCAGTTCTCCACTCTTAGACCCTTAAATCCTACCAGGGCTTCTCACATCCCTTCCTTGTCATTGCAGTTCAGCTTTGACACTGCCTTCAATTTTTAACCACTCTTTTTTGTTTTCCACTTGCTTAATCATTATCTCAGCCTTTCTTTCCTAATTTTTCAGTATTTCAGTGTCTGCCCTCAGTCTCCATGGATCACCAAGACTCTGAATGAACCTATATACATAGAACATAGACATAGAAAAGGAGTGTCAAACTTGATTTCATTGAAGGCTGCATCAGGATTGTGGTTGACTTCAGGGAGTTGGGATAGGAGTGGCCGATTAGGTGGGCATGGCCAGGATGGGCGTGGCCACCTCAACATTGCTCGCATGACGGGGAGGGTGCCTGTAGTGGCCTGGGCAGGACTGGGGGGATCCATTGTCTCCAGTGGAGGAAAGCGAGATGGGGGGGGCGCCAAACCCTTGTCTGCCTGTCAGGTCCCATAGATTCCTATAGGGACACTGTTGTTCTGGTGGGATGGGGGAGGCATAGTGGGATCTCTGTATGGGGTTTCTATTTCTATTCCTTGCTTTGCCTTGCTGTAACTTTCGGGACCTTGGGAGGGGAGATAGGAATGTGCCTTGAGCTATCTGCCTTATCTCATCTCTGGAGAAGAGGGGCAGCATTGCCTTGGGAACCAGAGTTTATCACCTTTTCGGCCTGAGTTTCTCATAACATCTTTACACTTCGGGATTGGCTCGATGATGGACTGGGCTTTGGGAGGGGCTCTGTTTGCAATGGTTTGATCTAACATTTTGAGCGGGAAACCATAGTTTCTGCCTACATCTTGCTATGACAATCTTCCAATAAAAGTTCCTTTTGAAATGGCTTTTGTTTCAAGAGTTCTGCTTTCTTGAGAAGACTGGTAAGGCAGGATCTTACACCAACAGAGGAGCTTCGCCATCCCTCTCAGGTCATGTGGAGGACCCCTGTGGTGTGGGCTGCTGGAGCCCTGGGTAGCGGAGGGCAAACTCCCAGCGTGGCTTTCGAGCTCCCAGGCCACTAGGACCCCATAGCCCAGCCCAGCCCAAGGGGGTGCCTGGCTGCGCTTATCTTCCCCTCGAAGCTGCTGCTGCAGTGCTTGCTGTGGGTTAGTAGCCTACCGGACAGCATGGGTGTGCAGCCTCACTTCCTGGCCAGTGCAGACAACCACCTTCCCAACCAGCGTGGGCATGCAGGCCTTGTGTCCCAGCCAAAGTGCACAATTAGCCTCCCAGATACCGCAGGCGTGCACCCTCACCTACTGGCCAGCACTCACCTGGGCAGCCTAGGTGAGCAGCTTCCCGGATAGTGCAGGCATGCGACTGCCTCCCAGACAGCACAGGCAAGCAGCCTCCTGGACAGCGTGTATATGCGGCTTCACCTTCTGGCCCACAAGCATGGACAGCCTCCCAAATAGCGTGGGTGAGCTTCCTTCCTTCCTTCCTTCCTTCCTTCCTTCCTTCCTTCCTTCTTATTCCGATCTCCTTCCCTCCTCCTTTTTGTAGAGTTCTTGTTTCTTTGTTTTTTCACCTGTTGCTACTTCAGTGGTGTGTGCTCAAAGGACTGTTGACTGCACATCTCCCCCCAACCTGCCACCGATTGCATTGCGCCCTGCTCCCCCAGCCCTGTGGAAGGCTGCAAAAAGCTCCCATCCCAGCCTCTCTTATCTCTCCCGTTCTTTTCTTCCGCAGTATCACAGTGCAGGGCTGCAAAGGGGAGACACACACACATACATGTGCATGAGTGGGCAGAGGGTTTCCATTTTTCCTTCCTGTCGCTGCCTCTATCGTCTCCCCCCTTGCCGTCCCGTGCTTTGACATATTTTTTCCAGGGGCTATATATTATCATATACTCTCAACAATTACAGAATAAAAGGAATAATAGAATAATAATAGAATAATACAAAACTTTTGTCATTTAGCAATGACAAATTAGTATTAGCAACACTGAGCCCCTTGTTTATAAGCTAGAAAGGAAGGAAGATACCATATGTATAACCAACACAGTTTGTAAAAATATATGTTTCTCTTCAACAGGATAACATTGAAATCCCTATCCCAAGGTACTTTATCAAGGAGAAAATTAAAGCATTAAAAGAGAGAGAGAGAATCCTTGCTCAGATTATGTTGGATGCCGGAATGTATGAAGATGAACCCGTAAGTATATCTATATAATAAACAGGGATACAGGTAACCCTCATTTGGCAACCACTTGTTCAGTGACCATTCAGACTCACAGTGATGTTGAACACGGGGACTCAATGAGCGATCCTCAAAGTTGCAACCATCACGGTATTTTGATAGTCACATAATTGCAATTTTGGCACTATGCAACTGTCTTGCACTTACAACAATTGCAGAAACTTCCTTGCCAGTTTTCCTTAAGCAAAGTCAGTGGGGGAAGTCAGTAGAGCAGGTCATAAATTGCTTCTCTGCTTTTTCTCCCAGGGAGCCCCCAGGCAGCAGAGCAAGTGCAGATCCCAAAAGGCAGGCAGCTGCCTTCTTGGCCACACTTGGGCCACAGTGCCCACCACTCCACAGCACCTGCCCACCCATAATGTAGGCTCCATCCCTGCTCACTCATGCCATTCACTCTGCATTCACTCTGCAGCCCCCAGCCGCATTGCAGCTCCTACTCCCCACAAAGCTGATTCTCACTTAACAATTGCAATGAGAACTACTGGAATTGACTGCTAAGCAAAGCAGTTATGTGACATCATACTTTATAATCACTTTGATTAGCAAGGGAAGTCTGAATATCATAATGACTTACTTAAAAATATGTCATGATGTTGATCATAATTATGGGACTAGGCAGAAATTCTTTCCTTAATGAATATTTGTAACACCCTTAAACCGTATGTATGTACATATCCCTACCTATATAAATCTTTAAATAGTGTCTTTTGCTTTTTAAACTTCTCAACTTTTTCTTTGATGGGAGCTCCATTCAATCATAAATTGGTTGGTCTCGGGTGGGGTTCTACTGGTTCAGACAGGTTCTATAGAACCGGTTGTTATGATTCAGTTCAGAGAAACGGCAAATCGTGCCCCTGGCTGGCCCTGCTCCTCTCCGCCTCCCCTTCCTACCTACCACTCCCCTCCCCGCCCAGTCAGTCCTTATCGTGCATGCATGACATTGCGCGCATGCAGACATCGCTGACTGCATTCTCTCCACCCAGTCATTCCTTAAGGTATTTCTTTTTTCCTCCCAACGATCAGCTGTTCTGACAATCAGCTGTGCTGGGATCCCCCTCACTGTCTTACTCCTTTGCTCAGGAGGCTTCCCTGAGTCCCAGGAGGCAAAAAAGCAGAGCGCGGAGGGGTGATACACCCCCCGCTGCACTCCGTTTTTAGCCTTCCTGGGCCTCAGGGAAGCCTCCTGGGAGCAAAAACACCCCCCAGGAGGCTTCCCTGAGGCCCAGGAGGCTAAAAAATGGAGCACAGAGGGGGGTGCTGCAAAAAAAGAGAAGAAGCCACACCCACCCAGTCACATGGCCACACCCACCTAGCCACGCCCACAGAACTGGTAGTAAAAATATTTGCATCCCACCCCTGGTTGGTCTTACTGTGAACCTGCTCGTTCCACTTTCATCTTTATTTACAGTCCTCATTTCTATTTAACCAAATCCCTTCAGCATACTTTGTTCATACCAATCACTCACTTCTGTGTTCAGTAACTATACATTCTTGATCCTTTCACTTCTTTTACTACTTGCACTCCAGGTAAAGCATTCTCACTCCATACAACTTTTATGTTTCTCTTGACAGGTATCATCCCATGTGAAAAGTGGGGCTTATGCAGATATTTTTGTTTCTTTGAAAATAACATAGTATATTTCTCATACCAGTCCACATACAGCCCACTATCTTTGCATCAGTGTTTGTACATTTTAGGATTTCTTCATGCATTTTTCCATCTTAAGAAAACATTCTTCCAAGGTGTACAAATTCATCTACATGTTGTTCGGCAGTCGCCAACCGGTGGGCCGCGGCCCACTGGTGGTCCGTGAGAAAATTTTGGTGGGCCGCAGAGAAATGTCCGCCCGAAAGCAATTAATCCAGGCTGCGTAGGAACACAAGGCTGTGCCGCCCACATGGCCCGCCCACCCCCTGTCCCCCATCCTTCAGCCAAGTGCAAACCTGCAAAAAGCAGCACAGCCCTCACCAGCCAGGACGAGGTGATGGTGCTATTGCAGCAAGAGGGGGCTAGTGGCACAGGCAGGCTGAAGTGGTGATGGAGATGGCCAGAAGGTCCAGGAACACCACGCTACTCTCATTTGCGCGGCACTCCCACACCTTCCAGCTCGCCTCTTCTGGCCTGGGCTCTTCCTCAATGGCTGCGGGCTGTAGGGACAGCCCAGGGCAAGAAAAGTACCGGCTGGTGGTGGTGGGAGGGGGCGGGGTGAGCAAGTCTGCGCTCACTATCCAGTTCAGAGGTCCAGAATGGGGCGGCATCAGCGCTGTCAGTTTTCTCGTCTGTCTTGGCTCTCTGCTGCCTCCCCCCCGACAGTCCCAGCCATCGCTGCCTGGGGAAAGCACAGGAAAAGTGAGCATAAACACAGCTCTCGCTGGGGTGAAAGAGTGGAGATTGAGGAAGGCACAGGCAAGAGAAGACGGAAGCTGCCACCTTTGAAAAACGTTGCTTTCTGTTGCCTGTGCCTTCCGATCCCTGCTCTTTCGCCCAAGCAAAAGCTATATTTCTGTTCGCTTTCTTTTCCTGTGCCTTCCTCAGGCAGCGATGGATGAGGCTGGAGGCAGGGGGGGCAGCAGAGACATCAGGGCTGCTCTCCCTCTCAGCAAGCCAGGCCTGGAGGAACGTGAAGAATTTATATTTAACATAACAAATGAAAATTATATTAAATATATTATCTTTTTTTAAAAAATTGTATTCGTGGTCCTCAGGATTTAAAAGTATGAGTTTGGTGGTCCCTGAGGTCCTAAAGTTGGCGACCCCTGTTCTAGTTATTACCAGGGTCTTGATGAAAAAAAAATCTTGTTTTGCACACATGGATATTACACATGGATTTCCCAGATGTTGTTCAGGTTTCCCTGTTGACCCTATCTCTTTGTTTTTACATTCACTAACTTTACTTTTGTATAGGAGAACAGTAACAGCATTCTTCCGATCAGCAGGCAGTTTTCACATACATATTGCATGAATCACACAGCCATTTCCTAAGCAAGCCAGACTTATTTTTCCTGTTTTCATCATCCATGCCTTATGTCCTTATCACAGAATTTATGCCATCATTTTTATCTTTTGTCTCTTGGGCATTAACATTTATTAGTTTCAGTTTTATTCTCATCATATCACTGTCATTTCCATACAGTCTCGAAAATACTCCTTCCATCATTTCTTCACTTATTCCAAATCATTCCATTCAGTCTGCACAGGCTCTTTGTTTATCCTTCTTCTTTCACTTGCAAAGCAGCCTTTTATTTCCATCTAAATTACTCTGCACTTTCTCTGCATCTTTCAGAATTAACTGTTTGTTGTTCTCTTTAACTATATTCTTGGCAACAATCTTTTTTTCTCCATACAAATTATTAAGGATGTGCAGCTATTTGGATCGGTAGTGGGAAAGGTGCTTCATAGGGATATGGGCACACTTTGCTAAATCTGGTAGCAGCTCCTTAAATAAGTCTTGGCTTTCCACGGACTTTTCCTTAATAGAGAGGAGTAGGGGATGAGTGGCTATGCTGTAATGTAGGAAAAGTCGTGTGTGTTTAAGGAAGCACCAACATGAGCAGCAAGTATGCCCAGGTGCCCTTTGAAGCATTTTCTACTTTACATCCATATAGCTGTGCATCATTATACACTATACAGTATCTAGAACGGGACATCCTGTTCATGGTTACTCATGTCTCAGTTTTCTATGGACTCTCTTTGAAGACCTTCCAGAAACTACAAGTAATCCACAATGTAACTGAGCCAGTAGCTTGGGGCATTCCTGGGCATGGCCATATGACACATTATTCTTTGACTGTTCTGGCTTCCTACAAGGTTCTGAATATAATTCAAGGTATTGATTGTCACCTACTTATTTGGTACAGAGTCAGATTATTTCCAGGAATGCCTTGTTCAGTGTTGTTTGTCCATCCCACATGCTCTAATAAGATGGGCATACTCTAGATTCCTCCTTAAAACAATGTAATTTTACTGGACTTTGGAGGAGTGGTCTTTGCTGTGATAGCATCTACCCTTTGGAACAATCTCCTGATTTGGCCCCATGCAGGCCTTTAAAAAAAGTAGTGAAAATATGCCTTTTTTCCTTTGGTATTCAGATCAGGATGATAAATACCTCTATCTGCAAAGGACTGAATACATTTTAGTACCCAGTTGCCAAATAATTGCTATATTTATATTTTAGCTGGTATTATGTACTTTAGTTTTGGTTTCTTTGTTCTTTTGTCCACTATATACCATTTAGAATAGCCATACAAGACCTCAGTTAATGCATTCCTTCGAGAACAGAAGATTGAGAGTATAAAGAAGCATTCTAGATGCATTTTTTTCACCACAAAGTAGGAAGAAGCAAATAATATATTTGGGATTATCCAGGAGTCAAAATGATACCTGTCAACAGAACTGATGTTGTGCGCTTACTTGAAATAACTATTGAGTTTGCTCTTAAACTTCATTTTTATATTGCAGAAAAAAACTGTGAAGGTCATGCTTTTAGAAGAAGCTGTTAGAATAATTCAAGTAGCTGAGCGAGCTCGACAGGGCCGACTCAGGGCTACATTCATGAAGCAAATCTTTCTTGAAGAAAAGAGAGAACGATTAGCCAGGCTTCAGGGTTCAAAAGGTCCAGATGTTGAAACTGCTGCAATGTGCATTCAAAGGGTAAAACATACATACTTCTTAGAAATATGTTCCATTGAAAAGTGGCTTTTTATTCCATTTTTTAATGTGCTATCTGTGGAGAATGTTCATATCTGTTTTTATATTATTGTTCACCTTCATTTAATTAAACAAAGAAAAAACAAAACAACAAATACATATGTACTTCTCATACATATGTGCATAAAATATAATACAATGGTTTCAAGAAAGGATGGTTGTACTTCATTGTAATAATTGATACATATTTTAAGCAGTTTGTTATTAAGTTGTAATGTCAGGTCTTTAATTCTCAGTGGTCCCCAACCCTTTTGGCTACACAGACCAGTGGTGGCAGGATGGGGGGAGGGGACGATTCATTCTCTCAATCTAATCCCGTGCATGCACAAATGAAGCTTCATGGGCTCACCCATCACTTGCTCAGATCTTGTCCCAACGGGCCATGGACCGGGAGTTGGGGATCCTTACTATAAGTAATTGGAAATTTTAACTTAGCTTTTCCAAACTGAAGGATTATTAGCAATAAAAAGGGTACTGAGCATCCATTTCAATTGTCTAAGTGTCATTTTCCATATAACAGGTAATAAGTTCAAAAAACTAAACTACTTACTGTGTTTCCCCCAAAATAAGACCTATCCCAAATATAAGCTCTAGTCTGATTTTTAAGTGCTCCTAACACTAATTTGGGATAGGGCTTAATAATAAGTCCTAACCCAAAAATAAGCCCTAGTGAAGAGGGTTGGGGTGGTCAGCACAGGAGGTGGCAAGCACATGCGGGCTACACACCACAGGTGGGTTGATTACCTGTCCAAGCAGCAGGAGGAGGCAAAGGCAGGGTGCAAGCACACAATCTGGACCTGCTGTGAGGGCTGTGGGAAAGCCAAGGATTGGTGGGCCAGGCAGCGGGTGGCAACAGGAGGCTCATCTTCATGTGGAGGCACTGACAGCTGATGGAGGCAGAGGTATGGGGGGGATCCAGGCAATCCGGATGTGCCGCATGGGCTGCAGGAAAGCCAAGAGTTGGGCCAGAGCAGGCGGGCAGCCAAGTGAGGCTTATCTTTGCATTTCTCGGGTTGCCTGTGGCCCATGCGGCATGGTGGGATCAGCTTCCTTCTGCCTTGCACTTCTGCCTCTGTCTGCTGCTGGTGCCACTGCGTAAAGATGAGCCTGCCATGACCTCTTGCCCACTCTGGCCCACTGATTTGGCCCATACAGCACGTCCAGATTGGCTGCCTCCCCCCGCATCTGTGAGTGTGCTGACCAAGAGTACAGCAGGCTGTAGCTGCTGCTGGATACCATCATCCCCACTCACTTGCTGCGTCTTGTGCATGCACGAGAGGTGGGACACCCAGCCAGGGTGGTCACCCTGAAATCAGTTTCCCCCCCAAAAAAGCCCTAGTGTTTATTTTTGGGCCCCAAAATTATAAGACCGGGTCTTATTTGGGGGAAAACAGTGTACCTATTATACCGGGGGGGGGGGGGGGGGGGGGGAATTAAACAATCGTTTTAATGAAGCATTATTCTCACTGCACTTGCAGCAACACAGGGAATTATATATTCCTTTAATACTTCTTGAATATGCACCCAAAATCTAGTACCTCAAAATATATGCATAACTCAACATTCAGGAAACCAAAATTGACAAATGTATAATTGTGTTGTTTTCATACCTGTTTTCAGAATTGAAGAACCACATAAAAATTAATAAAAATATTTATGAGAATTCCACACAAAATTTGAACTAACTTGGAAATTACACTAATTTTAGAGTGTTTACTGTACTTCTGAAAAAGAAATCTATTATTACTGGTTCGTTTCACAGTCAGCCAGATGTTTAAACTGAATTTGACATTTTTATCAACCTATCGACCTTCCCAAGGACCTGGGATAGACAGATGTTGATGTTTGGTAGTGTTAAAGGTATCATTGCAGGATATAAACTGTTTTAGGTAAAGTTGCCATTTGCAATTGACTGATGGTAATTTTGTCAATGCCAATAGTGTTCAAATGGTGCTCCATTTGTTTTGGGCCAAGGGGTACTATTATTATTGGTACTACCTTTGCTTCCTCTTGCCATAGACATTCTATTTCTATTTGCAGTTCTTTGTATTTTGTTATTTTCTCTAGTTGTGTTTCTTACGTTCTCTTGTCTTTATGTCCACTATCCAGACTTGCTGTCTGTTGCTATCTTTTCAGTTCTGGCTTTGTATGCATTTGTTCTTATGGCCTGGTGTACAACCAGAATTAGCCGCTTTGTCTCTTCCTTCAACTTTCCTGCTTTTAATCATTGCCCGGTCTTGTTATTTATTTTCCCAGCCTAGTAAGCCTGACTCTGGTGGGGAAGCTGGGGATCTGCCCGAAGAAACTAACGAGCCTGTTTGCCTTTTGCCAGATGGATGACTCTATCATGGGCCGTGAGCTTTTGCCACTGAGCCCCTGGAATTAATTATGGGAAGCTACAATGAGACGTTAATATTTATAGTGGCACCTGGGATGGAATGGCCCATGGTTCTAGGACTTACCAGGCTGAAGTGAGGGAACCCTCAAATAGACTGGAGAAAGGGAACCCTAAGATCACCATGGGGCCTGACAGCGCCAGGCAAGAGTGACAAAGACCAGGAAGGTGAACTGAAAGGGGAAGCAGTGGCTGTGGTGAAAGATGAACCGCCTGAAGGCATTGCCTGAGTATACAGGGACCTGGCCAAGGTTTTCAGTGAAGAGTGGTCGGATGAGCTGCCCCCTCAGTGATCCTTAGACTGTGCCATTGAAATCCTCCACAGAGCTAAGCTACCAAAGCCAAAACTACTCCATAACCCCTAGGGAGCTAGAGGAGTTACACGTGTTCATAGACAAAAACGTAGCCCCGGGCTTCATTCAACCAGCTCAACCCATAGTGGCTGCCCCAGTACTGTACTGGATCTCTTCACTTCTGTGTTGATTATAGGGGTCTGAACGCAGTGTGCGTGGAGAATGTGTACCCGCTTCCCCTCATGAAAGGCATGCTGGCCCCCGTCTCTTAAGGGGAAGATTTTCTCCAAACAAGATCTGCGTGAAGCCTATTACAGAGTTAGAATAAGGGAAGGGGACGAGTGGAAAATGACTTTTAAGTGCCCTTTGGAGTGCTTCGAGTTTAACATGCTTCCCTTCAGGTTACAAGGGATTGTATTCATGCAGTTGATCAATGAAGTGCTAGCTGTATAAGGGGGTTTTGGTCTACCTTGATGACATATTAATCTACACCGAAACCAAAGCAGAGCATGTGAGACTTGTCAGAGCAGTCCTAAAGAAAAACTCCATGTCACAAAGCTTTACACTAAGTTATCAAAGTTCAAATTCCACAAAGAAAAAAATAGACTATATAGGCTACCACATCTCCCTCGACGGAGTGGAGATGGACCCAGAAAAGATGTGAGCAGTTATTGACTGGGCCCCACAAGGCAATTACAGAGCTTCCTAGGTTTTGCCAACTTCTATAGGCAGTTTATTCTGGTGTTTGCTCACATTGCTCTCCCCATCACCAACTTGCAAAAAAAACAAAGCAGGAAACAAACGAAAACATGGGCAATTCTAAAAGTGGACCGTATAGAGTGCCAAGCGGCATTCGAAAAGCTAAAGAAACTTTTTTCTGCGGAGCTGGTGTTAAAACACCCAGACTTGGAAAAGCCTTTCGTAATCCAGGCAGACACCAGCAATGTGGCTGTCACGGCCATCCTGCTTTGGGGAAATGAGCAGAGGAAATTGCAGCCCTGCGTTTACACCTCAAAAAAAATCAACGGCCACAAAGCAGAGATGGGCTGTCTGGGAGAAGGAGGCTTATGCCATCTGCTGGGCCTTCTTCATTTGGTGCCATTTTCTGGAAGGGGGAAAGATCCCTTTCTAGGTAAGGACTAACCATAAAAATCTGGAAGTCCTTAAAACACTTCCTATTGCAGGAATGTTAGCTTGTGCTTCTTTTTTAGAAACCATGGATCAAATGCTCTTTTGTAAGTGTCTGTATATTTTCTTCCAGTGGGAGGCTATGAAAGCGATAGTTCAGGGCTAGAGTAAATAGTAGGAACTTTGGTCGTGGTTGTTTTCTTATAAGTGTGACATATTTCCATCAGTCTTGCTTTTTAGGTACATATGTAGGCTCATTTTTTGCGGAAGCAGTTCTCTGTTGTGTTCAATTTGGGTATATTATGTCTATAAAATTGTATGAAAGGAAATAGAAATGCTATAATATTAATTGAATAATAAGTCTGCAAATAAGTCAAAAGATCCAACTTAGAATATTCTCCAAATTATTTTATACCATATACTGAGAAGAAAAGAGGGAAATTAGTCTTATTCTGTTTACATAATTTATACAATTTACTTTCAATTTCTTGTTTATTTTTTCCCTTGTTGCAGTAAAAGAAACTGTAAATAGGGCAATTAAATACCTTTTGATTTTACAATACAGATTTGGCGTGGACACACCCAGTGGAAGAAAACTTTGAAAATTAGAGAAGAAGAAATGGTATTTCTAGGCATGGTAAATCTTTAAATGTCTTTTTATTTGAATAATAATTAAATTTAACTCTTGATTAATATAAAATGAGAGTTGAAAAAGTATACTATGCAAGACAGTTGTTAAGAGCAAATCTTTATGCAAAAAAGACAACATGTTGATACTGCAAATTTCTGTATCTGAATCAACTAAGATTGGGAGCCAGAAAACAGAGTGGCAGTAATGGATCTGGCAAGGTTCTTGGCTCATCTGGCTTTTTAAAAAAAGAAAAAAAAACCCTGACATATCAAGTGTCCTTATTTATATAATAAATCATCTCTATATGAATCCACATCAGCTTCCTAAAACTCCATAAATGTTGGCTGACTTAATGCTTTATTTCAAATGTACCCAGCCGCTTAGGAAGAAAGACAGTATGGGCGTATGGTGAAAGTGCTGGACTAGAAGTAGGAAGACCCAAACTCTTGTATATTCTTACCTTCAGGGATTAACTTCGTGACAGCCAATTATGCTTTCTCAGCCAAAATCTACTCTGCAGGGATATTGTTGTGAGGGAAACTGGGACGAGAAAGTATAATGTAGGCTACCTTAAACAAAACATAGAATATTAACCAAATAAATACACAGACAAATGTGGTAGGGCATTTATATCAAAATTAGAAAGGGTAAGAAGAAGTAACATTACCTATTTGCCTTCTGCTAAGCAGATGTTGCAACTTCCAAAAGGCAGCCTTTTTATGAAAAGCCCATTGTTGATCAGGAATCTGATGAATTTCATGATTGCTCATATGTTAAGATGTGAGGCTAATGTTCAGGCCTCAGTAGTACTTTGAGGTCATGGAAAGTCCCTAAAGAAACCACAGGTATGTGATCAGAACCACAAAAGGCGTGCTTGACTGTTTTTATAATTTCTATATTTCTATACCTTACCTGTTGTGTGTCAGCTTCCTCTTATGTAACTAAGTGAAAGCAAAGAAATATATAAATATCTGCCTCACACTGTATTCAAAGTTCCTTCTTAGGAAGGACCTATCTTTATTCAGCTGAGTAAACGCATTGGCTTACCAATACACCTGGACTCTGTCTTTTATTTTACTGAGGCACACTTGTCAATCTGCATAACATGGCATGTTGTCAAAATTTTAAATAATGCCTCCTAATAAAATAAAATACAGGAGGATGACAAGAGATGGATTTAAAAGACATATTGCTTCTACTACTAAAAGTAGAAGGTAGCTGAAGGGAGAGGAGAAGATGGTCAACTGTATATAAATATCTTCTGTCAACATGCAGGAGTAGTTTTTGTGCATGATGTTTGATTTTTTTTCATCCTCAACCCTAAAAAGTGTGATGATCTTAAATAAAGGAATATAATAATCAGCATTGCTTTGTTAAGTCTTTGTTAGTTACCTAATGTTAGACACTGTACAACTATCAATAAAAGAGTAGTGTTATATATAAGAAATAACTACACCTCTATAGAATGCAGAAATGAAAATCTTCAATGTATTTTGGTTAATATAAAAGGAAAAAATAATCATATTGCCATAGGTGTATACTACAGACCACCAAATCAGAGTAAATAGAGAATTTTTTTCTAATCAGCTGGCTAAGATGTGCAGGAAGAGCACTATGATAGTAATAGGGACTTTTAACTAACCTGCCATCAACTGGGAGACAAACTGCACCAAGTGGGAGATCAAACAGGTTCCTGATGAATTTAGCAGACACTTTATCATCCAAAAAATAGAGGAGTGGATTAGAGAGTCAGCTGCACTTCATTTAATTCTTACTAATATGGATGAAATGATAAAAGGTGTTCAAGTTGCAGGAACTTTGGGACACAGTGACCATATTATATTGGAATTCAACATAATGGAGACATAAGCAATAGAACGAAGTCAAACTAGTATCTTAGACTATAAGAGAGTTGATTCCAACAAACTTAAGAGAGTGCTTGGGAAGGATTCCATGGATGAAATTCTTAAAAGGGAAAGCAACTCAAGAAGCTTGGGAAACTCTGAAAAATGAAATGATGAATGTCTAGCACCATACCACCCAGTCTAGCACAATACCACTGACAGAAAAAAAACTGTCAAAAATAATTTTAAAATTTTCTTTCAAGTTTCTTTCAATATATAAAAAACAAGATAAAAGTCAAGGAAACAATCAGTTTACTAAAAGGAGAAGGTGGCGTAGAGGTTACGGGTCGCAGAAAGGGGGACTGCTTTCTGTTGCCTGTCACCTCCATGTCACCTTTCAATGTATAAAAAACAAGATAAAAGTCAAGGAAATTATCAGTCTACTAAAGGAAGAAGATGGCATAGAGGTAATGGGCAACAAAAATGGGAACTGCTTAATCCATTCTTTGCATCTGTCTTTACACAAAACTAAAATATAGTCCAACCTAACAAAAACAGTACTGTAAAAGACATGACTCCGTTGGATGCTTCCCCAGATAGCACTCCACATGTCAGCTCAAAGGAAGATGAAACAGTTCCAGGCACATCAAGAGGGGAGTTGGTCAGTGGCTCCAAGCAGCTGTCTGAGAGTGATTTGGCTGAAGCACAGCTGCAGCAGGACAGCCCTGAGGCTCCAGGTGGGGAAAGCATGCAGCTGTAGCCCATCAGCAATGAGGAAGAGGAATTGCCTTCTGCACTGATCCAAGAACACATAGGGCAGAAAAAAGGCAGGAGCAACGAAGGTCAACCAGATTACTTGTGAGAAGGCAGCCTCTTGATGGGCTGCACCAGAAGTTGGCTATTTAGCACAGCAGACAGATGGAGACTATGTTGGGAAAATGCGTTCTTGCCTTGAACTTTGGATCGTGTCTCTTCAACTGTTTCCCTTGCATTGCCTTTGCCTGTAGAGATTTGCCTTTGCCTTGAGGACTAATTAGGCTTCATTTGAGTAGCCTGTGGAATTCATTGGGGTTGAGCTGGTGCTGGCTGGGAAATACCAATTCAGCTCGGAAGCCTTAATACAGATGCCTTGCACCCATGGTGTGTGAGGGAAGGACAGCACAAGTTTAGGAATGCAAGTCAAAATAAGCAAAAAAAATAGTAAGAAAACATCTAACCCCATTTCTCTTCTGCTTTTCTTAATGCTGTGATTGCAATGTTTCCTGGCTTTTTTTGAACAGGGTCTGGATGCAGCTGCTTTTGTGTGCAATGGGGAGGTTGCTTATGAAGCTGAGGATCTGGTTTGTGTGGATAAGTTTATGGTAGATGCATGTTTCCAGTCCTCTGTTGTCTAGTCTCTTCATGTCAATGTTGCAGAATGGAAATCTTGTCCATTTCCTCTTCACATATGTATTTGATGCCAGGGAGTATATTGTTGAGTAAATAGTGTGTTTCTTTAACTAGTTAATGTAGCACTACAACATTAAAAAAAGCAGAAGAGAAAAGGCTGTTTGATGTCTTTCTATGCAATGGCTATCCAAAAAACTTTGTATTCAGACAAAGCACCTAAACCACAGTGCAACACACAGCCAACCACCTCACAAAAACTAACCCTATCATACACAAAAAGGATGTTGGAAATGACAGCCAGAATTCTCCAACCTCTATGAATAGTAATATCCCACAAATCCACAGCCACATTCTTCTAGGAATTATCCAGAACCAAAGACAAGATACAGAAGGATGAAAGAAGCAATGTAATTTACAAAATTAACTGTAACAATTGCAACCAATTATATGTGGGACAAATATCACATCAACTAACAACCAGAATAAATGAATACCAGCTGGCAATCAAATGCCAGGTTCCCAAATCCCTAATCTCTACCCACACTGACATTGAACAGCACTAATTTGATTGGAACAATACTAGAATCATTAGCCATGCTATCACCCGCTACACGCATGAGTTCATCGAAGCCTGGCATTTCACAGGCAATTCCATCAACAGATACATAGACCTATAACCAACCTACAAACTCCTCAGAATTTAGCTGTACAATCAACCAGCAACAGCACCGACCCTCAATCAATTCATGCAACCAGCACTTCACCTCCCAGTGACCCTCACCTGACATGATGTTGTGGTTCGCCGGCAGCAGGTGCGAACGGCTGAGGCCTTGGAGAGTAAAGACTCAGATGAGGGGCCTGTGTGTGATGCAGGGATGGGCCCAGGACCATCAGGGAGTGGAATGCTGCCTTCGGAGATTGTGGAGGCTGGCAGCAGTGATGCAGAGGACCCTGAGGAGCCTGTGCCAAGTGCCGTATGTGGAAGGCTGCTCTAAGGAAAGAGCAGCTGCAGCAGCACGGGCGATTTGGGAATAAGGCTGCAAGGTGATGGCCCCTCCCTTAAGAGATAAAAGCCAACCTAAGAGACCGGGATTCTTTGCAGGAAGCAAAGATGTTCTTGCACTTCAAGCCTTGTGGACGTTTGGTCTATCCTGGTTTGTGTTTGGAGACTTTTTGTTTTTGAATATTTCTTGGCAACTTAATCTAGTGTTCTTGTCAGCCTTGCACAACCTTGGCACGGCTCATTCTTATCAGAGACAAATTGTTTTCATAGCCTTTTAACTGTGAATGAACAGAATTCTCAGAGAAGCATTAAAAGGTTTTGATTTTACCTCTGTTTGGTGTTGTTTCCTTGGAACAAGGTTTGGGTCAGAACACTGGACCTCCCCATCATCATTACAAGACACTCACCTGATGTAACCCACACCTGACCCAGCACAAGACCCAGCATAAGACCCTCATCTGATGTGACCTCCCCATCACAAGACTTACCATACAAGCAGAAAATTATAAGCAGAAGAATACTGACACGAACATCCCCTAAACTCCCCTGAAGATGTTACCTAGCCTGGTAATGAAATGTTCAGAAACCACCCCACAAGCTTGGAGAACCAACCTCCACCCTCAACTCTATAGTATACATTTGGAAGACTTAGATGGTATGGGCACATGGTATGCAGTAAAGAAGACTTGGTGGCAAGAACATCCATGCATCTGGACCCTGATGGTCAGTGACCCCATGGCATGTCCAAGAAAAAGTGGATGGATCGCATCAAGGAGAACATGAAATATGTGGCCGTTGCCCCTGATGGAGACGGCTTTGCTAACAAGCGGCCCCTGCCATAATGTGGGAATAATTCTAGGAAGAAGAAGCCTCTATAGCAGGAGTGTCAAACACGATTTCATTGAGGGCCACATCGGGGTTGTGTTTGACCTTGGGGGCAGGGGTGGGCATGGCCAAGGTGGGCATGGCCAGCTTGATATCACTCGTGTTGACGGTGCCTGTGGTGGCCCAAGCGCTCTACCAACGAAAATGAAAGCTCCATTTCCGATTGCGATGGCCTCCTGCAACCCTCTGCCAGCGAAAACGGAGCTTGGGAGGGCCATGTGCAGCCCTCCTGTGCTCTGCTTTTGCAGGCAGAGACAACGTGGGCTGATCCTTCACTGTTTCCACGGCAGCCCCATGGGCCAGATCTAAGCAGCCCACAGGTCTTGATTTGACACCCCTGCTCTGTAGTATACATTAAAATAGTACTGTGTAATTTGAATAGTTTATTATCACTTAACATCTCCCAAATGTTCTCCCAGAGCTACATTTTTACCTCTTCATGGAAACTACTAGAAAAGAGGAAGACAAGTTCTTCCATAAGAGAAGACCCTGGTGTAGGATCTCTGTAAATGGAACTCTCTTGGAAATGAGACTTTCACTAGGGTCTCTCTTCCAGATCTTGCTTGGATGGGCAGATTATTAAATATAATCTAATCTCTTAGATATTTTCAATATAAGAAATACAGCTTTTTATAAGAAATATCAGAAATTTTGTATTAGAGGTGGCAGATGTATATCCCCAAAACAAAATTAGAAAATAAGAAGCTTTGATTGAAATAAACCCAAATTTACCACAGTGACATTGAAATTATGAGAAAGGGAAAGAATACTGCACCTGATTTATAAATCAGCATTGTAGTTTCAACCATCCTGGTGGGATCAGTTATAAAATACCAGCATGATTCAAGGATTTAGATAAAATGGACTGGTAGTTAAATCCTCATTTTTGTATGAGAATTGCCTATTAATTGACTTAATATGGAAAATAAATTACTTGGTTTATGTCTGCTGAGCAAATGAAGCTGTTTTACACAGAATCAGCTATATGAGGCTGTCTGCATTAACTGACAACAGTTAAAAGTCTCAGATAAAGGTATTTCCAAGCCTTGAAGTAGATACTACTTATTGAACATATGATTCTTTGTGTGCAAACAAATCGTCTACTATTGATCTATGAATGCCATATGAATAGAAAGACAGTTCTAAATCAAAATAATGTATAAGGAGCTATGATGGGGCAGTGATTATAATGTAGTATTGCAGGCTAACACTGCTGACTGCCAGGAGTTCAATTCAGACCGGTTCAAGGTTGACTCAGCCTTCCATCATTCCGTGGGCGGTAAAATGAGGTCCCAGATTGTTTAGGGGCACTATGCTGACTCTGTAAATCCCTTAGAGGGCGCTGTAAAGCACTATGAAGTGGTGTATAAGTCTAAATGTTATTGTTATAATAATAATACATGAATCTGCTACATATCATAGTAACTATCTTTTATTTGAGTTAAATGAGGTGTGTGAGCTCTCGGTATCATTTACAGAATCTTTAAGAGTTCCCAAGTAAGAAACTAATGTAGAATATGAAATCGTTCCTAATTGAAACACTGAAGGTAAAATAAGAATTGGAATAGGAGAAATAAAAACAACAATCTTCTAAGTATTTGTCATCTATTATCCTGATCAAGGCATATAAATGGTCAAATAAAAGTCAGTTGCTATATCCACTTCAGGCTGGATAATAATAGCATCAACAAAGCTGAATTAGTTTCCTCTGAAGTTAATAATAGAATAACTGTTTATAAAACTGGAAATACAACATATGCAATATCTGTTTTTCAGATCCCACCTCCCCATTTCCAGAGACCTAGTGCTTCATTATTACGTGCCCAGAAAGTTGATACTTTAAGGTGTGAAATTCAAGAGAAATATGAATCAGACTTCCAGAAAGCTCTAGTAAGCATCAAAGAACGAGTGAAAGAAATTGAAGGACCAGACATCAAAGAAACCCTCCAAGACCAGATTCGCCAGTGGTTTATTGAATGCCGGTGAGATACCATTCTTTCTTTCCCTAACCTCTCCCTATCTGTAACACAGTTACCATAAGAGTCTGTAAACATTTCTTTTAAGACAGATGGAATCAAAGCTGCTTCCGTACAGAGAACAGTTTTAAACACCACCACCACCACCCAAAAAATATGGAACGTTGAATCATCATTACTGGTATCACAAATTCAGGGATTTGGAGTACAATATCATACATTGTTGGAGTTCTGATGCAGAAATGTGTAACAGCTTATCTTTACTTATACATAGAGTTGTCTTGCACAAAACTCATTGTAATGAGATCAATACAGTAATCTGTTTCTTCAGTATATTGATATTGTCATTGATATTGATATTTACCAACAAATATTAATTTGTAGATTAACATCATAGCAAGAACTGACTAAACAATAATTTCAGAATATTTTCAGGGAATTGTGTCTAATGAAAAAGGGGAAAAACAGACCAATCAGCCTAACATCAATACCTGGTTAGATATTGGAAAAAATAATCAAAAAACAGATATGTAAACATCTAGAAACAAATAAAGTTATAACTAGAAGTTATAGCTTGAAGCCAGCACGGGTTTTGTTAAAAACAGATCATGCCAATTTCATTCTTTGACAAAGTGACCAGCGAAATGTTGTGGACATAGTACATTTAGCGTTCAGCAAGGCATTTTACAAAGTAGATGATTAAAAAGGGATCTTGTATTAAAATTTTAAGGGTGGGAAAATTAACAGTCAAAAAGGGGAAATATGGGATAATACAAATTAAAATGGATTTATGAATGATTATTTGAAGAATATAACTTGATAAAATGAGCAAATATGGCAATTACAATGAATATGTACTAAAATGATATTAAGAATGTAGTAATTGATATAAAGTAATGTATGAGAAATTGAAAAAAGCTAATAGTAGGAATGTGTAAATATGGTCATGTTTGCTTTGAAATGTTAAAAGACCTAGATCCACACTGTTCACATAAATATGTATTTAAAAAAATAAAAATAAAAAATTTGGGGGAAAAAGAGAATAGGGACCCTCCTAGACCTCCTTACTATAACGGAAGAGACAACTATGAACATGCTTCGTTGGAAACTCAGACCCTGGCTCCTTCAGCAGATGATATATCTATATATATCTGCAACAGAAGCAGGAAAAGCACACCAGCCCTTTCAGAGCCTGGACATCACCCTGCAACTCTCTGCACACGCACAGGAGTGCTCTCTTCCTTTCCCACTAAACCACCCAGGGTTGCTTTCCCAGGCTCCTTCGTCCTTTCTCTTCCACCCTCCTCTGGCTGGCCACCAACGGGTGGGAAAGGCGGGAGAAGTAGCAAAGGTGACAATGGTACTGCTCTTCCCTACCCTCCACATGCTGCTGGGCCTTTTCATCAGTGGGTGCTCAAGCTCACTGGCTGGATTGCTGGTGACACCCACCGGCAGTTGATGAGCAGGACGCCTCCAAGGCAGGAAGGGAAGCCCACCCGGGCCACCACTTGACGATGCAACCCGCAAGTGGGGATGGCTGCAACCCTCCGGGAGGCCGCGCATTTGCACCCACCCCAGCCTCCAACTCAACCCTGATCTAGCAATAGCATGAGATCCCTTGCCGAGCGGATCTGCAGGAGATCCTCTCTAAGGAAAGGCCTGGCAGGCTGGCTCGTAAGCAATCTTTAAAGAAGCTGCGTAGGATACTTTGGCGCTACTTGGCTACTACTCACATTTAGGATGCTAAATAACTCACTTGCAAAGGAAAAGGTGCGCCGCTTCCCTGGTGCATCAGCATGCACTGCCTCCTGCTTGGAAAGGACTTTTTTGCTTTCTTGGGAGGACACTCCCTTTTCAGAGCAAGGATTCTTTTTCTTTCCTTGCTTCTGCCCTGGGATTTCTTTGGCACAATGTTATCTTTTTCCGTCCTCTGGACTTTTGAAAAAACAAAAGTCCCCCCCCCCCCACGCGCGCGCACACACACACACACACACGTTGGATCTTTCTTCCCTCCCCCCTCCCACCCTACCAACCGGAGACCCCAGGATTCCCTCCCCAACTCCTGCCTTGCCCATACAGACTTCCTCTTCCGCCCTCTGGCTGGCCACCAACGGGCGGGAAAGGCGGGAGAAGTAGCAAAGGTGACAATGGTACTGCTCTTCCCCACCCTCCACATGCTGCTGGGCCCATACATGAGTGATGTAGTATTGGCCATGCCCACTCAGCTGGTCATTTGGAAGAACCAGTTGTTAAATTGTTTGAATCCCACCACTGCTCCTAAGCTGACAGAGGCCAATTTAGTACTTAGATGAGAAGAGTATCAGGAAATCTCAACTTTAGCCAAACTAAAAAAATGAAAATATCAGCATAAGGCAGTGGCAAAAACTTCTCTATATGAAGTCACCATGGTCTAGAACAGAACAGGAAACATTTTTTAAAACTAATTGACTTGCTTCTCATGATATTTTAAACAGCTTAATTTAAGACACACTGGTCATTTCTGGCTCAGGATCCACTTAATACAAATTTATCCCATGTTAGTTTTGCTTACAGGTAGACCTTGACTTACAACTATTTGTTTAGTGAACGTTTGAAGTCCAGGAAAATGGAAATCCATACAAGAAGAACTCAGCAGCAGAAAATATTAACTGTTTGCCATTAACTCAGTCTTTTTCCTTTAATCTGCATGACTGATCTATTACACTAGTAACTCTATAAAAAGAAGATAAAATTAATTTAGCATGATACGTTTGTAACAAACCCATGCTGTCTCCTATTAATTGCATGTTGCCTATGCAAGAGCTCACAAACATGCCGCTTAATTAGACCTTGTCCAGTATGGACTTCAAGCTGATAGGCCTGTTATTTCCCCAATTCTGCTTCTTCCCCTTTTCAAAAAGGGATGGCATTTGCTCTCCTCTAATCTCTCAGGGCCCTACCAGTCTTCCAGGAGTTCTCGGAGATAATCAAGAGCGATTCTAGTATTATCTCTGCTAGCTCATTCAGAATCGCAGGATGTGATCCAGCTCACCCTAAAAAATTGAATTCATTTAAATTAGCTTAATTCTCTCGTATCCTTGCCTATTTGAAGCTTTAATTCCCCCCTTTCCTTAGGATCATAGCTATGTCACAAAACAGGAGTTAAATGTTTTTCCTTCACATTATCATTGATTACTAGTTCACCACTTTCTCTTCCTTATACTCTGTGGCTTTTCTTTTATTTTTAAGGAAAATGCAAACCTCAGCATATTCTGAGCTTTAGTCTTTGTGAAAGTGTCCCTATTCTTTCTTATAGACGAGACTGTCTTATATTCTTGTTTGCTTAAGTTGCCTTCTTCCCATTTTTTGTATATATCTGCCTTTCTCTTCAGCATGTTAGAGAGCTCTGCATGTATCCCCACTACCTACTGGGATTTCCCCATTTTTTAAACCTTGTAAGAACTATTGCTCTTTCAGTATCTTATTTTATTTTATTTTTAAATCATTTCTTCCTGAATATAGTTCTTCTTCACAATTTTACATCTTTGGATCCAAACCTTCTTCTTTTGGACATTAAATCATACAATATTCATTTTTCTGCATTGTCTATTTCTTCCTGTTTCTTCTCCTTATCCAGTGCATATTTTGAGACTGTTATTTTTGGATTACTTAATCCAGCCGATTACTTTGGCATTTACATGTTTATTGGATGCTTCCACATACTTCATGTTCCTCTCAGACACAGCAGCAGGCATTGCACTATTTCCTGGGCTTCAGCCTCCCTTATAAGATGCAATATATAGCTTTCTGGATCAGATTCTCAAGATACCATTCAAATAAGTTTTTCTTAGTTCTTGTAGATGTAGCTTTTCTCTTACCAGCAATTCCTTGCCTCAGAAATGCATTCAATTAACATAGAACTCAGACTATTCCCATTGGCACCATTTGTGTAATAAGTTGTTTTTCATTATTTTCACCCATTACGCTGCCTGATATTTAGCCTTTCCACCCTCCCTTTTTTAATTAAAGGAGCATGAATTTTAAAAGGAACATGAATTCTGTCCAGTGCCAGGAACAATCTCTACAGGCACATTGGTACATGCTGCCACCACATTGGGAACTGCAGAAATAAATATTGGTTTAGGTAACAAATTCTAAGTCAAGAGAAAGGGAGCAGGATAAGCTCTGTAAAAAAGAGTAATAGGAGGAAAGAAGAAATATATAAAATCATTTTAGTTTATTATTAAATTTGAAACTAATCAGTCCCACATATACAAATCTCAACTGAACCATTTTGCTTCAGTACCGTGCTGTGTTAAATGTTATTTTCAGATTCTGGCCATACATAAGTATACATACATATTTCAATATGGGGGGCCCAATGGATCATTAATTTGGCATATAGACCGAGGTACCTGTCTCACCCTCTTATACAGGCAACAATCAAATAGGATGTGAGCCAGGTCTTCTACCTCTGCTGCTCTAAATGCAGAGGTGTTCATTGTAAGGTATAGAATGGAATCTCCCATATCTAACCATTGTGTCAAGCTGTTCGAATCTCGCTTGCATAAATATCTCCCTAAGAGTTTTGGCAGTTGTCGCTTCAAATAGCTGTCTTTTTGAAAAGTATTTTTGTATTTGCTCAGCCATTTCACGTTACCCACCTTACCAAGGATAGCTATGTCATTTTGCGTTTCTATATCCTTGATTCTTTCGGTAGCTCTTTTTTTAAATCGTTCTCCTGCTACGCAAGAGACAGGAAGGCCAAAGCTTCTTACAAAATTGGTTAGTTTAGTGATCCAGAAGATTTGTGACTGTGATTTTATTTGCTCTAGTAGACATAATTTGGGGAGTCTATGAGTCTTCATTTCATTGACTTTGTGCCAGTAATTAATTATATGCTCTATAATTTTGGATAGTGCATGAATTGTATGAATTCCCAATTCAGCTCTAACTGCAGCAGCAGATATTCTTGAATGTACACCCAAAATACGTCTCAAATGCTGGGACTGTGTTTGTTCTAGGACTCTGGTTGAGTATAGACCCTAAATCTCTGCTCCATACAAGAGCACAGGCGTAACCTTAACTTTGTATACTTTAATGGAGCTAGGGACCCTGGGAAACTATGAATCTTTAGTTTAAGCAGTAAATTCAAATGAGCTTTTGCTCCAAATATACTCCACTGATGAGGGCAAGTCCAAGATTCAGTCTTTGAAAAAGTTACGCTTAAATATACAAAGATGTTAATATGTTCAATTAGTTCACCATCTAATTGCCATCTATATCTTTGATGATGTTTTCCAAACACCATGATTTTTTTATTTAGATTTACTAATGGTTAGGGAGTTATCCTGGCAAAAAGAGCTGAATCTTCTTAATAGTCTACGTAATCCTACTTGTGAATATGTTAATAAAATCATATCATCAGCATGGAGCAAGCTGTTACAGTATGTATTTAGGATCATCAGCATGTGTACCATGGGATCCTTCATCAATCCTGACAAGTTATTGATATATAAACTAAATAATAACAGGGCCAGGATATACCCTTGTCTTACCCCTTTATTTACGTGAATCCTGTTATCAGCAGCCCATAAACTCCATACCGCACCTTCAAACACATACTTGTGTAAAGGGCTTTAATCAAAGACAGCACTCTAGCTTCTATTTTAAGAGATGTCAGTTTTAAGAGATGTCAGTTAAATCAGACACCAACAGACACATTAACAACATCTACATACCAATCAAAAGAGACAATCATAATGCCAAGGTGGAAAACTTCCTCACCAGCAATCAGCACCCAGATGACCAGATTAACACCAAGATTAACATTAGATCAACAATCAAGAAGCAAACAATACCCCAATCAAGGAATTGCCAAACAAGCTAACAGTAAATAACATCCCAGTCAAGGAACCCACTAATACCATACCCAGCAATACTGACAAAGCAAGCCACTAGTATTTAAAATGAGATCAAACCCCACACCATACTGATGATATTACTTAGTTTCGTGATGAAATGTCTGCAAGAAAACAACCAGCACTAAAGACCCCACAGTTCAACCCTGAGCTACAAATATCCTCTTCTATTAGTTATCAAGTATATTTAATGTTATATTTTATCCTATTCAAACAGGCATATTACAGGAAAATTTCCTGATTATCCTGATGAAGAACAAGGTGGCTCAGCAGTTCTTTTCTCAGAAAAAACTCCAGAAGAGGTAGAGTTTATATCAGTATAAATGTATATGGTTCTTACTGTCCTTTTAAAAAACAAATAAACAAGTGATTCATGACATAGGCATCCTGAAGCAAAATGCTACTGCTGATTTCCTTTAGTTCAGTGTTACTTGTTCGTTATATGTTGAATGTTATAATAATGAATTCTACCTATAGCAGAGAATCACAAAATGGGCAGCAAATAAATTTGATAAATAAATTGATATTTAACAAATAAAAAAGACAGTGACCTGATATAATTAGTTCATTGATTATAGCAATTTCTGTCACTCTAAAAGGTGACAGCGGGCTTTGTGTACATTTTGAATACATCCTACAAGGCCGCAATGTGGGCATCAAGCAAAGTGAAATGGTGTGCTTTGTCTCTGTCAAGAGTATATAAAATGTTGATTGCAATTATTTACTCATTAGACTTGCTGCTATCTACCCATCCTCAAAAGTTTTATTATATAGTATAGCAAACAACAACAATAAAAACTGTAAGATATCTCTCCAAATTTGTTTTTAAAAGCTCATTGAATCTAACTTCCAGCAGGAGGGAAGAGAAATTGACACATAGGTCCCCACTGCGAATAAGTGCTCACAGGCCTTCCCCCCTCTTCCCTTCATGAAAAGCAGCACATTTAAAGTCGAATAGGGAACAATTATTAATAGAATGACCCCTAAGATCAGCTCATTTGTCTTCTTATATACAGTACCATCTTTAAGGTGTTTTTAAAATGTAAACAGATATGATTCTTTCTGTCAGGTTGCTGCTGAGCTGGCTGCTAAAGCAGAAGAAGAACTGAAAAAGAAAGGGAAAAAGGGGAAAAAGGAAAAAAAAGAAAAGGACAAATCGAAGAAGAAAGGAAATGAGGTAGAAGAAAAGAAACCAAAGAAGAAAGATGAGGCAAGTCATTCTGAGTCAGAACTCATAACATGTATATAAATCCAGAAAAAAAGATGGTAAAAACAATATTCTCTAATAGAGTTTTGATATTATTTTATTTTGTTTTGATATATTGTAATTTTATCGATACATGTATCTCTCTGGTCAGCCTGAAAGAGGAGAATTGTGAAGAGCTATTTGAAGGTTAGGCGTTCTTTATCACCCTTCTGAAACTTTCTGTGCTATACTATATGGTGCAAAAGGGTTCAAACTCAGTGTAGCTTGTCTTCTCCAATCCTGAGGAGACATAAATGGATGCAGGTTTATCATCATAATAAATATTTGAGTTGATAAAACAAGTCTGCATAATTTGGGATAGATTAGGA
Organism: Pseudonaja textilis; assembly: GCF_900518735.1. The sequence continues at coordinate 3,969,253 of NW_020769344.1, forward strand.
AAAAAAGAAATCAACATAGGATGCCAAAAGACTCAGCTGAGGGACTTATTTTCTGCTTTAATGGTTAGGGAAGTTACAGGAGCAGCTGCCTAATCTCAGTTCTCTCTCACTTGGCCAGTTAGATCACATTAAAATTAAGAAAAAACTTTGCATATTTTTCTTACCTGAGACTCAGGAGTACTAAACAAATTCATCCAGTGTAGAAGTGAGAACCATCTTATATCATTCTCTTATTCCTTTTACCAGATTGGCAGAATCCCTGAAAATTTATATAGATACATGTTTTCTGCATTTAAATTCTACTAATAATGTTAGGATTTAATTTAATAAAATCAAATTTTTAATTTTATTATAATGATTATAATTATTATTAATTTAGTTTAATTATTACATTTAATTTAATAATTTAAATGGCTCAGTGGTTAAGGACACTAATCTTGTCAGCTGGAAATCTGACAGCCCGGGTTCGAGACCCAAATACCACGCAACGGGATGAGCTCCAATTCCCTTTCTGCCCAGCTCCTGCCCATCTAGCAGTTCAAAAGCATGCAAATACAAGTAGATTAGGTACCACTTTGGTGGGAAGGTAACAGAGATCTACACTCCTTTGGCATATAGCCATGCTGGCCACATGACCATGGAAAATGTCTTTGGTTAATGCTGGCTCCCTCAGGCAAGAATTGGAGATGAGCCCTAGAGTCAGACACAGTTGGACTGAGAAACTTTATTTGTAGTATGATTTAGAAGCAGTATCATATCTATTTATAAATACAACATAATAAATAACTTTTTAAATGCTACTAATAAAAATGTTATAGAGACGTTTCATTAAGCCAGCTAATATAAATATGTAATGAGATGAATAAGCATCAGGATTCCTTCCTAACTTTTTAGAAATTCTGGGGTGGAATTATTAGGGACAGTGGTTCTATCAGTCACTCTAACTTGTAACCTTCATCTACTCAGTTGTGGTTACTAGAAGCAGGACATGCTAGACATTGCTATATCATTTCAAACAATAGGACGTCTGACGCTTTTCACTTAGCAAAATCTACTGGCCATGTGAATTTTCTAATACTCCAGTAACAGTGGGATCCCTAATTGCAGTTTCCTGCACACATTTAAACACAGAAAGACAGGGGAAAGAGAGAGAGTTCAGGAAGAAACCAGTTTGCTTACAACCATACACATAAAGACTTTTCCCTGTACCCAAATATTATACCCAATATGTATGTATGTATGTATGTATGTATGTATGTATGTATGTATGTAT
>NW_020769344.1:3970535-3996242 GCF_900518735.1 Pseudonaja textilis
TATGTATGTATGTATGTATGTATGTATGTATGTATGTATGTATGTATGGTATTCAAGTTTGTTCGGGTATTTTCCCACGTCATTATAGTTGTGCTTTTAAAGTTGTAGTGACGTTTTGGCAGAATCTCATCTGCCATCATCAGGCTTGTGTATTGTGTTCGTCTGTGAGTCAGGCTTTCACAGCTGTTTCAGTCTGACTCACACACAGTACAGAAGCCTGATGATGGCAGATGAGACTCTGCTGAAACATTGCTACAACTTTAAAAGCACAACTATAATGACATGGGAAAATACCCAAACAAAGCTGAATACCATACATATAAATACCCGTGAAAACGTAAGAAATATATGTATGTATGTGTGTGTGCGTATGTGTGTGTGTATATATATATATATATATATATCTCCACATCATTATAATTGTGCGTTTAAAGTTGTAGCAAAGTTTCGGCAGAATCTCATCTGCCATCATCAAGCTTCTGTATAGTGTTTGTCAAAAAAAAAAAGCTACAAAACAGACAGAAGATATTAGAAACACCAATCAAGTAGAACACAGCAAACTCCAAGACCAATAAACACAGACCATGACTCCCAACCAATCAGGATGAAGAAAAAATCATTCTGGCACAGCAGTAGGCTAGCACCAAATTTAAAACAGAAACAGCTGTGAAAGTCTGACTCACAGACGAACACAATACAGAAGCCTGATGATGGCAGATGAGATTCTGCCAAAACGTTGCTACAACTTTAAAAGCACAACTATAATGACATGGGAAGATACCCGAACAAAGCTGAATACCATACATATAAATACCAGTGAAAACTTAAGAAAACATATATACATATACACATATACATATACATATACACATACATATACATACACACACACCCAAATATTCAGAATGAGCTTAATGAAATACAGAATAAAGAGAATGAGAGATTAAAACATATCAGAAGACTTGGAATTAAAGAAGTAAAATCTCATTCATGCCAGTAAATGTAAGGATCAATAATAACAACTGTTCTTTAAAACCAAGTTTTTCAGCTTGAATCTGAAAATTTATTTATAACTGTGTTCCAAAATCAATTCTAGCAAGATTTTATATTATTCATTAAGGAAGAAGAGGAAGGTTGGAAAATGTCCCCAAGTAATTTTCTCCCAATCATGGAAGAAGGAAATAACAAATACAAAGGCAAGTAGAGAGAAACTGAAATAGCTTTGTTTATATGGTAAATAGTTAGACAGTTTATGTTTTTGTGTGCTTTTTGTTAAATATTTATATGTGAGTGCCTAAGACTAAAAACATTCTTCTCCTGCTTGGCTGAATCAAAAAGAAATTGTAAGGTCAATGTCAACTTTAAGAGATGACATAAAACAAATTTCCCTGGTCCATTTTTAATCAGATATGTAAACAATAATCCCCAAATATAGATAGTAGAAATTGAAAATTAGTTTCCAAGGGTGAGACACATGCTTTGCTATAATGTTTAAAATAGCGTTTCAAAAGTTTACATTTCAAATGTATGTCTGGGGATTTCATAGATTTTTATAGGATGGGACATAGTATTGCTTCATCAAAATATTCAGTTTATCTGTAGGCTTCGTGGTAAAGAAGGACCTAACTTTGTGCGATTTAAATGGAAGCTGCTGCTAATAATGGTATAATCATGGTTTTATTAAATACTTGGAGAGCAATACTGTGGAAATTTCCAGTTGATAGATATAACTCTTAGAGGAGGGATGTCAAACTCAATTTCATTGAGAGTCACATCTCGGGGGCTGGGTGGGCGTGGCTAGAGTGGGTGTGGCCAGCTCGACATCACTCGTGTCAGGGGTGTCTGTGTTGGCCTGAGCGTTCTGCCAGTGAAAATGGGGTCCCGAGCTCCGTTTTCAGCTGCAATGGCCTCCTCCAACCCTCTGCTTGCGAAAACGGAGCTCCATTTTCAGGGGCAGAGGCACCACAGACCAGTCCTTTGCTGTTTCCAGGGCAGCCCTATGGGCCAGATCTATGTCCCCTGCAGGCACACCCCTGTTTTAAAAGTTATGTGCAGCTATAAAAGCCCATAAAATTTCATGGGATACTTGTATTATCAATTAAAAGAATGCCAGTGTAGTTTGTTTTTTAATTTAGATAGGAATATCAAAAGATGCTTTCACATATCTCTGTTGTAATAGAAAGGGAGATAGAGACATGGGAAATATCACTTTTCTCAATAGGCCTTATAGGAGAATGCTTGTTTTTTACCTGCTAGTCAAAGAATCCATTAGTAAATTCAATTACCTATTGTCTATGGCAGGGGTGTCAAACTCACAATGATACGTTGTTGTCATATGATGTATTGTAACTTTTCCCCCTTCTCTAAAATGGGGATGGGCGTGGCCAGCACATGATGCATCCAGCCCGTTTGACACCCCTGGTCTATGGAGAATAATATCACAAAGAAACACTCCAGTTATCATCAACAACATCAACAGGTTATTTTGAATATAGAATTAACTTCATTAGTTAGAGTTAATTTTTCATTTCAAAAAATCATTAAAACTTGATAAATATAATGAATTCAGTTATCAGAACCAGAAATACAATTTTTAATGCTATAAGACATATTTTTTAAAAAGCACCGATTCCCTTCTCATTCTTGTTCTTTTCTTGGGTGACAGATATTTGGAAGAACAGAGATGAGAAATGGAACTTTTCGCAAGAGTATGATCCAGAGCTAATCAAAGAAGAAAAAAGGAAAGAAGTGGAAGAAGAGATCAGAGTTCAGGTGACTTCATCCTAGTAGGCCATTTAAAAGAGAAAAAAATGGCGGTAGTCAAAGAGGATTTCTATACAAAAGTCAAACTTATCAGGAATATGTATTTTGTAATTTAATGTCAGCCTGCCTTTATCTTTGAAGCCTGTGCTACAAATGATTGGAATGATGCTGTCTGGAAGTTCCTTGTTTTACAGAAAAAAGCAGGTGGCCTCTATATACATACATACACATACACATACACATACACATACACATACACATACACATACACATACACATACATACATACACACACACACATACATTTCTTTAATGAATAAATAAATAAAATAAGCAGGAAACGAGTTGCTGACATCATGAAAATGTTTCATTCTTTCCAATTCCTTCTGATAATCATGTTACTTATCTAAAGTAGTACTGTAAAAGAATATTTCAGTTCTAGCTTTTTAAAGACCCTGAATAGACTTTAATATTTAGTAGCATAATTTGTTGTATATGCGTAATTTCTGGTCTGCTCTGCCATGAGAATGAGTTCATAGAATCCTTGATTGGTAGGGTGAAATACAGTATACTGTTTAGGCTACAGATTTGTGGTCTTATGTATATATTGTAACCCTCTAACAAGTTTCTGGGAAATGCAGCATTTTTGCCATTTAGCATAACTGATCTTAGCTGATCACATGAAAGCTAGTGAGGGTCAGGCCTGGTCAATTCCTGGATGAGAAGCCACCAGGAAATTCCAGGACTGTAAAGTTGAAAAAAACATTCAAGCCACCTAGTATGTTTCTGGCAGAAGATTCAAAGCAGATTTCCCAATGTGTGAATCAGTTTCTGAATTATTGTAGCACAACAGCTTTCTTACATGTGTTTTGTAATCCAGTTTAATGTCTACTCTAGGATTATGAATTCCATCTTTCCTGCTGGATCAATATTTTCGGCTCACCTGCAGAAAAGGAATTGCGGAACACTGATCTCTCCCTCTCTCCCCCCCTTCTCTCTCATAGGCAGTAGTTTAAGGAAGTATATTTTATTGTGTGCAAAAGCGTACATAGAAGATCACATATGTACAGTATATTACTTATTTGGAACCTGATATGGCCTTCAAGCCAAAAGCTACATGTGATTTACACCATCAAGGTGCTAGAAACTCCTTAAGAGCCTAGGCTTCAGTCCTGGATGGTGTACATTTCATGCTGCAATCGTAAGATTCACATCAAGCATGATATGTACAGCATTTATTCCATATCTGGCTCACCACTAGCCAAGCAACTCTTGATGCTTTCCATAGTATAAGAAACATTAAGTGGTCTATGATAAGTCTTCAAATACAGTAAACAAATAAAAACAAAAAAGAACCATAAGATACAAATAAACTAAGATAAATATGAGAAATAACAATAATATAAAAATAAAGGTTAAAAACTCCCTAGCTAGTTAAAATGCTCTACAGAACAGTTCTGTCAAGGTATCCTTCTGAATACCAAAAGAGATGGGGCCACCTGATTTCTACTGGGAGACTCTTGCAGACAATTGCCCCAATTTCCTGGAAGTGGGGACTTAGAATAGAAGAGAAGAGAATAGAATAGAATTTTTTATTGTCCAAGTGTGGTTGGACACACAAGGAATTTATCTTGGTGAAAATATTCTCAGATATTAACTTCTCTTAAGGTGACCAGATGGATCAAGCCAGTTCTACAAATACCCATCTGCCTTTATAAGCATGGGTCAGTTATGGCTTTATGAGTCAAATATACACTTTAAATTGTACATAGAAACTAACTAGTTATCAATGCAGTACCCCCAGCATAGAGGTAACCTGCACTCAGCATCAGGGGACCAGTTGTCATGGGGTCTGCTGCACTATGAGCTAACTACACTTTCCCAATATTATTAAAAGGCAGTCCTATATAGAATACCTTGTACTGACATTGAATTATTATAGCCAAATGAGTAGCAGTAGAATAGTGATGAATTACCTTGCACCAGATCATCATTGTTCCTCTAGTCACAGCTTCCATCTGCTTGAGCAGCAGCCAGGAGTCCAAAAAGCCTTCCAAATGGCAAAACTGCTCCTTCAGAGGTAGTGCTTGTCCATCCAGAGTTTTGTTTAATTGTTTGCTTGTTTGTTTAAAAGACTTATATGGCTGCCTATCTAAAAACTTAACTCTGGACAGCTTACAACAAGAATAAAACCCAGAACCATAAAAACTGTAAAAACAAAACAAACCCACCACTTCAGTTATCCCTTTGGGATGCTCTGTAATTAACCCCAGACATCCTCATTCAGCCCCCAGTGCCTAGGTAATAATCCAGGTCTTGATGGCCTTCTAAAAGAATAAAAGGAGAGTGGCCCACCAAATCCATAGGACAGGTGTTCCAGAAGTAGGTGTAGCCACAGCAGAGGTGCACTAGATCCCACTAGATGGCAAGATTTAAGAACAGGGACTTGAAGCATGTCTACTCTATCCAATTTAGTATTTTATTTTGATAATAATGCTTTATTTTGGAGGGAAGGTTATTACAGGTATAATTCTCCCTAAAAATGCTATTAAAATTGGATAATTTTAGTGTTTACCCTTAGCATAACATTTATATTTTCTAGTTGCAGATTTTTTTTTAGCACAGTATTTCTTATTACCTCTATGTATGTGCTCATACAGGTTGATGAGTTAATGCGCCAAGAACTGAAGAATCTAAAATTAGCTGTGGATAGAGAGACAGAGAAAACTGGGAAAAAAGGGAAAAAAGGAAAGGTAACTATTTAGTATGGATTTAGTATAATACTGTATCAGAAGTTGGAGAACATGAAATAAATGTAAACAAAATAACAGCACTTCTTATTATTTATATGAAGCCGTAGTTCATCAAAGAGAGCTGTATTCAAATGAATACTTTTGCCATATGTGGAAGTACTACCTTTGCAAAGTATTTTTGCAAAGTATACTTTGCCAAGTGTAAAGCAGGACAAGAAGCAATGGATGGAAACAAATCAAGGAGAGTACCAACTTAGAAATAAGAAGAAATTTCCTCACTTAGAACAATTAATCAGTGGAACGGCTTGCCTTCAGAAGCTCTGGATGCTCTTATCACTGGAGGTTTTTTTAAGAAGAGATTGGATAATCACTTTTTTAAAATGGTATGGGGTCTCCTTCTTAAGCAAGGAGTTGTACTAGAGAACCTCCAAGGTCCCTTCCAACTATGTTAATCTCTTATTTCTGTTTGTGATCTTCAGAAAAAGAAAAAAGGGAAAAAGGGTGGAGGAAAGAAAAAGTCAAAGAAGGATAAAGATCTGACAGCTGATCGGTAAAGTTGCAGTTTCTCTTCTGAGATTCACACTTAAGTTTTTAAATGCATTAACTCAAATTTGTTGACTATTATGGAGGATCTAACATGGATTATTTTTAAACGTCTAATAATGCAGAAATAAATTTAGATAAAGTCCTATTTGCATAAAGTTTATTTTAGGTTAAATGTACACTAGTTTGTGAGTTTTCTTCATATGTATTAAATATGCGTTAAATTTTATTCCCTATAGTATATGTGCAACATTTAGTAGTTTTAGATGTGCACCTGAGTTTTCCATCTATATTTAGGATGTGATATACCTATATCTGATAAATATCTTTCTATAAGAACTATACATTTTCTCTTTTATTCCCATGGTCTAACTGCAGACTAGAATTTAGAATGGATAATTTTAGGTCAGCCTCCTTCATTTGTTGTCTTGCTTGATCTTTGTGCCAAATGGGATATTGGATAGCTGCATAAGAATTATCACCCCAAAGCATCACTGTTATTTCCCTTTGAATTTTCCAAATCTAAATAGTAGGGCCAAATGTTAAATTCAATTTTCTACCAAAAAGCCCTGCTGATATGTAAAATGTGAGTAAAATCTTAACCCTTGCCCATTGCATCAGTATTTCCAACGTTACCTTTAAGTACATAAAAATACTCTTATAGATCACTTTCACGAATAATTCAGTGCTATATGTTTATATTTTATTCCAAGAAAAAATATTATATCAGAGTTGCTTCCAGAAGTCTGTAATTCACAAAGTCTTTCTAAAAAGCAAAATACACAATTCAGAAACTTATTGGCACTGAAATGCAGTAGTATATTAAGAATAGCCCTAAAATAATATGAAAATGTGCATGTGGCAGTGGCTTGAATCACATATGTACTTAAAAACTTCATTCCGTGTGTAAGAAATAATTAGTGATTCTGAATTATAATTTGACCCACCATTTTGAACTAACATTTATAGGATTGCACTATATATAAGACTGTAGTGCTTCATTTTTCAATGCAGATAATCCTCAAGTTACAATTATGACCGTTTTCACACAACTATTGCAGCATCCCATTGTCGCATGACCAAAATTCAGACACATAGCAATTTTTGTTCTAATATATGTAGTTCAGGGTTGAAATGTGGAGTTCTTGATGTTCTCTGAGCTTGTTGTTTGCTAATAGATATTTCATTACTTGACTAGGCAACATCATCAGTGCTAATCCGGTTGAAATATCTGCAGAGACTACTAAGAATATGTGTTTGTCTACAGATATATTTGTGTAACTTATTCTTTATTTCTGTATAGGACTATTGATTCTCTTTACCAAGAGCTGGTAGAAGAAGGAATATTAATAAGAAGTAAAAAAATAAAACTCAGTGATTATGTTGGTAAAGTATAACCTTTATATCTTACTACAGACTATGTGTGATGACCAGGGGCAAGGAACAGAGGCAACACAGTCAGATGATAGTTCAAATCACCCCTTTATTGCTCCAACTTTCCCCCCAAAGCTCGTGTGTTATGCATGTCCTAAAGCAAAGTGATCACACACACACACACACACACTTTCAGCAGCCTTTGGCTGCAAGTAGTCCAGCAAATTCTGTGAGCACAACAGCTGCAAAGTAAGAAATCCAGCGAGGCAAGGGAATAAGTCAATGAGTCCAGGAAGCAAAGGAACACGGCAATGGTTTCAAGAAGAAAAGGAACAAGGCAATTAATCTAGGAAGCAGGAAATAAAGCAAGAAGCCCAGGAAACACCAAACGTCAGCCACGCACATCAAATTCCATGAATTCAGCTTTCATTCCTGACAAACACCCTTCCCCACAGCGTCTCTTTAAGTCTCAATTCCCAGGTGTGCCTCGTGAAAAGGGGTAGGATACTCTCTTCCTGAGTTGGGTCGGCCTGTGCTGTTTCCGCCTCTTCTCCGCTCTCCGTGCTCAGGGATTGGGAGGGGGCAGTTCTTGCTCATTGCCTGAGCTCTGTTGCTCCTCATTTCCAGTGCCTGCCCTCTCTTGGTTGTCCCTACCCCACTCCTCCCTGCTAGCAAGCTGTCCCATTCCTGAGCGGCCCTGGCCTGCCTCCCCACATTCCTTTGAAGCCAACGAAGCCATCCCCTCAATGTCCCTTAGCTCCAGCTCCGTCTCCTCTTTCTCTAGATTCAGGCTCCAACAGGGGCCTGACACTGTGTATTTATTTTGGAATTGTATTTATGCAATGTATTATATTGGACTTAAAACATTTGTGACAGAATTGATACTGAATAAATGAACTACAACACCAGTCATTTTAATTTCAGATAAAAGTTACCGAAAATCAGCATCTTGGTGACACAGATTAAAATGTAGATTAAAACAAATTCAGATGACCATCTCTTCAGGGTTTCTGCTACAGTTGACACATTTTAGTAAATTGTTCTTCCTGATAGTAGCAGCAGATCCAAAACAGAATTAATAGACTGATACACTATTTATGGTCTAACTTAAATATTTGATAATCTGTAATAATAATACAAAATTCCAAAGGGAAGTTTTTAAAATCTTACCAGTAACTCGGCCACCCCACTTCCACAGCTGTTCATTAAATAGAAGTAGAAAAACTTGAAAAGCCCAGGGGAGGAGTAGCACAAGGACAAAGAGAATGTTCCTCACAGTTTGGTGGATGATCTTTAAACTTGTCTAGAATCTAACCTACCACATAGGTTATGTTTTATTCAGTTCTCTTGTATTGATGCAGTAACAATTGAATATTTCAATGGAGTATATTTCTGAGTGAATATAGGATAGATGATACGATTGTAGTGGCATTCTGACAATGCTGTAAGTTTAGATGGCATTCCTGTCTCCAAATTTTAAATACAAAAGTCTAAAAATTAATGCTCACAAAAAATTTCCACACTTTGGAGGATAATTACAATTGTAAATTTATTATTTAGGGTATGTTGGGTGCCTTCTGATTCTATAATTCATCAGTATTGGTTAACACCTCAGTACTGAGCTCTTTCTCAAGTGAATAAGCAATTTATGCTGCATTTGGTTGTGTGTCTGTGTTTTACCATTTTATTTATATATGTACAGTATTAATGCACTGTTTTAGATTTTTAAATTAGCATTCCATAATAAAATAGGGCCCTCAAATTTAATTCAAAAAATGTAGTACGTTCAATCTTTTAAAGCAATAGTGCATTTCCACAAAATGCAGCAGTTATGTAATCCTATGTAAGAACATAGCTCCTTTAAACAGTTGAAAGCAGAGGTGGTATTCAGCAGGTTCTGATCAGTTCTGGAGAACCAGTAGCGGAAATTTTGAGTAGTTCGGAGAACCAGCAAATGCCACCTCTGACTGGACATTTTACAGTATCCTTCACCTGCCATGCCCACCAACCTATGTCCACAGAACTGGTAGTAAAAAAATTTGAATCTCACCACTGGTTGAAAGGATATACCATGCTGGTGCTCCCATGTGCACCAAAATATTTCTTCAGAATCACAGATGAAACACAGCAATCCCAACTGACAGTTTAAATTTATTGGTTATACTTATGGTTGCCTTTGACAAGTCTCTGAATTTTATAGAAGGTCTCACATTTCATCAGAGATAAGAGTAGTTTATACTTTAGATAGTCCTCATTTAACAACAGTAATTGGGACTGAGACTCCATTGCTATGTGATGTCAGGTAGGACATAGAATAGTAGGGTTGGAAGTCTTCTAGTCCAAACCCTGCTTGAGCAGGAAACCTTATAATGTTCTGGATAAATGGCTGCCCAATCTCTTCTTAAAAACTTGCAGTGATGGAGCACCCACAGCTTCTGGAGGCAAGCTGTTCTACTGATTGATTGCTCACCATCTCAGGAAATTTCTTCTTAGATCTAGGTTGGAACCAGAAGATAGGTTCAAGACTCAGAAGGATCTCGACACACTTGAACATTGGGCCCTATCTAACAAAATAAAATTCAATGCAGAGAAAAGAAAGGTTTTACACTTAGGCAAGAAATACCAAATGGACAGGTATAGAATAGGTGTAACCTGGTTCTATAGCAGTAACTGTGAGAGGGATCTTGGAGTCCTAGTTGGCAATCAGTTAAATATAAGCCAGTGATATGCTGCTGCTACCAAAAAACCCTCAAGGCAATCCTAGGCTGCATTAACAGAGATAGAATCAAGATCACATGAAATGTTAGTTTTGCTTATAAGACCTTAGTAAGAACACACTTGAAATATTGCATCCAGTTTTGGTTGCCACAATATAAAAAAGATATTGACTCTGGAAAGAGTGCAGAAAAGAGCCACAAAGATTATTAGGAGGTTAGAAGTTAAAATATATGAAGAACAGTAGCAGGAATTGGGTATGGCTAGTCTAGTGAAAACAAGGACCAGGGATAAAATGATAGCAGTATTCCCATATTTGAGGGACTGCCAAAATAAGAAGGGTTCACCTATTTACCAAAAAACCAGAAGGTAGGACAAGAAGCAATGGATGGAAACTAATCTAGGAGAAAGCCAACCTAGAACTAAGAGAAATTTCCTGACAGTGAGTATTATTAACCAATAGAACAGCTTGCCTTTAGAATTTGTGGGTGCTCCATCACTGGAGGTTTTTAAGAACAGATTGGAAAGTTGTTTGTCTAGAATGGTATAGGGCAGGGATCCCCAGCCTCTGCCATGGCTCACAACCAGGCCATGGCCTATTCAGAATTGGGCCGTGTGAACGCCTGGCCGCAGTACACACATGCAGCTCAGCTTGCACAAGTGGTGGGCTGGTGGGCAATCATGCGTGTATGTGCTAGAAAGTTGAGCTGCACATGTGCCAGCCTACCATTTGTGTGTCTCAATTCCCCTCCCCCCCACCCCTAACCGGGCCACCAAGCCGCAAAGGTTGGGGACCATTGATATAGGGTTTCCTGTTTATGCAGTGGATTGGGTTAGAAGATCTCCAAGATCTTCCAACTCTGTTATTTTGTTGTATCTATTAAGTATCCCTCATTCAGTGCCGTCATAATCTTAAATGGTTGCTGAATAAGTGGACCTTAAGCAAAAACTAGCTATATTATTTACAGTTCATCATGGAAGTTTAGAATCTATGTCTATTTCTCATTCGTGTTAAGAATGCATCAACTAAGAAACTGTTCAAAATGTTTTATTTATGCTCCCTAACAATTTTTACTTGTTTCTACTTAAATGGACCACTGCTTAAGTATGAGCCAGCAGTGTGTCAAAACTGTCAAGGCTGCATTAACAGAGGGACAGCATCAATATCATAAGAACTGATAATACACTCTTGTACTGCAAAAGTGAAGCCACATTTGGAATACTGCATCCAGTTTTGATCACCATGATACAAAAAAGATGCTGAGCCACTAGAAAGAGTACAGAGAAGGGCATCAAAGATTATAAGAGCACTGGAGGTTAAATTGTATGATGAATAGTTGCAGGAGTTAGGTATGTCTAGCCTATCGAAGAGAAGGACTTTGGGTGACATGATAGCTGTCTTCCAATACTTGGGAGACTATCACAAGAGAAGATTATTCCCCAAAGCACCAGAGGGCAGGACAAGAAGTATGGGTGGAGGCTTGTCAAAAACTGTGCGAAACTAAAACCAAGGGGACTGAGAACAATTAATTAGCGGAACAACTTGCCTCGTGGAGTTGTGGGTGCTTCATTACTATTGGCTTTCAAAAATGGACTGGACAGTTATTTGACTGGGAATAATATAAGGTCTCCTTCCTTGAGCAGTGGTTTGGACTAGGTTCCTTCCAAACCTATGATCCAGTGTTCTATATTCTACTTTTTAAAACTAAGCTTTTTGTATGGCACATTTGTTTCCTCCTTGTAGGTGAATACAGCTATCTGGGGACTACACTTCGACAGATAGATGTAGAACCAATGCCTTCTCTTACAGATGTGAAGCAACTTATAGTTCTGTATGGAATATTGCCATTAGGTAAGTTCAGAGGAGAACTGGCCAAAGGGCAGAACACCATGCTTGGGTTCCTGACAGTTTCATATTTTTATTAACTACGACAGTGTTCGATTTGTTTCTTTTGAAATAATTTTATATGGTTCTTATCTCTTAAAAGTATTTTCAGCTAAGGTAAAATAATTGTCCAATTTAAAAAGTTTTAACTGCAGCACCACTCTTTTTATAATTTTATTTCCATCATGCCAGTTTGGCGGCTGCAGTAGATACAAAAATGCCATTTGGGGAATATAACAAATCAAGTCTCCAGTGTTTAAATGAAGTTTGAAGGAAGGGTGAGATTGAATTTTTGAAAAATTAGCTAACTTTTCCCTCTTTATTTATTTAGTTAAAAGAAAGATACACTTCTAAGTGTAACTTTCTTTTAATTAAGAGATAATATCAATAAATAGACAAAAAAATTCTCAAGTTATACAATTATGTTCAATATACATTAATAAATTGTAAAACATATCAAGCAAAATACATTGAATTCTACTTATGACAGATATAAAAAAAATATAAACTGTTGAGCTTAGGGCCATATGTTCAATGTATTATTATTTATAAATACCAAGCCATTATTTGTAAGAAGGCTTGGAGAAGGCTTTAATGCTGGGAAAGGTGGAAGGAAAAAGAAGAAGAGGAAAACCAGCTTCGAGATGGGTAGACTGAATTACAATGGTGATGGGGGTGCTGTTGGAATTGCTGAAGGACAAAATAGGGACTGATCATCATGGAAAAAATCTATATGGTCTCTAAGAATCAATTTGATGGGATGTAACCAATCAATCAGAAAATCAATCAGAAAAATTAATCAGAAAAAAAGAGAAGGGAAAAAAAGAAAAGGGTAAAACTAAATTAATATATGTAATTTCTGACATCTCTTCTTTGTGCTTTGACTGGTTTACAGTACTTATTAATGTAAACTTCAGAAACCATACTCTAAATGTATATATTTTCCTTGCTGCATGATATGTAATATATTGGGAAACTATTTGTTCTTCAGTTTAGTTAAACTACTAGTCCTTGAAGTTCTGGCCATTGCACCATTCCTGTAGCCATGTGATTATGATTCAGGTGCTTGGCAACCAATTCACCCGTAGTTGCAACCCAACCCACGCTGCAGTCATGTAATTGCCAATTTGCAATTTTCTCTCCAGCTTTCTCACAAGCAAAGTCAAATGGGAAGCTGGCAGGGAAGGTTGCATGTCACTTCAGTAAGTCCCCTCAGCCTCCCTGCAGTCACATGGCATAGCACTGTTTCCCCCAGCCTCTTTCCACTTGTCTGGCACCCTGCTCCCCTCAGCCTGCATTCTCACATCCTTTACTGGGCCTCTCCCACCCCCTGCGGGTTCCTTCATAGCACCCTCATGTTGCTTACCTAGGATTCTCATGGCTTCCTTCTTAGTGATCTGCACATCTTGTAATTGCAATTTAATTTAATTTATTTGATTTGTCAATCGCTTACAAGATAATAGGTATAAGTAAAAATATAGTTATGAATGCATGGATACATATAAGAAAAATAAAAGAAACAATAGGACAGGGACGGTAGGCACGTTTGGTGCGCTTATGCATGCCCCCTACAGATCTCTTAGGAAACGGATGAGGTCAATAGTAGAAAGTCTAAGGTTAAAGTTTTTGGGGTTTGTTGAAGAAACCACAGAGTCAGGTAGAGTGTTCCAGACATTGACCACTCTGTTGCTGAAGTCGTATTTCCTGCAATCAATTTGATGTAGTTAACCTTGAGTTTGTATCTATTGTGTGCTCTTGTATTGTTATGGTTGAAGCTGAATTATTCATTGACCAGTAGGACATTGCAATGTATGATTTTATATACTATACTTAGATCGGACTAGAGGTGGAATAGTTCTAGGTTTTCTAGCTGTAGAATTTCAAGCCTGGTGGTATAAGGTATTCTGCAACGAGTTAGAGGAGTGGAGAACTCTTCTTGTGAAATATTTCTGGACTTTCTCAACTGTGTTAATATCAGATACATAATGTGGGTTCCAGACTGATGAGCTGTATTCAATTATTGGTCTAGCAAATATTCTTGCTAAGTGATGCAGTCATATGATATTTCATTACAACTGAATCAGTTAGTGACAGCAATCCCAATCTCCAGGGCTGTTGTAACTTAGGTACTGCTGTAAATATATAATACGTTATTTTTGCAATTGCTGCATAGTCTCCAAGTTTAAGTTACCAATCAGATATTTTCCAATGCTCAACAAAGTTTGTCAGGAAATCCAACACCCTGCACAAGCAGGAGACTCTATATCATTCTGGACAAATGACTGTCCAAACTCTTCTTAAAAACCTCCAGTGTTGGAACACCCACAAATTCTGAAGGTAAGCTGTTTGACTGGTTAATTGTTCTCGCAGTCAGGAAATTTCTCCTTAGTTCTAGGTTGGTTCTCTCCTTCATAGGTCGCCATCCATTGCTTCCTGTTCTGCCTTCTGGTGCTTTTGAGAATAAGTTGATTTCCTTTTCTTTGTGGCATCCACAGATATTGGAACACTGTTATCGTGTCACCCCCTGGTCCTTCTTTTCACCAGACTAGACATACCCAACAACTGCAACTGTTCCTGCAACTGTTTTAGCCCCAGCTCCCTGATCATCATTGTTGCTCTTCTCTCCACTCTTTCCAGAGTGTCAATCACTTTTTATATTCCAAGTGTAAAACCTTCTTAAGTACTATCTCATTCCACACCCTGATTAGATTTTAAACAGGTGGCTTGAACAAAATTTGTTTAGAATTCACTTAATTTAAACCAAAAAAATACTAGTTTTTGCTAGGTCATTGTAAAAGAAAGGTTCGATTTTAATTGTTTAGAAAATATTTTTTTTTACAAAAAAGTTTGCTTCATCTCCAGCCTGGAAATGAAAGTTCTCTTTTGATCCATTCTGTTGCCAAGCCTTTGTCAGTCCCATTAGTTGGTTTTTCCCATGTCTAGCACTTAGACATTACAGTTTAGGCTATTAGAATGAAACTTTCTTTAAACATACATTTCGAATAATTGTGTCATTGTACTAATTTTATTCTATAGGTTCTCAGTCTGTCCATGAAAAGGCTCCTCTGGTGAAAACCTTGCTCTTGGTTGGCCCTGTAGGAGTAGGGAAAAAAATGCTTATTCATGCCCTGTGCACAGAAACAGGAGCCAATCTGTTCAATTTATCTGCAGCAAATATTTCTGGTAAATATCCTGGCAAGGCTGGTCTTCAATTGATGCTACACATGGTTTTTAAGGTAGGGTCCAAAAATGTTTCATTAATATTCACTTACAATATTAATGTTCAAGATTTTAGTAGACAATAGATAATGTATTATGCTCCACTTCTATTTAATTGTGACAGTGAATAATTATAACAATGAAAATTCAGACCGTTAAAATAATTTGTTAGCGCTCAATGTTTCCTGTCTTTCCAAAATCTTTTTACATTCGTGTATACATTTTGAAATCTTCTTTTCTTTGACTGATTTAATCTTCAATCGTACAGATCTTGGGCAATAAAGATTAGTGGTTTTCCAGATGTGAGAACATTTTGACCTCAGAAACCTTGTTTTGGCTCCTGTGGAAAACTGAGAATAAGTTGCTTTTGTGCTGCTAACCAAAAAAAAAAAATGAACTGCAAGATAGCCTCCAGCACTCCTGCAAAACAGTTAATAATCTATGCCAGTTTAAGAGCTAGGCTCAGTTAATTGCACTCATTGGTTTCAGTGGAAGTAACTTGTATAGGAAAAATGGGGAGGGCAGAATGTCTGGGAAAATAAAAAATTTGAGGAAGAGAATACTTACTTGCTTTTGTCTTGTTGGTTAAAACCTTGTAGAATTTAAAGAAAACTCTAACATCAAAAGACTTAGAAACAAGAGGATTAGCTATACAGATAGTCCTTATTTAACAACCACAAATATGACTGGCAACTTGGTTGTTAGCAAAGCACTTGCTAAGTGAAACTGTAATGTTGCTTATGATTTTATCTTCCTTCGCTATACAGACCTGCAAAGGTTGTAAATTAGACAATTTGTCACAAAATTATTTTTCATCATTGTTTTTTATTTGTGAATGGTCATTAAATAAAACAGTCACTAAATGACAGGTACCTATGTTACTTTTGTGATCTTTCATATTCTTATGATAAAATACATTGTATTAATACACATGGATTTTCATGTTTGATTTTAAAATGTCCTTTGAGGGGATCACATTTTCATTGTGAAATCAGTGGACAAAAAAAACCTTAAGAATTTAAAATTAATCTTTTTTAAGTAATATTCCCCTCACAAGATTACACAATATTTTTCCAGCCAGGGATAGATGGAATTTTAGAGTTTTTGCTCACCAATCATTTTTCAAAATTGGTCAGTGCCTAAATTAATATTAAGCAGAAAATATGAGGGTGGATAACACTGCTTAATGACACAAACTACAGTTCTATTATCAGCTGATGTAAATTACTCAGAAACTTTGTAATGAATCATTAAAAAGTACTTGATGAAATTATTAATTATCAATTCGTCTATTAGGTTTTTAAAGCCATACCAACAAGATTATTATGGAAATTATCAATATGTCTGCTAATATTTTCATCTTTCTTTTAACTTGTCATTAAACTTCCTTTTGCAAAGAGGTAACTGTGGCAAAGAGCTGCCTCAGATTTTAACCATTTTCTGACATTCGTTGTAGACTGGCACTCAAATAGTTCTAAATTGATGTGTACAGAATTATTAATTAAGAATTCTAATTTTCAGTGGAAAAGATTTATACATAGCAGGAGTGTTATACCTACATATAATCATTTCATTTCAGAGGGTTATATTATGCTACTCCATTTCTAACCAAAAGGTAAAAAGTTTTGCTAACAAACGTTAAAGCCTAATGGGAACCATCACCAAAATACAACCTAAATAGTTGAAGAAAATGTTTTTCAATTATTTTGAAATACCTTAACTAACAACTTAAAGTGGTATTAGGTAGGCTAAGGAGCCATCTGCTGGTGACTTTAAAAAATGAAGAACATAACTCTGCTAAAAAAATCAGTTATAAATTGATTATATAGTTTGTTTATTCATAGATACTACCTATTCATGGTTCATTCAAATGAAGTATTCATAGCATAGCAATATATGGTCTGTTATGTGTCCCCTAGCAATGTCAATTAATTATGTGTGTCTTTGTTGGTTAATAAAAAAATAGCAGACTTCTGACCACATTTAGATATGCTGCACTAAATAATATTATTTGCTGTATAGATAATAATAATAATAATAATAATAATAATAATAATAATAATAATAATAATAATAGCTGTATAGATATAGTTCCTTCACAGATATTCATATTAAAATATTACCAGAAAGTTAGTATCAATAAGTTGGGATTTGTCCCTGTTTTCTTCATAATACCAATTGCTAATTTAACTGCAAACCAGAACTTTTTTCCTTCTGTTCCAAAAAAAAAAACATAAAATGATACTAATATTCTGGTGTCTTCAATTAACTATCTTGCTAGTATTGTACAGCAGATGGTTTCTTGCAGAGAAAAATGTATATACTTCAGAAGCTCCTCAGAAGTCATATAATTTATTAAAAAAGAAATGTCTCCCAAGGAGTATGTTTATAGCGTTCAATTGATTCCAGCTGGAGGTATTAAATAATTGAAGTATTAACAACTTAATTTATTCTATACAGTTAAAATTTTGCACTGTCTGTATATTAATCTTTTGGTAATAGTGCTATCGAAATCCCTAATTATATAGGATTATTTTTTAAACACTGTCTTGATATATCTTAAAGTTGATATTTATGCAGTCTATTATATCATTTCCATGTGGGCAATAAGAATCATGCAGAAAAATAACTGACAACAGTTTCTTGTGTCATTCCCTGTGTCTTTCGTTTGCTTATATTCCTTTGTTTAAATTGGCATATTATCAGAATAAGATTTATTTTAGGATGTAATATATTATTGTTTGCCGCTTTTATATCCAATCCCACTTTTTCTGTAGGACTCTAGTGATTTTCATTCAGATCAGTCATACTATATGACATAACATATAAAATACAAGATTAAAATATGTACAAATTAATCAGATCTTACCTAGGAACTAGCAACATTAATTGTGTTCTGTCATGCTGTCATGAGGTCCTCAAGTATACACTATTAGGGTCGCAAAGGGCAGATATACATATGTGCTGTTGTTCTACATGTCACACCAATCACAAATAGTAGAAGCCACCAGATAACCCCATTTGTTGAGAGTATCTCTGGATCTTGGACCCATGCACAATCTAATCAATAATTTCCATACTTCCCAGTTTTCATCAGACACAGGTGCTACCTATTCTATTGGTTCCATCCGGTGTTGGTTCTTTGTAGTTTTCCATAGGTCCACTCTGCTTTCAAAGTCTTCCATTGATGTAAGGAAGCTTTTCCTGGATTTTAATCGTTGATAAGCTGGTTGTAGGCCATATAGAGGGTGTTACGTAAATATAGAAGATTTAAGCCTCTCTCTGTATGCTGTTGCTTCTCTGCGAATAGCAGGCAGGGCAATGTCAGCTTGGTGGTAGATCTTCTCAAGAGGGGTAGGTTTAAGGCATCTGGTAATAATTCTGCTAGCTTCATTCAGAGCAACATCTACTTTCCCAGCATGTGCTGATTTATACCAGACTGGGGAAGCATATTCACCTGAGGAATAGCAAATTAAGGACTTTTGGTTTAGCACTCCAGGTAGAGCTCATTGTTTCCTGAGAACATTATTTCATCCACTGACTTCAGTTTAGTGTTGGTACAAGGTTGCTTATATGTTAGGGAATCTAGAGTGAGCCCCAAATATTTAGTGTTGTGGCAATGCTCTAATAACATCCCTTTCCCTATAATATGTAGCTTCGTAGCAGCCTGCTTATTGCTATCCTTATTGCAAAGATGGAAGGTGCATACCTGAGTTTTGTTGGATTTGGTCTTAACTGGTTTTGATACTTTTGATTCAGCTCTACCAGGGCTTTGTTAAACATTGTTCAACTTCCCCAAATGATTTTCCCTGTACAGCTATTGCTTGATTGTCAGCATACAGAATTGTTAGTACTTTCGGGGAGCAGCTGATCATTGGTGTAAATATTAAAAAGAATTGGAGCCAATACACTACCCTATAGTAAGCCATTCCTTTGGACCTCCATCTGCTTGGTCTTCCCTGGAACTCCACAAAAATCATGCAGTTCTCAAGCAGATTCCTGATGTTATTTGTAAGTTTAAAATCTTTGGTCATATCATAAGCTTTCTGCTTTAGTCTTCTAAGATTGATAGTATCATATGTGGCAATGAGATCTATAAATACAGTTCCTGTTACACTGCTCTTTTGGAATCCGTCTGCAATATACTGGGTTAGATTCAGGATCTGTGCGGTGCAACTTTTTTCCAGGTGGAATCCAGTCTGCTGCAGGATGACGAGTTCTACAGCTACAGTGAGGCGATGTTGTATCGTTCTTTCTAAGATTTTATAGGAATGTCACAAGAAAGAAATTGGACAGTAGTTCTTAGGTTTTTGGATTCTTTAAGGGCTTTTAAACAGAGGTGGTATTCAACCGGTTCACACCAACTCGGGCGAACTGGTACCGGTTATTTGCCATGGGTCGCCAAACCGATGGTGACCCCTGGCTGGCCACGCCCCCAACCTGCCCAGTCACTCACTTGCGATCGCTCTCCTAGCTTTCCATTCCCCATGTCCTCTTTTCTCCCCGGGAGAAAGGAAAAAAGGCATGGACGCTGCAAGTATCGCTTTCCCCATGTGAGTAAAGTGCCTGGAGTGAGAAGGAGTGTGGTCTGACAGAGGGGATGGGGGTGAGTTGAGCCTTGGAACACTTTTGCAATGTAAAAGAAATGCATTTTGGAAGCAGGTCCTTTAAAAACTTCTCCAAGGATTCCCCATGGTTGCTGCAGGTATCGTTTTTCCCTTGTGAGTTAAAGTGCTGGAGTGAGAAGGAGTGCGGTCTGACGGGGTGGGGGAATCCACTCCAGCCTTGGAGAAATTTAAAGGAGCTGCTTCCAAAATGCTTGTCTGTTAAGTGCGCTCTCTCTCTCTCTCTCTCTCTCTGAGAGAGAGAGAGAGAGAAAGAAAGAAAGAAAAGAAAGAGAAAGAAAGAAAGAAAGAAAGAAAGAAAGAAAGAAAGAAAGAAAGAAAGAAAGAGAGATAAAACTCTGAGCTATTATTTTTAATTGTTCCATTATTTATCATGTGTTAATATTTTACACTGTCCCTACACCTAGAATGATTTTTTGCCTTTCTTTTGCCCAGGGCTACCACATATTTTTCAGGGTTTACATGCGTTCAATGTTAATAGTCCAGAGCATAAAATACACGTGTTTAACGAGAGTTGAAAGGGACCTTGGAGGTCTTCTAGTCCAACCCCCAGACAAGAAAACTAAGGATGCCAAACTCTGGGTAGATCCAATCCACCATCACCCAAAACTAGGCATGCACGCCCCTAACTACCTCAATTCCAACTACAGCTGGCCTTAAATGCAAGCTACTCAATGCAAGAAGCCTTGTGGATAAAATACCTGAATTTCTCCTCTTACTAAATATGGATAAATTCAACATCATATTTGTCTGTGAAACATGGCTCAACGCATCTCTCCCTGACTCCATTACCACAGTAAGAGACTATCATGTTTACCGATCAAATCATGAAATTCGTAGAGGAGGTGGTGTTGCTATCTTCTATAAAAAGTCCTTACATCTAAAAAACATCCAAGTTACCCAGGAGCTTGCTCTTCCTGAGACCATCATCTGTGAACTATCCTTAAATATCACATTTCGATTCTTACTATGTTACAGAGCACCTGATTATGACATCGAACATGTAAAGAAGCTAAATTCACTACTAACATGGACAACATCCTGCCCACACACTTTTATCTTTCTTGGTAACTTCAATCTACCTCATATTAACTGGACCCTAAATGAATGAACCCATACATGCAACCTTCTACAATGCTGTTACAAATCTGGGACTGGAACAACTAGTAAGCAACAATGCTAGACTTAACAACTGTTCAATCTCATCTTCTGCAATAGTTTGAATTTAATTTACAGAATACAAACTAAAGAACCCTTTTCCAACAGTGACCACAATATGATTGACTTTTGTCTCAACTTACGCCCACACAAAAATCATCACAATGACGTAATCCCCAGTTATAATTTCAAAAAAGGCAACTATGATCTTATAGACAACAATCTCTCATCCTCTGATTGGCAGTCTCTATTCCCTGGATGCAATACTGTTGAAGACCATTACAACATATTTTTACTTAAAGTCAAAAGAGTCATCAAACTAAATGTACCAATAACAACTCCCCCCCCCCCCAAAAAAAACAGATTACCCATAACAATAAGGAAACTTCAATCCAAAAAGATACCACTCTGACGGAAAAACAAATCTGGTCACGTTGCCAACTTCAAAAGCCGATACAAAAATTTATGCCACCAGATAAAGACTGAATGCACCAATTATCACATTAAACAAGAGGAAAACCTTCTATGCACCAATTCCACCTGCGCTTTTTACAATTTTGTAAACAATAAACTAAAAGACTCAAGGTCCATTCCACCCCTGATAGGACCTAATGGTAAAGACTGCAACAACGACACCATTAAAGCCAACCTCTTTAATACATTCTTTGGTTCAGTATTTGTAAACAGCAATGGATGCCCAGTATTTCCTAGCCGAACCACAGAAAACTACAGTGATCTAATACATACCAATTTTACAGAAGACAATGTTGAAAAAGCACTACGCAATCTAAAACCATCTCTATCTATTGGACCAGATGGAATATGTGCCTACTTCTTAAAAAAGCTATCCACTGCCATAGCAGAACCTCTGAGCGTAACCTTTGAAAAATCTTTCAGGACCAGCTCCTTACCTAACCTATGGTCACAAGCCACGGTCATCCCCATCTTCAAAAAGGGAGACCCCAGCCTAGTTGAAAATTACAGACAAATCGCCTTATGCTGCATCACCTGTAAAGTCATGGAATCAGTTATTAACCAATCCATTATCCTCCACTTAGAGACGAACAGCCTACTCTCTAATAAACAATTTGGTTTCAGAAAAAAACTATCCTGTAATCTGCAACTCTTACACTGCAGAAACATATGGACTACACAACTCGATCAGGGCAAAACAATAGACGCAATCTACATAGACTTCTGTCAAGCCTTTGATTCAGTGGTACACGACAAACTACTCCTAAAACTAAAATCTTATGGTATCTCTGGACAACTGCAGAACTGGATAGAAGCATTCCTGTCAAACAGACAACAAATGGTCAAAATTGGGAATGTCCTATCAAATTCTGTACCTGTCAATAGTGGTGTCCCTCAAGGCAGTATTTTAGGACCAGCTCTTTTCATACTCTACATAAATGACCTCTGTGATCACTTTAAGAGCAACTGCGTTATCTTTGCTGATGATGTAAAGCTGTTCAATAACACAGACAATACTGCTACCCTTCAAAAAGATCTTGACTATATATCAGAATGGTCATACAAATGGCAACTTCAAATCTCAACAAATAAATGCTCTGTCTTACATATTGGCAAAAAAAATAAGAAAATAAAATACAAGCTGAATAGTCAAGATCTTGTTGATGATCCAAGCTCTGTAAAGGACCTTGGAATATTCATCTCTAATGATCTAAGTGCTAGAGCCCACTGTAACTACATAGCCAAAAAGGCATTAAAAGTTGTTAACCTAATCCTACATAGCTTTTTCTCTGGTAATATCACACTACTAACTAGAGCATACAAAACATTTGCTAGACCAATACTCGAATATAGCTCATCAGTCTGGAACCCACATTACGTATCTGATATTAGCACAGTTGAGAAAGTCCAGAAATATTTCACAAGAAGAGTTCTCCACTCTTCTACTCATTAGAAGAGGTAGAATACCTTATGCCACCAGACTTGAAATTCTAGACCTAGAAAACCTTGAATTACGCCGTCTTCGGTCTGATCTAAGTATGGTATATAAAATCATACATTGTAATGACTTATCTGTCAATGAATATTTCAGCTTCAACCATAACAACACAAGAGTAAACAATAGATACAAACTCAAGGTAAACCGCACCAAACTTGATTGCAGGAAATACGACTTCAGCAATAGAGTGGTCAATGTCTGGAATACTCCACCTGATTCTGTGGTTTCTTCCCCAAACCTCCAAAACTTTAACCTTAGACTGTCTACTAATGACCTCACCCCTTTCCTAAGAGGTTTGTCGGCGTGCATAAGCGCACCAATGTGCCTACCGTCCCTGTCCTATTGTTTCTTTTATTTTTTCTTACATGTACCCATTTCATGTATTCATAAGTATGTATATACTTATACCTATTATCTTGTAAGCAATTGACAAATCAAAATAAATAAAATAAATAGAAATCCTGGGAAAGGTGTCAGAATAATACTTAGAAGGGTCCTTGAGGTGAACCCTATACCATTTCAGAGAAATGGCTGTCCAGTCTTTTCTGAAAAACTTCCAGTGATTGAGCACCCAGAACTTCTGGAGACAGGCAGTTCCACTGGTTAATTGTTCTCACTGTCAGGAATTTCTCCTTAGTTATAGGTTGCTTCTCTCTGTTCAGTTTCCATCCATTGCTTCTTGTTTGTTTTCTGCTTCTTTGGAAAATTCATTGTCCCCCTTTCTTTGTGGCAGCCCCTTAAAAGCCTGTTGCCTATCACACTCTTGGGTAAAGCATGTGAGCCATTTTCTCCTTTCAGTGGTCCATGAAAGTACATCTATAATATGCAGATAATAAAGTAAAAAAAAGGTGAACAACATTTTTACAGAACTATAGATAAGTTGAGGCTGGGTGACAAGGAATGGCTGGGAGGGGAGGGGCCAGGTGAGGCACCCCTTGATGTGAGTGACATTGAGTTGGCCACGCCCACCAAGTCACATGATCACCAAGCCACGCCCACCAAATAAGCCACGCCCACAGAACCGGTAGTAAAAAAAATTGAATTCCACCACTGCTTTTAAACCTGCTACAACCTTAGCCTGTCACCAGATGCTAGGAATCTCACTTTGTTCCAAGCATTCATTAAACATTTCTACTAGCCACTGTCTTGCTTTTGGTCCAATTGCTTTATCTGTTCAAATAATGATGTTATCCAAATCAACAGCTCTCCATGGCCTATTCTCCCTTATAAGTCTCAGTTCTTCTATAATAAAGGGGGACAATAGATTAGTCCTTTCCTCCTCCTCATTTGTATTGATCTTAATCTTGTGTTTTGATGACCTTTTATCTGGGTTGCTCTTCTTAAGAAGCTGACTGGCTATTTGGTCTGCAATCACGTTGGCATGATCTCTACTGTAAGTTGGATCATTATTTAGGTGACTCACTTAGTGGTTACTTGTGCTCATGTCCAGTTCCTCTATTGTTTTAATTCAGATTTCTCTCTTCACTTCAGCTATAGAAATAATTAGCTGCTGTCCTGCATTTACTGCGTCTTCTGCCATAGGATCAGTCTCAAAAGAGTAAGATACTTCTGCAATTTGTCCTTTGTTTCTGCTGTAAAGCCTTAGATATAGTGGGCTTTGCAGCCCCTTGGGACTGATAGCCAGGAACATTTTTTAATGACTTCCACAAATTCGTTGTAATTGCTCAATTCAGCTATTAATTGGGTAGCAGCATTGTCTAATAGTCTCTGAAATTTAGGCCAGTCGGCTGCTTTTGAAGTTATATCTACATCTAAAGGGGATGTTGTGAGGTCGAATTACAGCAGTAACCTGGCATATAATTTGGTCAATGCTGGGAATTTGGGATAATTTATACAAGGTTTTTATATTCTTTTATGCCGCCTTGAGTCACCATATGCGAATAGGCGGCAATATAAAGTTCCCAAATAAATTTCCTAAATAATAAATTAAACAAATAGGTGGGCAGATTACTTTGATACATTGCTGAATTATGGTCACTCACAAATATCAAATCCAGGTTTTATTCCCTGCACCATCTTCCACTGTTAAATGAAGCTGGTAATTTGTTGTCATGTAAAAGAGTCAAGTTATTCAAATCCACCCACTGTGTCACAGCCTCCCAATTTCTATTCTCATCAGGGTGTCCCAGGGGTGGGATTCTACTGGTTCGGACCGGTTCTATAGAACCGCTTGTTACGATTCTGCACAGTTTGGAAAACTGGCAAATCATGCCTCTGGCTGGCCCTGCCCCTCCCCACCCACCCCTCCCCTCCCGCCCAGTCAGTCCTTATCATGCATGTGCGGCATCACAAGCATGCCTGACATCACTGACTGCATTCTCCCCCACCTAGTCATTCCTTAAGATATTTCTTTTTTTTTTTTCCCTCCTAACAATCAGCTGCTCCAACCATCAGTTGTGCCGGGATCCCCCTCACTGTCTTGCTGCTTTGCCAAGGAGGCTTCCCTGAGACCCAGGAGGCAGGGTGTGGGTGAATGTGCTGCGCCTCCCACCACACTTCATTTTTTGCCTTCCTGGACCTCTGGGGAACCTTCTGGGAGCAAAAACGCCCCCCCTCCAGAAGGCTTCCCTAAGGCCCAGGAGGCAAAAAACATGGAGCACGGGAGGGGGGGTGCTGAAAGAAGAAGAAGAAAAGGAGGGAGGAGGAGGAGGAGGAGGAGAAGAAGAAGAAGAAGAAGAA
>NW_020769344.1:3996342-4009794 GCF_900518735.1 Pseudonaja textilis
AGGAGGAGGAGGAGGAGGAGGAGAAGAAGAAGAAGAAGAAGAAGAAGAAGAAGAAGAAGAAGAAGAAGAAGAAGAAGAAGAAGAAGAAGAAGAAGAAGAAGAAGAAGAAGAAGAAGAAGAAGAAGAAGAAGAAGAATGATGTCCACCCAATTAAATGGCCACGCCCACAGAACTGATTGTTAAAAAATTTGAATCCCACCCCAGGGATGCCCCCAGATATTGCTGTGACTGTTAAAGTCTCCAATAACAAAATTTATTTTATCCTTATTGAATGTTTTAAATTCATCACCCTTGATCTCAGTTAGTGGTGGTTTATGCACTGAAGTGACCATGCAGTTGCTCAGCTCTACAGTAATTATTTCTATGTTATTTATTTCTGATATTGTCATGGACAGAACCTGGATACCAGGCTTCGCAAAAACTGCACTGCCATACGGTTGGTGGAGCCTCTCTGCAGCAAGCTGCATGCTCTGTATTTTAGGTCTTTTCTGATAGTTGTCTCTGTGGGTCTCCTGTATATACATGACATTGCAGTTTTATTTTTGGCACAAGTCCTGCAACAGTTCTTTCTTACATTCAGATAAACCCTGAATGTTTACTGAAATATTAATCATCTGTGGACCTGAAAACATCCTTTTTAGTATACAGGTACTTTTACAGGTGGGAATGAGCACCTCAACTATACTTTGGATGCTTTTGGATTGAAAGGATTAACCAGCTATAAACTGTTGTCCAGGGGATGCCTGAATGTGTTAACAGCACATGTTCTTCAGGGAGGCTCCTTTCATGTCCCCTGTTAGTACATTTTTATTATTATGTGGTGTGAGCTAAAGACCATTTGGGTTCACAGTCCTGGAGCAGGCACTCCTGCTAGCCCCCATATCCCCACTGATGGGCTGGCACAGGGACCTTGTGGGCGGTCTCAGCCTGACCCGCTTCTCCTCCTCTCCCTCTGCCGGAAGCCCAGAGCATTCCCTTTGCCTTTGGGGAGAAGCCCGGCCGTCCATGCCTTGTCTGGTCCCCCTTTGAGCAGCCTTCCTTCTGCGCCAGAGCTGCCGGCTGGGCTGCCGTCTCATTGCCTTGAAAGTTCTGGGTTGTGGGGAAAAATACCCCAAAGCTTTGTCTGAAGAAGCGAAATTGGATGGACTTCTCATCCGTGCTCTAGTCGTTGTCCTCTTCCGCCCTGGCCTTCTTCTTCTTTGTCTTCTTCCCCTGGGGGGCTGGGGGCTCCTCTGCCACCACCACCACCGGAGGCTGCCGGTGCTTCTTCTTCTTGGGCAAAGGCGCTTCTTCGTCTGCCAGGCCATTGTTGGTTGGCTCTGGCTCTACCTCTTGGGACTTCCTTTTCTTCCTCTTGGCCTTCACCTCGTTCTCCTGTTCAGGAGACTCCAGGAGCGAGGAGTTCTGCGTCTCCACTGCTTCTGCAGCTGCTGCCAAAGCCTCCAGGTGCTTCTTCTCTTGCTTCAGCTTCTCCTTTTGCTTCTTCTTCAGCTTTCTTTTGATTGCAGCTGCTACTTCCAAAGCCTCCTCCACAGCTTCCTTCATGACCCCCAGGTTCTTGCGAGGGACCTCCCCAGTTTCATAGAAGGCCAGGCGCTCCTTCACCTGTTCCCGCAGCTTGTCTCCAAAGAAAGAGGTTGGCACTTCTGAGAAGCAGTCGATGTGAGAGGCGATGGTGCATTTGTTGGCCAGGTAGCGAGAGATGCGCCCCTTGTTCTTGGCCGCTGCTCGCCCAATGAAGGTGGAGTGAAATATCAGGCCGTACTTGGGGGTGTTTCCCCGGGTCTTCAGGGCCCTGAAGAGGGCCTTCTCTGCCCCCAGGATCTGAACTGTCGAGGCTGGGTACTTGGCCAGATTGGTCAAGCTGCTTGCATGGGAGATGAGAAGAGCCCCCACCACTTCTCCAATTAAGGCCGAGAGGCTGGGAGCCACCTGGTTCATTTTGGAGCGGAGATACTCCTGCAAACCTTTGCGATACTCGGAGAGGGAGATGACTCGGTTGGAGAAGCTCTCGATGTTTATGAGGTCAGTGGGTGAGATATTCATTCCCATGGAGGAGCGGGAGGCATTCAGAATGGCTTGAGCCTTGGCACTGTCCATGACAACTTCCTCCAAGGCCTCCAGGCTCTTTTTGTTCAGTTCCTTGAGATTCCCGATTAGCTTGGCCAAGCAGCAGTAGGTGTAGTTGTCGCTCATGATCTTGATCAGCTTTAGGAAATGATAGCCGTACCACTCTCTGACCCGCATGGAGAAGGTGTTGATGTCCTTGTCCAGCTGGTCCAGGAGGCTGATGGACTGGATGATCATGTTCACCCGGTTGACGTTGAACTTCACCTTGGCATGGGAGTAGCAGTGTCTGAGCCCCAGCTGGGCCTTGGAGGCGGCCTGAGCGGTCAGACCCTTGATCAGGCTGTGGAAGTGCAGGCGGATCCCTCGTAAGAGCTCAGCCACCACGCCGCCCATCTGGCACAGGTAGCCCAACTCCTCCTGGATTTCGGCGCCGATCTTGGGGTCGCCCACGCCCAGCAGGACCTTCTTGGCTGGCAGGCTCGTCTCCAGCAGCAGCCCCAGGTCCTCGTGCAGCAGCCCCTCCAAGATGGCGTTCATGTTCTCCAGTGCAGCCTGGGCAGAGGGCAAGGGCGAGAAGGCCTTGAGGCACACCAGGGCCAGGAAGCGGCCCAGGCTCAGCACATTCTCCTCCACCTGCGGCTGCAGCAGCTGCTCCTCCTCCGTTGGCTGCACTGCCAGCAGCATGTAGCCCGCCGTGTGCTCGAACAGCACATGCAGCTGCACCTGCAGGACACCGGGGGGAGGGAGTCAGGAGTTGGGGGGAAGGGAAGGATTGGGGAGAGACCTCGCTAGGCCTGGCCACGCCGCCTGCCCGCCCTACGACCCTCATCCCCTGTTAGTTACATTTATGTATGTTAGTTACATAAATATGTTATATAAATTTTTCAGATTAGTAATATACATTGCCCTTTTCTAAAACTGTAAATTAAAGAGAGTCAAGGAATTTTTTAAGTCTAGTAATTGGTAAAATTAAAATGAAAGCTTTTATGACCCACACGTATAATCAATGTGCATTTGAAGTGACCACTAAAAATATTTTCAAGGCCACTAAAATGAATGAACTTGACATGTATTTCATTTGGGATGTGCAGTACACCCTAAGGACTTAGTCACACATGACACACATTTATGGTGAAGGTTAATTATCATGATTATCTCTAAACTTTCCTCATGTGTGAACACATCCTAAGGATACAGATTATTCCCCTGTAAAACTAATGACATATACATTAATTTTAAATGATTTAAAATATACCTGTAACATCACATGAAAGTTGCATTTTGAATGATGGTGATGATGACAAAAACAACATAGTATCTGCATAGCTTATTTAACAATGATATGCCAAGCTGACAATTTTCTTATTCAAAAGTTACAGGAGGGAACTAGAGGGTCTCCTATAGTGGAGTTAATTTCTACTAATAATGATTGAAAGAGTGGAAGTTGTAGGAACTTTGCAGGAGAATGATCATGTCATACTAGAATACAGAATAACAGTGTTAGGAGGGACCTTGGACAAATGGCTATCCAGTCTTTTTTTTTGTCATTTACATTTTTATTGAGTTATAAAGTGTTATAAAACACAAAATATAAAGTAAATAGAAAAGCAGTGGGGCAGAAGGAAAAAAAGAAGTGAGGAAAGACAAGAAAGAAAAAGAAGCATTGACTTCCAACCGTCTCTGTTACAGTAAAATAAGGCATTAACATCAAACCACAGCCTTTTGTTTTTTCATAATAATATGAAGAAGTCATTTTTATAAAGATCTATCAATCTAATCAGTAAAACCCAAAGTCAGAGTTGCATTCTTTTCCACATCAAGCACGAAGTTCAAAAGCGGTCTCCATGTGGAAACAAAAGTGCTTATATTCTTTAATCAGAGTGGTCAGTTTTGCCATTTCAGCCATCTCCATCAACTTTTGCAACCATTCATCTATAGCAGGAATCGAAGTGTCCTTCCATTTTTGTGCATACAATAGTCAAAATAAAAAATGAAATAATGTGGACATAGTACACTTAGACTTCGGCTAGGCATTCAACAAAGTAGACTGCAAACTACTTCTTGGTAAGCTAGAAAAAAGTGGGATAGATAGCATCACCACCAGATGGATTAGCAACTGGCTGACAAACCATACTCAAAAAGTAGTCCCTAATGGGTCTAAGTCTACAGGGAGGGAAGTAAGCAGTAGGGTACCCCGAGGTTCCGTCTTAGGCCCAGTACTCTTCAATATCTTCATAAACAACTTAGGTGAGGGAATAGAAGAAGAACTTCCCTCTCACCAGTTTGCCTTTTCCTTCTCTGCCAGTTGTTTTGCCCTCAGTCGGCTCTCTTTTCTGCCCTACAGATGATTTTCCTCCCTGCTCCACAGCTGGGCCCTACTCGCCCATTGGCTGACCTCGTTGTTCTCCACCGGTTCGTTTTGCCTCTCCACTCACCTCGCTTCAAAGGGCCTTTTAACTCTCTGAAATGTAACTGCTTCCTCCATTGCCGCCATCTTGGAATTCTGGGCCAAAGCCACGCTGGCTTGATCTTTCCTCTTAAGCTGGGTAGACTGGGCCAGAGGTAATAGTCAGCAGGTTCTGACCAGTTCTGGACAACCGGTAGCAGAAATTTTGAGCAGTTTGGAGAACTGGCAAATACCACCTCTGACAGGCCCTGCCCCCATCTATTCTCTGCCTCCCGAGTCCCAGCTGATCGGCTGAGTCTTCTTTTGTTGCCCTGCACAGGAGAACAGAGCTGGAAAGCAGGTTAGTGGGGTGGGGAGGGAATGGAGATTTTGCAGTATCCTTCCCCTGCCACTCCCATCAAGCCACGCTCACAGAACCAGTAGTAAAAAATTTGAATCCCACCATTGGACTGGGCCGATCTTTCCTGTTCACATTGGGTAGACCAAGATGGCCCTGTGGACTAGATCCAACCATATCACGGGCCAGATCTGGCCCCGGGCCTTGAGTTTGACACTCCTGGTCTAATTGCATCCAATATTTTTTGAATCTTTTCCTGGGATTTTTTCTTCTCTAAGCGATTATACTGTTTAAAATAGCCCCTCATAACCACTTTACTAGCATCCCATATTGTCAGTAAACTTGTCCCTTTCCCTAAATTATTCTCAAAGTATTCCTGCAGTTTCTTTTTACAGTCTTTTCCTTTTTGTAAAATAGATTAATTTCCATCTAAAACTCAAGCTCTTTCCTCTTAAAACCAAAAGCACAGGATTATGGTCAGAGAAAGATTTAGGCAGGATATCCAGTCTCTTTTTGAAAACCTCCAGTAATGGAGCATCCACGACTTCAGGAGGCAAACTGTTCCATTGATTAATTGTTTTCACTGACAGGAAGGTTTCCTTAATTCTAGGTTGAATCTCTGTCAAGTTTCCATCCATTATTTTTTGTTTACCCTCAGTTGACACTTCTCTGTGACAGCCCCTCAAAAATACCACCCCTACCCCCTCTCTTCATTAGACTCGACGTACTCAGTTCCCACAACTGTTAATCCTATGCTTTAGCCTCCAGTTCTCTAATCATTGTTTTGTTCTTCTCTGAGATTCTTTCTGGAATCTCAGTATCTTTTTTTTGTATCATGCAGTATTTCAAGTGTGTTCTTACCAGTGTATTATGAAGTGTGAAGCGGTATTAACACTTTACATGATCTTGATACTATTCTTCTATTGATGCAGACTAGGATTTCATTGGCTATTTTGATAGCTGCAGCACAATGCTGGCTCATACTTAAGTGGTTGTCCAGTAGGATTCCTAGTTCCCTCTCACAGCTACTGCAATTGAGGTAGGTACCACCTGTTCCATACATGTACATTTGTTTTTTCTTACCTAAGTGTAAGTCCTTATTTTTCCCACAACTAAATTGAATTTTGTTGGATAGGGCCCAGTGTTCAAATCTGTCAAGATCCTTCTGGATCTTGAGCTTATCTTCTAAAGTGTTGGCTTTTCCCCCAGCTTCATATCATCTGCAGATCTGATGTATTCCCCTCTATCCCCTCATCAAAATTGTTTATGAAGATGTTGAAGAATAGTAGCTTAAATCAGAACCTTGAGGTTTCTAACTGCATGTGTCACACACAGATACAGACATACACACAGACACACACACCATGTAGGTAGCAATAACAATAATACTTAAGACTTATATACCACTTCACGGTGCTTCAGCCCTCTTTAAGTGGTTTACAGAGTCAGCACATTGCCCACAACAAACACCAAGTAAGAGACATAGGAAGCATACCCAGTATCAGACATAAAGATCTCAAGTGCCTATATACAAATGCACAAAATCTGGGGAACAAGCAGGGTGAATTTGAACTACTAATACATGAAGGTAGATATGATATAGTTGGAATAACATAAACCTGGTGAACTCAATGTCAGCGTTCCAATCAAACTCTCCATCCCAATTCAGCACTCAGAGACAAACTCTATCCAAGTAAGAATTTATTAGAGAAGTCATATTGGCACATCTGAGGAAAACCCTAATCTGAATTCTCACGTTTTCCCCCTGCTATACTAAACTCACACCCAGTCCCCTTACTGATGACCCTCAAGTCACCCTCTCCAATCCACCTCCATTCTGAACTCCCGTCAAGTCCAGTCAGTCCCCTCCAAACTCCAGCAACTCAACCTTGAACTCTGGTGAAAGAATGTTGCTGTGACTATCCTCCCTTCTCACTTAACTCTCATTTCCACAGTTACCCATCCTCCCTTGTGGCAGCCCCAAATCTGATTAAAGATGGATCCGGGGCTGACAGGATGATTTCCCTCAAGTGATGATAACATGCTGACATGAAACAAGTGGCGGGTTAGAATCCACAGCAACTAACCACCTCTCCCCTCCCCAAGGGGCCTCTTTGGCTTATCAGGGAATTTTTCATGAAACTGCTTTACTAATCTATCTGCTTTTACATCTCAGCTTCTACCCAAGTGGCTTCAGACAAAGGGTACCCCTTCCACTGAATTAAATATTGTAATCGGTCTCTATGCAACCTAGAATCAAGAATCTTCTTTCTTTCAAAATGCTCTTCCCCTTGGAACAGTATTGGCTTAGGTGCTGGTCGATCGCTGGGTCTTACTTGGGCAGTAACAGCTGATTTCAGTAAACTACTATGGAAACCTGGATGCACTTTCCCCAACAAGTGAGGGGGACTCAGCTGCACAGTTACCAGGTTTATAACTTTCACTATAGAGAAAGGACCTAGAACTTGGGACCCAGTTTCTTAGTAGGCAGTCTCAGCCTAATATGTTTAGTAGACAGGTACACTCTGTCACCCACTTTGAAAGGGACTTGTGGCGACTGATGCTTATCTGCTTTACCTTTGTACTTCTCAGCTGCTTGGGTCAGAGCATGCTTGGTATCCTCCCACCCTTTTTTGGGAGTCCATCCATTTGGCGAAGGATATCGAGTGGGAGGTTCCCTAAACAGTTCGGGTGTAGGCACAAAGTCCATTCCGCTAGTAACATGGAACGGGGTTAGACTGGTGCTACTATGGACTGCTTTGTTATAAGCCATCCCAGCAAATGGCAGCAGCTCGGCCCAATTGTCCTGTTGGTAGTCCACATAACACCTCAGGTATTGTTCCACCATTGCGTTTTTCTGTTCGGCGGCCCCAGTCGTACTTGGATGAAAAGCCGAACTCAACCCTTGCGAGGATCCTACGGACCGCAGGAACTCCCTACAGAATTTAGCGGTAAACAGCACTCCTCAATCCAAGATTATTTGTCGAGGCACTCCGTGAAGTCTGTAAATCTGTTTGATGAACATTTTTGTTAACTTCTTGGCTGACAGTAATCCAGGACAAGCGATGAAATGTGCTTGCTTAGAAAATAGGTCAACTATTGTCCAAATAACTGTATTCCCCCCCACTTTCTGGAAGTTCTACAATAAAGTCCATTGCTATTTCCTTCCAGGAACGGCTGGGATCAGCTACCGTTTGGAGTAGAGCCGGTGGCTTTCCTGGTCACATTTTCATATAGAGATACTTCATTTATCAGTTGCATAAATACTGTGGGGACTCCCTGATGTCCAAAAGGCATTATTTTGAACTGAAAACTACCAAGCGAGCAATTGAATGCAGTCTTCCATTCACCCTCTCTTATTCGGACCTGGTAGTATGCTTCCCACAGGTCTAGCTTGGTAAATATTTTGCCTTTTGTCCAATGGTTTAGTAGGTTCTTCATTTGAGGGAAGGGGTAGGTGTTTTGACCACGTTTTCTGCGAAAATCAATGCAAAGTCTCATCCCCCCCATCTTTCTTTTCTTTAAATAGCATGGGGATGGCGACCTCTGAATTAGCTGGCTGGATGAACCCTCTGGCTAAATTGGAGTCGATGTATTTTCTTAGTTCCTCCATCTCTCTTGGGGACATTGAGTACATTTTTGGTGTGGGTAGTTTCACCCCAGGGATGAATTCTATGGTGAAGTCAGTGGGAAGGTGAGAAGGAAGTATGTTGCATTCCTCCACTGAAAACCTCTGCCAGATCTTGATATTCTTTGGATATGTGGGCAACCTGGTGGTGTCTCTTTCATGGAAGCCACTCTCTCACAATCTTCAATTAGGATGGCCCCTGGGTCCCAAAGGCTGTTTGTTCTCGGATTGGAGAAGGGGAGACTCGGGTCCTATGCCAATTCTTATTTTGCGGTAGCCATTGTCCCAGGTGGCATCCTTCTTCGTGGCAGCCCCAAATCTGATTGAGGATGGATCGGGGGCTGACACCCACTTTGCAACCATTTCTTACAGCTGAGGGATTCCTATTAATTTATGTGATCAAAATGGATCTATGCATGCAAAGAGTATCTTTTTTTCCCCATTTGTCGAGAAGATGTATTATAGATGGAGGAGGTCAACTTTTCATGATGTTTGGAAACAGAGTAAAAGGTAGAGGTGAAGATGAATAAGATTTCTCTTCTAAATTTTCTGATCTATGCTTAAGACCTTGATGATCACAGCAAGTGACAGCATCTAGCAAGTCTTGAAAAAAAATAAGCAACATCAGAACTCGAGTTCTCAGTGCTCTTGGTTGTTTGCCTGCAGGCATGTCAAGCTCATGATGTTGCTTAGTTGGGTAGTGAAATGTAACGAAATGTCTGCAAGCAAAGAGCACCAAGATCTTATATTAACCCTGAGTTACAGACATTCCTTTCTATTGGGAGGTCAGAACTGGTTAGTAGTTGGCTGGGAGACCATCAGAAGATTAGGTTGGAAAATTAAAAAATAAGCAAACCACTTCCTTATTTGAACAAAAAAAATCTTTTTTTTTAATCTCCTAGGTTGCCAGGCAGTTACAGCCTTCAGTTATATGGATTGGAGATACAGAAAAAACATTCTACAGAAGGGTACCTAAAACTGAAAAAGAGGTAAATCCATTTTTATATATGATACAAGCAAACAGGCTTTAATTGGTAATCACATTAATTGGTAATTTTTCATTCATTTACTTATTTATTTGTTTATGGTTTTGGAATACACAACATCAATTAGTCATCAATCTATTGCATGGTAATTATATAATAATAAAGGCAAATTGAATTGTGTTTATTGTTACAAATATATATCCTTGTTGAAGAAATGTAAGTAATTTTTGATTAACACAGAATTTTTCACTAAGCACAATAGAAACAAGACCAGATCAGTTTTAACAGCAAATAAGCAGTAAAAGCAAATTTAAATTTGTCACATGTTTAAAGAGAATTATAACTACTGAAAAGGCTAGCATTATTAATTTTATAACAATGTGCTGTGATCAGATTTTAAAATTAATCATTGAATCATAATGAGTTTTTAAAAATTTTAAACTAGATGATTCATGTTTGTAAAAATATCTGAATTCCCTATTCAACTATGTTTTTATTATTTCTTAATTCTCTTAATCTATTTTTAATTCATGTTTGTGATAAAGTGCCAACCAGTAATCTGTTAGTTAAAAAGCAGTCTTGATCCAAAGTGTTACCATTTGCTCTATGTTTAATAAATTATTTTAAAAATAGTTCCAAGAATCATACTTTGAAAAATGACAAGAAATATTTAAATTGACTCTGATACTATTGCTGCCCTCTGCTGGCTAAAATGTTTGCCACACTGATAAAAAGTTGCTTGTTAAGTTTCTTCATAATCTGTGTTTTTGTAGCAGTATATATTGATGCTTTGATATATTTTGTAAATCTTATATCCAAAACTGCAAAAGAAACTTAAACTTAGATTATGGCAGATGCTACACTTAAATGCTACACTTACATTTTTTATTATTTATCTGCAGATTCATAAAATTCATAGGTATCTGAAGGTTTTGTTTAAAGTTCTTCTGCAGTTTTACATACCAAGGTTATAAAAGAAGAATACAGAAAAGATTACCATTAATACTTTGGGGTCCAACATATATTAATATATGACAATTTTGAACATATATATGCAGTTGAATATATGTATATAAAATTTAAATGCAAATACAATTTATGTATACATATATCGTAGAAGTTATATCTAGAAGTTAAGCTCTTCTTTGGTTGTAATGTGGTTTGCTTCTTTCCACAACTGTGCCATCATTTTCTGAAGTGGTTGAAGAGGTTGATCCTCAAAATATTTATAATATGAACCTGGCAATCAATCCTATAATACACACATCTATGTGTGTGTATTATTAATTATATTGCTTAGCTTGATTTAAACAAATGACATTGATTCAAAAGTTAATTTGAGTGAAATCTACCACTGCATATTTCCTTTGTTACTGTGAAATCAAGTAAGTTTGTTTTGAAATGGATAGCTGCAAATAAAAATCCTACACATCTTGCTTGATCAAATTTAAGACTGCATATATTTGTGTTTGTTCTGGAAGATGGATCCTAAACGTTTGAAAAAACAACTTCCCAAAATTTTGAAAACTCTAAAAATTGAAGATCGAATTTTAATCATTGGAACCACTAACCGGCCATTTGATGCAGACATCAAACCCTTCTGCAAAGTTTATAAGAAAATAATTTTGGTGCCGCGGCCAGATTATGCTTCAAGATTTGGCAAGTATATGAAAACAGAACTAGTTTATGCAAAGATACATCAAAATTTTCTAAAGTACTTATGCATTAAGTTTGCTACTTGAAAATTAATTGCTGAATCTCAGAAACACACATATATACATATACATAAAATGTACACATACATATACATAAAACAAACAAAATATTAAAAAGTTACAATATTTACCAAGCATATCTAAATTATATTGAAGTAGCCAAAATATCTTTACAATCCCCAAGGCATGTCATAACTTTTGAGCACCCCTAATGTTTGGAAACTGAAAGTTGAAAAACTTGACACACCCTAATATATATACATACGTGCGCGCGCGCACACGCACACACACACACACACACACACACACACAGAAAGAGAGAGAGAGAAAGAAATAAACTGGTATGGCTCTTATTACAAAATAACATTTAGAGGTCTTCTGGTCCAACCCCCTGCTCAAGCAAGTGCCGAAATGGGAGCATGTGTGTGTGTGAATGGCAGAAACTGGACAAGCAGCTCCCCAGCATGCATGCACGCGCCAGGAAGCTAATGTTCTAGTTTCCAGCATCTGCATGCATATCAGCCACCTAATCTTCCGGTTTCTGGAAGCCATGTGCACATAAAGACCAGCTGGCTGGTGCGCATACGCATGCCAGAAACCAGAAGATCAGCTTCTCAGCAAGCGCATGTGCGCCGGGGAGCTGCTCTTCCAGTTTTTGGCGCTCCCATGTGCACAAACACCAACTGGCCGGTGCAAGTGCCAGAACATGCAAGAGCAACAGGCGACAGCTGGCATGCCATAGGTTCGCCATCACGGCCCTATAGTATGTACCCTATAGCAGAGTACACCATTCCAAACAAATGTTGTCCAATCTTTTCTTTAAAAATCTCCTGTGTTAGGGCACTCACAACTTATGCAGGCAAGTTTTTCCACTGATTAATTGTAACTATCAGGAAATTTCTTCATTTTCTTCACCATATGTTTGTTTTAATAGTTTTGAATTTATACTGCAAATAGTTTCAAAACTAGACCAAAAATGCTAAACTATAATAAAAAGCATTTTATTTGCTACTTATTAGAGAAATGAATGTTTTTAGTTTAAACAAATGCTTTTCCAGAAATTAAAGAGTGCTACACATTTTCCGGTAGTCTTAGTTCATTAAAGACTGTAATTTAATTTCCCATAAAAAGTGTTTACTCAAAATGTGATATAATAACTCATATTCTATTGTTCTGAATTTTCACTTGCCATTTAGTTCTCAGTCTAAATTTAGAAATTGTAAGATGTAGAATTCAATGAGAGAGCCAAGCTGCGTGTGATGTTGACAACTACATTTGTTAACAACTATTCTGTCTTATATGAAGTGTGTTTGTGCATGTGCGTGCACATGTGTGTTTCAGTGAGTGTGGGATTACTTTAGGACCAGAGATTTCCAGCTTGTTTTAAAACTGAGGGCTACTGAGAAAGAGAAGAAATAAAATGTTATTCTCTAATAGTGCATTGTAAATAGCGCTATAATAATATACAATCAATGAGAAATCACAGTCTATAAAGCTTAAGTGTTCTTTTAATTGTGAAAGCTTAGGAGAGAAAATTGATGACTTTGATATGAATCAGGCTTGATATGAATATCCACTTTTAGGGAGCAGGTTTTCATGTTAGGAATATGGTAGATGCACTATGCTTGCAGAGAACAGTTTGTAGGAATAAGCCATTAGCACATTTCAGCTTTCTTAGAAGGGATTAAAAGATGAGCAAATGTCCAGTATATCATATCAGATAAAACCACAGTGAATAGGATAGAATTCTAGGCATTGTGTAGGAAAGGTACAAGAAAAAAACAGACTAATAGGTTTCTATCCATGTTGGAATGTTTAATTTAGATATAAACCCATCTCCACTTCCATCACTCATCCCAGGTCTGCCTCTTATCTCAGTGAGGCAGATCTGGGATTATGTAAACAAAAATATTTCATTGTAGCTCCTACAAATGTAAACTGTAATCAAGAGGTAATAAGGATAGCTGGATACTTTTGCCTAGGATGTAATCTACATTATATACATTATATAATATAATATACATTATATACAGCTTATCCCATTGCCCCACTTCTTGTAGGTAGGAATGTGCAATGACCTTTTCCAAGAACCAGGAAGACAATATCCACTCCTCTTTCTACTATGCATCAGAACACTGTTTTATGCTGTCCAGTTTGCCTGCTCCTGTAAAAAAAAATATCCTTCATCCAATTAGCTATTGTGTACTGTGTAGGAATGCCCCTCTCCTTCATTCATTGGTTGTTTTTCCCCTCACTGATTGTTTGCTTTTTAACAAGTCCAAAAATGGAACAGTAGACCTACCTTTTTA
>NW_020769344.1:4009804-4094206 GCF_900518735.1 Pseudonaja textilis
AAAGGAAACGGCTTGGCTGGCGAGCTTTGCCAGAAGCAAAGTGATTTATGGGAGTGAACACACGGAGAGAACTCTTGAGGCTTTGGGATTTATAGCCACGTCAGGTTTGCCGGACAGAGTTTGGATTTATTGCTGAGGACTGAAATCACTTCTGCAGTCCTCTTGGGAGAGTTTGCTTTTTGGTTTGTGATATTTTGGAACTGCTTGTTTCGTTTGCCCTCCTGCATTTAAAGGGGAGACATAACACTATCATATATAATCTGGCCGGCCCCTACCCGAGT
This sequence comes from Pseudonaja textilis, assembly GCF_900518735.1. The sequence continues at coordinate 4,010,086 of NW_020769344.1, forward strand.
GCAATCCATAGATCTTGTTCAGAGGTTGCAATCAAATTGCAAGTTGTTTTACGTTAGAAAGGGAACACTGTTGAATATATATGGAGTAATCATGTTAATTTTAACAATGTAACTTAAATATGAAATTAAATGTTTTGCAGTGACATTGCCCTCTTCTTGGAGAGAGAGCCTTGGAATGCTATGCAAAGATAAATAAAAATTCTTTAGGTTCAATAAAAAAATATCTCCTTCATGAAGAAAATGTATCTTGGAAAAGGAAGTGTCTTAGTCATATTAATTTTCACATCACATATATTTTAGTTGCAGAAACTATTTTAAAAGTGATGCCATATGATCCCAAATGAGAATGGCTACAGTCAGACCAGACCTAAAGGATGAGATTTTGGAAGTTGTGGAAGCTTCATCACTTGAGACTTTCAAGAAGAGATTAGCTGTCATTTGTCAGAAATGGTGTACAGTCTCCTGCTTGGGCGGGAGCAGTTGGACTAGATGACCTACAAGGTCCCTTCCAACTCTGTTAATCTGTTGAAGAGATGAATTAGTGGGATTGTTTTACAGGGAAAAGAGCTTAACATATCCTCTTTTTTAGGTGGGTTTTAAAAGTGGCTTGATTCTGTATGAACTGCAGTTGACTTAACAAATCACACTGACCTTCCTGAAAAATATGCAGATATCAAAAATTTTAATAGCTTTAAAATGAGAAGACCACTGTAAAATCAAATAGTTAAAAGTAATTAATCTGTTTTGCTTATCACCTACTACGATTATTTCTAACTGTTGATTTCCTTGCTTTTGTAACCATTTTAACAGTTTTATGGAAACACTTCATTCAGCAAAATGGAGGGCTTCTCTCCAAACAACTAAATATCAGTTGCCTGGCACAGGTCTCTGATGGTTATGCTCAGGGAACCATTCTCCGAGCAGTTCAAGCAGTCCTAACTGAAAGACGTCTAATGCAGCTGAATAAGAAGCCACTGACTGCTGTTGAATTCCTAATTTGCCTAGCAAGACAGGATCCAGTGTACAAAGAAGAGGAAGAAACCTTTAAGGTTAAGTAGCTTTCCTTTTCAGAAATTCTCCTATGAGTCTCACCCTCAAATACTTTATGGACTTCATCTATTCAGACATAGATGAGCCTTTAATAGTACAATAACTACCCAACCATTTTAGGCTATCTAAGGCTATCTTTAGGCTTCAGGGTGACACCCAGGCTCCAAAAGAGATTGTGCTGACCCAGGGCGTGACACAAAAATAACCAAGTCACAAAAAGAAAGTCCCATTAATACCTCTAACTTGGTCCCAATGTCCAATTATCCTCTGCAGGATATCAAACTGTTAAAGAAAACAGTTTACGGAGGGAGTAAATGCAGTCCACACCCAAAGTAAATTTAATTTGAAATAAAAAATCCAACACAAACCACACTGAAGGAATTACTACAACAGGCAAGGATAATTAATTGCAGACTTCTACCAGATAATGCACCAACCACAGTTGGGAGGAAGCCAAAACACAGATAAGCTCTGACAAGAATGCACACTTTGTTTCCAGCACCTTTGCCATGCACATTTTGTCCTTTTAACCTGTCCTCCCAGCTGCAGCCCATGAAGGGGATCAGGGCCCCTTCCTCCCCTGTAGACCATGCCACTCATGTTTCTCCCTTATCCGCTCCTCCCTGTGTGCCCTAGGATGATGGGCCTGGGTCTTCTTCTCAATGCCCATCCGGTCTGTGCCCTTCCCCAGTTTCCTCCACAACCACTGGAGCCACACTCCCACTCCCTGTCAGCTGTTCCATCTCTCCCTCAGAGTCAGACTCCAAGAGGGGCATGACAGAGATATTGGAGTTGGTGCACTTTTCCTGCTTCTGTTGCAGCTGTCTTGAGCAAGACAAGTTTGGCGTCAATCAAACAAAATGTCTTCCAGCTCTTTGAGATTGAGTTTTAAGAGTACCCCATGGAAGTAGCCAAGAACAAGGCAGTGGCGTGTCCCTCCACAAGGAGTGTGAAGGGAGACACACTGTGCCTCTGAGGAAAAGAGGAGGTAAAGCCCTGGCTGTCACCCGGGAGGGGACCACGGAGGGACATGTCACATGCCCCTGTCGCCCTTGCAGCTGCTACTTTTGCTCTCAGCTTCTTCCATGGGGCACTCTTAAACTCAATCTTGAAAAGCTTGTAAGTCCCCATTCCATCGGGAAACAGGCTCCGGCCAGCAGCAGAGAAGCAGCCAAGTTGAATCCTGTTTCTGGTGCCAGAGCCCATTTCCCGATGGGAGGAGGACTTGCAGGCTTTTTGTTGTGCCGGGAAAGACACTCTCGCTCTCTCAGCTGGAGCAGCAGGGGAGAGAAGCAGCCGCTGACCCAGCCTGAGCAGACACAAGCCTCTTGTGTTCCTAACTTCTTAACTTCCTTGTTTATCTGCTCATAATTGCTCAATAGTGTTTTCAGGCTCATTGTCATGTCATTCATCCCTATCTTAAGGAGAAAAAAGGGGTGATATTCTGTGGGCTTGATTATTTTAGTAAGTTGTCAGAACTTCTTGTGTGTGTTTTTTGCTGCCTTTTCCAATTTCAAAGAGAAATCTCCAATCTTGGAAATGAGGTTGATCACAAAGATAGCAACAGGATCAGATATAACAGCTTCAGTATTACAGCTAAGTACTAATGGTAATGAGCCACTTCAAGCAAATGATTGTTCCCATCCTTTAATAACATTCTTGGGGGAATTCAGAGAATGATAAGGTATCTCGAATCAAGGAGAAATGTACTAAACAGTGAGAACAATTAACCAGTGGAACAGTTTGCCTTCAGAACTTGTGGGTGTTTCATCACTGGAGGTTTTTCAGAAGAGACTGGACAGCCACTTGTCTGAAATGGTATAGGGCAGGGGCGTCAAACTCAATTTCATTGAGGCCCGCATCAGGGTTGTGTTTGACCTCGGAGGGCCGGGGGAGGGGGCAGGGGGGGCGTGCTCATGGGAGGGGTATGGCCAGGGAGGGTGTTTAACATGGGCTCAAGATGCATTTTTCCCATTGCATTCAAAACAGCTATTCCAGACAAAGGGAGATTTACTTTCTGGCACAAATAGTCTCAATTCCATAATGCAGACAGCAAAGACATGTAGAGTCCCCAGCTGCTAGGGAGATTGACTCTTCTGTATAGGAGCAGAGCATAAATGAACTGACAATTTCTCCAGATGTCTCTAAAAACTGTCTGTCCAATAGTCCATCAATCTTTGTAACTACCTCTGACACACCTTAGAGGAGGACTTAATATTAGTAATAATTTACAAAATTGATACACCACCCACTTCCCAATGGCCCTGGGTGGCTCACAACAATCAAAAAATTTTCAATTAAAACAATCAGAGGTAAAAGATTAAGATAAAAGATGACAAACTCGGTGATACGAAGGGGCTCACTTTCTCTCATCAAAGACCTGGGTGAAGAGCCAGATGTTTTTGGCTCTTCTGAACATCAGCCATCCAGATCTTGGAGAGTACCTAGTTCTTGTTGCTAAACAGAAGATGAAGAAGGTTCTGCCTTCTGTAGCACTCTGCCAGTCAAAATTTGAGCGGGGGACCTCATGCGCTCCCCTGTGCCCCATTTTTTGGCCTGGATAGCCTGCAGCACCCTGCCAGCCAAAATGGGGCGCAGAGAACCTTACACCCCCCACCCCAGCACCCTGTTTTGGCTGGCAGAGGCATCACCAGCTGGTCCTTAGTTATTTCCAGGCCGGCCAAGATCTAAGCACACTGTGGGCTGAATCCGGCCCATGCGCCTTGAGCTTGACACCACTGGTATGTGGTCTCCTGCTTGAGCATGGGATTGGAAGATTAGATTAGAAGATTTCCAATACCCCTTCCAGCTCTATTCTGATTGATTGGCCTAATATTCTAGAAATGAGCTGCTCTCAAAGTAATGTTGTGCATGTATTTTCAGGCTTTGTAAAAATATTTCTATCTAATTTTCTAGGTTTGGTATGCCAAGACTCCCCTAGGAAAAGCACGAATCAAGTCACTGATGGAGAAGGAAGATACTGGAAAGGGGAAAGGAAAAGACAAAGGAAAAGGAAAGGATAAAAAGAAAGAAGGCAAAAAGACAAAAAAATAACAACCGTCTTAATAGTTCTAATAGTTACATAGTTAGTAGTAGTTATAATATTCTAATTTAAAGGAGAACCTTTTCTTGGATTGCAAGTTTTCTACTTGATTCCAGTAAACAAATCATATGAAAAAGTACTCTGAAAAACATAGGACAAAACTTCTGTGTGACGTTTAGTTCCTTCAAACCACAGCATTTTTCTTTTATTTTTTAACCTATATTAAAGTTACTTAGATTTAGGTAGGATTTATCAGTTTTTAAAATACAGTAATTGAATATCTGTCTACAAATGTTAAGTCACACGTTTTACAGTATTTGTGCTTATGAGCTTTGCCCAGTGAGAATGTGATATTCCTATTCAAATTAATCCAATTAATAGCTCAGAAGTGGTTTATTTCTTCTTTTCCTGCTTGGACATGAGAACTATGCTCCACTGGTAATCTGCATGTGTCCTCTGTTCAGGTAGTTCAGAAGGAATGGGATAGGTCTTTCCTTAGCCTTACAGGGAGCTGCAGGCTTGTGCATACCTAGAAGACGACCATATCTTTATAACTCACAAAACTTGTAAAACATATTAAATTACTGTTTCCAATAAATTTTTTAGAATTCAAAAGTTGTATTTTGCATAGTTTATTTTAAAATAGTTAGCTGCTGAGTGCCATTGGCCTTTGGGTGATTTTTTGTGTGAATATATTTTCAGGTGTATATGTCCTGCCCAGGACTGGTGCATAACACAGAGACTCTCCTGGACTCTCCATTCCTGCTTAGAAGAGCTAGTGACAGCTATGGCCATGAAAGCTTTGCACAGGTTCAGTTTGTGTACCAGTTGCACACATTTCTGGACCCGCCTCACAATCACTTATGGTTCGGTCATCTTCAAGTTGGATTATTACAATGTGGTCCAAATGAGACAGCCCTTAAAGATCACCCAGAAATTACAGCTGATCCCAAATGTGAAGGGCAAGCAGTGATGAACATGCCCTGCTTTGTGAACTACATTGGTTGCCATTTGGGTTTGAACACATTTCAAGATGCTGATTATGATCTATAAAGTCCTATATTGTGTAGGGCCTACTATCTGAGGGACCACCTGTCTATTTGCTCTAACACATTTCACTTGCTTCAGATCCTATCAATTAAATCCAGTCCTCAACCCTTGGACCAGGGCAAGCATCTTCCATTCAAGTGCTCTCTGCTCGCACCAGTGGAACTTCGAGCACAAGTGCCCTCCACGTGCAAAGCTCCATTTCTGTGAGTGGAGTGTGTGAGCGCTTGCCCTCACACCAGTGGATCTGTGCACATGTGCACCTGCCATTCACACGTGCCGTTCTGTGCTGGACCAGGCTACCAAGGTGGAAAGGTTGGGCACTGCTGAATTAAATGATGCCCTCTAATGGGATGCAGGAAGCAGACCTTCTCTTCTCCCACCTTTGGAACAACATCTCCCCTCATATATTGCTTGTGTTCTATACCATGCTGTACATTGTTTTCAAATTTGTGAAGCTGCCCAGGGTTGTTTGGAATTGGACAGCTTAAAAAATTGACAAACAAATGAATATTACACTTGGCCTTAGACAAAAAGCAATAAATGATTTCATGTATTAGTGGTAATAGTATTAAAACTGCTTGAATTATGCTATTAGTTAGGAAAGAGGTTAATATGGTAGCAGCACAAGAATATATTGATCCTTATGGACATTTATTATTAATCTAGGATATTAGACTTTGATTTAATTCTTGTTAATTTTATTAGCCTATAAAATGGTTCTGATTTATTTCATAGATGTTTGGCAAAATTGTATAATTAATGTATAACTTAATTCTAGGAAATGACATCGATCTATCAGAGTATGTATCAGAGTAAGGATAAGAAGACCTCTCCTAAAAATATAGTTATAATCAAAATTAGAAGTTGTTCTAGGCTTATACACAAAAGTTTAATTTGATAGATGTGTAGTGTAAACTTCATATTAGGATTTATTTCTTAAGCTCACAGAATGTGTTCTATACTAGATTATCTTAATTTCCTTTTTATTAATTAGGATACGTTTTTGATTCTTCTGTTCATCCTATTGTTCTATCTGATTAATGCTCCTCTCACCTGAACCCGTAAAAAGTTTAAACCTTGCCCAAGGTAAGTGGTATTTTAACACCTGTTACAAAAGAAGGGATTTTTGAGTTAAAGAAGAATTTTTGGTTAAAGAAAGATACAGAAGATCCTACAGAGCTGGCCTATCATACAGTTGTATTAGTCAAGTTGCAGGTGGGAATTTTTATGATGACCAGGTAGTTTTTTCATTGAATAGACTAAAGCATTGGAAGTCTGATGAAAAAGCTTGTATGTTGTTTAATCATTATTAATTGTTGTTGTTAGTTGCAAAGTCGTGTCTGACCCATCACAACCCCATGGACAACGTTCCCCCAGGCCTTCTAGTCCTCTACCATTCCCCGGAGTTCATTTAAGCTCACTCCAACTGCTTCAGTGACTCCATCAAGCCACCTCATTCTCTGTAGTCCCCTTCTTCTTTTGCCCTCAATTGTACCCAGCATTTGGCTCTTCTCCTTCCTTCTTATTCCTTCCTTCCTTCTTATTAGGTGGCCAAAGTATTTGAGTTTCATCTTCAGGATCTAGCCTTCTAAAGAGCAGTCAGGGTTGATCTTCTCTAGGACTGACCGGTTTGATCGCCTTGCAGTCCAAGGAATTCACAGCAGTGGTGGTATTCTACCAGTTCTGCCCGGTTCTGCCAAGCCGGTAACTGCAATTAGCGGAGACCGAACCAGTTTTCTCTGCCGCTCTGCTGTTGGGCCCACCCACCTGCCCAGGCTCCTGTACTCACCTTTATCCTCTGTTTTGAAGTGCAGCTATTTTGCGCAGCACAGCAGAGTGCTGCATGGCAGCTGCTGAAGCGACAGAGTGCAGGCTTGAAGGTGAATTGGAAGGCTTCTGCACCTGCGCAAAGTGTGTGCACGCACACAAAGCGCACCCACCAAGCCACGCCCATCAAACTGGTGGTAAAACTTTCTGAATCATACCACTGACTTGCAGGAGTCTTCTCCAGCACCATAGTTCAAAGGCCTCAATTCTTTGGTGCTCAGCCTTCCTTATGGTCCAACTTTCACAGCCATACATTGCAACTGGGAAAACCATAGCCTTGACTATGGGCACTTTTGTTGGCAGGGTGATTCTCTGCTTTTTAGTATGCTGTATTATTAATTACTAATTATTAATCATTAGCAATTAACTTTTTAAAAGTCATCTTATAGTTATATATGGGGGGATAATATAAAGCCAATTCTTGAATCATGTAGATATTCAATTTTTATTATAGGATAATATTGATGTTATTTGATTCTAACAGTTTGTGCAAATTGATTAATCTCCTGGTCCTAGAATGGTATGAAGTATTTGCAGATTTCCTGGACTCTGTACTATTGGAAGTTTATAATTAATCTTTTAAAAGGCTAGTAAACAGCCTCTTTCATTTTATGAGGCTTGTATAAAATTGATTTTAAAACCAGATAAAAATCCTAAATTCTGGGCAAGCTACAGGTTTACTTCATTAATTAATGTGAATACGGCTCCGATTCTTTTACTTTATTGGCTAAATGGTTGCAGAAATTTTATTATATTAAATCCAACCATCCTAGTCAGGGTTTAGTAAATGTGGCAAAGCATTAGTCGATTTACATTTATTAATAATTATGCTGTGAATAGCTAAAGACAGTGTCATGCCCCGGTGGAGTCTGACTGTGAGGAAGAGGAGGAACAGCCAACAGGGAGTGGGAGTGTGGCTCCAGAGGTGGGGAGGAGGCTGGGGAAGGGCAGAGGCCGGCTGAGCAGTCAGAGGAGGATCCAGGCCCATCTCCTATCCATCCTAGGTCACACAGGGAGGAGAGGATCAGGGAAAAGCAAGGTCTACTCAAGAGGAGATTACCATGATCCTCCTCGTGGCTTGCAGGTGGGAGCTATGTATAAAAGTTTGCAACTGTGCAGTTAGAATTGCTGAAGTCAATTAGTGTTCACCTTGAAAGAGGCTTATCTTTGTTGGCATTCTTCCCATGGATTTTTCTCAGTTATTTTCCTGGAGTTTATAATTAGTTATCCCGGCTTGCTTCAGAACTCTCATCAATGCGGTTTGTTTTGATTTTCTGTTTATGTCTCATTATTTACTTTTGTGACTTTAAACTGTGCCTAATAAAACAGTGAAGTTAAGTTGAAGGCTTTCCTGGACTTTAATATATGTTTTGGGTTTGGGGTTATTTTGAGAGACTACAGGTCATCACAGACAGATTGGACTCTGTACTCTTTAAATGGAAAAAAAAGGCTTTGTTTTGGTCCAGATTGTTTAAAGCAACTGATGATTAGATACAGTTTTTCCAGAGTTCATTGGATTGAGACATATTATTTGCAACCTTGTATGAGAGCCATGACAAATCAAACTATTTCAAGTTCCTTTGTACCATGTAGTACTTGGCAGGTATGTCCATTTTTGTCCTTGTTTTATAATTTGATCCTTGAACCTTTAACAACCTTTAAATTAAAGGGTATTACCTCAACAGGGAGCTAATGCAGATTATTTTTCTATGTCAAATATATATTAACAATTTTGGATAAGCACTTTTCTGTCTAATTTCATACACATAGTATAGTATTTTGGAAAGTACTTCACACTGAACAAACAGTTTAAAATGAACTGGGCTAAACACTGTTTATGGGCTTTGGGCCCAAATCCTTTTGACAAATGTGATCAACAGAATCGTATCACAGGATTCCTGTGGGGCTCATATCAAGCTTTGCTCTTTGCTACCTTTGAGAAACCTTTAGTGAAAGGGAATTTTAGGGGGAAAATGAAGTCTAATTATTTTTCTGTAGGAATTCTAAAAGATAAAGCTATTTTTAATAAGGGGTGTGATGACTCAGTGGTTTAAAATGTTGATCTTGTCAGCTGGAAAACTTGGGTTTGACAGCTGCGCCACGGGTGAGCTCCCCTTACTTGCCTTAGCCCACCTAGCAGTTTGAAAACATGCAAATACAAGTAGGTAAATAGGTAACACTTCAGTGGGAAGGTAACAGCATTCTGTGCACCTCAGCATATCGTCATGCTGGCCACCTGACCAATGTCCTTGGAAAACATTGGATCCCTTGGCTAAGAAATGGAGTTGAGCACCATTCCCTAAAGTCAGACATGACTGGAGAGGGAAAACCTTTAATTATTTTAATATGCATGAATTTACTTACATTTCCTTTATTCATTTTGTATCTGTTATTCATGTATTCATTTTTATCTTTATAAAAAAATGTGTAGCAGCAGTTTATGTTAGTAGTTGTCATTTACATGTAACACATTTTCATATATAGAATTGTTTTATGTATGAAAAACAAGTATCATATGTTCAAATGAAAGAGCTCCAATACAAAATTTTGTGTGATTTGCATTGAAGTAAAGAATACAAAATAACAGAGTTGAAAGGGACTTGGACGTCTTCTAGTCCAACCCTATACCATTCTAAGGTTAAAACTGCAGCACTCTGATTGCATTGTTTAATTTTTTTTCACCTTTATACAATCTGACATCTAAACATCCACTCAAGGTAGTCCCAATTTTAGTGGCCGGTTGTTCCCAAATAATAGAAAGAAAATTTAGATTTAAGACAGCAAATTTGGCATGATGTTTGTCAAAGGAATCAGCATCAGGATGAGAAAATCATAAAACCCTGAAATTGTATTATAAGCCAGATTTTAAAATGACCAATATGACTTCTAATCTGCATATCAAAAATTATGTGCTCCAAGAATAAACCCATAATAAATTACTTCATGTCTAAATAGAAATTCCAATATCCAAAAGATATTTTGTACACAGAAATTATAGTGAGGATTGCAGCCAGGCTAAAATTATTGATGATAATATATAATTATTTTCATAATTGCAGAATCAAATTCATTTTACTGTTTCTTCTGTTTTAAATTTGTAAGTCTGTCTGTGCATGTGTAAAAAAAAGCTGACCTGATTTTCTAAGTATATTCAACATCCATTGAAATCAGTTCATATATTTACTAAAGACAATGATATTTGAACTCTTAATATTCCTCTTAGTTAAATGCCTGCACAAAGCACGCCATGGGCATGGTGGGAGAGGAGAGAGAACTGTAGCCAATCAAACCTGTACCTGGAATTAAATCAGAATAAAGAATGAATACATACATACATATATACATACATAATCACAGAATAAATAAATCATCAGGACCAGATAATTTACATTTTAGGGTTCTAAACAAGATGGCAGATGTGAACTTGAAACTACAGAACGATATCACTCAAAGATCCTGGAGCAATGGGGAATTATCAGAGGACCAGAAAAGAGCCAATGTGGTTCCCATCTTCAAAAAGGGGAAAAAGTACACCCAAGAAACTTCAGACCAATCAGCTTGATATCAATATCTGGGAAGATCCTGGAAAAGATAATCAAGCAGCACATTGTGGATAAGGGAAATGCCACTGACATAGTTTACTTTGACTTCAGTAAGGCAATTGATAAAGTAGACCACAGCCGCTTGGTAATATAGAATAACGTGTGATAGACCACCACCAGATGGATTCACAACTGGTTGACCAACTACACTTATTAAGCAATTCTCGATGGAACTACATCTACATTGATCAAAGCATGCTATGGGGTATTCAAAGTTCTGTCTTAGGTCCAGTACTCTTCAACATCTTCATAAATAATTTAGATGAGGGGGCAGAAGGGGGACTAATTCTTTAGACAATACACTCAAGATTCAGAAGGACCTTGACAGACTTGAACACTAGGTTCTATCCAACAAAATGCAATTTAGTGGTGACAAAAGTGAGGTCCTACACATAGGCAAAAAACCCCAAATGCAATAGAATAGATAGTACCTGGGTCAACAGTAGCAATTGTGAGAGGAATCTAGGTGTCCTAATAGACTACTACTTAAGTATGACCCAGCAGTGTATTGCAGCTGCCAAAAAGCTAATGTGGGTTGCATCAACAGAGAGATTGTTTCAAGATTACTTGAAGTGATAGTACTGCTTTATACTTTACCGATGAAGCCACACTTGGAACACTGCATCCAATTTTGGTCACCAAAATACAAAAAAGATGTTAAGACTATAAAAACTGCAGAGAAGACCAAAGATGATAAGGGATCTGGAGGCTAAAACATATGATGAACAATTTCAGAAAGGTATGTCTAGTATAACAAAGAGAAGGACTAGGAATGATATGTTGCCAGTCTTCCAATACTTGTCATAGAGAAGGGAGAGTTGACCTATTCTTCAAAGAACCTGAGGGCAGGACAAGTAATGGGTAGAAGAGCATTAAAGAGAGATCCAACCTAAAACTAAGGAGAAAGTTCTTGACAGAACAATCAGTAGCATGACTTAACTTGAAAAGTTGTGGTGCTTCATTCATTCAAGAAGAGACTGGAGAGACTTTTGTTTGGAATATGTAGAGTCTCAGAGGGTTGGACTAGAAGACCTCTTAAGATCTCTTCCAACCCTATTATTCTATGTTCTGAAATAACATAGAATATGGGGGCAGCGGGCACAGGGGGCATCTGCTCTGATCTGTTTAAGGACTATTCTGGTTGAAAAACAGTTTGGAATTCAAACTGAAAAATATGGATGTGGTGTATTTGCAATGGGGGGGGGGGAGGTTTTAAGAAAATGTCATTTGTTCATGGCCTAAGGAACTGGTGGATGACCTCTGCTAGTAATAGGCCAAGCAGATATATCCTTGCTCTGGGATACTCTATACTTACTGACCGGATGGAGAAGTATGAGTACTGCATTTGCAGCTGTAGTTGTTTTGTGGCTGCGTGAAATTTGTTTCCGGTCTACTTGTATAAGAGTGGTTGCCTTATTACAGTAGAGGAATGAAGTTTTAATGCATGTCCCATTGCTTTTGTTCCTTGGATCAAAGTTAAGAATAAGGATACATTATAGCTCACAGCTTTTCAAAGCAGCTTTTGAGTTCTGTATGCAGATAAATTCCATCTTGGCTTTTTATTTTATTTTTAATGTAAACTCTCTTGAACAAGACAGAGAAGCCCTGCATCAATAAGCAGGACACAGTCTTGTCCTCTTTCCCAACAGTCGTCCTTTGTGAGCCACTCAAGACTTTAGTTGAGCATCTCAAAGCCCAATGAATCGCAGACTTGCGCATTCCCTTAACAGACTCCTGAGTGGGCTCATTGTTTAAATGCCCATTAAGAACACCGAATATGCCTTTTTTCTCAAACAAATACAAAATTCTCTAATACAAAGTGAAACTGACTGTTCTATTAATGTCCATCTTGCATCAGGAAGTTTATAAAAGGGTGGAAATTTTATAATTGACTTTTCTGCTAGTAGCAAATATCATTTTTCCTTAATCCTTCATAATTCACTTAGGTGTTTCAAACGCCTCCAAGGCTCCCACCACAATAGTACTTACAAATTAGCACATGTTTTCTTTTCATTTAACACAATACAGAAATCTTCTCATATTAGGGTTTCTCGCCTCATTATTGAAAGTACTAGTACTTTGGAACTTCTGGTAGCAAATTATAATGTGCTCAGCCAGTGTCTATTGTAAAATATGCACTTCAAAAACTATCACATACTTGTTCCTCTTTAAGCACTAGAAAAATTGAAGTGTATTCTGAAAAGCTTTGTGGAGTCTGTCTAGCTTTGCAAATCATCCCTATGCTATGCTGAGCTCCTTTTCATTTTCCACAGGCACTGTGCCATTATTGTTCTTTAAAAATCAAAATGGATTGTTTCTTGCTGTGATGAAAAATTACTTAAGATAACAGGCCATATGAAAACCCCAAATCATTTTGGGCTCTTTTCTTTACAGTATTATTTGCCTCATACATTTCTGGCACTATGCTATCTCTTGAATTGACCACCTTGCCTAGTGAGCAGGTGATATTTCAGAAACTTCCCATATATTCTACTTTGATCTTCACCTGGAGAAAGGAAGGATGCAGATGATCCTGCAAAGATAGCATCCACATAGCAGCCATAAGTCTGTCAGAAAAATTGCAGCAGACGTATCAAAGAGAAAAACATTAAGTGAGGCTCTAGATAAATGCTCAGCTGGTATTTCCTTTAAACTTAACGTGTTGTTAGAGTTCACATGGGAAATAAACCTTGCTAGCAGTATATTCCTATAAAGAAATATACTCTAGAAAGGTTTTTTTTTAAACCAAAAGAACAAGCAAACTCTGGTGATATTCCAATGTTTGTCAAATGAAAGAAAATAGCATGTACTTCCACCACCTTGTCACAGTTTCAATAACCCTCTTCCTGGATTCCATTTTCTCTCACTCAACGAATGATTTCTAAAGGAGACCCACTAGCACAAGCCTTCCACCCTGAGAGGCTAGCTGAAGTGTTTGCAAATTTCTCCAGTGCTTGATTCACAAAACTTCATTAGGGATGATGGGGAAAGGCCTCTGATAGACAAGTTGCAACAGATTTTGAGAAGTAAACGTGCTTTAAGCCTTCTCTCAGGATCTGGTAACATCACTACCAAAAGCCACTTTCTGTTTTTTTATTTAGTTACTAATTTGCTGGCTACTGAATCTCTCAGCTAATTAGAGTAACACATTCTAATTAAAATAATTCAAAGCAACATTAAAAATAATTGAAAGCTGACTTTAAAAGGTATCTCTTAAAGGCAATTTTTTAAAAGCAAATAAGTTGGCTCCCTCAATTAGAGCAGGAGTGTATTCCAAAGATCTAAAGCAGGGCTATCAAAATTCACGGCCCGCAGTCTGGATGTGTCATGCGCTGGCCATGCACACACCTGGTTTAGTTTGACCCCAAATTGCCACAAAGTACAGGCAAATCTTAGATGATTCCAGCAGTGGGGTGGGGGAGGAGATTGTATCACAAAATTACACACTACCTTTGGTGCAACAAGGACTCTTCCAAGAGCTGGTCTCCTGGTCAAACAGAGCAATCGGGGAAGAGAAGGGCCTTAGTAAGAGACGTGACCAAGCACTAAATAAAACTAGGGAAAGCCAAAAAAGGCAAGCAGATTGGAAAGGAGCCCTCCCAAAGGGAATTTAGAGTGGGAGATGAAGTGCACTTATCCGTCAAATATCTAAACCTGAGACAGCCTTGTAAAAAGTTAGGTCCCAAATACATAGGGCCTTTCCAAACCGTCTGGATCATGAGTCCAGTGACAGCGGAGCTGAAGTTACTCAAGAAGCCTATGGTAAGTTCATCCGGTATTTTATTGCAGTCTTTTAAAACCCTTTCAGGGATCTGGCTTGAGGCCAGTAAAAGAACCATCTCCTCCTACTATCCTAGTTAAGGGAGAGGAGCAGTATGAGATCCAAAGAATTGGAGGTAAGGTAAGAGATTTCATACTAGGTACCCTCAACGTCCCCAATAAGGAGTGTGGCAATAATTAGGTGGTAAGTAATAATGTGTATGTATGTTTATTGTTTGAGGTCTACCGTTCTTCAAGGGGGGAGGGTCAGCATGTCAAGACGGACTCAAATTTTCACTTATATTCCACTTTGCTAGCAGCTTGACAAAGAATTGGGGGAGGGGGAGGGGGATTGGAATGCAAGAGTGGGGGAAATGGCATCCAAGCATTGCTGATTACAAGATAACCATAATTTACTTAGTTTATTTTATAACAGTTCATATTATCATCCCAAATCTATCCTAAAATCATTTTGTAGATATAATAAGAAAGAAGTACATCTTTATATATTTATTATTTTCTAAAAGTCTACATATTTCATTACTGTACTTTATTGTCTAACCATTGATAGAAAAGATCCCAAATTTTATAAAATTGTTTATCCTCTTGTTCTCTAATTTCAAATGTCAATCTACTCATTTCAGCACATTCCAATATTTTCTTAATGATTTCCTCCTGTGATGGTATTTTCTCATTTTTCCAGTTTTTAGCAAATACAATCCTAGCCGCTGTTAATACATTTACAATCAGGTATTTCAAGTCTTTACTATATATTTCAGGTAAAATTCCCAATAAAAATATTTCTGGTTTCAAATCTGTATGCTTTTTTGTCATTTTTTCCAACCACATGTGGACTTTAGTCCAGTATTTTTTAGCATCCACACAAGTCCACCACATATGGTAATATGAGCCAGGTGTCTGATGACATTTCCAACATTTTTTGGATTTATTCTTGAACATTCTTGCTATTCTTGTCGGGGGAAAATGCCACCTGTAAAACATCTTAAACAAATTTTCTTTATATGCTGTTGACATTGTCATTTTATAATTTTGAGACCACAATTTTTGCCATTTTTCTAAATCAATCCCATATCCAAAATTCTTCCCCCAAGCAATCATAGTTTCTTTAACTTGTTCTTCTAGTTTAATTTCTAATAAATATCCATACAATTTTTTAATCACCTTTTCATCAGTACCTGTCAAAATCTTATCTAAGTCAGTCAGTTTATCATAGAAACCTTCTGTTTTAGAATCTTTATCATACCTTGAATGTATTTGCGCATATGAAAACCAATTTATCTTTATACCTTGTTCCCCTAGTTTTTGTATAGATTTAAATTCACCCTTTTCATTCAGTATTTCACCATATCTAACTGTTCGTTCCTTTTTATATATTATAGGATATGAAAATGCTTCAATAGTCGATAACCAGACTGGAATTTTCAAATAACATTGTCTTTTAATCTTCCTTTATACCATAAAAAAGCATGCCACCCCAACAACAAATCATGTCCTTCTAATGTCAACAATCTAGTATTTCTTAGTGTTATCCATTCCTTAACCCACATCAGATTTGTAGCTTGGTAGTCGACTTCCGGTTTGAACGGCTTTGGCGACAGACAGAAATCCGCAATCGTGTGTGGTTTGTGTCTGGGTTCGCCACTGGAATGCCCCGAGCCGGCTGGTTTCGGGGCTAAGCCACCCCATAGAAGTGGTGAAGAGGGGGGAGACCACCAGCAGGGGTGAGGAGAGCCGCATCTCTTCTCCTCAGCTGGCCATTACTCCCTTTCCCGAAGGCAGTTGTAGCAGTGGTCAGAAATGGCCACCACAAAGGAGAACTTGACCGGAAAAGAATGTGCAGGAGGAAGATAAGAAGTGAAAGTTTTGGCTGACCGGGTTAAATTGTAAAAGCAACAACTAAGGTACCCTGGAATTTAAACTTACCAAAAATAACATCGCTCCCAAAGAAGAGTCGGAAGCAGTGAAGGAAAGTAAAGGGAAAGGTTTGGCTTTTTTTTCCTTCTCTCTCCTTCCCTATACTGACAACTAAGACACCTAAATAAGAAATCAGAAAAATCCATTTTGACATCAATAGGCAATTAAGCTGAAAATAAAACAAAATGCCAAAAGGATAATAAAGATTTCTGGACATTAAAATTTTTCTTTTTCATAAGTAGGAAGGGAGAGAAAAAGAATAAGGGTAGGATCTGGAAGAGGGAGGAGACTGCCTGGAATTAAAAAGAATCTACAGTAAAACTTCAACAAGACTTCTAAAAGATACGTTTTAACTGAAACTTTGCAACTAAATAGTAACCCCAGGAAGAGAAAGTGGGAAAAAAGAGCAAAAAAGAAACAGCTTGCGTGTATTTGGATTATTTGGTGATCTTTGGATTCTTGGTTATTATAGTTTAATGACTAAAATCAATCGGGTGGTTGTTTAAAAATTTATACAGTGGCACCACTTCTGGATGCATTGAAAATGGAACTTAAAAAGTACAAAGAACAAGGTACAAAGTACAAAGAAGATGCACAAGAAGGGAAGGGTTCTTTTGGCTTTGTTTTTCAATTCTTAGAAATGGAGATTTGGAACAATGAGAAACAACAAGACTGCAAAACAAGAAGATTGGAACAAAGAAGAAGCCATCTTTAATGAACAAGCAATTTTATGTGGGGAAGAAAAAGGAAAGGGGGGAAAGAGAATGGAGAATTTAAGACTTAAAAAACAACCAAAGAAAAGAAAAATAATTCGAAAAATAAGTATAATACTGGAAAGCAACAGAAAAGGGGAATACAGAAGAGAGAAATAGACGTAGAGAGACAAGGGGGTAAAAAGGGGAGAGAGAAGAAGAGAGGGAAGAAGGAAAGGAAAAGAAGTTACAAAGGACTGGAGCAAGATAGGAAAAATAGGACTGGACCTATTTAGAGATAATGGGTGAAAATCTAACTGAAAAAGGGATTCTGTAAAGGTACATAAGATTGTATTATTATATTAGTAATAGAAATAACTTTAGAAAATTGGAAACAACATATGATTAAAATGAGGGATAAAATAGTGTAATTTAGTGAAATGTTTGTGAATAAAATAAGTGAAATAAAATAAATGAGAAAATTGAATTAGGAAGGAACGGGAACATTTTACTTAGTTAATGTTTTATAAAATATAAGTGAAGGGGGGCGGGAATTAACTATGTAAAGCTTATAATTGTTCCCATAGAAATATGATATTTAATTGAAAAGTAATGTTAAAGATGTTAAGACTTCAATGAATATTAATATTAATGATAGAATTGAATTGGAATGGAATGTTGTTTTAATTATATACATTTATAATTTTTTCTTTTTTTTAAGAATACAGTGTGTATTTTAAGAATGTACCAAGCAGAATCCAAATGGAAGTTATGTATTATATTGAATGTTACAACTTTAGGGAAAAGATATAAAGGCGTCATAATCCAATCAGTAACTACAGGAGAAATTTTGTTTAATGAGAAAAGATAATAGATAAGTGAAACAGGACAGACAAAAAATATAAATACAATGATTTGAATTGAGATGAAATAATTAAAATAAAATTGAGAAAATTAAAAGAGGGGAGAAGCTATGCAGAAAATGTAAAATAGTAATAAGATATGGAATAAAATATAAAAATGAGCATGAACCTGAATTTGTGTCTGTATGAAGAAATGTAACCCGGGATTATGCTATTTTCAAAAAAGATGTTTTATTTGTATTTTTTTCCTCTTTGTGAAAACTCAAATAAAATTTATATATAAAAAAAAGATTTGTAGCTTGGTAGTACAACTCCCAATTAGGCAAACCAAATCCTCCTCTAATTCTAGCATCTTGCAAAAGTTTTAACTTTATTCTCGCTTTCTTACCTTGCCACATATATTTCAACACAATTTTATTTAAATCTTCAAAGTAGTCTTTTCCAAGCCAATTGGAATTGTTTGAAACAAATATAAAATTCTGGGTAATATATTCATCTTGATTGTTGAAATTCTCCCTATTAGTGACAGTTGTAAGTTTTCCCATTTCGCCAAATCTAGCACTATCTGCTGTTTAAGTTTAATATGCTCATCCTCTAGGGCCTTAGCGGCTAGCCTTTTCATAATATTCCTTTTCCTTGTATAGTCTATTATCAAGCCTCTGACATATGCCTTCACTGTATCCCATACATTCTGAATTGATGTATCTTCTTTTTTGTTTTCTCTAAAGAAAAAAGCCAATTCTTTCTCCATCCACTGTGTGAAGTCTTTTTCCTTTAAAATAGTATTATTTAATGTCCATCTAGATCTTCTTTTTTGTCCTTTCCATTTAATTGTCATTGGATTGTGATCTGCCCAAGTACTTGTTTCAATATTTATTTCTTGAATGTTAGATATTAATTCTGTTGACATCCATATCATATCTATTCTGGACCATGATAAGTATCTATTTGAATAGAAGGTGTATTGTTTAGTTTTAGCATTTCTTTCTCTCCATGTATCTTTTAAGTTTATTTCATCTACCATTTTAAAAAAAGATTTAGGGAGAGTCTTTTTGTTTTGCTTTATTGTTTTCTGTGCTGTATAGTCCAATTTATGGTCTACAATTCCATTAAAATCTCCCATCATAACTATATTAGCATAGTCCAGTTCAATTATTCTCATATGTAATTTTTTGTAGAATTCTTCTTGTTTGTCATTCGGAGCATAAATTGCAATCAGGAGTGTTTTCATATTATTGTCCATTATTTCCACCATTAGTATTCTTCCATCATCATTAGTATAGATCAATTTTGCTGGGGTGGTCTCTTTAATATATAAAACCACTCCTCTTTTCTTACATTGGGTCAAGGAAGTAAATATTTTCCTTAATTTTGGCTTTACCAACAATTATTCGTGTTGTTTTTAATATGTACTTCTTGTAGACAAATTATATCAAATTTTAATTTCTCTAATTTATGAAAGGTTTTCCTTCTTTTAACGGCTGAGTTAAGTCCATTTATATTAATTGTAATCAATTTTTTCTCTTCCATGGTTTTATTTTATAGTTAAGTTTAGCAGCTCTCGTAGATCTTAGTTCACGTTGTTCTTTGGCTTCCACCTTTCCACCTACTGCACCTTCTTCTTTTTCAGTCATCATTTGGCAGTCCTCTTGGAATTCGATTAGTGAGATCTCTTTTTCTGCCTCTTCCTTTTTCCTTCCAAAAAATTCTGTATAAAATAATTCCACTTTCTCAATTGAGTCAATTCTATGTCTCTGTTCTTGCCATGTGAACATTAAACCTTCTGGAATCAGCCATCTATAATTCACCTCTTTTTTAAGTAGCATTTTAGTCAGGAATCGGTATTCTCTTCTCATCTCTCTCACTCTTCTGGGTATTTGTTTCAAGACCACAATCTCCTTGTCTTTGTATTTCAATGTTTTCTCTTTTGCCACTTACAATATTTGTGTTTTAATGGCTTTCTTTGTAAATCTAATGTGAACTTCTCTTGGTAAGCTATTTCTCATTGCATATCTTGTGAAAACTCGATAAACCTCATCTATTCCATCCATCATCTTCTCTTGAGTTATTTCCAAAGCTTCAGCCAGTATTTCTATCATTATCTCAGCTAAGTTTTGTCCTTTTTCTTCCTCTACGTTTTGGAATCTAAGATAGAATTCTGATCTATCCATTTCCCATCTCAACATACCACTCTTATCTTGTTCAGCCACCGTTAATCTATTATCAATATCTCCAATCTTCTTGTCTCTTTGTTTATCTTCTTCAATTTTTGGGAATCTCTCCTCATACTTCAACATCATTTGTTGGATGTTCTCCACTTGTTCTCTGTTCTTTGTTCAATGTTCTCTGTTCTTTGTTCGATGTTTTCTATTCTTTTTTCAATATTCTCTGATCTTGCTTGAATATTTTGAATTCCTTGCATAATCATCTGCGGAGTCACTTTTTCTTGTTCTTTTTCTTGCTTTAAAATTGTCTGTATTGAACGTTGTCCTCCAGATGGTGGAGAGGAAGAAGTAGAAGTTGAAGAACCAGGAGCTGTAAATTTCCTACTCATTTTAAACAATTGAAAATCTTCAGGTTCTTCTAAACCTTAATCCAGTTGTGAAGTAACCAATTATAGTTCAAAATAAAAATAGTAGAAAAAAGCAGCCCAATAATAATAATTAAAAAAAAGAAAGAAAGAAAAAGCAGGACAAAATTTCTTCAAGTTCTTGTATACCTTAATCCAATCAATAGTTAAATAAAGAAAAAGACTTAAGAAAAAAAAAGGAAAAGGAAAAAATTCTTCAGGTTCTTCAACACTTTAATCCAATTGAAAGGTCTCAAATAGAAAAAAAGTGCATAAAAATAAACCAGAGAGGTAGATGAAAAAAACAAAAATACCAGGAAGGGGGAAAAAAGGCTTTTAAGGCTTTCCCTTTAAAATAAAAAGCAAAGGTAGAGATTGGACTTCCCAAAAAAAAGAAAGAAAGAAAAGCAAAGACAAGCTCCAACAAAGCCAAAAACCCAAATAGTTATTACAAAAAACAAAAGATAAAAAAAATACAATAAAGCTAGTGGGGAGGGAAAGCACAACTTAGGAAAAGTAAAAAGGGCACACTGCACTTAGTTTGATTATCCAAGGCTCTTATTATAACTCTTTTCTCCAAAAACTTATCACCTTTTTTCCCCCTCCGTTTCAACACCAGACTCCAGCTGTTGACAGAAACCCAGAAGAGCACCTGCAATAATACTCTCCCATGTTCTTCCCTCTATCTTATCAAATAGCAATGACCTTGGAAAAGAGTCTCAGTTCTTTCTTTCTCAGCTTTGTCTGGTCACAGGGAAATAGAATATTTTCAAGCCTCTTGTTGGCAGTGTTACAAAGTTTCTTTGCTCTCACTTTCCCCCTCCTTTTCCAAGCAGGATATAATAAGAATTAATTAAAAAAGAAAAAGATATTTTTTAAAAATGAAATAACTAAAGGGAGCCTCTAGCCTAAAATATTACAAAATCAAAAAGGAGAAGAAAAAAATAATTATAAATGAAAAAACCAGTCCAGTTTCAAAATACAAGATCATATATAGAAAATCCAGCAATGAGAAAAAACAAAACATTACTTTGACATTCCTGTTTCAAATCGCTGCTTAATCACTTCTGTCAAAACTTTTACGATTCTTTCTTTTCCTTAAGGTGTTCTTTCAGATCTTAGAATAAAAAAAAGTTCTCACCAAACCGGCACACTTTCTCTTTCTGTTCTCTTTCATTTCGGAGCTGTCCCAATTTCAGCAGCTTTAATGGCTGCCTCTTTGCCGCTGGCAAGAAGAGCTTCTCCTGGATCTACCAGGGACTTTGTGGTATCCCTGGGATCGACAGGATGCACTCTTCACTTTCACCATCTCTTCGGGATGGTTTAGATCCGATAGGACTGTCCAGGAGCAAAGATATAGGCAGCAATCTCAGACGTCCAAGATCGCATACCGTATCGTCGCGACTCCAGCTCCACCCTCTCATTATACTTTGGAATTTCTGGTAGCAAATTATAATGTGCTCAGCCAGTGTCTATTGTAAAAGAACCATCTCCTCCTACCATCCTAGTTAAGGGAGAGGAGCAGTATGAGATCAAAAGAATTCTCAACTCAGATATCATAAGGGAAAATTACATGCCTAGTACTGTTGAAATGCTACCTGTTATCAGACGCTGTGTGGGTGCTCCAGATGGTAGAACATCTGGAAGTTAGGTAAGAGATTTCATACTAGGTACCCTCAACGTCCCCAATAAGGAGTGTGGCAGTAATTAGGTGGTAAGTAATAATGTGTATGTATGTTTATTGTTTCAGGTCTACCGTTCTTCAAGGGGGGAGGGTCAGCATGTCAAGACGGACTCAAATTTTCACTTATATTCCACTTTGCTAGCAGCTTGACAAAGAATTGGGGGAGGGGGAGGTGGATTGGAATGCAAGAGTGGGGGAAATGGCATCCAAGCATTGCTGATTCCCGCTTATAAAGAAAAGTCTCCATAAAATCACTGTGTGCTTGTATGCAGAAGTTTTTCTTTCTTCTACCAAATCTTCAGACTGTAAAGCATGGTTAATGAAAATCTTCACTCCAGATCAGATAATGATAATTTGTACACTTGCTTCCAACCCCATGATTCTATGGTACTTATGGTACAGACCAAAATCTGGTCCATTAGCCCATCCTACTCTCTTCCATTCTGTTTTATCACTGCCTGCATCAAAACTATGGCTCCTAGACTACAAAAGGGATTTGACCAATCTTCTCAGCAAATACACTGCATGGATAGAGATATGTCTGCAAATGTCATAATCATATTTTCTAACCCCTCATCCAAGTCATTTAAACAAAGCAAAATTGAGTCCTTACATAATGTGTTCTAACAGCAACATTGTTAGATCTTTATTCACATCGCTTCAGCCCTGTTTCACTTTGATGGCATCCTGCCAAAAGAAGAAGCAGGGGTGAAAGAGGGGGCAATTGAACCACTTCCACATAACCTACCTTAGCAGACCTCTGAGGATCCGGTGGCAGGACAAGGTGCCAGACACAGAAGTCCTTTCCAGAGCAGGCCTGCCAGCAGTTCACACGCTGCTGATGAAAGCCCAGACATGCTGGGCAGGCCATGTTGCAAGGATGCCAGATTATCGCATTCCTTAACAGCTTTTCTATGGTGAGCTGTCTCAAGGAAAGCAATCACAAATATATGTGGTAGGCAAATACAAGTAAGCAAACTTCTTAACACAGAGAACTCTGCAATGAATACTGGACACAAGAAGAGAGAACATACCCTCTAATGGTTACATTTATATAAATACTTCTTAAAGGGATAGAACCCATCCCCAGTCTTAAAGGGAAATACCCACGCTATGCTGATTCATTCTTAATGCATCAGCCACATCTGGTCAGCTTCACTGCTGGTCTGCTCTTAAATCCCAAGACCTTCCAACTTCTCACAAAAAAAAAAATCTCACAAAGTTCAAAGGTCTGAACTTTTTACCCAAGTCCCATAGACTACTTTTCTTGCTCTGCATGCGGTGGCAGAGAACGGAGCTGGAAAGCAGGTTAGTGAAGGGATGTGGCTGCCTTGGGGGGTGGGGTGGAGTAAGAATTTGGCATGGATGGCCTGGCTGAAAGGCACTCAGGTAAGCTGGTGTGGGGTTTGTGGGGCAGCTCTGCCCCCCCCTTTTTTTCTGGGTCAAGTTTTTTTAAAATTTACATATGTAAACATTTTGAACACAGTGTATTGTCCGGGCATACCATTTTACAAAAGAAAAGAGAGGGGGGGAAGAAATAGTAACATATATGCTAATAACAATAGTAATGGTACAACAGAATGATTTTAACCATAGTGTTTAATGTTCCCTTTTATTTGTATCTATTTCATGTATTAATAATCATGTTTATATTTCTATATATTATCAAATGCATGCTTGACTAAATAAAATAAATATTTATAATTATGCTAGCTTATTTGTAATCTGATTGATTATATTAGCATATCTATAGTATAGTCATATTTAATTTATATATAGCAATATTCTTTCTTCATCTAATTTCTGCCTCTTATCTTTAACCATTCATAAAATCTATTCCATGTTAAGTAATATTCTGTTATCTCCTTTATCTTTTATTTTCAATGTCAATCTATCCATCTCTGCATAATCCAATATTTTCTGCATTATATTTTCATCAGATGGGGTGTTCTCATTTTTCCAATATTGTACAAATACAATTCTTGCTCTGACAATACATGTAAAACTAAATATATAGTCCCTTTATCATAGTTTTCTGGTATTATACCTAACAAAGATATTTCTGGTTTCAAATCTATATGCTGCTTGATCATCTTTTCCAACCATGTGTGTATTTTCTTCCTATATTTTCTTGCTTTCATACACGTCCACCACATATGATAATAAGTACCTGGGGTCTGGTTACACCTCCAACATTTGGTAGATGTGTTGTTAAACATTTTTGCTAGTCTTGCCAGTGGCAAGTGGCACCTATAAAACATTTTATAGAGATTTTCCTTATATGCAGTAGCCATTGTCAGTTTGTAATTCCTATCCCAAAGTTTTTGCCATATTTCTAGTTCTATAGTATTGCCAAAGTTTTTTGCTCATACTATCATTGTTTCTTTAACTTGTTCATCTTCCATTTTAAAATTTAATAAATAATTATATTTTTTATCAGTCTTTCATCTGTCCCTAACAGCATCTTATCAAGTATTGTTGGTTCTTTATTAAAAAAACCCGTTTTCTCATTTTTCTCATATCCCGATTGTATTTGCAAGTGTGGCCACCAAGCTAAGCCCACCCCTTGACTTTGTAATTCCTATCTAATTTTAAGTTCACCATTCTCATTTAGAATATCTTTATAAAGTACAATTTTTCCAAGTTAATATTTAGATGTATCAATGCTTCCATTGTAGAAAGCCAGACTGATATTTTCCTACAATTTTGTAATTTGATTTTTTTCCTATACCAAGAATAAAGCATTCCTCACATAATGTCTTTGAAAATATCTATGTACAGTACTCCTTCCGTACCATAGAAAAGAATGGCATCCTAATTGAAGATCGTGTCCCTCCAGTAATAATAGTCTTCAATGCCTCAAATTTATCCATTCTTTTACTCATTAAGTACAGATACCTGATAATATAGCTCCCAATCTGGTAGCCCAAAACTCCCATTGCCTTTAGGCTCCTGTAACATTTTCAATTTCATTCTTGCTTTTTTCCCTTGCCAGTTATACTTCAAAAATGTTTTAAGTCTTCAAAATACTTTTTCTCTAGTTTTAATGATATTGTTTGAAATAAGAAAAGTAACTTTGGTAATATATTCATTTTTATGGTAGCTTTTCTCCCCATCATTGATAGTTGTAAATTCTTCCATTTCTCCAAATCCAACTTAATTTGTTGCATTAATTTTGTGTAATTATCATCTTTAATTGTTGCACATCTTGCTGTTAAATAGATACCTAAATATTTCACTTTCTTTACTATTTGAAGGTCTGTTTTCTCTGTCAGTTCCTTTCTCTGTTTATCTGTAAGGTTTTTTTTACTATTATTTTAGTTTTTTCTTTGTTTATTTTCAATCCTGCAACTTCTCCATATTCTTCGATTTTCTCTATCGATCTAGAACCAGTTTCTAATGGTTCTTCTAGTATAAAAACTAGATCATCTGCAAATGCTTGTAGTTTCTATTTTTCTTTATTTCCATTCCTTTTATTTCTGGATCCTGTCTAATATTTCTAGTTAAAACTTCCAGTGTTAATACAAATAATAGTGGGGATAATGGACATTCTATGGGCATAGTTATGAGGGCAATGGGGCCACTTACCAAGGGATCATCATCATCTGAGTTGTGGTCAGTCAACCCCTGGTCTTCCTTTGGTGGGGTTAGAGTTCTTGGTTGGGGGACAGAGTGAACTTCACGACTTCTGAATCTTTTAGAGCCGTCTCCTTCACCCAGAGTTGTGTTCTTGCTGCTTTTCCTCCTGAAATTGTTTCCCCTTTCTTGATGGGATGGTTGTCTCAGCATTCTGCTGCCCGATGGCCTTTTTTTCCACACTTGAAGCAGATGAAGGAACATTGTGGCTGGGCTTGGCTTCTAATTATCTTTCTCTTTCTCTCAGAGAGGATCTCTTCCACACCTTGACACCACAATACTTGTTTTGGTCAATCACCACCTCCTCAACCAGCACACACCAGTCATGGAGACGAACGGGGGGGGGGGCTCAGAATTCACGCATTGTACAGGTCATCATTCAGGCCATCCTTGAAGCAACAGATGAGGATTTCCTCTGGCTAGTCGAGGCAGCAGGCCAGGTCTCAGAATTCCTCAGTGTATTCTGCTCCTGGTCTGTCTCATGGTTCTGATGAGATCTCTGGTTCTGATCAGCTAAAGGGTCTTCAATTCGCTGTCTCAAGACAGTCATGAATTGGTTGAAATTCCTCAGCTCGGGGGTATTAGCATTGTGGAGAGTCACTGTGGAGAGCATTGTGCAGCCTCCTCCAGGGCCAGAGTAACGACTCGGACCTTAGTCCCCTCTGTAGGGATGTTGTTTTCCTGCATGTAGGTGAGAACCTGGGCTAGGAAAAAACCCAGATGCTGGGGATCTCTGTCAAATATCACACCAAGGAATTCTAGACCTGGCCTGCCTTTCTTGGGAAGGTAGTGAAGAGAGGAGCAGAGGAGACACGATAGTGTTTCAATACTTGAGGGGCTTTCACAGAGAGGGGTGTGGGTCAACCTATTTTCCAAAGTGCCTGAAGGCCAGACAAGGAATGATGGATGGAGACTGATCAAGGACAGATTCAATCTAGAAATAAGGAGACATTTTCTGACAGTGAAAACAATCAACGAATGGAACAGCTTGCTTTCAGAAGTTGTGGGAAGCTTTCAAGAAGAGACCAGACTGCCATCCATCAGAAATGGTGTAGGGTCTCCTGCTTTGGTGCGAGGTTGGACTTGATGACCTGAAAGGTCTCTTTTAACACTATTATTCTGTTCTCTTCCTATGGACCTATATCCTCTTAGTTTTCCTTTTATTTGTAACATAACTAAATAGTCCTTTATTATGGTTTTAGGATTTCTTGCAAGTTACACTCTGCTCACTGAAGTTACTTCAGTGAATTTTTGTTCAATTATGTTCCCATTTTTTTATATATGTCCCTGAGGTGCATAGTGGCTCACAAGGTTAGGACACTGGGTTGATGATGGGTAGGTTTGTGTTTGAAATGTGGTTTCTGATGTAGGATGGGGCGAGCTCCACCTCCTGCCAACCCAGCAGTTTGAAAGCAGGCAACCATGAGTAGATACATGGGTACCACTTTGGTGAGCAACTTAACAGGGATATGAAGGGAGCCTCCAACTGGGCATCCTCCTGGCAATGGTGATATCACCATTCAATCCTTTCAACCTGAAAGTGCTTCGGTGCTCCCGGCAAGAATGTAGTAGTATCTATATCCCCTTTTCTCCTCAACATTACAAAGCAGGGATGTCAAACTCAAAGCCCGGGGGCCGAATCTGGCCTGCGGAGTGCTTAGATCTGGCCTGTGGGGTTGCCCTGGAAACAACAAATGACTGGCCTGTGGTGCCTCTGGCAGCAAAAATGGAGCTTGCAAGGGCCACAGGCGGCCCTCCCAAGCTCTGTTTTCCCTGGGAGAGGATTGCTGGAGGCCATCACAGCTGAAAACTGAGCTCGGGAGCTCATTTTTGTTGGCACAGCCCTCAGGCCAGCACAGGTACCCTGACACGAGTGACGTTGATTTGGCCATGCCCACCCTAGCCACCCCCACCCCCTGAGGTTGAATACAACCCTGATGCGGCCCTCACTGAAATTGAGTTTGACACCCCTGTTTTAAAGAGTTATCTGGGAATCTACACTGGCTGTTTTAGATTTTTTTTCCACCCCATTTGTCCTGTAGATTTTGTATGTCTGTACCTTAAATATCCTACTACATATAATGAATATTTTCTCTTTAAAGCATTTCAAACCATTGCATCTGACCTATCTTCCCTCAGAGTTCATCAAAGTCCACTGTTCTGAAGTCCAGGATGCAAATTTACTCTTCACAATTTTCCTTCTCCAGATATTAGAAGTCCAAGGATTACTTAATATGTTTCCCAAAGGTTCTAATGACCTTCAACTTGTTCCTGGCAGTTAATTAGGATCACGACTACAGTATCAGACTCCTTTGTTCTTTCTTTCACCTTCTGAAAAGTGAAGCTACAATTGAAAGAGATCAGAATTTTTGGGACTTCTGATTGTTGGCAGTTACAGTTCTAGCAGATGTCAGAAGAACTGAAATTTCCCTTTCTTTGCTGTTGCACACCACTTTAAAAGACTGGTCACCTGATACAGAAAGGTCTTGTGTATATCCTCTGCCTCCAGTAGCCTGTAATAAGCTTTATCTCCTTTTATTCTTCCTGAATACTTTCAACAGGATTTCTGCTCTGCGCTGTGACTCCTGGATTTCTGTTCAGATATATCTTTCCTTTTTCACATAATACAATCCCCTCACCCTTTTTATTGAATAAATTGTTCCTTTTGAATAAATCGTAGGCTTCCAGTACTAGCTGGCAACCATGAGAAACACCCCGCCCCCCCAGGTTGCAGTGACGCCTATCACATCCTGTTTGTTTCCTATGTTAGGGTTGCTAATTCTCCCTGTTTATTTCTCACACCTAGTGAATTATTGTAGAAACATTTGGCATCTCTATTCAGCTTTATCTGAAAAGTCATTAATACAGATTTTCTCACTTCTTTTCTGGCTAAAAAATAATATGAACAAAACTCAAGCATTTAGAAATTTGCCATGATTAAGTTTTTTTTTAAAGATAGCATGTTATTTTGCTTATATGTGCCATCCAACATTATTTCATTCAGTGCCTGAATAAAGTCTTGCTTCTTAGCTTGTACCCCCTCCAATGCAATGCAATTAAATTAAATTAAATATAAACATTCTGAGTCATAGTGAGGAAAAAGAATACTGTGCAGCAGCATCTTTGGTTACCTATGCTACCAACTCACATTATACCTATTGGAAGATTTGACCTTGCTCTATATATGTCAACCATCTCATCAGCTTCAACATCAACATTTCAGTGCAAAGCAGCAGTCGTTTTGATTTATTTAGACAAGCTTATCACATTAAGTTACTTACGCTAAAACATTGTTGTAGCCTGTCTAAGCCTCTTTCGTTTGCCAGAAGATATTTTAAGCAATGAATGGAGAATAATACTGTAAGATAGGAAGCGTCTTATTTGCTATTCAGATTTTGCCCACTTTTGTTCTCAGGAGATGCTCCAAATTCTCTGTGCTCAGAAGTAAATTCTTAGTTATATTTGCTGATGAAGACTTGATAGAAATCAGGCTTCCATAATTTGGAGAAGATGCCAATATGCAATCTATTTATTAGCCAATGGAAAGGACAAGAGAAAGAAAGTGTTTTACATTCAGAGAAAGTTGTAGCTAGGATCTTATGACCTAGGATTAAAAAAATCTTACACAAGAACATTATCTATAATAGTGCTAATAATATTCCATTCCGCCTATTATCAACTCTGATTTTGAAACTTAGTGCATGATTTGATAATATGGGATCTTTCAGATTATAATGCATATTACCAAATGTACGCAGTAGCATACATGCAGAAGGAGAGGTAAATGTGTAAATTTTGATGGAATTCAAGAACATCGATAATTGCACAAACCTAGTTTAGAATTATTTTACAGACCACATAATCATGGGACTGGGAGGGACTTTTGGAGATCTTCTAGTTCAATTCCCTGCCCAAGCTTACTACATTCCAGATAAATGGGTATCCAATCTCTTTTAAAGACTTCCAGCAATGGAGCAACTCCAGCTGTGGGAGGCAAATTGTTCCATTGATTAATTGTTCTCACTGCAGAGAACACACTCAACAGGCAAATATTCTAATAAATGGGGAACAAACTGGCCCGATAAAAATAGAAAAAGGGGTAAGACAGGGTTGCCCTCTCTCCCCTCTGCTTTTCATATTCGCCCTAGAATCTCTTCTGACGTACATTAGGCAAAATTTGAGAATTAGAGGACTGAGGATCAAATCAGA
Source organism: Pseudonaja textilis (assembly GCF_900518735.1). Next base: position 4,040,005 of record NW_020769344.1, read on the forward strand.
AGAGTATAAAGTACAAGCTTTCGCTGATGATTTGGTTTTTTTTTCTGGAGGAGCCCATAGAAAAAGGACACAACTTATTAGAAGAACTAGAACGATTTGGAGAAGTCACAGGATTTAAAATAAACAGGGGGAAAACGAAATTAATGACTAAAAATTTAACAGGAGATTAATTGTTCTCACTGTCGGAAATTTTCATCTTCATTCCAGATTCGATCTCTTTTTAACATGCTTCCATCCATTGCTTCTTGTCCTGCCCTCAGGTGCTTTGGAGAATGTCAACGCCTTCCTCCCTTTGACAGCTCCTCAAGTGCCAGAAGACAGCTACCATGTCACCCCCTAATCCTTTTCTTCAATAGGTTAGACACACCTGCTTCCCTTATCATCTTTGCTGCTCTTTTCTGTACTCTTTCTAGAGTGTCAGAATTTTTTTTATTATTATGACAACCAGAAAGGGATGCATATTCCAACGGTGACCTCACTAGTGCAATGTAGTATACTAATATCACTTCCCATGATCTTACATAAGTGATGTTGTCATGGCTTCATCAGATCCCGGTTCAGAGGGACGACGAGTTGGAACTGGGATTGTCCAACAGAGATGGCATGTCTCCCTTGGGATATTTGGAGAGGTCAGGGGCTGAGGACAATGCTGTCCCAGACCCTACAGGCATTGGGGGAGGTGGTCAGCTGGAGAGAGAGCTGCCTGCCCTCACAGACACAGGGGAGGATCGTCTGCAGATAGACAGTGCTGCTGAGAGGCAGCAGATCCTCTCTGATGAGGATCAGCTGCCTCCCCCACTCAATCAAAGGACATGGAGAATAAAATGGAGGCATGCTCAAAGGAGGCCTGTGAGGCTGCTCAGGAGAAGGTCACCCCCCCCCCCTCCTCACAAGGACCACCTGGCATGGGTTGACATAAGGAGAAACCAGGGGAAATTTCTTTCAGGAACAATGGTTTTCTTTGGCTTATGCTCCCCCGGCTTTGGAAAAACTCAGCCTTGACTCTTGTTTCTGCCGGAGCCTTGCCTTTGTCGTGTGGACTGCCTTTACTTGTGGACTTGCTTTGCCTTGTTGGACTTGCCTTTTGCCTTAAGGACTGGCCTTTGGCCTCATGAACTTGCTGATGCTGTGAAATTGCCTTCCATTTGGATCTTGATTCTGGACCTTGCCCCATGAGCTTGCACCTTCTCTTTGGATTTCCTCTCTGTCTTTACCAATTGGTTTTGTTTGTTGACTAGCTTTTATTTGTGGGAGGGTGTCTGCTTTCAGGGAGTGTGGGGTGGAGCCTTACCAGCCGTTGTAGGGCTGTTTGTTGTGGCAGCTAACAGGGCAAAAAAGCTCTCTATTGATGCCTTGGATTATGAGTTCAGCACAAGAATCACTAGGTAAACTGAGTGCAAGAACATACACAAGGTTCAGGGAAACAATCCATGAGTCAAACAGGTCAGGATACATGGCACGAGAACACAAGAGAAAGAACTGGGCACATTGCTCCAGAAGCATTCAAGTTCTCAGGGTGGGATTAAGTAGGAAACAGCATTCACACATTCTGTGCCTTCATCCATCTCCAGATAGGGTGAGAATGAGAGGCACACCTGCACCTGCAGGAGTTCCAGAAGCATGCACCAAAACCAGGCTGTGAATTGGGTACTTCAGTCCAATACAATGTGCTTGGAAAACCCAGGCAGCTGGAAAACGTGGCACACATACTGCACTGTCCCCTGTGCCATGGTGGACTTGCATAAAATGGACCATCTTGGTAAGCATATCCACCTCCCACAACTTTGGGAGGTCAGTGATGAAGTCCATGGACACACTTCCCCAGTCTTTCTGGCATGTGCAATGTCAATGTTCCAAGTAATGCACCCATTGAAAGCAGAACTCCGAAACAGATATATTCCTCAAAGAACAATTTATTGGATACCTCATATTGGCACAATTGGTGAAAACCAACTCTGAATGTTCCCATAGTTTTCATCTAATTAAAAAGTGAAAGTTCCCCCTTCCCCACACATCATCAGTCACATTGGAATGGCCTTGGTTCCCACAGGAATTTTGTTTGTTTTGACTACAAACCCCAATTATCTATGTCCTCCCCCTTCCTGACTGCCTTGTGGCAACCCTGAAGCCTTAAAGATGGCCTCAGCCAGATTCTGGAACTGTTGAAAGGACTGTGTTGTAAATTCGAGATAGATGATGTCATATTGCTGTTCAGCTTTGACATAGATGGCCTCTTTAACCCCTCTTTCAAACAAACGGTGGATTTTGTTATCTTCAAAAGCGTGGTATTTGTTTTTTAAATGCAGATGGACTACTGAATCTTGTCTTGATAGGTTTGTTCTCCTATGTTGTACCATGCATTTATGAAGTAGTTGTTTTGTTTCCCCAATGTACAGATCTGCCAATGGTTCACTTCATTGTACTGCATATACCACATTGCTCAATTTCTGTCTGGATGTTTTATCCTTGGGGTGAACAAGCTTCTACCTTAGCGTATTCTTGGGTATGAAGTGTGCACATATGTTGGGTTGGCTGAAGATCCTCCTGAGCTTTTCTGATATTCCTGCAATGTATGGAATGGCAGCATTGCTTTGTTTATTATTCTCTTCATTGTCTGTTATGGAGGAGCTCCTGTTGGAACTTTTTTTGAGATTTGATGAAGGCCCACTTGGGGTAGACACACATTGTGAGGGCTTCCTTGGTAAGACTACATTTAGAATACTACATCCAGTTTTGGTCAACAAATAAAAAAAATATTGAGATTTTGGAAAGAGTTAAGAGAAGAGCAACAAAAATGATTAGGGTTCTAGAAGTCAAAACACAGAGTAGTCTAGTGAAAAGAAGGACCAGAGGTGACATGATAGCAGTCGTCAAATACTTGAAGGGCTGCCATAAGGCAGAGGGGCCAACTTATTTACCAAAGCACTTGTAGGCAGGACAAGAAACAATGGATGGAAAATAACCAAGGAGAGAAGCAACCTAGAATTAAGGAGAACATCCCTAACAGTGAGTCGAACAATTGCCTTCGGAAAATGTGGGTGCCCCAGCACTGGAGGGTTTTAAGAAGAGACATCTATCAGAAATAGTATAGGTCTTCTGTGAGAGCAGTGGGTTGGACTAGATGATCTCCAAGGTCCCTTTCAACTCTATTATTGTTACTAGATGTTCGCAGAACTGTTGCTTATCTTTTTCAGGATCTTCCCAGAGATTGATGTCAGGCTGATTGGTCTATAGCTGTGATGGCGAACCTATGGCACAGGTGGCATGTGGAGCCATTTGTGTGGGCACTCGAATCCCAGCCAAACTTACTTGCACTGTGCATGCGCATGCTTCCCAGCTAATTTTCAGCCCGTTTGCAGCCTTTTTCAGCCTTCCTAAGGCTTGACGGAAGCCTCTGCAGCTTTTGGAGGCTGAAAAACGGGCTTGTTTCGGCACTTCTGGTATTTCTGGAAATACCAGAAGTGCCAAAACCGGAAGTGCCAAAACAGGCCCGATTTTCGGTCTCCCAGGGCTGCAATGGCTTCCCTCGAGGCCGCAAACAGGCTGAAAATCAGCTGGAAGGCGCACGCATGCACAGTGCAAGTAAGGGGGTGGGAGATGTTGCACATGCATGCACAGGGGGGCGGGGCGTGTTGCCTTCTGGGTGCTGGCACGCAACGCGAGCATGAGCATAATTTTCAGTACGGGAGCCTAAAAAAGTTAGCCACCACTGGTCTATCATTTCCTGGATCTCTTTTTCCTCCCTTGTTGAAGATGGGAACTACAACAGTTCTTTTCCAGTCCTCTGGTAGTTCCCTGGTGCTCCAGGACCTTGAAAGGTATGGTTCAATGGTTCTGAAAAACTCTGCCAGGGCCTTCAGCTCTCTGGAATGCAATACATTTTGTCCTGGTGATTTGAACTCATCTGTAGTGGACAGACGTTTTTACCATTTTGTTGCCTATTTTAATTATTTCTAGCCTGTCTTTTATGTTCTGTTTTTGGTAGGTTGGGCGATTTTTTTCTTTAGCATGAAGACAGATGCAAAGAAGGAATTAAGCAGCTCTGATTTCTCCTGCTGCCCATTACTTCCTTGCCATTATCTCTCATTAGTGGACTGATTGTTTCCTTGATTTTTCCCTATTTTATAATGTTGAAAAAAACTTTTAAAATTATTATTGATATTTGCTGCCTTAATTCATTCTGAGCCTTAGTTATATACCAGTATTCTGGCTTAGTTATGTGTCCCACTTGCCATTTTTTATACTTAACCTTTTTGTCTTTCAGTTTATCAGAAAGTTCTTTATGCAAACCATGCTGATTTCTTCTTTAATTTCTTATTTTTCTTTTTCAGTGGCATTGTAATGGACTGGGCTTTTTTAATAACTTTTTTCAGTGTTTCTCAAACTTCTTGAATTGTTTTCTCCTTTAAAAAATTTATCTATGGAATCCTTCCCAAGATCTCTCTAAATTTGGTGAAATCAGCTCTTTTAAAGTATAAGACACTAGTTTGATTTTGTTCTATTGCTTGTATCTGCATTATATTGAATTCCAATATGACCTGGCCACTCCCCCCTCCTAAAACCCTCCAGTGCTAAAACCCACAATTTCCGAAGGCAATTGTTCCACTGATTAATTATTCTCACTGTTAGGAAGTTTCTCCTTAATTCTAGGTTGCTTCTCTCGTTGGTTATTTTCCATCCATTGTTTCTTGTCCTGCCTACAAGTGCTTTGGTAAATAAGTTGGCCCCTCTGCCTTGTGTCAGCCCTTCAAGTATTTGAATACATCTCCTGCTTTATATCTGAGGTTTTCTTCCTTCCCATCACTCTCCATCTCCTTGTTTGATTGGTTTTCTTGGGGTTTATGCTTGGGATAAGGTCCTAAAGATCCTAAAGATTGGTCACCCTCAGTTTTAGTTTAGGGCTCTTTAGATAAGCTGAGCAAGTTGTTTTCCAAATACAGTCTTCCTGGTTATTGTGAGGCGCGGTCCAACTCTTGCCAGGAGCCCTTCTTGTAGGTAATGCAGACCATGATTTAGGAATCCAAATTTTTCTTAGTGGCACCACCCCTTAAACCAGGGGTCCCCAAACTTGGCAACTTTAAGACTTGTGGACTTCAAACACAGCTGGCTGGAGAATTCTGGGAGTTGAAGTCCACAAATCTTAAAGTTACCAAGTTTGAAGACCTCTGCCTTAAGCCAATGGTTTATTTCTAAAATCCTTTGTTCCCTTATTAGATGTTGATTTTTTGTTGGAAGTACAGATGAAAACACCACCTGAGTTCCTAACATCTTAACTTGCTCATAGTCTCTTGGTATTTTTTTTCAAGTTCATTGTCATGTCATTCATCCCCAAGAAAAGGATAGATCTGTGGATTTATTTCAGTAAGGCTCCCAGCCATATCTTTGATTTTGCTCCAGGGAGACAACATACTTCCCTAGATTGACTGTCCAGACTACAAACTGCTGATTCTGTTTTCCTGATATGTGAATCTCCTATCACCAACAGTTGCCTTAAGTCTGCACTACTTTTCTTCCTATCACAGGAGTGCCTCTGCTAGCAAAAACAGTGTGGGGGGAGGCCGCGCATGCCCCCCATGGCCCATTTCATCTAGATACAGAATGTTAACTTCCTTGGGAAACAGTGGCTCAAGACTTCCCCACTGCCGGGTTAAAGTGCTACCCGTCCATCCTTGAATTGGCAGAAAGCTATACCAGTATGAAATTTGTTGCCACCATTACTGATCTCTGTCCTGGCTCTATTGCATCTGTTCCAGCTCACTTTCCTGATTATGTAAGGGCACGGCAGATCAAAAGTCACAACAGTAAGAATTAAAGTGAGGTTGGAGATTCATTCTCTGAGCTTGTGAGTTGGTTTCTGAACATTTCGTTACCAGGCTAGGCAAAATCTTCAGTGGAATTAAGGGGATGTCAGTGTCAGTGTTCCTCTGTTTATATTTGTAAGGGCTTTGTGTCTTATGATATATGTAGGTCATGTGATGGTGAGGTCACCCTTAGAATTCAATTTGACCACACAACCAGAGACAGCACTGACCTTCAACCAACCCATGCAAGCAGCACTTCACAGCCCAATGACCCTCACCTGACATGACCTCTCCATCACAAGACCCATCCCAAGACCCCCCCACTTGACACAACCCACACCTGACCCATCCCAAGACCTATCCGAAGTTGTTGACCCAATGTGACTCTCATCTGACATGACCTCTTCATCACAAGACCTACTGACCAAACAAAGCCCTTGTAAACAGAGGAACACTGACACTGACATCCCCTAAACTTGCTGAAGGTGTTACCTAGCCTGGTAGCTAAATGTTTGGAAATCAACCCACAAGTTCTGAGAACAAACTTCCACCCCCATCTTGTACCCTACACAACATCTTTGAAAATCTTTCACTCCTTATCCAAGAAGCTTCTTTGTTGCCTATGTTCAACAGTAATAGGACACAGGGCAGAAAACATCCTGCAGAAAGCACAGCTCCAACTTCTCAATAAAAGAATAAGACTGGTTAATTTTATAATTAAGGCAGCATTGAGGAAGCTTCTTGAATGAGAAGTGAAATGTCTTCAGAGAAAAAACAGAAAGTCCAGTTGCCTCTTGAAAAGGCACCTTTTGAGACAATCATGACCTGGATGACTGAGAATCTCCATAAACAAAGACAGGGTTGGGTTTTTCCAGCCAGTCCACTTTCATTTTTTGTACTAAATCAAGAATGTCCATAAGGTACTTATAGGACTCTGCCTGCTGAAATGTCTAGGGCTATTAGGAAATCCAGCTTTGCACAGATGTGTACATTCCTTTAGGGAGACAGCAAGAGAATAGCAGCAGATGATGCTGACAAGGGACTCTGGAAGGAATATCTCTGCATCAGCTTGGAAAGGTTCATAAGTGCTTCTCTGCTCCACTCGTGATCAGTTACTAATAGAACAGATTTTGCACACTTTTGCAGTTGTTGTCTTAAGAAGGGAAATATTACAGTATTGTAATATCAATAGAGCCAAGGATGAATTAAGCCTTTATCTCTCATGCACTAGGTGCTGTTGAAGGCAATGTAAAAAAATGTTGCTAGGCCATGTTGCACTAGGATTGAGTATAAATGCCATTTACTCATCCCTTTACTGCCAATGCTTCATACTGCTGGAAGCTAATAGAGTACTCTTTTGAAAATCCAGCACCAATTCTCTCCCTTCTCTGTTGGCCTGGTAGAGCTATCTTGCATGACAACTGAGTTGCCATTTTGGTTATCAGTATGTATTGTAAATGATTTCAAAAGAATATTTAACATGAGCATAATTTTTATAGCAAGCTGCTGTTTGTAAACTTCTTAGCATATAAACTTAATATTTCTATAAGATTCATTTTGCAAATCTTTTGTATGCTTTCCTATTTATTGCTTTATAGCTTTCTTCTTGCAGATCAGAAAAATATAAATAATACTAATAATACATCATATAGAAAGTTAGAAATCTTTGCATAAAAGCATTTCCAATGAAAAACCAAACTTAGATAAAAGGTCAGTGATGATGGAATGAATAAACTGGCTAGAATTCGATTTTACATGGATTACAATGTGTGGAAATACTTTAAAAATAAAATGCAATGCTTTAAGTAAAACCACTTAATACTGAACATATATTGTACAATATGTGTATTAGTTTAATAAAAGAAGCCTCTATTTCCCAGTCCTGCAGGGTTTTGAGATCCTGGAAGACCCTCAAATGATATTTTATGCTTAAATATTATGCCAGAGAGCTAGTCCAGGATGAATTTTATGCAGTAAGATACAATGTATTTTCCTTAGCCCAGCAGAACCCACTCACTCACTAGCAGGGAGAGTATTGGAAGAGGAAGCGATAATGTATTACACTTGAACACATATACTATTCAACATGAGGAACAAGCAGAGGTAACCAGGAGTTGGATTGTGAATGATGATGAAAAGTTGTCAGGCAAGGAATGGATGGTAAAGGCCAGGTAAATCAGAAAGTCAGCTTCGGGCCATGATGGCGAATCAATGTCAGATGTGCCAGAGGTGGCACGCAGGCCCTGTCGGCATGCGCACTGTCGCTAACTGTTCTTCTGATTTCTGGCATGCACATGCACACCAGCCAGCTGGTCTTTGTGGGGGCCGGAGTGCTAGAAAACGGCCCAAAAAATGGCCAAAAACCAGGCTATTTTGGGACTGTTTTCAGGCTGTTTTCCAGGCTGTTTCTGGCTGTTTTTCAGGTGGTTTTCATGCTGAAAACGGTCACAAAAAACGCCCCCAAAACAGGCATGCATGCACCAGCCAGATGGTCTTCGGATTTCCCTCCTATTTGTCATCTCCTAAGTTAAAATAATGTAAAGTATACATAGAAAAAGAACCGAGATAGAAATAACTTAGATAGGAAAGATACAGATCCCACCATAGTTGCACATATGCAGTAGTCCTACAGCCCTTGAGAAGTCAGAGTGAGCAGGTGCTGCAAACACCCCTGTCTTGCTTCAGGATTGCAGTGGGGCAAAAACTAGTGAATGAACTAAATTCCCCCAAATGAAATAGTAGAGACCTTTTCTGTCTCCTCTTGCTTAGACAAAACCTGGAGAGAAGTTGGTATGGAAAGAGCAGGTAGAAGATGCAGTGACAGGCATCCAAGGAACCAACATGCTCCTGGAGAGGACAAAAATTGAGACAGGAGACTGGCTAGCAACCAAAGGGAGGGATATTTTATTTATTTATATTATACCTTGGTTTTTCATTCAGGGGCTTAAAGTGCCACAAGTACCACTCGTTCCACCTGATTTTCTCTATTCCTCTGGTGTCTGTTCAATGGCCCCTCATTCTCGCTGCAGTCATGTCACTCTCGCAAGGCAATCGCCATTGCCCCTCGTTTTACCGAGGGGTGGCTGCCCGGGCGCAGCAAAATTAGAGAGTGTCATGTTCATTTTCTCGACATCTACGTCCAAAAAAGCCTGCCAGGGAAGGGTTTTGATGAGCCATTCTGTCGGGCTTCTAGGAACCCAGTTAGAAAAATCGTCTACCTGGGTAACTGGGAATTCTACCGCGTCTTGGTTTCGGAGGGTCTTCCAGTTAAGGGTATGCCGAGAGTGAGGCCACGAGGCAGGGGCATATAAAAGGATCGGCCCTTTATACAGGCTCCGCCTCGGTATCCTCTGCAGATCGGACGGAAAGGGGTACTTTCAAGAGGGCTGCCTTGACTGGCTTTGGCTGAAAGGGGGTGGGGGTGGGGGGAGAATCCGAAACGCAATTATTTTGCTTCGTGTTCTTTCATTGGCTCAGAATCTCCATCTTTGGATGGCGCAAATCTCCAAGGAAGGGCTCCCCCCCGCCGCCGCCCATTGGCGCAAGTGTCACCAACTTGCAGCGAGACAGCGTAAAACTCGGGCAGTGGCTCTACGGGAAGGGATGCAGACAAGAGGGCAGCAACTAAGCAGGAAACCGGTCCCCGCTGTCTGCCCATTGCGCGTTGTTCTGATCCTCTTCCAATTAGCGAGACAACGCTGTCGAGAGCACACGAAGCAGTGGGGCAACAAGAGCAGAGGTTTCAAACCTCACTTCGCGGCGATGTTTTGCGAAATATGGCTGCAATTAACTCGTTTTCACCGAGAAGTTGACGGTTTCGCGACAACGCTTTGCTCCCCACTAGGCTAGCCAATCTGCTAGGGGTTGCCAGCAAAATTTAAGCCATTCTCTCCAGGAAAATCATGTTAGGAAGGTGCTGCAATCCACCGTGCGAACAGGCAGAAAAACCTCTGCCGGCTGAAATGGGACGAGTGGCTCTTGCAACCTCTGCTCGAGCAGCAAGCCTATTAGAGTTGACAATAGTTGCAGGCCAGGGAAGAGCCCGTTTTACCCCCAAGGGAGGCGGAATAAAATGGAAGGGGTTCCTTTTTTTTTCTTTTTCATCTTCCCAAAGGAGGAAAAGAGGACGAACGAACCGCGGGCTCATTCCCAAAAGCGGACAGCCCGCACTTCCTGCCCCCCCCCTTTTTTTCGCAAGTAACCGAAAAAACGCAGTGCAACCTAGCAACAGCTTGGGTCCGTTCGGCCGCAGATCCTTGCCGCTGTGAATTCCACGCCATCTTTGGCGGCCCTTTTCATCCCCAGCCTCCTCAGTTCGTGGTCTCGAAGCCTTTTGGAATGTGATCCACGCAAGAAATCTAAATCTCGGCAACTCCAGCTATCTTGCACCCATTTCTCCTGGGGAGGGGGTTTCATCTCTGGGGGTGGGTGGGCCGCGCCTGCTTTCTCTCCCAGAAAACCGCAAACGGTGACCGCTGAGGTAATCTTTGGTACCCGATCCCCGGTGGCTCGGGTGCCAAAGCGTTTGGCGCTCAGCCTCTGGCCAGCCCCGAAACTCCCAAAACCTTTCCCCACCCTCATATAAAGCCCGCTGGGCCGGCGGCTGAAACGAGCGCTTCCGAAGTCAAGAGGGCTGTGTGGTTAACGAGCGTCGCTGCTCAGGGCCCTTCCGAGCAAACGGAGCCTGTAAAACAACCCAAGGCGGGCGGCGGCGGGTTTTTTTTTTCTTTTTCTTTCCCTTTTCAAGTCCTAATGAAGCTGCTGCATGAACGTTTCCAATCCCCCATGGCTTTAAATAAAATCAAGATAATCAGTAGCTGTGGAAAGAGCGAGTAAAGGGAGTATTTACGGGCGGAAGCTGCGCAAAGAGGTAGTGGCTGCGGCTGCTATTGATGTCTAAAATGATGGATAACGCGAGAATGGCAAATATACTATTTGTCTAATGGCTCTGCAATTAAATTCCCCTGTAAATGACCCATGCCTCATTTCATCCTAATCTATGGAATTTTGATTGAATTCGTCAGCTCTAATTGAAAAATACGGCACGTTAATGTGTGCTTTGCAAATTCCTAACTGGAGCGGTTTTAACGATCCCTCAGTCCTCTGCCCCGCAAAGCCTGGAGACTTTCAAGAGGAAAAAAAAATGTGGAAAACTGGGCGCCTCCCCTGGCTGTGGTCGCGACACAGACAGACAGACAGACAGACAAAAACTGCGCTCGGCCGCCTCATCCACCTTTCCAACCAGGAAAAAGATGCAAAGCCCACCTCGTTTTCATGCAAGCCTTGGGTCTGCAGAGCATGGTGTTTTACTTACCTCTTCCTTCAACTCGAAACTCTCAGACTAGCGATCTAAAAGGAGTTTCTTCCCAACGCGGGGCCCACCAAGCTCCGAAAACAACGTCCCTACAGAGGCTCAATTTCTACCCCAGAGGACTCCAAACTTTGCAACTTTAAGGCTTGTGGGACTTCAACTCCCAGAATTCTCCAGCCAACTATGCTGGCTGAGGAATTCTGGGAGTTGAAGTCCACAAGTCTTAAAGTTGCCAGGTTTGGGGACTCCTCTATCCAGTCCGTTTCCCCGTGCTTACTTCTATGTAACCCCTTTTTCTGTAACGAGATTCTGCCCATCAGTGATGGACAGACTCTTAACACTAGGTTTTTAATTACCATAGTCTCTCTGCCTCACCCTGTTTTATTGGCTTCAATGCAACAGGGATGTTTTCGGAAGCAAATAGTACGTTTTTGTGCTCGCCCTTCTACCGCCCTGAGGTGGTGTTTGTTTGCTCTTTTAAATAATACCACTTCTTCAGCGTCCTGGCCTCTTACACCTTGAGTTTTGAAAGGCTTTCTGAGGCAAAGTCTATCTTGCAAAGAAAATTCCCGCCCCTGGAGGAGTGGGCGGGAATCCGACAAGACTCCTTCCTTCAGAATGAACTTTGTTCGGATTCGGGTCATTTAGGGCAGGGAACGCCAACCTTTTGGACCTCAGAGAACCACCAAACTCGTAATTTTAAATCCCAGGAACCACTAACCGGTTTTATGGGTGTGGCCTAATTTGTGGGTGTGGCTTAGTGGTCATGTGACTGGCTGGACACGGCTTGTATGTAAATATTATAAATATTTATATAAATATTGATTTTTTTATAAAAAAGAGCAACTTTTACCCAAGATCAGGCAAAGCAGGCAGACAGATTGAGTTGCTCACAGAATCACAGATTTTTTCAGATATTTATCTATCTGCCATTGGCTAGCTCAGTCTTTCACATAAAATTTGCTTGCAAGCAAACTCACAAAATTAACTCACAAAATACCATGTATGTAAATATTGAATTTTTTATTTTAAAAAAGAGCAAATTTTACCCAAAATCAGGCAAAGCAGGCAGGCAGATTGAGTTGCTCACATAATTATTTAGTGATCTCTCTATCTGCCATTGGCTACCTCAGTCTGTCACATAAAATTTGATTGCCTTGAGTCTGCACTGAATAGTAGAACCTTCAGTCCTAAGGGAGGTTCGGCTGTACTTAAAAGCAGAGCTGAAGATCTAAAGACTAACTAAAAAGCAAGAAATCCAACCATTTCCTGCTTCCTAGCTAATCTAAATCTCCTGACACAGCAGAACAGCTGATGGTCGGGAAAAAAGCAATTTAGCAGGCAAGTTTGCCAGTGGGCAGGGAGGGTTCCCGCCGGCCATGTGGGTGGCGCAGCCTTGTGTTTCTGCGCAGCCTGGATTAATTGCTTTGTGGGGATGCTCTGGGGGTAAGATTTCTCTGTGGCCCACCAATATTTGCTCACAGCCCATCAGTGGGCCGTGGCCCACCAGTTGGCGACCTCTGATTTAGAGCATGTGAAATAGCTTCCCATTTTGGATTTAATGATTTAAAATTGTGTGTATCAAGTTTTCTGCCAAATAAATGCTCCCATCACACCTCCCAAAATGAAAATAATGGCTAGTTCTCCCATCTCTCCCCCATTGATAAGAATTTATTTGACCTACAGAGATATGTATGTATACATCTTCATGGTATATATTGGTGTCTATTGGTACTTGCTACGATGAACTTTGCAGTTCAACAATAGGACTTCAGGAAAGTCATAGATATGATATTGTATTCATAAGTTTTAGGATCAATTTATGATATCATAAATTGGTCCTAAAACTTATTAATACAATCATGAGCGTAGATATCAAAAACAGTTATGGCAGATACTACACAACATACATTTAAAAGTCTGTGCAGATCAGAAAAAATGCTAATTGAAGAATGTATATATTTACCCAGCTAGACTCCCTACCACCTAGTACAGAGTGCTGAATCCTGGAGCAGATTTTCGCCTCAGGAGCCTAGCCCAACCCTTCATTCTCTCTAAGATCATCATCCTTTATGTAAAACCTGGCTGGTGTTTTTAGAAGCCAAAAGGCAAACATCTTGTTGAATACCAAGGAAAGCTGAACATCAAAAAATGTATACTATTGTCATGAGTCCTGCACTGCTGAAGGAAGAAGCCAATATGGTATAGTAGTTACGGGGTAAGTTAAATAGTTCAGGGCAGTTTTCTGCCTTCTGCACAGAAGTGGATTTGAAGCTGTACAGATGCAGATAGATAACTCAACAAGATGTCCATGACAAAGAACATTTATTGGTTCATCAGGTATCCTCATAACTCACGTTTGTGATGAAGTTCTTCTTTAATGACCAATCCTTTGTATACTTCTATCTATCTATCTATCTATCTATCTATCTATCTATCTATTTATCTATCCATTGCCTTGTAGTAAAAGATAGTTATCTCCTAACCCATCTCGTAGCGATAGAAAGAAGCTGCCATGAGTTAGAGAGTTCAGACAAAGAAAGAGGAAAACCTCCCCCAATCCACCAAGAGTCAATTCAGTGACCAATCAGGATTACAGATGCGGCCACGTGACATGAACTAGATTTCCCAGGATACCTTTAACTACATTTCCCATGATGCATTCCCTTAAGGGGACAGCTCATAATTCCTAAGTAACTATCCAATTCCCAAAGACTGGCTGGGACAGCACCGGCAGTTCAGTTAGTGACTGTTCAAAGTTACAACTTCACTGAAAAAAATGACTTATGACTGTTTTTCACTCTTATGACCAATTGCAGCATCCCCATGGTCATGTGGTCAGAATTCAGGTGCTTGGCAAGTGACTCATTTTAAGATGGTTGCGGTGTCATGGGGTCATGGGATCACCTTTTGCAACCTTCTGACAAGCAAAGTAAAGGAGGAAGCCAGATTGACTTTAGAACCATGTTACTAAGTTTGCAACTACAGTGATTCACTTAACAATTGTGGCAAGAAAGGTTATAAAATGGGGCAAAACTCATGTAACAATCTCTTAGCAACAGAAATTTTGGCCTCCCTTGTGTTGTAAGTTGAGGAGTACCAAATCAAGTGACTAAATTAGTGTACGAGTGAAATGCTATGGACATAGTATACTTAAACTTCAGCAAGGCATTTGACAAAGTACACTATAACCCAGTGGTCCCCAACCATTTTTGTGCCACGGCCCGGTACCGGCATCACAAAATCATCCACGGCCCGGTACCGGCATCAGCACGCATGGCAAGGCGAGCCGAGCGACTGGCCAGCCAGCCGTCCCCTGCTTCTCCCCGCCACCTTCAACTCCTCCTTTGTACCTGTGTCGATGGGCTTCGGGACGGCTTCGGGACGGTCACTCGGCTCGCCTTGCCATGCATGCTGAAAGAATCCTCGCGCCTTAGTTTTGTTCGAAGCCGCCCCCCCTCGATGAAACTAAGGCGCGAGGATTCTTTCAGCACCCAAACGCTGCTTTCTACCTGGAAAAGCTCACCGGAAGCACTTTTTCATCAAAACAAGATGGCGGTGCCCAGCAAACCGGCGGCCCGGTAGAAATTGTTCCATGGACCAGTACCGGTCCAGGGACCAGTGGTTGGGGACCCCTGCTATAACCTACTTCTTGTTAAACTAGAAAAATGTGAGATAGATAGCATCACCACCAGATGGATTCGTAACTGGCTGACAAACTGTACTCAGTGAGTAGTCCTTAATGGGTCTATGTCTACAAGGAGGGAAGTAAGCAGTGGGGTACTATAAGGTTACATCTTAGGCCCAGTACTCTTCATAAATGACTTAGATGAGGGAATAGAAGGAAAACTCATTAAATTTACAGATGACACTAATCTGGCAGGAATAGCCAATCCCCCAGAAGGCAAGCTCAGGATCCAAAAAGATGTTGACAGACAGACTTGAACAATGGGCCATTTCCAACAACATGAAATTTAATGTGGAGAAAAGCAAGCTTTTACACTGAGACAGGAAAAACCAAAGATACAAGTACAGATTAAATGAAACATGGCTCAAAAACAATAACTGTGTGAGAGGAACCTTGAAGTCCTAGTGGATCACTTAAACATGAGCCAGCAGTGTGTGACAGCAGCCCCAAAAGCTAATATAATCCTTAGTTGTATAAACAGAGGCATATAAACAAAATCATGTGAATTATTAATACCACTTTATAAAGCCTTAGTAAGACCACACCTGGAATACTGCATTCAGTTTTGGTCACCACATTACAAAAAAGATGTTGAGACTTTGGAAAAAGTGCAAAGAAGAGTAACTAAGATGAGTAAGGATCTGGGTATCAAAATATATGAAAAATGGTTGCAGGAATTGGGTATAGCCAGTCTAGAGGAAAGAAGGACTAGGGGTGACATGATCAGGGGTGGGATTCTACCTGGTCGGACCGGTTCTATAAAACTGGTTGTTATGATTCTGCTAAGTTTGGAGAACTGGCAAATCGCACCACTGGTTGGCCCCTTCCCACCCCACCCACTCACTCCTTACCTGGCATGCGCACCATCCAACTTGCCTGCATTAGCTCAATTTTGGTAAGTTGCTATTTTTCCTGTTCCAACTATCAGCTGTGCTGGAGATTTAGATTAGCTAGAAAGCAGGAAATTGTTGGATTTCTTGCTTTCTAGCAGAGCTTAACCTTCCTAGATTCTATTTTTCAGTGCAGACTCAAGTAGCAGATTGCAGAATGGTAGATCTCTGAATGAATCTGTGATTCTGTGAGCAACTCAATCTGCCTGCCTGCTTTGCCTGATTTTGGGTACAAGTTGCTCTTTTTTAATAAAAAAATTCAATATTTACATAAATATTTACAATATTTACATACAAGCCACATCCAGCCAGTCACATGACTACCAAGCCACACCCACAAAATAGGCCACACCCACAGAACCAGTTGTTAAAAAAATTGAATCCCACCCCTGGACATGACTGTATGCATGATTCCAGTATTTGAGGGGGTCCACAAAGAAGAGGGAGTCATTTTACTTTCCAAAGCACCAGAAGGCAAAACAAGGAACAATGGATGAAAACTACTCTAGGAGAGAAGCAACCTGGAATTAAGAAGAAACTTCCTAAAGTGAGGACAGTTAACCAGTAGATCAGTTTGCCTTCAGAACTTATGAGTGTTTCATCATTGGAGTTTTTTAAAAGAAACTGAAGAGAGTCACCTATCTAACATGGTATAGGGCCTCCTGCTTGAGCAGGAAGTTGGACTAGAGGACCTCCAAAGTCCCTTCCAGATTTATACCTGTAAATCTAATAAATAGAAAAATATAAGGGGCACATTGGAAAAAAATACAGGAGATCTAACAGGTTTTCTCCAGATATACATTCAGGAGACTGCAGGTTCAACCATTTTGGCTGTTAAAGAATCCCAATTACTTAAACAGTGAAATATCTATTGCAATGGGACTTTGAAAATCTTGAAAATTTGGCCCTCTATGATATAAGAAATCATAATGGTTGTGGTAACTGAACTGGAATGGTAGTGTTACAGTGAACTTCCTATGTCAGCCCTTCATGGGAAATCCATTTTCAGAGTTAAAAGCAGCTCTGAAAGAGATCTTGCTTCTCCAGCTGAACTTGTCTGGAGCCTTGGGGTGTGGCTGAGTTGTTCTAGATTTATGCTCCTCGTCAGGGGTGGGATTCAATTTTTTAACAACCGGTTCTGTGGGCGTGGCTTAGTTGGTGGGTGGGCTTGGTGGTCATGTGACTGGCTGGGTGTGGCCAACTTAACATCATTCGCATCGAGGCACGCATCTCCTCATCTGGCCTCTTGTGACTGTGGGGATGCTGCAGCAGTCGTAAGTGTGAAAAACAGTCTTAAGTCACTTTTTTCAGTGCCATTGTAACTTTGAATGGTCAGTCCACACAAGCAAAGTACCAGCAAAGTAGGGGAAAAAAACTCCAGAGAAGTTCCTAAGACAGGAAGTCTAGTCCTGCCATGAATGTAATAAGGGTTAACGAAGAGGCAGTTTCTGGAAGGAACACCAGAATGTTTCCTTCCTGCCTTCCTTACAGGATTAGGCCAGTAATTTCTTCTAACAACTGGTTCTCCGAACTGCTTAGAATGTTAACAGGTTCTAGCAAATAGGTGCAAACCTGTAGAATCCTACCCCTGATCCTTGTGAAATAGCTAAAACACGCTGCAATAGGAACATCTACCTTCTCTTACTGCTCATAATCTGAACATGGGATTAGAAGACTCCGAGATCCTTTCCAGCTCTATTCTATTCTACTCTACTCTACATCATTCCATTCCATTCTTGGAGTCTAGTGAGGATCTAACAGATTAACAGAGTTGGAAGGAACCTTATAGGTCATCTAGTCCAAACCCCTGCCCAAGCCGGAGACCCTACACCATTTCTGACAAATGGGAGTCCAATCTCTTCTTGAAAGCCTTCAGTGATGAAGCTCCCACAACTTCAGAAGGCAAGCTGTTCTGTTGATTGATTGTTCTCATTGTCAGAAAATTTCTCCTTATTTCCAGGTTAAATCTCTCCTTGTTCAGTTTCCTTGTCTAGCCTTCAGATGCCTTGGAAAATAGCTTGACTTCTTCCTCTCTGTGGCAACCCCTCAAATATTGGAACACTGCTATCATGTCTTCCCTGGTCCTTCTCTTCACTAGACTAGCCAAGCCCAGTTCCTGTAACTGTTCTTTATATGTTTTAGTCTCCGGTCCCCTAATCATCTTAGTTGCACTTCTCTGCACTTTTTCTAGGGTCTCAACATCATTTTTATAATGTGGTGACCAAAATGGGATGCAGTACTCTAGATCAGGGATGATATTCTATCAGTTTGGCTCCATTCGGCCATCCAATAGCTCCGAGGATCATCTGTGAGCGAACCAGTTCTCTCCGACAATCAGCTGCTGGGCCCACCCACCAGCCCAGGCTCTATTCTGACCTTTATTTCCTGGTTTTCAAACTCAGCTGCTTCGTGCGGCATAACGGATTGCTGCGCATCAGCTGTTGAACACACAGGGAGAGTGCAGGATTGTAGAAGAAGGTCAGTATCAAACCATCTGCACGCGCACAAAACATGCCCACCAAGCCACACCCACAGAACCAGTGGTAAAAAAATTTGAATCCCACCATTGCTCTAGTTGTAACTAAGGCTTCATAGAGTGGTATTAGTACCTCACTTGATCTTGATTGTATCCCTCTGTTAATGCAACTTAGGATTGCATTGGCTTTTTTGGCTGCCGCCACACACTGTTGGCTTATATTAAACTGGTTGTCCACTAAGACTCCATGATCCCTCTCACAGTTACTGCTATTGTGCCTGGTTTAACCCAGTCTATATGTGTACTTTTGGGGGTTTTTTTGTCTAAGTGTAGGACTTTACTTTTGTCTACATTGAATTTCCAGGAGATGTCAAGTAGGAAAACGACTTTTCAGAGAACCTAAGCAGCTACAATTTACTCAAGCTTTTCTCCAAGATCATGAAGGGCAAGACTGATCATGAAGGGGTGGTTTAATATAGGGGTAGCTCTGATGAAATGTCAGTGAGATACAGATGGAAAACCAAGTCTAGAGATTGCAGGGGGTAAGGATGGGGAGTGTTGTGGAAGAAGGCAAACAGCTGTGGTCCTTCCTCCTGTGTTGAATTATTTGTCTTCTTCAAGAGCATCTTTTCCAGAAATTTGGGTGGGAGATATAGTAATTGCTTTGCTTTTCAGTTCCCCAAAAATGGACCATGAAACATACTGTACAAAGTGACTGATGTAAAATGTGTTCTGAAATTAACTGAATTTTGTTTAATTAATTTATAATTAATATAATGTATATTATTTCATTTATAATTAATGTATAGTTCATCTTTCCTTTAGGAGCAAAAGTGTCAGGATAAACAATGCTCCTATTTTTCCTACAACAACCCTATGAGGTACAATGGATTGGGAGAGCGGGGGACTGGCCCAAGGTTCCTTAAGGAGGTTCTGTGAGTTTCAGTGAGGATGGACTAGAATTTTGGTTTCCCTGCTCCCAGATTAAAATCATTAACATCATTCTGAAACCAGCAAAACTTTCAATATATTTTTATCAGTGCAAGTTCTGGCAATTTTATGAAGGGAGGTATTGCCTCCTTCCACTCTGAGGCATCCTCAGCCTTCTTTCCCTGCAAAAAGTGGATTAAAAAACAAGAATAACTGCAGACTTACTGAATGGACTCTAAATCAATGTCTGTAACAAATTCATTGTGCTGAATGGCCCTTTGAATGGAACTATTAAAAATTCATTGCCTTTTGTTTTGCCCTTTGGCAAAATCCCATTGCCTGTTGGTTCCTCACACACAGTTAAGTAGGAATTACATTTCATTATAGTTTTTCCTGGTAGCAGAATAAGAAATGTGTTAAGTTCTACTGTAAACAGGCACATAGTACAATTAGCTGCCTTAGCCACCTGAACAATTTAATGAATCCAATATCAATTAGAAATTGTAGCTCATCTTAATTTTTTTCTTCCCCATTTAAAGCAAGGAAAATATTCTTCCATGTCTCATTTCTGGAAGACTATGATGGAGCAGTATGCATATATATTTATATAACAAAGCAATTTAAAAATTAAACTTTAAATATGTATTAGGCAGTTATGAATTCACATGTATCATAAAGAAAAAGATCTGACATTTTGTGTGGATCATCTCACAAGAAGCATCTGTCCATTTCAATACAGCAACCGATAAGGGAGTCAATGTGTTATGGCTCTTTGTCCAGAGTGGCAGGTGGGGTGGGTGGGAGGGGGGAGGCAGAGAGGAGAGGGAGGCAGGGATGGACCTTGTTATCAATTTTTCAGCAGCCCAGGCATCTTTCTCCCATTCAACCACTTACTCCAGTTCTGATGTCAAAATTCTAGCAATAAATCAGATAATTACTTTGTGATTGAAATCATCTTTACAAATATAGTACCTATGCTTCATGGGTGTCCAGCCTTTTTGTTTGCCTGGGCCACACTGAGTAAAGAGGAATTAATTGTCTTCCACCACATACAAAATATATAATAGAGTTGGAGGGTGTAAATCACATAATGTGAAAAGTTTACAATCTTGTGGGACCATCTCCCTAGCTGCTCAGGACTGCATGTGACCCAGGCCGAGGGTTAGACACACCTGCTATATTTGAATGAAAATTAGCTGACTAGCATTGCTATCTTACAATGAGCTTTCATTGAAGATGTAGACTACAGAATCATTGTTCAGCTTGGGTGTATTGAGATTTCTCAATGTTGGTCAACTTACCAGATACTCTAGAGGGCACTGTTGAACCTTGTCATACCCACATCTCCTTTCTCTCCTTCCATCTTTTCATATACACCACCCATATTATCTTCCCCAGCTTGGATTTTCCTACTACAAAACAATGTATCAAAATCAGAACTAATATCTTTAATGTGAGCTGGCAGGACTGGACCATATTTTCTTAGCTTGCAGTGTGTAAGGAACTGAGCATGGTGAATTCTAGAAGGAAGAAAACAGTGTGGTTTGCAGGGAGCATATTTTTCTTCCATGCTCTTTTTCTTCCATGTTACCTGGGGTAGAAGAGCAAGGTATCTTTAGATGCCATCCACAAGTACGTACACTGAATAGGACTGATGAGTCAATACAAATCGTTATATCATTAGAGTTATTTTTAATGGAAATAAATAATTCTATATTTGCAACATTTCAAGAAATAATAGTCTAACAATTTTGTTCATTCTCATCTTTTTTTTACATTAATACAAAGTTTTGGTTCAGACACATTGAGCTACCTTGTTTTTTTCAAAAACCGCATATATTGGGAAAAACTATTGAGGTGCAAATTCAGTGGGAACAGGGATATAAAAGACTTGACAAGTTGTATTTGTTGGTTTAAAAAAATCAAATAAAAAGCCAGAAAATAAAACCATTCCCAATTCCTGCATGCTGCCACTCACTGTTACTTGGAGATAGAAAAAAAGTTTAAACATATAATATCCAGGTTTATAATAATTTATACATTTAGGGTTTTTTTTAGCTGGTTTGAACTGTTCTATGCACAAGTGAATAAGGCTGTTGCCTCTGAAGAGAAAGATATTTATTTAAAAAGTGGGGGAAGCATTTAAAGAGAGAAGATGACTTCCATTTCATAAAGAAAAATTTGATATTGACAGCCTTAGGCTTGGTAATGCCCTGTTGATTGTGATACACATTACAGCACATTTCTTGCCGGTTGCAGTTATCAGTAATTAGATCCCTCCACTTTTCCATTCCTTATCACTAATTCCATTTTTAAAACAATGTTTACTTATATTGAATTTGCCCTATGGTTCCCAAGTATTGTGCTTGTAAATGTTCCCCTTTCCAATCTCAAAGCAAAATTCAATCCTCACACTTCCAAAATGCAACTTAATATTGACAGGGCCTACAGCATCGGTATCTTCAGCTTTCTTACCACCAGGGCATTTCAGTACGGTGTGGAAGAGTACAGTAACTGCTCTGAGGCTTAACTGAGGTGCTCTGAAAAATCATTGTCAATGTGCAATGCCAGTAGAGGCACTATTGGACCCTCACTGAAGATTGTGAATGGTAACTTTTTGTACTGGGGATAGATATTGTTGTATCACTGAAAGTGCCTGCTGTGCAATATTTTGTTAGAACAATATAAATCACAGTAGGACATTGTGTAAATCCTTTTGCCAGAGAAATAAGGGAGAAATGTCTGATGCCTCTTCTGATGACTCATCTTCCAGACAACTCTACCTGGATGACAGAGAATCTCCATTGACATATTTACTTTGCTATGTATTGCTTCACTATGACACCTTCACCTAAAAAAGGAGGCAGGTATTGTATGTTTTTATTTACTTTCTATAACATTTCATGATTCCCCACCCCCCCATTGTTTACATTATTCTCCATATATCCAGGTCTACATGCTAGGTAAATGCCTGTAAACTCAAATAACAATAACAACACTCCCTGAATCTGATGAAGTGGGCTTTAGATTATGCTACAGTAAAGCAATTAATTTGTAAAGCACTAAAGTTAGGAATGGAGAGTTTTGAACTCAGTGTCACCTCAACATCTCCCAATATGGAGAAATAAATAAATAAATAAATGAGATTTGGATGATACCTTCATTTTATGGCAGGCTTGACTAAAAACCAGTGTGTATCAGTCAGCAGTTGAATTTCTAATCTAAAAAAATCTAGAAATTAATGTGTATATCATGTGGCATAAAGTATAAAATGTGATCTTGATGCAAAACTTAATATCAACACAATCTGTTTCCTGTGGCCATCTCTGAAAGCCTCGATATGTGCACAGATGACACTAAAGAGATCAAGTGAGTTTCCAAGTCAATTGTTTCTGTTCACTAACCCCTTTTTTTAAATAATAAATTTGCCATTAGTTTATGTAAATATACTCAAGAAGTTAAATAACAGAGAAGACAGTCTTTACCTGGGCTTCATTTCAATTTACTATTATAACAACAATGTAATTTTCAGAGGTGGAAAGGAGTTGGGTTTATTTATTCAGTCCTACTGCACTTCTTCCAAATGCGCTTTCTTTCCTTTGTGGTAAAAAGTTGAACAAATTGGTGTCATCAAATCCATAAATATATTAGTAGGATTCATATAGTCTCCTAGAAGGTATATAGAAGGACCATAGTTATTGAATGCTTTCAGACATGAACACAGTCATTAGCAGGGTGTGTTATATCGTGCAGAGTTCTAAACTGTCACCTTTCTTGCAAAGTCTGAAATAAGAATTTGGCCCCGTGAAAATAGGAATGCATAAAGAATACACCTGTAAGCATAAAGATCCAAGCTCCAAACCAAAATCTTGCCTGTATTTGAATACATAAGACTTTTCTGTACACTGCAGCCTCTTTTTACTTTTTGGTGGTAAAGCATGTAATGTGGATATTCATTACATCTGTACAAAATTGAAAGTATTATTGCAGTTAAATGGGAGACTGATCTGAAAATACTGCATTCTGTAATTCCAACAAAATCTCTATGGTTTCTGTTTTCATATTAATTCAGTATTATTTTTGAGGGAGTATTTAATAATCTGTATATTTTAGATTTAAATACTTATACTTTGAAATAAATGGCCCAGGCCTGTTACATGTACTAATCTTAAAATAAAGAACACCCTATACCACATCTCCAAGCTGGACTCTCCAGGTGGTTAGCTTTCATTTCCATAAGATGTTCAGAACCTCTACTGGATTTTTCTCTGGATTTCACACCAAACAACCATCTACAATTGGCGTTGTGATTTTTTAATATGCTTGTGCTTATGCAAAACTGGGTCCCAGTGCAAAATATCATTTGCACTTTTTCAACCCTTCAGTGGCCCTAGTTTACATCCCATTTGCCACGATGGCACCTAGTAATTCAGAAAGACGCCCAAGCAATGAAAGCTACAGCAAATGCTCCCACCCCCCACCCCCTCTCATCCACTACTTTTTTTCCCAACTTTGCTTCTGCCTTTGTGCCTTGCATGGGCCTCTGTCACAGAAAAAGCTCTGGCCATTCTCAGCTCCATCCTTTCGTGAATTTGCTCCAAACCACCACCACCCCGCTTTTCAGGCCAGGTGAGCAATTGAAGAGCTCCCACTCCCCTACACGCATTAGGAAGCCAGCAAGTCTAGAGGCCTCATGCCTAAAGAGGGGGAGGAGGGTGTAAGGGCCCTGTATCCACGTGTAAGCTGCCACTAGTGATCCGATAGTAGCCATCCCTTCTCCGATCCGATCCCCTGCTACCACTTAAGGTCAAGACAAATACCGTCGTTGTTTTGTTTTTGTTTTATTTCCGCGATGGAAGAGCTTTCCTCCTTGAATCTCTGAAAAAAATTCCCCAGAGGCGGCGGCGGCGGCTTTGTCGTGGGAAAGGGTTCCGTTCATCTTTGGCCGCGATGCCTCAGTCAGCGCCAGTCTCTGGCTTGTTTCAGTCTCTTGGGCGCACGCCTAGCGGCCTGGTGCGGCTTTGCCTCTCCTTTCCCCGTCTCTCTCTCTCTCTCTCTCCCCAGCGCACGGAGCTGAGCAAGCGGCCTCTCGCTACCTTTCTTGGGCCCCAAATCTCGATGTTCCACTGGCCACCTTGCAATTCAGCCCCAGGCGGCGCCCCCCCCCGCTCCCAGGCGTGGGAGTTTCGATTCGCCGGGCCCCGTCGGAAGAGTTGCAAAACAAGGGGTGGCAGCCTCTCGAGACGCGGAATCGGCAGGCCCCGCTTTGTCTTCTCCCCCTCCAGACCGCTCTCCTCTCTGCCGCTCTGCTCGAGCTCCGGCGGTGCAGCCCGCGGGTTAAAAGTCCCAGGCGGGGAGGGAAGCGGAACTGCAACTTTCAGAAGAGCTCTGCTGCCTTTGATCTGCGCCAGAGAGAGCAGCGCTTCCTCTGCTGAGAGAGGTGGATTTAAGCCACCATAATCACAGCCCGCACCCAGCAGGCTACAGAGCGGAGGAAAGGGCGCTTCACTTTCTCACCTGGAGGTCCCTTTGAAGGATCAAACGCTGCGGGTCGTTGAGCCTCTTTCCTGCCTCGCGAGAGGACGAAGCTTGACCAGTGGCCCTTCGCAAGCCTGGGAAAAACCAAATGCCCTCCAAACACTTGCCACACACAGGAACGCATCTCGTCCTGTACTGGATCACAGGAGAGTTACACAATGCTGTATATAACACATGGTCCAGATTTCATCAGGGGATTAATGTTCACATCTACATTAATTTATTTATCCGGGTTAATTATTCTGAATTTTAAATGCTACTCCCTAACCCCGCCTCCTTCCTGCAGCCCTACCGGTAAATATAAATTAAATGGCCATTTTCACCTACTTTTTTTTAAAAATCGCGGTAGCAATCGCCTCTTCAATACATTCACCTCTCAGGCAAGACTATTGGCGCTCCAGAAATCGGCATCTCCAGGGTGTGATCTTGGAAGCAGAGCCGGGTGAAAGACTGCCTGCTTGCCTTCTGCAAAAGGAGACCATTCCCGTCGTAATGTGGGCACTAAACCAAAGAGGTATGGCGGCTGAGGATAGGTCGAGTCCCACTCCTGCTCTCTCTCTCTCTCTCTCCCCACCTCACCCCTCTCTCCCCCTCACGCCCTCCCGGGAGGTTTTCATTTCTTTCACATTCATTCATCAACGCGCTCAAGTTTTCTCGTGTGGCCAAAAACTATTCAACTCCTACAAGAGCATCATTCTGTCCTTCGGGTACAAAGTTGAATTTCAATTGAAAACAAAACCCACTTATTGACACTGCCTAGCTTTTTATATTTTTACAATATATAAATGTTAGGATAAAAACCACCATCGTTGTGCCATAATTAAGATAAAAATTGGGGGAGAAAAGGTAGTGGAGAGAAATTCAGGCATTGTCATTCATTAACCGAAATAATCACCCCCTAATCTGTTATCAGACGACTCCTCCCCAACCATTAAGTGAAATGCCAAAAAGAAACTCCTGGTTCAAATTTAAGAGAAGGCATTGTTGAGTCAAAAGCAAAACCATCTCCATTCTGATTCCAAATGAGCAAATAAAAATTTCGAGATGAGAAAGGCGAGAAAGCTTTTTAAAACACCAGTACATAAAATGTCTATGTCCTCTTAATTAAGTACAGAACGATCCGAAGGTCTCTGATTTCATAAACTTCCATTAAAAAAAAAAACCCTCAGCACTTTAACTTGTTGACAACCTTATTGACAATCTTCTCCAGGCCGCCAAGATAAATCCCAGCCATGGTAGACGCCCCTTTCTTTCAACGCGGCGAAAGGGTACTTTGAAAACTTTATTTTTTTTTTAGTTCATTCGCCTTTCCTCCGCCGCCGCCGGGATCTCTAAGGAAAAGCTAAATGTTGCTCACGTTTTTTTAAAAAAAATCTTTCAAGTTAGAAGAATGCAAATAAAACCTTTAGATGTTTCGTTTTTGCTTTTGTTTTGAGTGCCATTCCTCTTTAAGTAAGCCACTTGGTCATTGCCTGGGAATCTCTATTAATCGAATGGGTTTGCCTTTTTGCCAGATCCTTTATCATTATTTATGGGCTCTAGATTGTTTCAAAGTTCCCTTGACGTTCGATTTACAAGTTTGGGGCTCTTTTCTTTTCCCTGTCCTGCCTTTTGTTCTCAAGAAAGACATCGTGTTGGAAGGGCTTTGAAAAGCCAAACACGAGAGGCCTGCCCGTGAAAAAGGAGCAGTCTCGGTCCTTTTTAATTCATCCGGGCGATTGAATGACTCTTTGACATAATTGCAGAAGCCATTTCAAAAGCTGAGGGTGGTGGTGGGGTGGGGGTTTGCCTTCCATTAAAGCTGCCCACGTCAACTCTGGCGGGGGGGGGGGGCGAGGTTTCCGAAGCGGATTCTCTCCACCGCCGTCTCTTCGAAAGAGTGAATAAAATAGTTTATAGGGAGAAGGAAGGAAGAGAAAGAGAGAGAGAGAGAGAGAAAATGAAAGAGAGAAAGAGGGAGGGAGAGACGAGGCTTCCGCCACTTTGCTCCTCACAAATCGGTGCCTCCGTTGGGTTGGAAGAACGTTTACTTTTATACAAGAACTCTTCGCGAAACCCGCCCCGGCAAGACTTTTAGATAAAGTTGGACGGGAAAAACGTTTTTCTCGCCCAGCCCCTCCAACAAGCTCTCCCAAACTCTGGCGCCTGCTTTCAGTTTCTACTTCAAGGGGGTGGAGTGGGTGGTGGTGGTGGGAAATAGTCACTCCGTCCGGAAGGAACCCGACAATCCAAACTCCTCGTCCCCTCAGCCCGACGACGCGAACCGCCTCCCACCAAAGGTGGGAACGATTCTCCAGCCTGGAGGCGAAGCAACCGCGCGGCCAAACCCGAAGACCGCGCCGCTTGATCGGGACCAGCCCTCGCAGGATAAAGGAGGCGCGCAGGGAGTGTTAGGGATCAGGCCAGGGTCCAAGGAAACCCGGGTTTTGAATTTGGCTTCTGGTTTCCCTCAAGACCCGAGGCCAGAAGAGAGCCCAATTAATCAGGGAATGAAGGCCGAGCCTCCTCCGGTACTTCTAAAAGCAGGCGGCTCCTCCTTTCTCCCTCCCCCAGAGCCCCCTTTCTGCCCGGCCATAAATCTCCCCCGAGGAATGGAGTGGGAAACAAGGGGGGGGGGAGGAAGGGGGTGCCTTAGCAGTACTTTTCTGGCATTCAGCAGACTGCCAAAGGGGTCTGGGATCGGTGTTGTCTGATCATTTACAACCCTTGCTGGGCGTCAGAATCATCCAGCGGGCGCGGTAAAACAGTCAAATGGTATGTGGCCAACGATCAAACGGAGCTCTCCAAAATGTAGGCAACGGGGTCTTTCCAGCAAAGCTACCCAACCTATTCCTCTTCCCAAACTGTCAAGGAAACCTATTTTGAGGGGAATGCCGGGAAGGGAGGAGGGTGGGGGAAATCAAGGTTTGATGACCTGTGAAACTGCCAGGCTTAATAGCAATGAAGAAGGGAGTGTGAAAGAGGAAGTGAGTGGACACCTTGAGCACCAAGACACCTTGTTGTCGGCCTGCCTGGGCTTCTTGTTCCCTGCTGCTGCTGCTGCTGCCTTGTCTCTGGAGCTGAAAGGTCCTTCCTCAACCCTTCACTCCTTTTTCAGCCACAGGAATTGCATGTTTTCCAAAGGTTGTTAAGAGGAGGGACCGAAGTGTGTGAGGGGTAGGTAAGTGGGGGTGCCTCCCCCCCGCGATTTTTCAAACAGTTTCCGGTCTTTTGTGGGAAAACGCGAAAGTTGTGGCGCAAAGGGGCAGAAATGCGGGTGAAAGGAAACAGAAGGCAGAGAAAGGCTGGATCTACAAAGGTTTGGATCGATACGTTCATAAATATCGATTAGTCTTTATTTTCCAATTAACTACGCTTGTAAAGAAATTCCCATTACCCATGTAACGACCCTCATTTCTCTCTGATCGTTATCTTGTTAGGGTCTCCAAAAGGCATTCTCCCCCAGTGGAGGTCGTTAAATTTTAGTAGCAATTGGCAGGCTCGGGCTAGGAGGGCTTTCTGGCTAAGCGCAGCCGCCCTCCCATCTCTAGCCTTAGACGACACTAAGTTCCTCCAAACACCGCCCAACTTTTGACTTTCAGGCAAGTGGTGCCTACAAGTTCCCGTGTGCGATTTCTTACGTCACTACCGCTGACCCTTAAATCACTCTTTCCAAGAGCCAGAACAGCCCCTCTGACGAAGGGGGGAGGGAAACCGGTGAGGCTCAGAGGGGGAGCGGGGCGGCGGGGGGGGGGGGGAGTTGGCGAATGCTGCTCATCCATCTCCCCGAGTTCTGGCTCACCCGATCCTCCTGGTCATTCCATGCTCCAGCCTTCCGCGGGCCAAAGAAGCGCTCTGACTCCTTTGACCAGAGCAGGATGTCTGGGGGCGGTGGAGGGGTGTGTGTGTGTGTGTGTGTCAAACCGGCACGGAGCTGAAAGGGAGCCGAAGTCTCCAGCGGATGGAGCGTTCGGAACCAGCTGTTGAGGGTATCAGGGGTTGAGATCCCAGCTCCTTTTTGCCTGTTTGCTCCCCGTCCCCACGCCCCAGGGACAGATGAAGACCTGGGCCTTGGCCTTCCGGTGGGTGTCCCTGAGGCCACCGGGGCAGCCTAGAGTTGTAATCGGGAGGCTCGGTTCCTGGCGGGTGCGTGCGCCGCCGGGCGGTCTACCGAGGGCCGCGTCCCGGTCAGGCCCAAGAGACGTCTAAGCGAAGCCGGCAAACTTGCAGCCACGTTCTTGCGCGCTTATCGAAAGCTTCCCGGCAAGCTAAGCTTCAAAGAGGAGGAGGAGGAGGAGCCGCCAAGAATTGCCGGCCTCGGCTCACTTTCCGCGGACCGGAGGAGGGGCGGAGTTAACGACCGCTTCGCTGCCGCCGCCGCCGCTCCGCCGCACATTCCTCTCCCCTTCCCTCTCCCCTCACTCTCTCTCTCCCTGGCCAATGGAGAGGGAGAGAGGCAGCCACGTGGCTCCGGGAAGGTTCCGAGCCTGGCAAAACGTGAATGAGAAAGTAGAGCGCGATTCAAAGGTACCGCCGACACCAGGAGTGCGAGCGAGCGAGCGCGCTTGGAGTCCGGCTCTCCGAGGGCCCCCAAGAGACCGTGAGCGCCGAGGGACGGAAAGAAGGCAGGCCGGCCTCTCTCTCTCTGTCTCTGTTTCTGCCTCTGGGGAAGCGGTCTCGGCTCGAATTGGATCGCGGCTCAGGGCAACCCGCCCCGATGTCTCCCTGTCGCGGCCAGGGAGACCCAACTTTGACCCTCTGTTGCCCAGTCCAGGCGGCCCTCTCCTCCGGCCGCCGCCGCCACTCCTCCCGATCCTGCTCGTCCCCGGCCAGCTCCCGGCCCTAAAGCAGCTCCCGGGCCGCCCCGTCTGCCTCTTGTCTCGCGCGCCTCCTTGGCCTGTAGCGCCTCTATGAGTGCAGCTTTTCAGCCGTCGCTCATGATGATGCCGCGCCCCTTGGGAAGCAGCACTGCCTTCAGCATAGACTCGCTCATCGGCAGCCCGCCTCAGCCCAGCCCGGGCCACTTCGTCTACACAGGCTATCCTATGTTCATGCCCTACAGACCGGTAGTCCTGCCGCCTCCTCCGCCGCCGCCGGCCGCCATGCCCCAGACCACTCTGCCGCCCTCACACCCTCACCATCACCAGATTCCCAGCCTACCCACCAGTTTTTGCTCCAGCCTGGCACAGGGCATGGCTTTAACTTCCACCCTCATGGCCACCCTGCCGGGGACATTCTCGGCTTCTCCGCAGCACCAAGAGGCGGCGAGAAAGTTTGCTCCACAAGGTCTCCAGGGCAGTTTTGACAAGGTGGATGCCATTCAGGCAGAAGCTGAAGACGGCAAGGCATTCTTGGCCAAGGAGGGCTCACTACTGGCCTTCTCTGCCTCCGAAGCGGTGCAAGCTTCTCTCGGTAAGTACCTCGGCTGGCAAGTGCATTTTCATGTCTCGACGTGCTGCAGACCGTTGGCTGCAAAACTAGCCCTGGCCGAGGAAGCCAAAGTGAAGCGGAGTGGGGGGGGGCGATTATCTTGTCTTGCGGTGACCTGGGTAATATAATTCTAATCGGAAAGGCAGCCTGGAAACTTGAAATGCGTATAGTTTATGAATGTATCCATGCGGTCTTGAGAATATTTGCATTTCGCTCTTAGTTTTCTACGCAATTCTCACACGCAGCAAATTAAAACCTCAAGGACGGCAGGGTGTGTGTGGAATGGGCACCATTCATATTCATACATTTGCTGTTCTTCTATTGCTATAGTTCTATTGTTATTATTTGGGACGTTTACAAAGGCATTACTATCGCCAACCGTGAAACATGACCACGGGAGTGTTTAACTTAACATGTCATAACAGGAATATAGGCACTTCCTTCCTTAATGGCTGCTCTTAGGATTTTGAGGACAAGGGCAGGGCAAAGTGGGAAAAGTTAAGCAGTAGACCATTGAGAGGAGGGATCATCCCTCCCAATCGACTCCTCGCGTATAATTAGAGGTGTTTGTGAAGATGCTTGGGACGTTTAGAAAATGCAATTTGGAGTTAGTAAGCCAAAGAGCAAGGCGCTGACACTTTAGCCTGGTGAATTGCCTGAAGTCCCTTGCTTAAGGAAAGAAGGAGCAAGTCTTGAGAATGAGTAAGGAAAAGTGTGGCATGCACCAGGATGGGTGAACCCAACTCCTTTTCCCATTTTGCATGCCGTTGTGACGTTCTGCTTCCCGCTCGGGCGCAAAAACCCATTCAAAGATCGCTGCCATTTGCCATGAATTTGCTAAGACAACGAAGCGCCTTGTGGCACCCGAAAGGTGTAAGGGTTGGTGGAAGCAGACACTTCCGGAGAAACGTGAAACCCCGAAAGCTTGTGCTTTCCTTATTTCGACGCCTCTGCCCTAAAACTGTGTTTCTGGAACCCACCGAAAAATAACTTTTAACGTTACTGAGTTTCTCCACAGAACGCCGGGGGAAATGGTTCTCCGTCCCTCTGCCCTACTATCCCTGCTCGTCCCCATTCTCCTCTTACTTGCTTCCAAGCCAGATTCTGCTACCTCGGAATTAAGCCTAAAATCTGTCCCCGTCCCTCGGGTTGCACAAAGAAAGGAGGAGGAGGAGGAGGAGGAGGAGGAGGAGGAGGAGGAGGAGGAGGAGGCTGTTGTTAGGATTGCTGGCAAAAAGCTGGGTGAAACTTAAAAACAGATGCTGTTTTTGGCTTCCCTCCAGGCACCACACGAGCAGCCTCGGGAAAAGAAGACGCCAAAGCCGAGGACGATTCGAAAGGCAAAGACGAAAGTTTCTCGCTGGACAGCGATCTCGATTATAGCTCCGACGACAATCTGCCGGGCCAATCGGCGCACAAGGAAGACGATGCTGGCAACGGCCTGGACGAGAGCAGTCAGAGCTCGGCGAACCCAAACAGTAGCACCTCAACGGGGAAAAACCGCCGGCGGCGAACGGCCTTCACCAGCGAGCAGCTGCTGGAATTGGAAAAGGAATTCCACTGCAAGAAATACCTTTCTCTGACCGAGCGATCCCAGATCGCGCACGCCCTCAAACTCAGCGAAGTGCAGGTCAAAATCTGGTTCCAAAACAGGAGGGCCAAGTGGAAACGGGTGAAGGCGGGCAATGCCAACTCTAAGACCGGGGAGCCGTCCCGAAACCCCAAGATTGTGGTGCCTATCCCAGTCCACGTTAGCCGGTTCGCAATCCGGAGTCAGCATCAGCAACTGGAGCAGGCCAGGCCGTGAGCGGGGACAAATCTGACCGAGGTTCCCCCACCCAGCCCCGATCTTTTCCTGTCCTCACGCGCACAATCATCCTCTCCGCCCCTCCCCGTCCGTCCGTCCCCCAAAATGGGGGAGGGGGGGTCATAATAGAGAATTTTTCACCCACCAAGTGAAGGACCCGCCAACCAAACTAAGTAGGCCACGCTGAAATACGTTCATAAACCATCCCTCAGAAAACGCGTGTCATTTTTCCAGAGGGAGTATCGAAAGACTTGGAGGAACTATTTACATATTTATGAGACTGTCCAACTTTGTATATAAAGCGCTGGATCTCAGCTGCTGTATTTTGACTGTGACGAGACCAGTGAGCAGTGAGGTGAAGTCTGACATTCCAAAAGTACATTTTATTGTCAAAAATTTCAACGTCTCTTCTCCCACGATCGGGATTATTCTTCTTCCCCAATTCTTTTAAATGAAAGAAGGGGAAGAAAACTACCAGTTTAACTTGTACAGCTGCTGCTGCTTCTTCCTCTTCTTTCCTTTCCACCCTCGTCCTCCTCCTCCCCAGTTTTTCCAATGGAGAGCGATGGAGAAGCAAATGAGAGATTCTTCCGGTGCATCTCCGATTTTTTTATCCCCTTATTCTGTCACGTTTCTCCTCTTCGCTCTTTTCTTTAAATGCACGAGGTTTTTTTTTCTATTGTGTTGAATTAATTTATTTCAAATGCAGTTTACTTTTTTTTTAAGTTATGCAAATGAAACAAAACATAATGATGTTGTGAATAAAATGCCCAAACGAGGAAAAGAAAAATAGACAAGAGTGAGCAGCTCTTCTGTATGAAGTTCGAAGTCCCGAAACCCATCGGCACGTTCCTCTTTGGGGCCGACCCCGTCCACAGCCGTTTCCCGTTTAAAGAGGCTACGGGTTCAGCTGAGGACGGGGATGGGCAAGAAGAAGGGGAGTGCCCGATGAAAAAGAAGAAACCTGCCTGTCGTTGCTCAGAATAGCAGCAAACAATGGCCGAAAACTTAACTGAGGGGTTGCCATGCGCCGGGATCCCCAGTACGGGCCCTGGTAGATCAGCGGGTGGTGACCATCCTTGGCAAGGGGAGGTGGGAGAGGCCCCGAGAGTCCTGGCCTTCGGATTTGATGGTCTGCGCTAGGGAGATGTTCTGGTCAGAGGGGAGGCCCTCCATTTCTTGGCGGAAAAGGAAAAGCTCCTGCTGAGTGCATTTTTCTTTCTTGGCGTAGGTTTGACCAGGCCAGCTCAAAGTGTTAGCAATTCTACCTTTCCGGATTAATTCCGGACAAGAATTTTGGAAAGAAGAAATAAGGAAGGGAAGGGGTCAGCACAAACCGATGGCGAGGGTTTCTAGGTTAATCTAGATCCAAACGCCTGATCCCGACGTTGCTCCAACCGTAGGAAGGTTTTTTAAAAAAAGGAGGAGAAGGAGTTTCAGTAGAAGCTTCAACCCAGATTGCCACAAAAAGGTTGAATGCTGTGCGGGTCCCGCCGCCATCACAACTTCGAAACTGTTGCTTCCGTTGCTTTTCACCCGGTAACAACATGCAGGCCAACTTCTGCAAAAAGGTACGCCCAACTCCTTTTGCCGCTCTTCACTAGCTAGGAAAATGTCTGGCTTAAAAATAGGCTAGGGCTGGACGGCAAGACTTGTGCAGGAAAAGATAAGAGGAGACAGGCGGGACCCCCGAAGAATTTCTACCACTTGCCTGCCAATTAATAACTGGCAGCCTGCGAAGAAGATTGAAAAAACCCTTTCAACCCCATCCATTTCATTGGGCGAAACCGAAACGAATATACCCATCAATGTGACTAGGAAGATCTGAGAGGTCTCAAAGTTGCCGCGGAGTCTTGCACCCAGTACTCCGGGGTGCGCTGCATCCGATGGGGCCTGGCGACATATGAAGTCGGAACAAGCGATGTGGCTCAGCGAGAGCGCCTGTTCTGCTCGCTTTTAGGCGGCGCTGCTTTCCAGATTTCGAAGGAGACTCGCGTTTCGATCAAGCGCGGCTTGCACAGAGCCGCTGTCCGATATAAGGACCGTTTCTCTCGAACGCGCTTAATAAAGCGGGGGGGGGGGCTCTTCGCACTCTGGGCCCACCTTCCGGCGAGCCTGCCAAAGGCTTGGAGAGCTTGCTCTCCACTCTAAATGCTAACCATCCTAAAAGCCGCCTCTGCCTGAAGAGTCCCATGCTAGCAAAAAAGGGCAGATTTAGCATCTTCCGAAAAGTTAGAGGGGCAGGAAGGCGGCGGTTCGCAAAGCAGCTGCGGGGGCTCGCAAAACCTTTCCTAGGATTTCTCCGCTGCCTTCTGCTCAGAGCCTTTGCCCCCGTCTGCAAACAGTGTCCATCTAGGCGGAGTGTGTGTGTGTGTGTGTGTTTGCCACCGTTTTCTATGCGAGAGAGGGAGACATCCGGCGGGAGGGGAAGGGCCCATGCGTGGGGCCAACCTAGCGGATGGGCGATTTCTTCTTCTCACATTATAATTTGAACGGAGCAGGGAGGGAGAATGGCCGCTTCACGCCAGGGTCAGGAAAAGCCCTAAGCGGGACCCCCGAGGCCGAGGCGGGAGATAAACAAGCGAGGGGGGGGGAGGGGGCTGATAGATGCCACCATTCACCATTGCAGCTTTCATTTGGCTGCCTAATGAGTCAGATCACAGGGAGAGAGAAAAATTGTCAATCGCCCAGACCCTAATGAATTTTTTTGCAAATTGTAATCAAGCCAGGCCGTCTCAGCTCGCTGATTAATGAGACCCAAGAGGCTTGGCCGGCACCTCCGCTTTTTATTCCACCCCAGCCTCCCTGCACTAAATTAACAGCAACTTGTCTGCGCTTCAAATTAACTCCCAATGATTAATTCTGATGGGGGGGCCTGAAGAATAGCTTGCGTTAATAGACACTGGCCTCTGATGCTGTTTGAAATTAATACACTTTCCCCCTCTGGCTGCCGGCTTTAATCCAGAGTTGGCTTTGACATCCCTATATTTGTTGTTATAATAAATCTCACTTACATCTGCACATCAAATCATTACAAAGCCCTCGGTCCCATCCCAGAAAGCTGGGGCTGCGTTGAAAAAACAGTCGGGAAAGTTGGACTGGGATTTACCTGTTTTGCACTTAACAATAAATTTCTGCTTAAATTAACAGGAGTGTACTGTAGATCTGGTGAGGAATCACAACACACACACACACACAACTGTATGTATTTTAAACGTTCTCTTTCTCTCTCTCTTTTTAAAAGGGAGAAAGCTGTTCCTTTCTTTTGGGGGGACAAATAAGATGATAATCGTGGAAGGCTGATTCGGTTCTTTTCCCGATAGGAAACTACTGTACAAGCTCAAATTGGAAAAACAAAAAGGATGTTCTGTTTCTTGCCACCACGAAGGGCGGCGGGTGGGCGGGCGTGGGGGGCGACGCAGAAGAAAATGGCTACAGGATCTACTCCCCTTCGCTTGGAGGCTTGGTCTTCGAGGTTTCCTCTACCTGGTGAACCAGGGTCTCTCCCGGCAAACGATCTACTACTGTTCTTCTCCGGGCAGCGGCAGCGAATCCGCCTCCAGGTTCGGTGGCCGTTTCCAAATCCCCCCCACCCCAGCGAATCTTCGGAGAGCGGCCCGGGCGCGGGACGCGTGCGAGCGATCCAGGCACCTTTCCACCTCCTTCCTTTCCCGCTCCGCAGAAGGGTCACGTCTCTCTCGCATCTTGCTTCTGTTTGGATTGACTTAATTGGCTTAATTATTTCTGCCGTGATTGGCAAGCTGGCTTATCTTTTTAAGCGACCATTCCTGCCCCAGGGGTCTGCCAGTGATCCCTTGTCAGAGTGAAGGCGGATTGCTTTGGCAGATCCATAAGTTGCCCCAGAAGACCTTTGGAATGGAGAGCAAGGGAGAGAAATCTGGGAATGACCCGATCTGGCTTCTACTTGGTGGGAGGCCTTTTGGCAGCCTAGCAATATGGTCTCTTTAATTAAAACCCACCCCTCAAACTGTATAGCAGAAAAACGGCGCTGTGCCAAAGGAAGTTATAAACAGGTAGGCTTGTTGTCTCCACAGATTTCTACTCCAATTTATAATCGAAAACGATAGGATTGTTAGCCGTGAAAACTCTAAAGGCAGACCAAAACACGGGAAAACTTTTCAAAAAGCTTTCGTTGCAAACAACCCCCACCAAAAAACTGCCAGGAAAACAGCCCCTTTGGGAATTGAGTAGAGAGGAAATAGAGGAAAGGATCGTATTCTCCTCCTTGCATCAGAAGAAGGTCAAGAGGGATCCGACGCTTCCTCCGATAACTTGATGGTTTTGTGCCCGAGAAGCCAGGGCACAACCAGTCCACTGACTCTCCACAGCGGGAGAACTAGAAGAGCGCAAGGCTGCACCTGGAAGGACAAAGCCCTGGGGCGGGGGGGGGGGGGGGGGAAAGAGGTAGCAATCGTGTGGAAAGGGCGAGGAAGGAGGCCAGAGGAGAGGACGTTGGCTGGGGGATCCGTGCAGCAGTTGCTTTATTGAGAGTCGAAAGCAAAAGGATTTCCTCCTGTGCTTTAGACTTAACAGCTATTTGGCTGTTTTAAATGGAGGTCTCTACGAGAATGCTACGGTCAGGAACTGGGGCCCTCTGGTCATAATCTGGATCCGAGATGCGAGCACCGGAGCCGTTTTCACCTAGCAGCCATTCCCAACCAACTGCTCTCATTCCTTTTCCCAAGGCAAGTTCTTTACTCCAACTGGTAGTCCTGTTGGTGGGGCCCGAGGATTTCAGCTCAACTCGAGAAAGCTAAGCAGCACCGGGCCTTGTTAAGCACCTGAGTGAAGGACCTCGCGGAAATCCACGGTTCGCGCAGCAAAAGGTTCCCCCCCCCCCCAACCAAAGGCAGCGAGGCCCATTTGGATTACTGCCGGT
Source organism: Pseudonaja textilis (assembly GCF_900518735.1). The sequence goes on from NW_020769344.1 coordinate 4,076,755, forward strand.
AAAACGACGCGGGTGCGTCCCCAGAGCTCCGCCAGAAGGCGGCTTTTCCTTCTCAGGGTTCACGTCGCTGCTATCTCCGTCCGTCGCCTCCAAAGGCTGCGCCCGGAAAAACTTCCCGCCAGTTTCCTTTAAGGCCTGGCTTAGTTCCACGACCGCCGATGCACATCCTCCTGCCTGCCGCTTAGCATGACGGGTCTCCCAAGGCCTAGCAGACCACAGGCTTCTGAACCCGCTGGCTTTCCGCAGGGCCTTCGGGAAGGGTATCCGCGGCCTGATCAATCTTCCTCTGAGGCCCTTTCGAGGTAAAGAGGAGAAATATACGAGAAGGGATAAACCTGGAACACGAAGGCAAATCAAACTGTCACCGTAATAAGGTACCTGAAACATTGACACCCCTCCCCCAAGCAACGCGCCGTATGTATGGAAACAACTTGTATGAATTATAAATTACGTCGTTAAAATTGATTGCCGATTTTAACCAGCCCAAAACACACATGTTGAACAGTGCTTCCTTGCCTGCTAGATTCTGCTTGCCACAGGAGGTCCTTTCAAGGCTTGCCAGCCAAGAGATGCTTCTCCAAAGAGAGCAGGTATGGCTGTGGAGACAAAAAGATGTTAATGGCAAGGTAATTTACAAGCCAGTGTCAGGTTTCCAGAGGTTTGAAAGGCTAGAATTTGGCACACTTCCTATACTGCTTGGTTGAACTGGGCCCCTTTCCAGAAGGAATCCAAGCAGTCCCATGAGTCACATACCTTGGCAACTTTAAGATGTGCGGACTTCAGCTCCCAGAATTCCGCACATCTTAAAGTTGCCAAAGTTGGAGATCCCTGATATAGAGCACTGGAGCATATTTGATCCACCCTAAAGCAAATCTGATTTACCCTTTAAGCACAATGTTTTAACGTTTGGAAAATCAGAAAAAGTAAAAATGAAGTCACTTATTTATTTTCCTGCTTTGCCTTTTGGCCTTGAAAAAATATACACAATAAACAATACCAATACATAAAATACAATTCAAATATGCATACTGTTCAAATTAAAAGCTCAGCCATGTATTCAATGCCACTGAGATGATGTAATAATTCTCACAGAGGCTTGTTATGTTAAATTCTCAGAACTTAGAAAAATATTTATTCTGTAAAAGTATAAAAAAATATATTTGTATGGAGGGAGGTCGAAGTGCCTAAGGCCTAATAAAAATTGCAATGCAGGCTTGTCATTAAAAAAAAAATGATACTCAGCTGCACCTAGACTTCCCTAAAGGGAGCTTGTTGGTTGGGCCAATTTGTTCAACTCATTTATTAATCACTTTGTAACTTTTCCTGCTTGGGACTGGGTGAGTTATTCGTGGCAAAAGCATTTTAAAGTTTCCCAAAGCTGCTCTACTCAAGTACAGGCAAGCAGGAATATCTGAACGACAAAACTTCCACCAGTTTCAGATACAAGTGTTATTTCTACTGTTTAGCTTGCCCTAACTATTGCTTTGGTATCCAGTCAAGTCAAGGGACAAATGGGATATGATGCCTTGAAACTCAAGCTATTGCTATGAAATTCTCCTTTTTGCTAACCCCCCCCCCCCAAGAGGCTCACACAGGTTGCCCTGGTCTTCTTTGCTCTTCCTTTCTGGTCTCCCTCCATGGCAGAAATATAATGAACAGATCCATACACCTTCTTACTTCTTAGGACCAAAGAACACCTGCAGATGGATCTCAGCATGCAGAGATTCCGCTGATGTCCTTAGCTGCTATCTCTTCTGCCTCTGGAGCTAACTGGCATGTTCCTCTCTCTCCTTTCTCTCTGGGGCAAGTAGGGCATCACAGAAAAACCAAATAACAGAATTGGCTGTAAGCTACTCTTCCTCGCCCATGGGCCAGGGGTGAATTGTTTGGTCCTATTAAAACCAAAGGCAATTCAGCAAATGTTGCTGACTTTCCTAAATAAAGAAAATATTGTTATATGTTCTTTTTAAATGAAAGTCACAAAAATTCATTTTAATTGCCCTTCAAATATCTTATAATATATTTCTATGACCAAATATGAATAGTTTTCTGGCCTGCTAAGGAAAAATCAGGAAGACTGGCCTGTATCCATCATGCGAGCTGAAGGCCTTATACAGCCATACATGTTGGCTATATTTCAGAGATGAATGCATTGTATAGTTTTCCACCGAACTCCCATCCAAATCAAGGAGAACAAACCTTACTATTTTAAGGAGCAACTGCCGATACACAGAACATATTCAAGATATTCTAACAATATGTGTACTAATTCACAAGCTCATTATAAAATCCTCGGCTTCAGGCAGCATGTTCTTCAAATAGCTTAATTTTTTAATAGTTAAGTCCAGGGTATGTACAACTAAAAAAATAAATTAAGTCACTCTTCAAATGTCTTCTACTGCACTGACTCATTCTCTAGGATAACCCCTCCCCAATTCTTCCCCAACAAGAGGCAAAACAAAGGGAAACCATTTTGGAGAAAATTCTGGGTTTTTTTGCGGGGGGGCAGGTGGGAGGAGGAAGAAGGGAAGAGCAAAAGCTAACTGGATCCTAAAGAATGGAGTCTGCCTCTTCTGTGGTTGCTTTTTCTCCCCTGCTGGGCTCTGACCATAGAACCCTCTAATCTATTTATTTCAATCCACTTCATCCTCTCTCATGCTTTTGTTATGGTTCCAGCCCCTGGCTTTGTGGCATGACCACAAATCTTTTATAAGCCCCTTCCCCTCTTGTTTGAGGTCCATGTTGCTGCTTGAATTACAATGGATAAAACAGGATTACACTGACCTGATCCTATTAAACCCTGCCAACTGATCTCCACTGACCCACCCCCAAAGCGCCCATCACAAACTTACTTAAAACTTTTCTCCAGTCATGTATGCACAGAGAAGTAGGAAACCCAAAACTGAGATGAGGCTGATAAAAGCCAATAATGATGTAAAAAGTTTTTCTTTCTTGGTAAGAGATTCTTCCAATTCAATTGATGCATCTTTATTTATGCTTGTTTACATTGAATAATCCCATTCCTGTCAATGTGATTAGATTATGAGACAGTGAGTAAGTTACTGACCAAAAAGTCTTAACTAAGTTAAGGAGATATTATTTCGGAAGTTTCTTTTCCCCTACAAATATTAGCTTAAAGTATGAATTTTGTAAATGTTCAAAAGTCATAGATAAATGATTACAGCTATTGGTTATATAATATGATTGCAGGATATTTCTGTCCACTTCAGTGTGGCAGTAAGGCTGCTCTCATTCCAAAATAATATGTTCTCTGGTATCATCCCACACAATTCAAGGTATCCCTGGAAAATTTATTATTTATTTATTTAAAATATTTAAATATATTGCCTTTATACAGGATACCAAGGACTGTACAATTCAAAAGAATTACAAAAGATTATGTTAAAATATTTTAAGATAAAGCAATATTAACACACTACATAACTACATCACTAAATATCAAGGGAATATTTTTTTAAAAAAAAAATCTCTTTAGCATGAAGTAAAATGTAGTAAAGGAGATGCTTATTTATTTCCTAGAGGAAAGATAAGATTCTAGAGAGTGGATGATCCTACAGCAAAGAAAAGTCAATTGCCTATGTTAAGAAAATATCTTCTGATGGTTATTTTATTTTATTATTCTAAGAATGTATTGTATTAGATTAAGAATGTGCAGTATATGGCTGCCAAAGTCAAATGTGCTTTTGGGCAACTTAAAACAGCCAAAGAAAACAAGAAAAAGCACAGTTCAAATTAAAAGGCATTTTCTCCAGATGGAAACTCCATTCAACTAAACCCAATGTCCCAGAAGGTAACTGGGAGTTTTAAAGCCTTTAAAGTTTTTAAAACCAACAAGGCTGGGGCCAGCTGTATTTTAGGGGAAATTAAAAAGCAGTTGCTATGTCACTAGAAGACTCAGGAGGTCACATCAGGAAACATTGTTTTAGAGGAAAGAATCAAATTATTATTTGAGTGTGCATGATGGGCGGTTATCACTCTGTCACAAAAAACTCAACCCTGAGTCATGTAGGGTTTTATATGTGATAACCAGACATCAGTTGCACTGGCTGATGTAGGGAGCCAGGACAGTCACAAAGTATATGATATATTATGTGAGCATACCAAAGTACAACTATAACTATTTAGGCCACTGCATTTTAAAGCAATTCTAGCTTTCATTTTGCAGAAACTCAATCAGGAGGTGACTGGCATAAATGATAGTAAGCAGTGCCTACCAAACCAGATATGGGCACAGACGACAAAGTTGTATAAAGGTCATCTTAGCCTGAGAATATGCAACCTTGTCAATGAGCAAAGATGAAAAATATCCAGGTTTTGGCACACAGGGCCCCACAAACCCATAGTTATTTAGCCTTGCTGGAGTTGAGCCCATCGAGAACCTCAGGCACTGGGATAGAATTTTGACAGCTTCATTTATTTAGGGTGAGCAAACAGCTGACCAAACCTAAGTTGGAGAAAGATTCCTCTTGATAATTTTTAAAATCTAAGATAGCATATACATTGGTAATAAGGTAGGTACACATTTGAGTCAAGTTAATCTCCTAATGACTATATAGTCATGTAGTTCAGTAAGATTATTGAAATATTTTTGTCATTGATTCAGCTTTGAAACCAAATTTGAGTCTAAATCAAAATGAATCTGAACCATAATTCCCTTCAAGAGCATCAACCATCACCTTCAATCAATCAATCAATTAATCAATCAATCAGAATAGAGCTTAAAGGTCTTCTAGGCCAGACTCCTGCTCAAGCAGGACACCCTACATGGGGGTGTCAAACTCACGTCAGCATGGCAGTGTCACCTGATGTATCGGGACTTTTTCTCCCTTCACTAAACCAGACCTGGGCGTGGCCAGTATTTAATGCATCTGGCCCAAGGGCCAGGAGTTTGACAGCCCTGCCCTATACTATTTCAGACAAGTGACTGTGCAGTCTCTTCTTTAAAACCTCCAGTGATGAAGCACCCAAAACATCTGAAGGCAAGCTGTTCCATTGGTTAATTGTCCTCAATGTTAGGAAGATTTTTCTTAATTCGAAGTTGCTTCTATCCTTGATCACTTTCCCTCCACTGTTTCTTATCCTGCCCCCTGGTGTTTTGAAAAATAAGTTGATCCCCCTCCTCTTTGTGGCAGCTTCTCAAATACTGGAATACTGCTATCATGTCCCCACTAGTCCTTCTTTTCTGTAGACTAGCCAAACCCAAATCCTGCAACCGTTCTTCATATCTTTTAGTCTTCAGGTCTTTGATCATCTTAGTTCCCTTTCTTTGCCCTTTTTCCAAAGTCTCAACATCCTTTTGTAATATGGTGACCAAACTGAATGCAATATTTCAGATGTGGTCTTAACAATGCTTTATAAAGTGGTAGTAATACTTCAGATGATTTTGATTCTATACCTCTGTTTATACAACCAAGGATTGTATTAGCTTTTTTTGGCTGCTGACGCACACTGCTAACTCAATATTTAATTGATTGTCTGCTAGGATTCCAAGGTCCCTCTCACAGTTCCTGTTTTTAAGCCAGGTTTCACCTAATCTATATCTGTACCTTTGGTTTTTCATGTCCAGATGTAAAACTTTAATGTGCTTTTATTCCACGTTAAATTTCATTTTGTTGAATAAGATCCATGTCCAAGTTTGTCAAGATCTTTTTAGATCCTGAGCTTGTCTTCTGGAATGTTGGCTATTCTTGCCAGCTTAGTGTCATTGGCAAATCTGATGAGATCCCCTTCCCTCATCTAAGTCATTTATGAAGATATTGAAGAATACCGGGCCTAAGATGGAACCTTGTGGTACCCCACTGCTTACTTCCCTCCCTGTAGATGTAATTCCATTAAAGACTATTCATTGAGTATGGTTTGTCAGCCAGGTACAAATCCATCCGGTGGTGATAATGTCTACCCCACATTTTTCTACCTTACCAAGAAGTAGGTTGTGGTCTAGTTTATCAAATGCTTTGCAGAAGTCTAAATATCCTATGTTTACAACATTTTGCTGGTTTATTAATTTAGTCACTTTGTCAAATAATAAAATAAGATTGCTTTGGCAATCTGTTTTTAACAAACCCATGCTGGCTACTAGTTGTAACTTTATTTGCTTTTAGTTGTTTGCAGATTTGGTTTTTTATTATCTTTTCCATAATTTTCCCAGGTATTGATCTTAAGTTGATTGGTCTGTAGTTTCCTGGGTCTGTTTTTATTTTTTATTTTTCGAAGATGGAACCACATCAGTTTTTTCCCAATCCTCCAGTAGTTCCCCGGTATTCCAAGAGTTTTTAAAGATATGATTCAATGATTCTGAGATAATATTTGCCAGGTCCTTCAGAACTCTGGGATGTAATCCATCAGGTACTGGTGATTTATATTCATTAAGGCCAGACAAGTGTTCTCTTACCATTACCTTACTTATTTTAATTTTTATTTCTAGTCTGTCTTTTACAGTTATGTTTTTGGTAGGTTGAGCTCTAGTTTCTTTCTGTGTAAGGATTGAGTTAAGCAGCTTTGATTTCTCTCTACTACCTGTTACTTCCCTGCCATCTTCTCCCTTTAGTGGACCAATTGTTTCCTTGACATTTTTCTTATTATTTATATGTTGAAATAAACTTTTTATTACTATTATTATCCTTGACTTTTATTGCAACTCTTTGTTCATTCTGACCTGACTTCACCTTTGCAGATTTGGGCTATCTGTTGATATTTCACCTTAATTATGTGTCCTTCTTTCAATTTTTTGTACTTATCCTTTTTTTCTTTCAGTTTACCAGAGATATCTTTGTGCAATCATCCTGGTTTCTCCTTGGATTTCTTGTTTTTCTTTTTCAGAGGTATTATGTTGGATTGGGCTTTTACGATCATTTTTCTGTGTTTCCCATGCATCTTGAGTTGTTTCTCCTTTAGGATTTTTATCCATGAAATTTTGCTTAGGCGCTCTCTGCGTTTGTTAAAGTCAGCCCTTTTTAAAGTTTAAGACACTGGTTGGATTATATTCTATTGCTTGTATTTGCATTATATTGAATTCCAGTATGGTCACTCTCGCCTAATGTTCCAGCAACTTAAATTCCCCCCTCCCCATCACTTCTCTATTAGTAAGTATTAGGTCCATTATCAGTAATGGCAACTATATCATATCTGCATTTCATGTACTAATACTTCAGGTTCACCCAGTTTGTTTCCTAAACTTTGAGCGTTAGTGTGTAGGCATTTGAATCCTTTATGGGTCTTTGGGTATGTTTAATATATCTCCTACACTGTAACTAGGATTCCTTTCCATCACTGTCTACTTCATTGTTGTTGTTTTTTTAATTTCTTATTTCTCTTTATTCCATACCTCCTTATGTTATTGGTTATCTCCGTGGTGGCAGACCTATGGCAACTTGCCACAGGTGGCACACAGAGCCCTCTCTGCGGGCACATGTGCCATCATCCTAGCTCTGCTGCGCATGTGTGCACGCCTCTCACCGGCCAACTGGTCTTCAGGTCTCTGCCGTGCATATGCGGGATGCATGCGCATGCGTGGAGGCTTGCACATGCATGGGGGCACACACATGCACGGCGCCGTGTGTGTGTGCTGCATTTTGGGTATGCACAGGTTCGCTTTGGGCACTCGGTGCCGAAAAGGTTCGCCATCACTGTCTAGACTCTTTACTTTTTCTTCTAGTAATTCAAGTAGTTTACATTTGATACATACATAATTTGGGTCTTCTGTGGGCATAAGCTGAATTATATGGCACACTTTTCAAGTCACTGTAGTGTCAGTCTCTATTTGCATTACTTTATTTCTTTGTTTGCTAAAAAATTAAAAATTTATATTTTCCCTGTTGCAAAGTGTTAGTTTATAACAGTTTACAAGAGTTTTCTTGCCCTTTTGTTCCCTGTCTTGAAAATTCATCACTACCTTCCTTGTTTTAAGTATTCATCTCTTTTTCTGTTTTTTTTAAAATTTTCCTCTTAGATCATTAAGAATTTAAAAATGTCTAAATAATTAAAATAAGTAAACTGTTGTTTTTAAATATTTAGTTGAAAAAAATAAATTGAGAAATCAAAAAAACTGAAAAAGGAATTTTATTTAAAACATTTAAAAAGAATTTTAAAATTTAAAAAGATTTAAAAATTGAAAAAAAGAATTTAAAACTAAAATGATATTTAAGAGCTGAAAAAGATTAAAATTTGAACAAAGTATTGAAAAATTTAAAAAAAATTAAAATTGTGAAAAGGGATTTTTCTTTTAAAAAAGGGAATTTAGAGATTTTAAAATTTAAGCATTTAGAAGAGTTCTTGGCCCTTTATGAGGTAATATGCACTTCTCTTTATTTGGAAGTCTTCGATGAGATGCTTTGCTCTTAACCCTCTACTCCCTCCCTTGAAAGTTTGTCCCTTTCCTCTCTGTCCACAAGTGTTTTGTAGTTATCTTTTCCCCCTGCTTCCTTGCCCTTGGGTTGCCTGGCCACCCAAGGGCAAGAAAGCAAGGAGGTCTGCCTAGGTGGTCCACTGTAGTGCTCTTAGATTTTGATGACCCAGGGCTGGGCATGAAAGCAACACAGCTGGGGTGAGGACTTTGTATTGTCCCTTGTATTGGAGTTAAGCACCCAACTTTTCTTCCCAAAGTTCCCACAGTCCAAGAGCAATGCTCCAAACACACACACACACACACACACACACACACACACCTACCTTCACTGGTTCCTGGCTGCTGTGAGTTCAGAGAAGCAGCCAGTTCTGAGAGTAAACACAGTTCAGGAAACTAGGTTACAGGGAGTCCTGGTCACATGGAGGGATCATTGGGGTTGCAGCCCAATCTGAAGCAGAGCTGTGTTGCCCATAGCCAGGCCAGGCAAGGTGAGGCAAGTCAAACCTAGGCAAAGCAAAGTTAAGCACAGTAAGACAAGGTGGCAAGATGTCGACAGCTACAAACATGGCTGAAAAAAGGCAACATTTGTTTCTGACTAGTGCTCCTCCCCCATGGCATCTCTTTAAATCTTACTCTCCAGGTGAGCCTTGTGAAGGGGGTCCGAGCCATCGGTTTGTCATGTGCTGATCCCGCCTCCTCTCTACCCTCTGTACTTGAGGATTAGGTGGGGCAGGCAATTGCTCCTCCCTGGAGCTCTGGCACTCCTCTGCTCTTCTGCCTACTCTTTCCCTCTCCTCCTCCCTTGCATGGTCATCCTGTGCCCTTTCTCTGTTGCTGGCCACCTCTCCAAGGCCCAAGGGACCCGGGACTACCTCGTCTTGTTCCCCTGGGGTTACCCCTTGTTACTCCTCTGGGGTCATAGAGCCCCTACCATCCTCTCAATTGGCCCTGGCTCCATCTCATCCTCCTTCGTGGACCCAGGCTCCAACAGGGCCATGACACAGATGCTGCTAGTCTGATGCACTGATCTCAGTCAATGCTGGTGCACCACACTGCTCTTAGTCACTGCTCAACTAAATACTCCTCCTCTTCTATTTAAAGTGTCCTCTCAAGGGCCAGAAAATGACAGGCCCCAGCACAGACTCTGCTAATTAGTCTATATATTGGTTTTTCAATTGATCCTCAAGACACATGGATTTTCAATTGATTACTTTAGAAGATCCTCATACCATATTAAAAAAGAGGATTCTCTTTCCTGCTTGTTCTAAACAGTGTGCAATTGTAATATGTTCAGCTTTCTCCAGCCACAGTCATGCAGAGGGAAGGAGGGAGGGAAGGAGGGAGGGGGGGGAGAGAGAGAGAGAGAGAGAGAAGATTTGCAAGGGAAGATTAAATAAAACCATAAAACATTTTCATTTGGCACACTCTTCAGAATGCATAAATTGAATTCTGTTAGAGATCTGCACTGTAAACAAATGGGCAAGTGCAATTTGAGATGAACAAAATGAAATTTCATTAAGAGGTGCATCACATATGCAATGCCACAATGTACTACATCAAACAATACTGTTTATAATCCAATCCATATAATCCAATCCAAGCAAGATCTAATAGAAGGCGATTTCCACTGTCATGATGTGGAAGCTTGTTTTCAAGATACCCTTCATAAACAGATAAAATTGGACCTCATGTAGTTTCAGTTAAAAAAAGTCCTTGTGGTAGTTATCACATTCCCAAGTAGAATACTTGAAATGTAAGATACTAAATTGAAAAGATGACAGAAGATTTCACTCAGTCATTGCTTTTGGAAATTATATGGCATCTGAAAAGGTACATTGAAAGTTTCTTCTGCAGATTTAAAGTAGGAGTGGCCATCAAGCATAATTTCTATTATCACTTGTAATTATCCATGTTGGCTGTCCACCAGTCAGTTCTAGCATCTTCTAGAGTCATACAAGCATTGGTGTGTCAATAGAGTGGTAATAAGGACTGACTATATATTGTCTCAGTAAAAGTTGAGTAATGCTAGGAAGTGCTGTGTGTTACTAGTAGGGAAATGGCCTAGATTTAAATGGAGTTGGAATTAAAACATCTGCATTCCCTATACTTGTCTTAAAACATATGAAAGAAGAGAAGAGATAAAAATTGTCAACGGTATTATTTCAGAGTAATTTAAACAATAGGAGAAGGACATTTTAACTAGATGGTGTACATATCTCTCAAGAACTGGAAGGATTTCCACTAACAATGCTGTCTGTGGAACATAGGAAGAATGAGGATTTTCTGTTGCTTCCATTTTTCCATTGTTGAGGATTTTGTGAAGTTATTTGAAGTTTATTCTAGGTTTAAGCTAAATTTTACTGAATTCCTCAAACAATGGCAAATTCTTTCATGAATTCTTGGCCACTGATTTTTGGTGACACGATAAAGAGAAGTGATCTAGATTTACAAGGCTACCACTAAAGTACTTTGGAGTTGGTGCAATTTCTCCTGCAACTTTCCCACTAGGGAACAGGCCAGAAAAAAAACCTGTTTAATCAAATGATTCATGTACAGTATATGCTATCTTTGTGTCAACTAAATATGTCTCACTGCGATACACAATAAGCATAAAATAAAAGAAAGTAAACTAAAACACAGATTAAAACTATTAACACACAAATAATACATTAATGTAACAACAAACAACCACCCAATTCAATTATAGATGAGTTTGTACATCCAAGTCCTGTAGAAATTAAAATATATTAGTCTGCAGGTGGAAGGATGATATCAGAAGAACTACCTTGACCTCTTTTGTAGAGTTTCACATTCTTGGAATGAACTATGAAAAGTTAAGGTAAAGGACTGAAAAATGGAAATGGAACAAAACAGCCCAGTAAGTTATTTTATGTCAGAAGCAGAAAGACATATATTACAGTTTTTGTACAGTAATGGCAATAAGATACCATAACTCTTATCTATCTTCTCAGATTCCCGCCTGAAGCTCCTTTTTTAAGATGAGAAGAACAGGGGTAAAGACAGTATCATATTTCTGAGAAGCTTATCTATATATCTGAGACTATATATGATATGGATGGATAATGGGTATGAAGTATGTCAGTGCTGCCTTCCTGCTTCATCCTATTGCTGCTTTTTCCTATCTTGTAGCCACTTGGCTTTAGTAAAAGTATATCTTTCACTGTGAATGCAGTTGAAGGCTCTTTCTTTCTAAATGACCAAGTCAGGACAAGTCTGACATTAAGCCAACTCTGCAGTAATGGTCCACCTGGAAAATTGCATCTACTACCACATGGATTGTGCAAGAAATGTTAGACCATGAAGGGATGAGGTGGTGACCTGTGGGGGATGTCTCTTTGAACCAAAAGACAGTGAGGAGGATCCCAGACTAGAAGAAGAAGAAGCTAACCCCATAGAAGCAATCACCTGACCAAAAGCCCAGTGGCCAACCAGAGTAGGGAGACTGGAAGATTGGGAGTAAACTTTTCCCTGGAGTAACTCTTAGCTGAGGGAGCCGATCCCAAACCTGGTGTTCCACTGAGGCATGTAAGCTAACCAGGGTAGCAGCAGCCCAGCCAGCAGTTGTCTGACTGGCTCCTCCACTGACCCAAGCCACCCATCTGGGGAGAGGGGATCACCATCCACTCGGGCTAGGAGTGAAATTCAATGGGAATGTGAAATAGCTGGCCTTCTTTCTCACCCTAGTGTAGAATTACATGGAAGAGTATGGGCCAGACCTACAGAATGACCTGGCCAGAATGGGGTGCATCACCATGGCCTTCGAGGGAGAAGCCAGAGTGGCTGGTGGGCCTCCATGATGATAAGGCTGTGGAATTGTGTCATTTTGACAGATTCATGGCTGCCTTGAGGAAGTAATTCAAAGTAATTACTCACCAATTGTAAGGCCCGAATCGGGATCAGAACCCTCAAACAAGGAAGACATTGCAGCCTACATCCAAGAAGTCCAAAGCTTGGTCAGCAAACAGACAGATTGGTCCCAGGATATGCTGATCAAGTGCTTCCAGGAAGGATTTGCCAACAAAATGTTCTATATCTGTCCAGGGAGGTTCCCAGTGGGAGGTTCCTAGTGGACAAGGTAGAAATTGATCTGACCAGGTACCATGCCCATACCAACCAAGACCAGTGACCATCATTCAGGTCAGAGAAACAAGAACCCTCAAAACTGGGGAAACAACCATATCACTGGATGCTTTTGGTACAGCAAAAAAGGTCATTGAGCTGCTGATTGCCAAGCCCTGGCACTGAAACAGGAACCCAAAAGGGATGGAAAGGGGCCCACCAAATCCAGAGAGACAGTGTTCAGAGGAGTGGAGGTTGTAGCAATGGTGAGGTAACTCTGGCTAAAGATCCCAAGGCCAGAACAGAGAGAAATAGTAGAGATGATGACCCACTGATAAGTTGCACCATAACAGTAACTGAGTAGAACTAATGATGACTGCCTCAGGGTACAAAGGTGTATTGACTACTCTACTGGTCTCTGGATGCACTAGGTGCCTAGTCAGTCCTGCCGTAGTGGAGAAATTAGGAATGCATCTCATGGAACCAAAGATCCCAATAGCATTCTCTCAGCTAGATAAGACAATAAGGGGGAAGGCACCAAATTCACTATAGAACCAGTGAGGATGAAAATGGGGCCCCATGACCAGTTCTGGAGAACCGGTAGCAGACATTTTGAGTAGTTCGGAGAACCGGCAAATACTACCTCTGACTGAAAATTTTACAGTATCTTTCCCCTGCCACACCCACCAAACCACGCCCACAGAATCAGTAGTAAAAAAATTTGAATCCCACCACTGGTTTGAATTCAATTGGACAGGGGGGTGGGTTAATGGGGAAGAGGACCTGGGAAAGGAGAAAGTAATAGGCAGTTTTCGCGCAAAAACCTCAGATCTGCCTTTTTCCTATCTTGTAAACACTTGGCTTTAATAAAAGTATACCTTTTACTACAAATGCAGTCAAAGGCTCTTTCTAAATGACTGAGTCAGGACATGGTACCTATTACCAAGTGGCCAATCAGAGGTCACTAGATGGCTACTAGATTTGCATTCATCTCTGTTACATTATTATTAGCTTTTAGGAAGCAGTTCTCAACTTATGATTGTGATGGGCCTGCCCATTATGGTTGAAAGTCATGACAATTGTTAAGCAAGGAGACCATGTGATCATCTTGCTCATAGACAAAGCTCTCCCATCCTTGCTCTCTCCAATGTGCTTATTAAACAAACTGTGCAGGTTGTTAAATGGAGCACAGGATGCCTCAGCAGTGGGGAAGACCCTGAGAGGCCTGGTACAGGCCCCAGCCCACTTGCCCCAGTCCTCCCAAAGTCTCCATCACCTCCTGAAATATCCCTGCTCAGCTTCCTACTCCTTGGATTCCCTGCATGCCTTGGGCATACCTCCCACTCCACCATCCCACACCCTCCATCCCCATCCCTGTCACCAATGGCTGCCTTACTTTTTGTAGATTTCTGAAGCTCTGGAGCTCACAATTGGGAAAGGGAACAGTAGAGAAAATATCTGTTTCTCCAATCAAGCTAAACGTGATATGATGCTTATTTTGACTGCAGTTGTTTTGTTTTTTACAGTTATTGGCATATTAATAGAATAAAGGAATGGGTCTCAGTTTGTGAGAGTCAGCAGGTGAATTCTGTTTAGCTTAAATTAATGAAAATTTGAGGATTTAAGTACGTTCAGAAGTTGTGAGTACTCCATCACTGGAGGCTTTTAAGAAGAAACTGGACAGACATTTGTCTGGTATCGGGCCTCCTGCTTGAACAGGGAGTTGGACTAGAAGACCTCCAAGGTCCCTTCCAACTCTGTAATTCTGATTGTCTCAGGCTTCTTCTCTTAGTGTCTCTGCAGGTTGATAAGACTTGACTTTTGGGGAGGGTTTTTTCCCCTACCTGGAAGGAAGTTGAACGAAAACCAGATGTGTTCCAGAAAACACAGATTTTCTGGAACTTGTCTAATACGTTCGCAGAATTCTACAAAAAATTAGCTACCAGTTCTCGTGAACCGGTGCGAACTGGCTAAATCCCATCACTGGGTGTACTTATCCACAAAGTCTTTAAACCTGAGACAACCTTGTAAAAAGCTGGTGCCTAAGTACATAGGGCCTTTCCCAGTTAGCACAATCATAAATCCGGTGACTGGAATTAAAATTGCCAAAAAACCTCAAGCTCATTCACCCAGTGCTTCACGGCAATCTTTTGAAACCTTTCTGCAGTTCAGGGTTAAGACTTGCTACCAAGACATCCCCTCCCACCCAGATTAGTGAGAGGAGAGGAACACTTTGAAATTAAAGAAATCCTTGATTCCAGGAAACGTACAGGGAAATGGCAGTATTGTGGAAGGGATGGCCATTAGCAGATGCTGAGTGGATAGCAGCGAAGGATGTTAGGCTCATTAGCAAGTTCCATGCTAAATATCAAAACTGACCCAGATAGGAGTGTTGGGACAGAATTTTGTGCTGTGAAACCTTCTGTACATTTTTTTTGTATTTTTTTTTCTTACAACAAAAATCAATGTGTGAACAACGTGATTCTGTAGTGTCTTACATTTTAATACAAATATGACAATATTCCTCTTCCTTAATATAGTTGACAATTTTTCAATTTTGATATTAATACATATGATTATTAAATTATCATCTTAATTATTCAATATTACCGTAAGTTATTTTATGTCAATCGCTATATTCTTAACCTCACTCTTTTTACTACCAATTATATATTAATCATATTTGCAGTGTTTACCTAATTTGTACTGTATATTATTCCCTTTCTCAATGACAGAAAGTTCTGGGGATTTGAAATGTTTCCTCTTTTGGATATTGATAGTTCAATGTCATCCTTCTGCCCTTTTATTTGGACCAATGTTTTTTTTTAATATAAATTTTATTTGAGTTTTCGCAAAAACATAATACAAATAAAACATCTTTTTTTTTTTAGAATAGCATGATACCGGGTTATTACTTCTCCATACAGACACAAACTCAATTTCATATTTATCTTTGTGTTCTATTCCATATCATTACTATTTTAACATTTTCTCCATAATTATTCCCCTCCCTTGGTTTTCTCAACTTTATTTTTAATTATCTCATATCTAAGTTCAATTATATATCTTTTTCTAAGTTTTAATGTCTTTGTAATCATTATATTTATACTTTTGTCTGTCCTGTTTCAATTTCATATTTTCCCATTAAACAAACTTTTCCCTGTAGTTACTAATTGGAGTATGACACCTTTATATCTTTTAATTTTATCCATTCAACTCTTATTTAAACTTCAATTTATGCCTTTAAAATTATAACATTCAATACAGTACATAACTTCCAGTCGAATTCTGCTTGGTACATTCTTAAAATGCACACTCTATGTTCTTATATATATATATATATATATATATATATATATATATATATATGTATGATGTGGGAAAATACCCGAACAAAGCTGAATACCATACATGTAAGTACCCGCGAAAACTTAAGAAAACACACACACACACACACACACATATTGTATATATATGTTTTCTTTGTATATATTTTGTATATATATTTCTTTGTGTGTGTGTGTATATTTATATTTATATATGTTTTGTCTCACCTGTGGCCACGAGGTGAGAGTCCAAATGTCCAAATGAAAAAACACGAGCAGACAATATCAGGAACAACAGAGTTAACTTTCCTTTGGCTGAATTTGTCATTGGCAGTTTTCCCAGAAGCTGTCTGCAAATTCTGATAACGAGCAGAACTATAAATTAGAGACGAACGGCAAACAGAATTACTTTGTCCAAACTGCAGACACAAATTAACAAGTTTGACCCGAACGGGGATTCGAAGCTAATATGCCTCCTTATATTCCCTGAGGGGTGTGTCAGTCTCTTTCCTCAGTCCCTGATTCGATGTCTCCTTCCAGTTTGTGCTTGACGTTTCTGCTTACATCTGTTCCTTGCATCAAACCAACATTCTTCGGTTTGATCTTCATCCAAGGACTCTGGCACGTTCTCCTGCTTATCTGCCGACACCTGAGGCATAACTAATGAGGAAGGTCCTGGAGAGGATGAGGATTCTGAAACTTCCAGCAAAGCAGGTTCAAACCCCAATGCCAAGTCCTCTTCTTTCTCCTGACTCCCATTTATGTCACTCAACAAGGCAGGCTCAAACCTTAATGCCAGATCTTCCTCATCACTCGAGCCTATGTCTTCTGACAGAGCAGGTTCAAATCTCTGAGTCACAACACACACACACACACACACACACACACACACACACACACACACATATATATATATATATGTGGATCTTTGGTTGTTCGGGTTTTCTCCCGCGTAAGATTTGAAGTATCTAGGCAACGTTTCAATGAAGTCTCATTCATCATCTTCAGGCTTCTGTCTCTGGCTCTGTGCTTCTCAGAGTAATGGAGATTGCAGCTGCTTCCTCCTTTTAACTGCCAGTGGGGGTGGGACTTGATTGGGTGGGGGCTTGGCTGTGTTCTGATTGGGTGGGGGTGTGTTCTCATTGGTAGGGGGTTTGGCTGTGTTCTGATTGGTTGGGGGGTTAGCCGTGTTCTGATTGGTTGGAGGCGTGTTCTGTTCAGCCGGAGACAGAAGCCTGAAGATGATGAATGAGACTTCATCAAAACGTTGCCTAGATACTTCAAATCTTACGCGGGAGAAAACCCGAACAACCAAAGATCCACATATAAATACCCGCGAGAACCTCAGAAAACAAATATTGCACCTCTACGGGGAGGAAACCCACCATCTGACCAGGACTTATGAAAAACTTGAAGTCCAAAGAGCCTCCATTTTATGTGACCTTGCATTCCTATGCAACTGCCGAGATCAAAATTTAATTCCCACAAGCTTCCAATTGAAATTCCACACCAACAGAGCAGCCACCAAACGCATCCTTAAAAGAACAGAACTGGCCCTAATTAGAAATGAACTTCACACAAAAAGGTTTCTCCTAGACCAAATCAACAAAGATCTCCTCACACTCCACCTCAGACTCAGCAACAAGATTCACCCTCTACTTTGGGACAAATCCAAACAACT
>NW_020769344.1:4094606-4202983 GCF_900518735.1 Pseudonaja textilis
GTGTGTGTGTGTGTGTGTGTGTGTGTGTATTCGTAGGTTTTCATGTGTACAAGTATGCAGGTCTTGGCGTGTTCGGATCTTTTCCTTTGTAAGATTGAGAGCATCTTGGCAACGTTTCGACGAGGTCCCACTTGCCATCTTCAGGCTTCGTGCTTGTGCAAGCAAAGAGTGATCAGAGCTGCCGTCTCCCTATATATACTGGTGGGGAGGTTGGCTGTGTTGTCATTTCTTGATTGGTTGATGGAGTTGATGTTTGCAGATTGGCTGGCTTTTTCGTAAGAACATGTGTGGCTGAGGTATTGGCTGTGTGTCTATCAGCCTTCTGTGTTGTAATGACCTGGGTCATGGGCTGTGTGATGACCTTCTGAGTTCTATTGTTGTGACATCCTGGGTCTTGTGCTGTAATCTCCTGGGTCATTGGCTGTGTTGCAACATCCTGAGGTTTTGTAGTGTAACCTCCTGAGTTCTGTGATGTGATATCCTGAGCGGGTGGTTGAGATGTGATGTTCTGTGTTTTGGTTTGGCTCCAAGTTTGAGGCCTGGATATGTGTTCATGGCATGTGTCCATTTGCTTGGTTTGGGGGTTGGGGTGTGTAGCAGCTGGTGATGCAGCCATGGTCTGGTTTCTGGATGGTGGTTGTCTTTCGTCTATGGGATGGGTTTGGGTTTGAGTCTGGTGAGGGAGAATGGTGGTGGTGTCATGTGTTGTTTTGGGTCCGGTGTTGATTTTTGTGGCTGGGACTCATTTGTTGATAAGGGCTAGTTTCCAGATGTCTGGTAGGCAGGAGGCATTGTCCCATTTATTCATGTTATCGGGGTGTTTTTATTATGATGGCTCCCCTGATTATTCTCTTGTTGAAGTGTTCAGTATTGGAGATTAATTTGGTTTCCTCAAAATTAATTTCATTTCCGGTGGCTTTAAGGTGCTGGAAAAGAGAGGAAGTATTTTCTTCTTTTCTGACTGCATTCTTACGTTCTGCGATGCATGCATTTATTTTCCTGTTGGTTTGTCCAATGTATGTGGCTGGGCTTGTTGCATGGTATTTCATAAACTCCTTGGTTTTCTAGCTGGATCTTGTCTTTGGGGTTTCTTAGGATGTTGGCTATTTTTTGGTCAGTGCCGAAGGCTGTCCTGATATTGTGTTTGTGGAAAATTTTGCTGATTGTATCTGTGGTGCCTCTGATGTAGGGGAGGAGTGTGATACCGTTGTCCTGTTCTGTGTCTCGGTTTCTGGGGGGTGTCTTCCTTAGGATTAGGTTGTGCTTCTTTGGAATCCTTTGGAAATTAATACATTAGTGAGGGTGTGTAGTTCTGTTCTCAGGTGGTCTTTGTCGGCTAGGCAATTGGTTCTGGAGATGAGAGTCTTGGCAATGGAGTTGATCTGTGCAGGGTGGTGATGGGACTGTGTGTTTAAGTAGTGGTTGGTGTGTTTTTTTCCAGTGGATGGTGTGTCCTAGGGAGCCATTGGGTTTATTTGTAAGTAAGGATGTCCAGGAAGGGAAGTTGGTTGTTGGCTTCTGTTTCCATGGTGAAATTGTATTTTGGGGTGTAGGCTGTTGAGATGTGTGAGGAAGTTGTCCAGTTTTTCTTTCCCGTGTGGCCAAATTACAAAAGTGTCATCTACATATCTAAGCCTGAGTTTGTGTTTGTGTTCGGATTTGTCTAGAGCATTGGTTCCAAAGTGTTCCATGTATAGGTTAGCGATAATGGGTGAGAGGGGTGATCCCATAGGTGCTCCTTCTACCTGTTTGTATCTTTGTCCATTGTAGATGAAGTATGTGTTGGTTAGGCAGTGGTTGGTCAGATCTAGGATGTGCTGGGGGTGGGGGTTGTATTTGTTTTGGATGGCTGTCAAGGCTTCTTTGATAGGCACTTGGGTGAAGAGGGATATGACATGGAAGCTCATGACCACGAAGCCGAAAGCACCAGCCTGAAGATGGTGAGTGGGACCTCGTTGAAACGTTGCCAAGATGCTCTCAATCTTATACGGGAAAAGACCCGAACACACCAAGACCTACATATGTGTATGTGTGTGTGTGTGTATGTATGTGTGTGTGTGTGTGTGTGTATATACACACACACACACACACATATATGTTTTCATAGATTTTCACGGGTACAGGTATGTAGGTCTAGGTGTGTTCGAAGAATTAGGGATAACGTGATAGCAGTATTCCACTATTTGAGGGGCTGCCACAAAGAAGCAGGAGTTAAATTATTCTCTAAAGCACCAGAGGACAGGCCTAGGGTAGGGCTGTCAAACTCAGGCCGGATGCGTCATCTGCTGGCCACGCCCAGTTTAGTGAAGGGGAAAAAAAGTCCCAATATGTCATGTGATGCAGCCGTGATGACTGAGTTTGACACCCCTGGCCTAGGGGCTCATTACTGGCTAGCTGATTTAATCCAACAATTGGCATACTGTGGGTTTTTTCAATGAAACAGTGTGATTTATTGAGGCCCTGGAAGTGCATCTACTCAGAGCAGTGTCTGTCATCTGGAATGAGGTCCATCCCCCATCCCCCAGGAATTCAGACAGTTCCCACCCTGCTTTCAGTAGCTGCAGAAAGAAGTAATGAAAATTCCAACTTTTGGATAATGAAAACTCCATTAACAATCTTGGGGGGGGGGGGGGAGGGAAGAGAAAGCAAATGTTCTTTTGAAAGAAACCCTCATGAACCAAGTCTACAAAATTATGTTTTTATAGAATCAATTAACTAGCTCTACAAAAAGGAGCACCGCAGAAATGCCCTGTTGTTGTCCATGACTATTTGCAGAGTAATCATGACTACTGTCATTAGTTTCTGAAATTTCAATGATTTCAAAATTAAGTTTCTAAAATCTCTTATCAGTAAAAAAGACTAATACATTTTGTTATCTTCATTATTTATTGAAGGGAAACTAGCATTTTGGGTGCGAAGAAGGCAAATAGCTCAGGAGGAAATGCAACCGGTGACACCTCTGGACTTATTCCCATGTGCTTCTGGCTTCCTTTGCAGATGAATGATAAGGGAAGATAAGTTAGTGCCCTTAAGAGTGTGAAAGAGGGACAGTATATTGCTTGAAGGTAAGAGTAGGAACAATTGCTTGGAAAAAAAATCTGACCAGTACACAAACTAAATCTACAAGGACTATCTTCCATTTTATTGCATCCTCAACAATTAAAAATAATCTGATTCATCTGATGAAAGGAGAGGTTATTTTAAGGTGCAAGTGAAACAGGTGAATGAGAAAGTGTCTTAAAAATGAACTTTTAACCTGCACATGTTTGTAATCATTTCTTCAAAACTGAAGACTTAAGAGAAGGGGGAGTGAAAATCAACTGCCCTCTGCCGGATAAACCAAAATGTCCATGGAGATTTTCAGTCATCCAAGTCATAGTTGTCCCAAAGGTGCCTTTTTCAAGAGGCAACTGGGCTTTTTTGTTTTTCTTTGAAGACCTTTTGTTTCCCAGCCAAGAAGCTTCTTCAGAGAAGAAGAGGATTTTAGAGAGATTTTTTTTAAAATTGTAATGAAGGCTGCGACTCTGGGAATTATTTATTTATTTATTTGATTTGTCAATTGCTTACAAGATAATAGGTATAAGTATAAACATGAGTAAGAATACAGGAATTAGGTACGAATAAATGGGGACAATAGGACAGGGACGGTAGGCACGATGGTGCACTTATGCACGCCCCTTAAAAAAGATGCTTTTTTCAAAAAGCAACTGAAGTTTTTGTTTTTCTTTAAAGACATTTTGTTTCTCATCCAAGAAATTTCTTCAGCTGAATGTACCAATCACCATTGCAAACAGGAGGAAGAGCTGTTAAACTTGAACTCTTCCAGAGCCTTCTATAATTTTGTTAATGCCAAACTTAAAGCCTTGAAATCTATCCCACCCCTAAAAGGGCTTAACGGGGAAGATTGTAATGATGAAGCTGTAAAGGCCAGCCTCTTTAATACGTTCTTCAGTTCAGTCTTTGTCGACAGCAAAACTGCTGCCCCCCATTTTCTAGTTTCACCACAACAAATTGTAACCATTTACTACATATTGACTTCGTAGCAGTTAACTTTGAAACAGCACTACATAACCTAAAGCCATCCCTGTCTATTGGCCCTGATGGATTATGTGCCTATTTTTTGAAAAAGGTTGCCACTGTCCTAGCCGAACCTCTAAGCACAATCTATGAGGTATTTTTTAGAACCAGCTCTCTGCCCAACTTATGGTCATTAGCTATGGTCATACCTATTTTTAAAAAGGAAGTTCCTAGTCTAGTAGAAAATTACAGACCAATCTCACTGTGTTTTGTCACCTGTAAAGTCATGGAATCAATTATAAACCAATCCATCACCCTACCCCTAGAAACAAACAACCTATTTTCTAACAAGCAGTTTGGTTTCAGGAAAAATTTGTCCTGTAATCTACAACTCTCCTACTGCGGAAACATTTGGACCACACATCTAGATCAGGGTAAAGCAATAGATGCAATTTACATAGATTTCTGCAAAGCCTTTGATTGTATAACAAACTACTGCTGAAACTTAGTTCTTACAGCATCTCCAGACACTTGCAGAAGTGGATAGCCACGCCCCTGTCAAACAGGCAACAAATGGTCAAAATAGGGAAGGCCCTATGAAATCCATCACATTAATAGCGGTGTTCCCCAAGGTCTTAGGACCCGCACTCTTTCTGTTTTACATCAGTGACCTATGTGACAACATTAAAAGCAGCTGCGTCCTCTTTGCCGATGACATACAATTATTTAACACACACTGATAATGCTGCAGCCCTACAAAGCAACCTTGACTATGTGTCAGAATGGTAGCAAAATAGGCAACTCCAAATTTCAACTAACAAATGCTCTGTCCTATACATTGGGAAAAAAAAATCAGAACACCAAATACAAGTTAGGCAAAAGTGATCTCGTAGATGACCCTCACTCAGTCAAGGACCTAGGAGTACTTATCTCAAATGATCTAAGCCCCAGAGCTCACTATAACAGCACTGCTGAAAAGGCTTTAAGAATTGTTAACCTTATTTTGCAAAGCTTCTTTGGCAACAACTTCTTCAGCTTCAACCACAATAATACATGGGCAAACAAATCCGTACAAACTGCTTCTAACTCGATTGCAGAAAATATGACTTCAGCAACAGAGTGGTCAACACCTGGAATGCCCTATCAGACTCTGTTCTTATAGCCTTAAACCCCCACAGCTTCAACCTCAAACTGTGTACAGTGGATCTCACCCCATTCTTAAGAGGTCCTAAAAGGGGGCATGCATAAGTGCACCAGTGTGCCTACCATCCCTATCTCACTGTCCCTGTCAGCCTTCAAGATTTTCTCCCTTTGCTTTGCATCTTTCGGCTGTCATAAGTAACGGGGGGAGGAGCAGGGAATGGTTATGGGAAGTGAGCTGGAGGTGTTACAAACCAGAACTATATAAGCTTGCTTAGGTTTCTATGCTATGCGCAGCTGCAACTCTTTATCAAAATATGTCAAGGTCAACAGACAGAGGCCTCATCACCACCTGGAGATGCCCACATGATGATATACACAACTTTTAATTGGATGAGCCAATTGAACTATTGGGGGTGGGAACATTGCCATTACTTTGTATATGTGATTTAACATGCCCATTTTCTCAGATTCAGAATTCTTTTGTTGCTACCGCTTGATTTCCAGTAAAAGATATCTTTTCTCTGATTAATGGAGTCTAAGTATTTCTTTCTTTGATTTTGAATGGAGCACCAGCTGACATTTTTCTGAATCTCCACATTACCAGCCCACCCAGAGAATTAATAAATTTTCTTCTGAGGGGGTCTGAACACAATGTCAAATCCAGCCAGCGACCAAAAAGACCTGGGAGCGACTGGAGGACAAGATTCCCTGCTGTTAGAGGCAGCAGGGGAAGCCGACTTGTTAGCAGAATTAAGTCTTGGCGAAAAACCTGCTGTAAAACCCAAATGGTCCATGGGAGTCAGCTGGAAGGATCCCGAGGAAAAGCTTCCTCCAGAAGTAACCACTACCCATCGGTGTGGAAGAGAGGAGCCATGGCAAGAGAAGGAAAGAAAGAATTTTCTACTAACTCAAGCCATGCATCTTCTAAATGAAGCTATCAGAGAACCTCAAACTGATCAAAGGTATGAGGGAAAGGAGGTGGAGGCAGCCCCAGCCAGAAGAATCAGAGCAGCCACCCCCATAAATCAACCTGGGCTAGCGCAACAGGCAGCAGCAGCCCAGGGACCCCTAGTGAGGGGAGTAATTGCCAGAACTCCAAAGGTGCCTCCATTGGAAGTAAAATATGGGGGGGGGGATCCCAAGGAGTTAGGATTTTTCCTGGCACAAGTCTGGAGCCATATGGAGGAATATGGAGGGGATTTTTCCTCAGAAGCAGCCAAAGTTAGATGTGTTACAAGGGCTCTGGAGGGAACAGCTGCAAAGTGGATGGTGACTTTGCATAATGATAATGCCCCTCATCTGATGAATTATGACCTGTTCATGACTGCGCTGCAGGCCAGGTTTGAAGACCCACTTGCTGAACGTAAGGCCAGAATTAGGATGAAGACCATAAATCAGGGGCAGAGATCAGTGGCCGACTACACCCAGGAATTTAGAGAGCTGGCATGTCATATTCGAGGTTGGTCCCAGGGAGCCTTGATAGAAGCTTTTAAAGATGGGTTGAATGAAGATGTATATCAAAGCTGTATTGCCAGAAGAGACCCCAGTGAGCTGCAGCTGTGGTATGTGCTGGCAGCAGAGGTAGAAATTGATCTGACCCGAAACATGCTGGGGGGGGGTCTTGGTTGGAGCAAATCCTTCCCCACCAGTCCTCGAGAAGCCTTAAAATCTCAAAAGGGAGGAATGGCGGCAAAACCCAAGGCCACTGCATGCTTCCAATGTGGGAAGGAAGGTCACCGGGCTGCAGACTGCTGTGCCTAGAGCCAAAGGGGGCGCCAGGAGGAGGAAGAAAACCTGAAAAAAAACTCAGCAAAGCCTCGCGAAGTAGTGCTTAAAGCGGAGGAGGTTGTAGAGATCGCCCCTCCAAAAGGAGAGGAGCTGGGAACTCCAACCTCTTCTGAAGAGAGTGAATCTGAATCGGAAGACGACTCACTGGTAAGTCCAAACAAGGGCCCTATGACCATTCCAGTGTACCCACATCGGGAGCCAAAGGGGAAATGCTGGCCTTGTTAGACTCTGGGTGCACAAGTTGTGTGATCAGTTTGGAGGAAATGGAGAAAATGGGCTTAAGGCTAAAGACTTTAAAAACACCCATAGCCTTTAACGGAACCAATAGAAATGATGATGGGGAAGCATAGAGAGACTTTGTGTTTTATTGTGGCTCCTGGGATGGAGCACCCCCTAATACCGGGTTTGCCTTGGCTCCGGAAATGGAACCCCCACGTTGATTGGAGGAGGGGGTCATTGTGCATACGTAGTGACCAATGCCCAGAGGGGGGAGGGGCAATCTCAACCAAAACTCAAGAATCCCACTGAGCTGGCCTCCACTGGCACCGAGAGCCTGAAGGGGCAGGAGAAAATTCTGGAGGAATATTGGGACTTAAAGGAGGTATTCAGTGAAAAGTTCTCGGACGAGCTTCCCCCCCCCCCCCCCGCCCAACAAATTGTAGCATTGAAATTTTACCAGGGGTGAAACTCCCAAAACCGAAGCTGTACTCGATGACACCATGGGAGCTAGAAGAGCTGCGGTCATTTATCGATAAAAATTTGGAACATGGTTTCATCCAACCTGCTAGACCCTGGGTAGCAGCCCCAGTATTGTTCTGTGAAAAGAAAGATGGCTCCCTTCGTTTATGTGTTGACTACAGAAACCTCAATGTTATTTCAGTGGAGAACGTGTATCCCCTCCCCTTGATGAAGGATATGTTGGCACACTTGGCCAAAGGGAAAATTTTTACGAAACTTGACCTCAGAGAAGCATACTACCAAGTTCGAATTAAGGAAGGGGATGAATGGAAAACTGCTTTTAACTGCCCAATGGGCTGTTTCCAATTCAACATTCTTCCGTTTGGCCTACAGGGGGCCCCTGCAGTATTCATGCAAATGATCAATCAGGTGTTGCATGAACATTTATACAAAGGGGTGTTGGTTTATCTTGATGATATTCTTATCTACACGAAGACTCATGATGAACATGTGAAACTTAGTGCGGTCAGTTCTGGAAAAACTTCGAGTTGCTGAGCTGTACGCAAAGTTGTCCAAGTGTGAATTTCACCAGGAAAAAATTGATTATTTAGGCTATTGCATCTCACATGATGGCATAGAAATGGATCCGGGGAAGGTTCGTGCCATTTTGGAATGGGCCCCTCCCCGTACCAGGAAGCAACTTCAAAGTTTCTTGGGGTTTGCTAATTTTTACCATCAATTTATCCCTGCTTTTGTGAAGATTGCAATGCCTATCACAAATCTCCTAAAAACCAAAGGGGAGGTGAAACCGAAGCCTAGTAAATCACTCGAGTGGTCCATGGAATGTCAAGCCACTTTTGAGAAGCTCAAACAACTGTTTGCTGCTGAACCAGTACTCAAGCACCTGGACATGGACGTTCCTTTTGTAATCCAAGCCGATGTGAGTGATGTAGCAGTCAGGATGGTGTTACTACAAGCAAACGAGACATGGATTCTGCAACCGTGTGCATATACTTCCCATAAACTAACTGAAACCGAAAGAAGATGGGCCATCTGGGAAAAAGAAGCTTTTGCAGTTCGCTGGGCTCTGTTAACCTGGAGGCATTTCTTAGAAGGGGCAAAACACCCATTCAAGGTGTGGACGGATCATAAAAATTTGGAGGCTTTGAAAACACCTTGGAAGCTGTCTCCCAAACAAGTTCGCTGGGTGCAGTACTTTAAACACTTTAATTTTTCATTGAAGTACATTCCAGGGGGGAAGAACTTCATGGTGGATGCTTTATCTAGTTTTCCATAGAGCTGCTACGAGTGTCCAGGCTGGGAGGTGCTCCAGTCTCGGCTCTCACAGGCTGAGCTTGAAATTGAGGAACGCCTCTCACCATCACGTGGTCCTCTGGGCGTCCCCAGTTTTTAGCTCAGCCTCGTGGTAGTCAGGCTGTTTGTTCCTTAGCTCTTGGCTGATCAGCATTTTCACAGTTATAATTATTGAAATTGGACCCTCTTCTTCAGTAGCGTGGTGGAATTGAGGTTTGAACTCCCAAGGGATTCTTCTTGTTCCAAGGGGGGAGTTTTATTTCTCTCTTCCAGGGGTAGAAGCTAGCGCTTCGGGTGCTGCACCCCCTCCCACCCCCCCACCCCCCCTCCTTCGCATGCCGTTTCTTCGCTCCGTGCGAAGCCGCTTCATTTCTTGCCTGCCTTGTTCTTCGATCGCTGTTTCCCCCCCACGAATGCCCCTTAGCCCAGGGGAAATCGCCTCCCCTGTCTCTCTCTTTGCTCTGGGAGAGTTCTGCCGCTGGTTGTAGCCTCGAATAGTTTGCGGCCGCCATTTTGGGGCGCCGCATGGCGTCCGCCATCTTGAGTGCACTCAGGTGTCGGCGCCATTTTGAGTGTGGCCGCATGGCCTACCGCCATTGTTAGAGGCCTTTTTTCTGCAGGCTGCGTGTATTTCTGGATCACTAGGCAGATCCTTGGGACTGCCTACATTACAGCTCATACCTCCAGGCCTTTTGTTCAAAGGTTTTTTTCTACAGCACCAAGGGTCCGTTGGCTCTGCAGCCTCCCCAGCAGGCGAGGTAGCAGCACTGTCACCCTCCCCTCCCGGTCCGCCCGGAAGAGGGCAGCTGCATGGGCGTTCACTTTCTGGCTGATTGGTTTTTCTGGGCTAGGCCCTGAGCTTTAATAGCAGTTTACAAAAAAAATTTTTTTGATCAAAGGGGTGTGTGAAACAGGCGTGGGATCCCCGGCCTTCCGTAGGCCGCATCCAGACGTGCCAACCGTCTCATATTAATTCAAAATCCCTTTTTCTCTTCTCCAGATGGCAGATGACAAAGCATCTCGTGGCACTTCCTTGAAGGCCAAGTCAAAAACCCACCACCTGCGCAAACAGACACAGGAAGCTTCCAAAGCCTCCCAGAGGGATGCCCTCAGGCGCCACAGGGCACTTGAGAAGGAAATTGATAGGCGGTCCAGAGAGTTATGCTCCGTGCCCCTGGCTCCTTCCGCCCCCACTCCCTCATCCTCCATCCAACCCCCTCTCCCCTCCTCCCCTGCTCCTTCCTCATCCTCACAGCCTAGACAGGCCCCTGAGGCCACCTTTACTCCCACTGCTGCAGGCCTGCGCTCGGAGGAGCCTCACCCACCCCCCACGGTGGAGATTCCGGAGAACCTGAAGCAATGGATGGAGCTGGCCATCCGGCAAGGGATAGCGCAAGAGCTCCAGCACATGGCCGGTCCGGCTCCATGGTCCGCGGTCCCTGAAGTTCAGGCACCTTCCGTTCGATCATTCTGCGGATCCGAGGCCTCGCACGGTCAGGTAGCATCCCACAGGGATTTGCCTCTGCCTTTGGGGATGGAGGAGATGGAGACCCAGGAGCTTGGGGGCCCTACCCACTTTGGGGAAGAGGAGGACCTCGACTTGGGGTCCATCACTGGCAGTGAGCCCTTCTCGGGAGCAGACCCACTGGAGGGGGACATGTCGGAGGACGAGGGCCTCTCTCCGGACCAGCCTGCTTTTGTGGGGCTGTTCAAGCCGCACCTGTTTAGGTCCATTCTATTTAAGGCCAAAAATACCTCTGGCCTGACCCCCCCCCCCCTCCATCCCAGCCAGCGGCATCGGGGGAACCCCTCGATTCCATTTTTTCCCAGCCCGTGGTGGAAACTGATGTGGTCCCTGTTCCACCTATCTTCTCTGATATGGTCTCCAGGCAGCTAGCCTCCTCAGGGCCCCCTCCCCCTCCCACCACCCAGGACAAGCGTTTCTTCAACCTTGACCCGCAGTTCTCCCTCTTGCTAGACCCCCCCCCCTGTGGACGAGCCTATTGTAGGCCTAGCTTCCTGTTCAACTCCTAGTGACGCCCTCGAGGCACTCAAGCCCGAGGACAAACGAGCCGAGCTGGCCCTGCGCCGCGCTCACCATTCTGACGCTTGGGCAGTCAGGGCATCCACTGCCGCGTCTTTCTTTATTAGATCCTCCATCAAGTGGCTTCGACAGCTCAAACAGCATGTCCCCGCAGCCAACCTCAGAGCCCAGCAGGATATCGCTAAGCTCATGGCCGCGGCCGAGTTCTCGGCGGACGCCACATTCCAAGCCGCAAAATTCTCCACCAGGGCCATTTCATCCCAGGTCACCGCCCGCCGCTTGCTCTGGCTCCGCCATTGGCAAGCGGACGTCAAAAACAAGGCCAAGCTGGTCTCAGCTCCCATTTCTGGGGGGAAACTTTTTGGACCAGCTCTCGACCCCTTCCTGGCCGAGACCCGGGACAAATGCAAGTACCTCCCCTCTCTTTTTCGGCGGCCCGACCCCAGAGGTTCCTTTCCCTCCCTTCGCCGAGGTTCCTTTCGTCCCTCCCCCCATGCCTACTTCCCCCCCAGATACTCCCAACCCTCCTACAGAACCCCCCCCTCTCACGACCGGTCGGATCTGTCCGACAGGTCCAGAAGAGGTGCCTCCTTCAAGAAGCCCTTCCGGGGATCCGGAAACAGACCTTTCCGCCGATCTCGTTAATGCAAATCTCCCCATAGGCGGCCGCCTCAAACACTTTGCCCATCAATGGGAGGCCATCACTACCGACGCATGGGTCAGGGACACGACTCGCCTCGGCCTGGCACTCGAGTTCCAATCTTCCCCTCCCGAGTTCTTCATGTCTTCCCCCCTTTCCAGGAATCCTGCAAAAAGGGCTCTCATGGAGGCTGCCATTAGCCACCTCCTTGCCATAAAGGCCATCCAGCCCATCCCCGCATCTGAACGGGAGCGAGGCTTCTATTCCCACTTGTTCATAGTGCCCAAGCATTCGGGGGGTTGGAGGGCTATCCTAGACCTAAAAAGACTAAACCGCTACATTGCCCCCCGCAAATTCAAGATGCACACCTTGCAGTCTATCCTTACGGGAACCCGGCGAGCGGACTGGCTCACCTCAATTGACCTCTCCGAGGCATATTTACACATTGCAATTCGTCCCTCCCACTACAAGTTTCTCCGCTTTTCTTGCAAATAGACAACATTTCCAGTACGTTGCGCTTCCCTTTGGTCTGTCCTCCGCCCCCAGGGTGTTCACCAAGGTTTTGGCGGCCCTTGCCGCCCACTTGCGATCTTTCCCTGTCCGGCTCCACTGTTACCTGGACGACATACTCATCCTCTCCTCTTCTAGGGCTCTCGCCCAACGAGACACTAAACTGACCCTTAACACCCTTCAGAACCATGGGTTCATTATTAATTGGAGGAAAAGTCACCTTTCCCCCTCTACCCGACTCACTCACCTGGGGGCAGTGATCGACACCGCCCGGGAATTGGTTTTCCTGTCTCCAGACAGGTGGCTTAGCATCCAACAATCCATTAAAGAGGTCAGGAGGGCAAGAACAGTTCCTCTTTTAGAATTGTCTAAACTGTTGGGGAAGCTTATTTCATGCATCTCTATTATCCCTTGGGCCCGTTTCCATACCAGGTCCCTACAATGGTTTCTGCTGCCGTATCAACGCTCAGGAAGGAGCAACTCGCGACTCCGGGTCAGAGTTCCTCCAAGAGTTCTCACGTCCCTCCTTTGGTGGACCAGGCCGGCCATCAACAAGGGTCACTACTTCAAGGAACCCGACAGGCTATCCGTCACCATGGACGCGAGCCTACTCGGCTGGGGCGCTCACGTCCTCTCCATTTCGTCACAGGGCAAATGGTCGACAACAGAGCAACTCTGCTCCATAAATTGGCTGGAGCTTCACGCTGTTTACCTGGCGCTTCGCAGCTTCCTTCCCCAGGTACGCGGGCGTCACGTCCTGGTCCTCACAGACAACATCACCACAAAAGCACATATCAACAGATAGGGGGGCACTCAGTCAGCAAGGCTCATGAGAGAAGCCGAACGCCTTTGCCGTTGGGCGGAATCGAATCTGGCCTCCATCAGGGCAGATCACATATCAGGGTCCCTAAACATTCAAGCAGATTGGCTCAGCAGGGCCACTCTGGACCAAGCAGAATGGCGCCTCCACCCCTCTCTCTTCAGGGAAGCAGCCTCAATCTTCGGGCTCCCCACGGTGGATCTCTTCGCATCCCCCCTCAACGCCCAACTACCGAGGTTCTTTTCAAGATATCCATCCCACGGGGCGGAGAATCACAATGCCCTCCGTTGCCCTTGGCCTCCAGGGCTCCTCTATGCCTTTCCCCCCCTCTCCATCATCCCCAGGGTGATACACAAGTTGATATTGGAGAGGGCAGAGATTCTGCTAGTAGCCCCCTACTGGCCCAGACGCCCTTGGTTTGCGGACCTCCGCAACCTCTCGGTGGCCCCTCCCTGGAGGATTCCTCCAGACAGGATCTCCCTGTCCCAGGGCCCTCTACTACATCCGAAACCCCAATGGCTCCAGTTAGCCGTCTGGAGGTTGAGCGGAACCGCCTAAAGGCACAGAAATTTTCCAGCCAGGTTATAGACACCATCCTGGCAGCCAGGCGACCCTCGACCACCTGTATATACAATGCCACGTGGGTCGCCTTCCGTTCTTGGGCCCTCAAGCTTCAAATTAACCCTCTTTCTCCCTCCACTGCTCAGATCCTGGATTTCCTTCAGGTGGGCCTTAACAAGGGTCTGTCTACCAACACCCTAAGGCGTCAGGTCGCTGCCCTCGCAACAGTTGTCTCCTCGGACACTGGGGTTTCCATCTCCCATCACCCCCTTATCAAGGCTTTTCTCAGGGGAGCTTCCAATCTCCGCCCCCCGACCATACACCGTTTTCCGACCTGGGACCTCAACAAGGTCCTGGTCGCTCTTACCAAGCCCCCCTTTGAACCCATTAGGGAGGCTTCCTTACAGTTTCTCACCCTCAAGACTGTCTTTCTTGTGGCCATCACATCCGCTCGTCGGATCTCGGAGATGGCAGTCCTTTCCATTAGACAGGACCTTTGTATTTTTCACTCTGATAGAGTCATCCTCCGCCCCGACCCCACCTTCCTCCCTAAAATAAATTCAGCATTTCACAGAGCTCAGGAGCTCATACTCCCTAACTTCTGCCCCAATCCCTCTCGCGAGAGGGAGAGACAGTGGCATTCCCTTGATGTAAGGCGCGCCTTGAGAGTGTATATCAAACGCACCCATCCCTTTCGCAAGTCAGAGGCCTTATTTGTGTCCTTCCAACCTGCTTCTCTCGGTCACAAGGTGACGCCCACAACCGTGGGCCGCTGGATTAGGGCCGCCATCGCCAAATCCTACCAGACACAGTCCCTTCCCGTTCCCATGGGCATCACCGCCCACTCTACTAGAAGTGCGGCTACTTCTGCCGCATGGGCCACACAAGCCTCTATAATCGACATCTGTAGGGCTGCCACCTGGGCATCCCCATCTCCCTTCATCAAGCACTATAAGATTGATGTATTTGCATCCGCCGAGGCTTCTTTTGGCAGGCGGGTCCTTCAGCGGGTCCTCGAGGTTCCAGGGGAGGTTCCACCCCAGACGGGAGCCCACCCGCAGGACTCGCCAAGCTTTGGTATGTCCCAGCCTGGACACTCGTAGCAGCTCTATGGAAAAGGGGCGTTGGTTCTTACCTGATATGCTTCTTTTCGTAGAGCTGCATAGAGTGTCCAGCCCCACCCATTAGTCCGTCTGGTGGGCAACCTCACTGTTCGGCCAAGCAAATTAACACTCTTTAGTTAGGATGAGAACAGGGCCTTCCTTCTCGTCTTCGCAAAACTGGGGACGCCCAGAGGACCACGTGATGGTGAGAGGCGTTCCTCAATTTCAAGCTCAGCCTGTGAGAGCCGAGACTGGAGCACCTCCCAGCCTGGACACTCTATGCAGCTCTACGAAAAGAAGCGTATCAGGTAAGAACCAACGCCCCATTACCTCAATATAATAGTGCTCGCCAAAAAGTGGTATGGCCTATTGTCCCAACCAAACAGTTGGCAGCTCCAGTGCCCAGAAAGACCAGAGCCCAGAAAAAGAGGGAGGTTGATTTATCAAATGATTTGACTGCACAGTTAAGAGACGCTCTAAAACTTGATGATTGGTTCCTTTCTCACTCATAACTGTATGGTTAGAGATGGATTGGCATGGGTGGGGGCCAAATTATATGTGCCAGCAAAGCTGAGAAACCAAATATTACAGCAAGCTCATGACTCTAAAGCCACTGGACATTTTGGATTCGTGAAAACCTTACACTTGGTTAAAAGGCAATTTTGGTGGCCTACCTTGATAAAGGACATTGAGACTTATCTGGCTAGCTGTCCTATCTGTGCCTCAGCCAAACGACCTCCTGGTAAATCAGCAGGCTTACTACAAAACATGGCTAGACCAACAGCTCTATGGAAGGAAATTTCTATGGATTTTATAGTGGAATTACCTGAAAGTGGGGTGGGGGGAATACAGTTATTTGGGTAGTAACTGATTTGTTTTCCAAACAGGTACATTTCATACTTTGTCCGAAAATCCCACCTGAGAAAACGTTGGCTAAACTGTTTATTTTACATATCTACAGGTTACATGGGGTTCCTGAACGCATAATCTCAGACGGGGTGTCCAATTTACCTCAAACTTTGGGAAGGAATTCCTGAAGTTATTGGGCTCCGCCCAGGGCTTAAGCTCCGCCCACCACCCACAAACCAATGGGGCTTGGGAGAGGACTAACTCGGTATTGGAACAATATATTTGATGTTATATAAATTATCAGCAAGATAATTGGGCTGACCTATTGCCATTCGCTGAGGTGGCATATAACAATTCGGTACACAGTAGTACTGGGTTTACTCCATTTAAAGTGGCTTCGGGACAAGACTTTGTACCCATACC
This sequence comes from Pseudonaja textilis, assembly GCF_900518735.1. The sequence continues at coordinate 4,110,497 of NW_020769344.1, forward strand.
CGAGCTTCCACAGGAGAAACCTAACATTCAGTCATTAGATGAATGGATAACACAGCTCCAGTTTACCTGGCTGGTTAGCCATAAAGCATTAGACGATGCTCATCAAGCTCATAAGAATTTGCAGATAAAAGAGAACTCCACAAAAACCATATCAAGTTGGTGACAAGGTCTTTTTATCCACCAGACATTTGCAGACCACACAAAAGTCAAAAAAGCTTGGACCTAAGTATGTTGGGCCTTTCTCAGTTGAACGAATTGTGAACCCTGTGACAGTCCAACTGAAATTACCAAAAACCCTTTGATGGATACACCCTGTTTTCCATGTTAGTTTATTAAAAACTGAACATACCTCCGACTTGAGACCAATTCAGGCTGATCCCCCTGTGCCATTGCTAATTGCAGGTGAACATCATTTTGAAGTTAAATTTTGGATTCTCGAAAACGAAGGGGTCGACTCCAATATTTGATTGTTTGGAAACATTTTCCTCCTTCCCAGTCTGAATGGGTGAATGAGAAGGATGTTAGAGCTCCTAAGCTTATCAAGGCATTTCGTACTAAATGTCCTGATAATCCCTAAAAAATAGTCTGATGGTGTTACATGTATCTTTTCTATTACCTTCTATTTTTATCTATTTTAGGACTAACGTCTCTTTTCTAGGAGGGCCAAATGTCAGCCTTCAAGATTTTCTTCCTTTGCTTTGCATCTTTCGGCTGTCATAAGTAACGGGGGGAAGGAGGGGGGAATGGTTATGGGAAGTGAGCTGGAGGTGTTACAAACCAGAACTGTATAAGCTGAGGGGGGCGGTAGATTCTTGCTTAGGTTTCTATCCTATGCTATGCGCAGCTGCAACTCTTCATCAAAATATGTCAAGAGGCCTCACCATCACCTGGAGATGCCCACATGATGATATTCACAACTTTTAATTGGATGAGCCAATTGAACTATTGGTGACAATCCCTATTTATCTGTATTTACTTCCTTTGTTCATGTTTATGTCCATACCTATACTTGTTATCTTGGACATGTTTGATAAACAAATAAAATTAAATTAAATAATTCCGGGTCACAGCCTTCATTATGGTTTTTTTTTTAATTTCCCTCTAAAGCAACAATATGTAAGTTGAAAAAGATAAGCAAATTTATACAATATAACCGGGATGCTTCCATTTTTTAAAAATGCAGTTACATCATGGTTGGAAGATTATAAACAGGGAAAAACGTGTCCTGTTAATATTTTGCCTGCCTAGTTATAATAGTAAGTGGCATTTTGGAAAAATTTGTAGAGAAGCTGAATACAAATCTATCAAAAGCATCTCTATCAAATGATTGGGGGAAATTCCATTTGTTGAAGGAACAGATCTCCCTAGTCTAAAATTGACTTGAACAATCAAAACAAAACTTTTAGCCTGATTAAGTAAACTAAACAAATCCTTTATACAGGTAGCCTTCGACTTCCAACAGTTCGTTTAGAGACCATTCAAAGTTACAATCATTTTTCATAGTTACAAACTATGCAGCATCCCCATGATCATGTGATCAAAATTCAGATGCTTGTCAACTGGATATTTAATTTTTGCTTGTCCCAGAGTCATGTGATTCCCCTTTTGAAAGCTTCGGACAAGCAAAGTCAATGGGGAAGCCAGATTCACTTAACAACCAGACTACTAACTTATCAACTTCAATGATTCACTTAACAACTGTGACAAGAAAAGTCATAAAATAGGGCAAAACTAACAACTGTCTCACTTAACAACATAAATTTTGGGCTCAATTGTGGTTGTAAGTTTAGGACTACCTAGGGGTGGGCTGCTGGGGCTTTGGAGGGATTCGCGAGAGCCTCTAGCTAAGATTCTGTGCAGTTTGGAAAACCCCCAAATCCCACTCCTGGCTGGCCCTGCCCACTTTGCCCCTCCCCATGTGGCCCTTTTGGGAGGCAGGTGGCTTGGGGAGGGTGAAAAACAGGCCTCCCGGAAGTTTGGGAAGGCCAGAAATGGACCAGTTTCCGCTTCCAGAGAGCCTCTGGAGCCCAGGGAGGCCATTTTCACCCTCCTGGAGGCTTGACAAAAACCTCCAGAGACCCAGGAGGGCAAAAATGCCCCCCCTGCCATGGTGCAGGAAGCCAACTAGGCTGTACCCACCATGGCCACACCCACTCAGCAATTGAGCAGACAACCCTTTGTTAAAATTTTTGAAGCCCATCCCTGGGACGACTGTATTTCCATGGTATGTAAGCTATGTGCATACAAATAGAAATTGGATCTCTCTTACAATTGGGTCCATCACACAACATAAAAATAATGAAATATGTTTCACATCTCTATTATTTATCACATATATGATTATGGTAGCAGTTATAAATATGTATGCCATTATTATTGTTGTAAGTGTGTGGAAAACAGGGTTTCCTTTCCCTTTTTCTGAAGGATCAATCTCAGTTTAAAAATAGTTTGAAAGGCTCCAAAAAGTATTGGCAAGTCAATTTATCAAGAATAGGTTACTCCCAGCATTATTGAATAAATGTGGTTTTAAAATGTCTGGTTTTTGGATTTATGGAGGAATATTTGTAGCTTTAGAAATTATATTATGTCACCTGGAAGAGAAAACCGATATGTCACAGACAAGTCAAGAATGAAAAAAGTAAAAATAAAAACCGCAAGCATGTTGTCTTTATTAGAAAGAGATACAACCAATTTCTCTCCCTGAATTACTTTACAGTTTAAAAACTCAGAATAATGTACAGGTAACACACAAAAATGGGAGTAAAGAAAACACAAATACAGAGAAAAATATTTAATCATATGAAACTAGGCAAAATGAAATGTCATTATTTTTAGCTACAGTACAAACCATATAAATAAGATGTTATGGAGTCAATGTAAAATAAATGTGAATGAGGTAATAAAATGCTTTTTAAAAATTTACATACAGTTGATATCATTATTTATACATTATTTACAGAACCAAAGTGTCAGTTATTGGCTAGGGAATTGCTATCTCAAATTTATCTGCTCCCTTTCTGCTATTTTAATAAGAAGTACATAACTGATAATTTAAAAAATGAAATGTAAATGTATTGGGAAAATAGGACCAAATAATATTTGATCTACTAATAAGTCTAAATTATTATCATTGTTTTGAACAATGTTTTATAAAAAATCCAGAAGCCATGCTCAGATCATACAAATCATTTTAATAGAAATTATAAGCAAATTGCTTTCAAAATTGTGAATCTGGAATGTCCTATTTTTGACAGAATCAATAGATACTGTGGTTAAGAACGTATCTTCACATTTTTACATATATAAAGAGAAAACAAAGCCCAACCAAGAAATTGAAGATGTGGATTCCTTCATTCATTCCAGGTTTTTTATCTTGTAAAAATTAAATGTAAGACATCAACCCCTTAGAAAAGCAACACCGCTGGCTTTGTCTAGAAAACCAGTACTAATCTTAGCAATAAAAAAAAATCCATATAGTTCCATGGGGAATAAACTCATTTCCAAAGAGACAAGACAACTGGAGATCTGGAACAAATAGGAGGACAAAGGAAGTCCTCCTGATGTTCAGCAACTCAAACTCTCAAACCTGGGAATATATAGATTTTTGATAATCAGAACTAGGAGAGAAATAGGTTTCACATAAAATATACATGTAAGTTTCAAAATTGCTCCAACCTTCCCCCACCCCTCACTGTGGTCAATCTATATTCTGTATCCTCACCTCAGACCAAAACTTTTGGAATTCCTTTTTTAAAAAAACTGGATTGCAAAGATTGACCAACCAACCCTTCAGATACGGATTTTTTCCTTCACTAAGAGGATTTCCTGAAAGTGTGAAGTTTGTCCCATGTGTGAATCATTTCTAAGGGCTTGCCCTTCAGGAAGTGTCTTCTCAGGCTGTGTTTTCCAGGCTGTTACGTCTGACTATGAAGAGCTGATTGCTCTATTTTAGTTAGCCTTGTTTTTTGTATGTGTGTGTGTGGTGTTCTTCTATTGTTAAGTAGAGAGAAGGAAAAGGAGGCAAGCAAGTAATTCAGTTAGCAAACACTGAACATTTCAGCAAACATATAACTTCAAATGAAATAGTTTAAATAGAAAGAAGGGGTCACATAAAAATAGATATAGGAAAAATTTACAATTATTTCAAGTACAACTTCTATATAATTGTTCTCCAAGTGGGAATAAAATCAGAAATGTTTATTCAAACATCTGGCTGCTCAAGAATTGGCATTCCCAGAATCAAATATCAGAGAATATTCCAATGCAAAGTTTTACTTATATTGCCTGTTCATTTTGCATTATGTTTTCTCCATCTTTCTGAAAAAAAGAAGTGTCATGCCAGGATTAAAGTATGTATTAAATCACAATTTAAAATAACTGGAGCTGTGACATAGGAATGATGTGTTTAGGATAACAATGTACTACTTTGAAAAAGAAAGAAGTCATGCATTTATACATTTTCAAGGATGTTCTATAAAGATCAAAGCACATTTATGGTTATTATTATGGTATTATTATGATGATTCATTGCGCAGTCACCTAGATATTCAGACTGGATTTGGCATTTTTATTTACCTGTTGGGTCCTTCCTGAGAACCTAGAATAGGCAGATGTTGATATTTGATGGTATTAGAGGCATTATTATTATTATTATTATTATTATTATTATTATTATTATTATTATTACAATTATAATCTATTTTATTCATGAAACTCAGTCAACCGAACATTTAAAAATATATCACAAATATCATTGACTGGCGCTGATGATTGATATGGCCAGAATCCTAGATATCAACCAAGTATCTTCTTAAAATGTACGATGTTCCGAGTGGCACAGTTTTTGGCAATTCCACTGGTGTTATTGCAGGAAGCTGCAATTTCTTGATGTAGTTTGTAAAATTCTTGGACATGGTACCAAGTGCTCTGATCACAGTGGGTATCACTGTCACATGTTTCAGCCATAATTGCCTAGTTTTGATGGCCAGGTAGCAATGTTTCGTGATTTTTTCTTTTTCTTTTACTCTGGCGTCTCCTGATACAGCATTATCAATAAATTGTATGATCCAGTTTTTGACAACTGTGATATCTGGTGTGTTGTGTTCCAAATTATGATCCGTCTGTATTTGAAAGGCCCACAAGATCTTCACCTTCTAATTTTTGACAACTTTTTCTACTTTATGTTCCCATGACTTTTCGGATACAGGTAAGTCATATTTTTTACCTAATGACCAGTGGACTAATTTAGCAACTTGGTCATGTCTAACTTTATAATCAGTTTGCATGATTTTGCTGCACTCACATATTAAATGTGAAACAGTTTCAACTTTGTCATTGCAAAGTCAGCAGTTTGGATTGTCAATAGATTTTTGTATCGTCGCTTTCATGGCATTAGTTTGTAGTGCTTATTCTTGAGTAGCCAGTATTAAACCTTCTGTTTCTTTCTTGATGGTTCCCATCTTAAGCCATGCCCATGTAAAGTTGTATTACATTTTCCTTCAGTGTTTTTCAAGTGCTGTCCATGCAAAGCTTTGGTTTTCCAGCCATTTAATCTGTCATCCAGCTCTTTCCCCGTATATTCTGCTTTTGTGTCTGTTGTTTTTATAATGTTCTCCATTTTCACAGCCTGCAGCAATTTTTCTGTAGTTTGATTCACATAGTCATTCAAAATTCATTTTTCTTCTTCTACAGTTTGATGGTACAGTTTGCAATAGCTCTCTGGCCCTTATTCTTCTTGGAGATACAACTTGTCGATGTTACTTTGTGGGTGTAAAGCATGGTACATATTCAAAAGTTTATGCATTTTCCAGTCCATCCACAGTCCAGTTGAGGATTTCAGCTGGGTAGCGTATCACTGGAACTGCCCATGTATCAATGGCTTTAATTATGTTTCAGCATTCAGCTTTGATTTTAATATTTTGCAGACCCTTCTTTTACGTTGACTCTTTGACTTCTCCATTTATTCTTCCCCCATAGATATGTCATCATATTATTGAGCAACATTATAATAAAAAAGGAATATATAGAATTCTTATTCCTATTTACATATCTATAGCATTAAGCATTTTTGTAAAACTATTTATAAAGACCTCTTTTTTGTATTTTCGGATCTGCGCATATAATCGAGGCAGAAAGATATTCCTTGTTATATATGAACATCCAAAGAAGGTGGACCTCTTCACAACCTCAGCCAGCATGGACAATTGGCAACCTAATTTCTGTTAAAGAATTGCATTTGTGGTATATGAAGTCAGACATCTGTGCAAACACTACAAAAAAACTTGTAGGTCTTAAAAGACTAATTACTATAATAGTAGTAAAAGTTTTCATGGGTCAGAACCCATTTAATCAGATGCACTCACTGTGTAGTATCCGTCAAACTGTATTCTGTGAAATAGGCCATTTTCTCATGTTGCTTTCTCAAGCATGATTGAAGCCTAGATCTTGTTAATCTATTCATGACCGAAGAATTTTTCTGGTTTTATAGAAAGTCTTTAAGATTAAGTATTGCTGCTTTCAAATTCTGAAGGGCTACATTTACCAGATCTACATTTTAAAATTGTTAACAGTTATAGGCAAAATACTTTCTCCATGGCAACTATATTTCCTTATTTTCAGATGAGAATTGCAGGTACTACATATAAGGAAATAAATATTTATATCATATTCTTTTTATATTAATAAAGCCCAAATATTAATAGCAATTATAAAATTAATAAAATCCAATCATTTTCTTTGGCTAAAATTATTATTCATATAAACAAAGCTGATGTGCAAATTACAACCTAATAGTTTAAAGTATTAAAGTAGTTTATGTATTTAGGAAAGAGGTAATCACACCGTCCTTTATGCTATAAAATCTTTATCCCTGAGATCCTCCATTTGTTGCACGTTTAGTGAAGCCTTTCTCTCCTGAGATAGTGAATGCCTAGGCAATGTCTCTTGTATAGTATCGCTTAGATTCATTCATGCAATATATCATGAGTTCTAGACCATGAGTTCTAGACTGCCTGAGGCTACTGGGTGACCTTTGGCCAGTCACTTTCAGCCCTTAGGAAGGAGGCAATGGCAAACACTTCGAAAAACCTTGCCAAGAAAACTGCAGAGACATGTTCAAGCAGTCTGAGAATCAAATACAATTAAACAGAAAGAGGAAAAAAAATACCTTTGTGCATGTACCAATAAAGGATAATATTTGGAGTTTAGGGTTGAAATCAGGGGTCCTTAGTGCTCTCTGAGCTTGGTTACTTTCTTGAAGACACGTCATTATCCAAACTAGGTAATATCATCAGTGCTAGTGATGTAGTTCCAGCACTGATAGTGTCACCTAGTTTGGATAATGAAATGGCTGCAAGAAAACAACCAAACAATCAGAAAGCACCAAGAACCCCTCATTAATGCATGAAACTAGAATGCGCTACTTCCTAATGAATATGCTCCCTTAGCATAGGGGGGAATGTAACAATGCCAGTACTGCATCTTTCAAAGACCACGTCCAAATGAATAGAATCATAGGGTGGAAGGGAACTTGGAATTCTTCTAATTCAACCAGACTTCGTATCACCTCAGACAAATGGTTGTCCAATACTTCCTTGAAAATCTCCAGCAATGGTACACCTACAACTCTGGGAGGCAAGCTGTTCCATTGGTTAATTTCTTTCACCGTTCAGAAATTTCTCCTTAGTTCTAGGTTGGATCTCTCCTTAATGAGCTTTCAGTTACTGCTCTCTTTAATAAATTTTCACTCATTGCTTCTTGTCCTGTCCTCAGGAACTTCAGCATCTTTTTGTATTGTGATGACCAGAATTCCAAATATGGCTCACTAATGCTGTATAGAATAGCACTATAATTTCTTGTGATCTTGATGGTATCCCTCTGTTGATGTAGTCTAGGACTGCATTGGCCTTTTTGGCAGCTACAGCACACTGCTGACTCATATTTATGTGGTGGTCCATCTTGCAGGCACTCTTTTCAGTCAGATACTGCCTATCCTGTACCTGTGCATTTGATTTTTCCTGCCTAAGTGCAGGAGCTTACTTTTCTCATCATTTAACTTTATGAACTGCATTGAGCTGAATTAGAGGGAATCTTCTGGAGAAAACTTGAAGCTCACTCACTGCAGGGAGAAGGAAAGGTGAATCTTGCAAATAGAAGTTGGTCATGTAATGTTCATATGGTACCACAGCTACATTTAATTCGTATAAAAAACTTTGGAGAGCAAGAAATCAATCTATTCCCTCCACTTGAAGTGCAATAAAGTGTGATTATAGTGCAGGTGTGTATATGATTTTTTTAATTAACCTCACTGTATCCCTGATATTAATAAGTGGTCACTGGGTACTGAGTGTAGTTTTCAGAAACATATTGTTATAAAAATAAATGATTTTTCACTGAAACAACAACATTGTGGCTTAAAACTACTGGCATCTATTTGATCATAAAGTAAAATTTGCTAAAATATGATAAAAGAGAAAGAAGGTTTTCACTAAATATTTAGTGTTATTAATGAACAAAACATGGGTGATTTGCAATTCTAAGGCAATTGAGAATAAGCTGGAATTTGAACAATTACAAAAACTGACATGTTGCCTCTTGGTCCTTTTCCTGATTAAGCTGAGAAGTCTATGATCGCCTGGACAGTAACACCACAGGTGACCTGATAGCAAAATACATCCACATATTTGAAAGATCAGAATGTTGTTCTGTAACATGGAAGCTCTTCAGTAAGTCTTCTAGAATTTTGTAAAATAGTAGAGGAACATTAAATAACAATGATCCTCATATTTTTGAGCTTGAATTGATATGCAGGATTTTATTTTAAAAAGTATTTGTTCACACTACTGCATGTATCAAAAAGTAATATAAAAACTTGAGAAAGAATAACTGACAAACATGATGAATGAAAGAGACAAATTGATACCACCAACATAGGAAGAGGCACATGTAATTTTGATTTACAAAGAAGTGAATGGTCCAGAAAAACTACAGTCATATAGACCAATAATACTAGTTGAACTAAACAGGTTATATTCTGAAAAGGAACAATAAAAATAGTAGTAGGTTAATAATTAACAGTAGACCATATCAAAGAAAAACCAGTAGTAATTTTTTTGGAAATAGAAAAAGGTTTTGACATCATCCATTTATCATTTCTTTTAGAAGTATACAATAAACTAAATCTCAGAAAAGATTTCAAAATTAAATATATGTATATCATTGGCAACTGCAAAAATCAGAGCTGATGGAACATGTTTTTCAGCTTTCCAAATAAGCTGGTAAGATTCCCATTTCCCCCCTTATTAATAATTGCTTTAGAAATATTTGCAAAAAGCTTTGAGATGACAAACAAATGCCTCATCTCAAAATCCTTACAGAGTAATATAAGTGTAAATGTTATACAGATGATGTAATATACACTCTAACAGAAACACAAAGTGCAAAAAGACACTTGATGAAAACAATTCACAGCTTTGGAGATATAAAATCAATGATCAAAAACATAAGTAATCACAAGACATTTAATCCAAGGAAATTTCTTGCAGGAAGAATCTGGCTGCCAGATAACCCATAGTGAATTATCCTGTTTGCATTTGACATGTAATAATCCAGACATATACCAAAACAATTATGGCAAATTATGGCAAAAAATTAGAACAGATCTGAAAGCTGGAACAACTAAAGGTTTTCTGAGTTAGAATCAATTATATTTACCAAAATGAATGTTTTACCCAAGATCCGTTTCCATATTTGTTTCACATGATACCAATACTATTTTTTTTTAATTTTTTTTTTTAAAAATGTCAAGAAATTGTTAGCATATTTATATGGCATGGGAATAAACGCTAGAGTCAAAGTTAAAAATTTTAAAGTCAAAGAAGACATTCATGTCCTTCCTCTTCCAAACTTCAAACTGCACTTCTGAGAAAGCTGTTTGACAGCAGAATGTTAACACTGGAAAGAGCTGGCCTAGCTAATGTGCTCCATCAATAATTATGGTATAAGACACAAAAGACAAAACCTAAAAAGACACAAAGTTTGATAAAAAAATATGGAACTCAACAAAGAATATAGTTAGGTCCAAAAAATTCACCATCAGCTTATCTTCTAAATGGTTTTCATGTTGGAGATTACTATAGTAAGAAAAATGTAATTTCACATGCAAATATAGTCCATCCAGATCTTATGAATAGATTAAAGACAGTAAGAATGTGAAGACCAAAATAGACCATGGTTGATTAATCTATAAAGATACACCAACAAAAGTACAAAGATAGAAAGAATAAAATCTGATCCCAAAACAAGGGATATTAAGAAAAATTGCAGAATTTGAAATGTTTATACAGAATCAAGATGTCACGAGTCATCTATATATAAACTTCTACTTAAGATATGATATAGAGACAAAACAAATAATGCAACACTTTAAAGAAATAGTCCCAGTACATTCCATAAATTTTAAATTATCCATACTTATAGATGCAAGGACAAACTTTGGCCAACACTGGAACAAAGTCATAGTACCAATGATATCTGACTAGGAACTTAAATTTGGAGAGTATGCAGGAGTGGCAAAATTAACCATATAAAAGTTTAACCAAAGCTTGACCAAATTTAAGCAAGAATGGCTTACATATATATTACATAATATGCAGCAAGCTCAGAGTATCATTTCTAAAGTTTAAGCCAATAGCTACTACAGATTAAGTGCAGTACAAAAAAGTGAAACTCAAATATAAAATATTTATTTTATTTTTCAGTTATATTTTTTCTTTTTTTCTTTTAACATTGTTAAACAATAATGTAGTGGAGATTTTGGCACCGAGTTAATTTTTATATCATAAAAACAACTCAATGTATTTTGCCTGGCATGACTTATTTTTATTAATGTCACATTGAGCATTAATTATATAAGTTTAGTAATTCTTTGTCCATTTAGTGATTTTATCTTTTCTCAAAATACACCTTTTTAAAATAATAAATAAGAAAAAAAAATCTTGTTCACAAATATGATGAATGCATAAATCAGGATAGTAGAAATTATAGATCATTGAAGTAAACGATTAGATAACTTTCTTTACTGACAGAAAACGTAAGAAGATATTTGAAGATAGCACTTGTCAAATAGAATCATAGTAATGTTCTTCCAAAATATTAAAGAAGCAATTTTTGCTCTTTTAAATGTGCATTCTCTAACAATTCTCTAAGATAAATAGTGGTGTTGTTAATCCCACCAGTTAAACCTGTGCTTGGCTTTTCTTGTATTAATATTTGTATTAACATGTAGACATTTGTATTAACATTTAGACATACACAGAAAAACTTTTCATAACAATGGACATTGAGGTAGGCCTCAGAGCCAATGCTACCTCATGTTGCTGAACATCAATTTCTGGGAAATAAAATATGTAAAGTATCAAGCATGATGTTCACAAAATATTTGAATGTGATTAAAGATATATGGGATGCTACAAGCAAAGTCATACTTAAGTCAGAATTTTATTTACTGAGAAAGCACATGTTTCTTATTCCTAATCGTATAATCTAAGAAACCTTTGATTTTCTAGCAATTTTCTGAAAAGTGCAGAGTTCTAAATTAAAAATTCAGTTTACTTCCACCCTATTTTCTTCAATCTGGAAAATTGACGGGAGGGGAATAGCAATAACCGAACTTGTCAGTCACAATAAAAAGAAGATACTTTTCTTTGTATTATTTAAACGAGCCATTTGGGGGTTGAAAGGCAATGTGAATGTTTGGACAGCACCAGAAATATGAAAGGAACTGGCAAAAACTCAATCCTCCCACCTGCTTTTGGCAATCGGCAGGTTGAGGCAAGGTCTATCTATCATTGTATTTGCATAACTCAGTGAACACTACAATCAGCCCTGATCAACCCTATCCATTTATCCATATAAGATCAAGAAGTGTTGTGCACTCCAAGCCACTGTAATTGACAGCAACAGGGAGTGAAGTACCACCACCATTCCCAATCTATCTGTCCACAGACAGGAAAATAATTAAAATGCTTATATTTGTTTTTCTCCTAATATCAGGATTAGAATACCCCAAAGGTGCTTTTTCAATAGGCAACTGGACTTTCTGATTTTTCTTTGAAGATGTTTCTCTCATCGAAGAAGCATCTTTAATTCTGATTGGATGGTGGGGAATGGAAGGATTATACTCCTTTGAGACAGCCGGTCATTTGCATCCTTTTAGAAAGTCATTAAAAAGGCCACTTGGAGGTTTATCTGTGTCATCAGAGTCACCCGAGTAGTGCAAATGGGTGTTCTACACTTCTTGGAAGTGTAGAAAGGAATGTGTTGTCAACTGGAGACAGATGTTGGAAGGGACCTTGTAGGCCATCTAGTCCAACCCCCTGCCCAAGCGGGAGACCCTACACAATTTCTGACAAATGGCAGACCAAGAGAGGTCAAAGAAGTCAAAATTGAACAGCCCTCTCTCAACAGAGGGGGAGGGATACAACACCATCTATCTCCTGTCGACAACACAGTCCTTTCAACAGTTCCAATAAGGCTCCACATCCATTTGCATCAGGTGACCCTGATGACACAGATAAACCTCCAGATGGCCCCAATGACTTGTTAAAAGAACGCAAATCACCAGCTGTCTCCAAGGAGTATAAATTCTTCCATTTCCCACCATCCAGGCAGAGCTGAAGAAGCTTCTTGAATGAGAAGTGAAGCATCTTCAAAGGGGAAAAAACGGAAGTCCAGTTGCCTCTTGAAAAAGCACCTTTGGAACAACCATGACCTGGATGACGAGAATCTCCATAGACATTTAGGATTAGATTATGTGCTGCCTCCCTGGCCATAAAAAAACCCAGATGCTTCCAGTTACTGTCACCATATAATGCACTTTATCCATGGTTTGCTACATGGATTGCTTATTTTGCCTTATTTTGGTGAATTACCTGCTCTGAAGATAAGTTCTTGCTTTCTGATTGTAGCACAGATGTTGTCTGGATTTTTTTTTTCTGGAAAAACTTTTCCCATAGGAATTGATATGATAAATGAAAATTGCTTTTTAATAATTAATAGTTAAATACTTTTAATAATTAAATGGTATATTGGAGAAGTGTAACTTAAGTGGAAAATAATATATCTATTTTTGCAGAAAGAATTTTTTTTCATTACTGGTAAAATGTGCTACGACTGAAATGTACATGCAGTGAGCACAGTCATCTTAGTGGACAGCTGTAATAAGGAAGACACTGTTGTTGATGAAGTGGGGAAAAGATGGCCAAGTGAAGAAACTGTGAAGTGATTAAACAATTGCCAATTGTTATAGAAATTTGTTCTTTTAAATTACTATCAGAATTCAAAACACATCTCAATCTATACCTAGATGTATTGTTTGATAATGAATTCTTTTTCTAACCGGAATAAAATTCTTTTTGGAGATTTGACAAGTTTACAAACTATAAACTAAATCAGGGATATTTGGTAATTCTTTCCTTAAAAGCTGGGGATAATGTACTTGAAATATGTATAGCCACATATATACAAATATCCAAATTAGGAAGGAATCAGGTATAATATATAAGAGAATGTTTCATTCAAAATGTGACAAATATAGCAACACATTCACAACACAGTGCAAATAGTAGACAAAAATCAAGAAGTAGGATTCGCACTTGCCTGAGTTTACCTGCTACTGTCTAGGCTTATTGAAAAACTTACAGTTTTAAACCACTTTGAACAAACCACAGATACATATAAATGTTGTGCAAACATGTAAAGAGACTTGGTAAAACTGGTAAAACTGAATGTATACCTGGCAATTATTTAACATATCAATACTCTTAAGACACACTCTTAATCTGAAAAGAAGACACTAAAATGTATGTGTATGTGTGTCTGTATGCACACACAAACACATTCACACACTAGTTTATGTACTACATACATAAACTTTTACATGCCTTCCTTTCACTTAGGAGTGTGGAGAGAGAGAGGGAGGGAGGGAGAGGTGTATAATTTGTTATAACCATAAAATATGATGACATCTAACTGGACTTCATTAGTTCCTGGATGAAAGACCAGCAGAAAGCCCCAGGTCTGTAAAGATGGTACTAGATTGGAAAATTAAAATATTGGAAAAGACAATGAGTAACCTCTTCTATACTGTTGCCAAGAAAACAACATAGATTTCTTAATGTGGTCATCAAGGATCAACTCAAGGTAGATTTATTATGAAGAATCACTTCTATCTAAAGATCTCCCAGTATAGATATACCATAGCATGATAACAAGAAGAATGCCCTAAAGCAGGGGTGTCAAACTCAATTTCACTGAGGGCCGCATCAGGGCTGTATTTGACCTTGGAGGGCCGAGGTGGTGGGTTGCCGGGGTTGGGCATGGCCATGGTGGGCGTTTGACACAAGCTCAAGATGCATTCCCCCTTTCTCTTCGTTCTTTCCACAGTTCTTTACTATGACTATTTTCCTACCTCTTCTACCAGATATTACCGGTAAACATTTATTACTTATTCTTCATACTCCACTAAACTCCCCCCCCCCATTATTTAATAGTAAATTAAACCTCTTTTCTAATACAAAGGAAGGAAAAACAAAAAATAGTACAGTGCTACTTAAAATATTAAAATGATTATAATCTATAATTAAATGCTAGATTCTTTCCAAGTGCAGGGGTGTCAAACTTGATCACTTCATGATCCGTATCATGATGTATCGCAATGTTTTTTGCCTTTGCAGAGCCAGGGTGGCCTGGCCTGTGTGGGCCATATCCAGCCAGTAGGCTGCCTATTTGACAGGCCTGTTTTAGTGTAACTTAAAAGAAGTCCAGTGCCTCTCTGAAATACAGCGCATATTCTCCTGTCCTTCCCCTGCAGTTGGTAGAGGTATTCAAGAACATGTCAGCTAGCTTACATTGTGAATGGAAGACAATAGGTAGAACTATTAAATATGAACTGTGAAGAAAGATATTTTAAACTAGTGTCTGTTTCATGGACAGCAGGCTCAAGGGAGGACAACTCATAAAATATGTGACTGAAGATTGCAATGCAAACCCCACCTCTTTTGTATTGCATTCATGGCATCCCATGTAGTACTTAAGGAGTACAGTTTACATTGTAACCATTTTGACATAACTTGGCTTGCTGCAGACACTGATATGTTTGCATATGTTCCAAAAGATACACTTATATTCATATTGTGAGATTGCTATCATAAATAATTCCTAGCTCTTTAAAATCTTAGAAACACAATATATGAAAGCAGAAAGCCATGCCAATAAATAAATTCAACTGTTTCTTAATTTTTCAAGAAACAGTTCAAAATCTTTTTTTATCTTATCGATACATTTGTAATCCAATGTCATATTTTCTCCAAATATTTTTCCTTCAAACAAATACATATACATATACATATAGGAACTGTTCAGTTGGTCTTAAAAATTGCCTATGACTTTTTCTATCTAGTATTAACAAATCTTCATTGTCTATTATGTTTTTCTTTTCTCAAACAAAGAAAGGAAAAACAAGAAATGGTACAGTGCTACTTAAAATAATAAAATGATTATAATCTATACTTAAATGCTAGATTCTTTCCAAGTCAGCCTATTCAACCAAATTGCTTTGGAATGCAAGAAGTCATATTCCCTTTAAAAGAGTAATATCAAGGTAACTAGGACATGCCTCGTTTTCTGCATTTTTTGCTTACAGTTTTCAGCCTTCCTCCACTGAGAGTATACAGTGCCACAACAATAAGCAGTGGATATTTGTGTTTCTGGAAAGCAAATCCTGCCCTTCCAAATCATATTTCATGATCATTTTTCTATAAACAAATGTGCCAATACGATAATCAGATGTGGTCTCCATCAAAGGAATAAAAAAAACCTGGCATTGTTTCCATGATTTATCATTATGATCTGTGATCTTTAGATTATTACTCTCTGCAAGTTATTTTACATTAATTGCAATTTATAAATTAACAAAAGTGTATGTACTTAAAAAAATAAATGCATATTTATGAACATTTAGAATTCTTTTTTTTATACTTTTAACCAAGAAATACAAATGCAAAATCTGCTTAATTTAGGAAATGCACATGAAAGATTCCAGCTAATTTATCTTGGTGAAAATGACACAATATTAAAAAGAAGGCTTTTTATATAGTTATTCTCACTGAATGTACATGAAATATATTTTTGCTAGTGATATTCGTTATTCCTCTTTGCATTTCATGGCTATTTATATATTTTTTTCTATTTTGTTTTTCCAGCAATGAGGCTGTAGTCAAATAATGCTCAGCAACTGGATTTCTCTCTTTGGACTGAAAAATTAAACAGATACTAAATTATGACAGTGAATTTAGAAAGGAAGGCTCCAAGTGCTTGAAAGAACATGTCTGAGATAATATGATGCTTCTAAGAATATTGCAATCACATCCAAGCAATCACTGAAGCGTGCCATGTAACTACCTCCTCGGCTAATATGCCTTTTTCTCCATGATGACTAATCATGTTCTATTAAACAGCAGTAATGCTGGAAGAACTCAACTATATAAGTGTAATGAAGCCAGTATTCTCTCTGGACAGATTAGCTACAACTGATTTGACACATACCATCATAGGAGCTTCAGACCTGACAAACTCTGTGCTTGCCTCTGATTTATGCCGTCAAGCTCTTTGGAAAAGAGAATGAAACCCAAATGTTCAGTTTGGTAGAGATAAAATGTATGAATGCGTTTAACTGTCAGTTAAAGAAAGTTACATTTTTCCCCCTCTTTTCCCCTGTATTGTCTCTCCGGTAACTCTCATGCAATACTCCTAAAAAACCCACCTAGAGACATCCAGTAAAATGGTCCCCCCCACCGTCATGAGCTATTTCATTAGCATATCCATGATCCCTCTTCATCTTCTCCCTTGTATATTGTTTTCATTCAAAATCATTGCATTACTATAAATGGTTTCCGTAATTCTTTTTTTCCTTGTGTATTAACACTCTCAGAGCTATTAACAACATCCTGGTGGAAATGAAAAGAGGAAGCAGGGAAGCAAATTTTTTTAGAGACATAGATTTCCACTTTCAAGCTAATACAAGGTTGTAGAAGAAGATGAAGACGAATTAAATTACTCAGATGATGGAAGGCATCCTTGCACTGCTGTTGTTCTTATTAGTATTCTTCCGGGATAAATTGGGAGTAGCCATAAGGACAAAGTGCTCATCTGGACAACCATATTGCAGGAGGATATCAATGCATTCTTGGCTTGTTGCTTGTCTCGCATAGGCTAAAGCACTGTTTCCATGGGCATCGCATGCCATAACATCAACACCGTACTGTGGAAAGAACAGACAGCATTTCAAGCCCTGCACTTCTGAATAGCAACAGGCAGAGAAGTCTATAAGAAGAAGACTTTTCATTAAATTAAGGCCCACTTATCATCAATTTCTTATCTGGGGATTTTAAATCTGAGCTGCTTTTGCCATATCCTTTGCTAAAGAACCCCGCAACAGCATTGATGCTCCTGTATCTTTGGTCTGAGTGACTTCATATCAAAATGACACGAGGATCATATCTTAAGATCCACACCTAAATAAGTCATAAGAGAATTCAAAATAGATTTGAGGGGTATCAGTCAAAGCAGGACTGTGTCTTTAATAAAAATATCTCATACCAAGTTTTTTTTCCCTGTTGGAAGCAAATGAAAGAGCATCTGGCTATCTGATTCACTGACAGTGGCAATCTGAACATTTTTATTAAGCTTGTTTCAAAACCATGTGGCACTTATTTACCCAAATTAAGAGCTGCACCAACACGACGTTTCCTTTCCTGCAAGCCAAATGTAAAGCTGATCGCCCATCTCCTTCTCCACAGGTTTCATTCACTTCTTCACGTGTTCCATGTGCAAGAAGCAGGATGACAGTCCGCAAATCTTCCTCTGCAGTTGCTCGTAGTAGGTGCTGACCTAAAGAAAGGTCTAAACATTGCAATGGAGCAAGAAAGTGTTTTTGCTCGTATTTGGCCCGGATCCACTGCTCTTTTTCTTCCCTAGGAAATAAATACATATTATCATTCAGTATAAATCTTCATCATTTAGGACTATCCTCAAACTGACCTTTAAATTTACATACACAATTTGACAGTTTAAATACTTCAGATAAAAAAATATTATCAGAATTATTTTTAATCACATATAAACAGATGTATCCCAACTCTTTGTGTACTACATAACACACCTAAACTAAAAGTGTTAAAAAGTGTAAATGATAGTAGAATCAATTTACGATTCAGCTATATCACTACATTGATATATTCCATGCAATTTAGCAGAAGTGAAAAGAAATTGCAATAACTATTTTCTAGCAACAATTGCAGATTCAGTAAGAAAGTTTCCTGTATCGCATCAATCATTTTATAAATCATGCTCTTAGATAATAAAAATGTAAAATTATAAATATATATATATATATATATATATATATATATATATATATATATATATATATATATTTGTTGTGTTTCTATCCCAAATATTCTGCATTGCGTATGTGGACAGATGTGCCTATGTGTCTGTTTCCTTAGTATTTCCTCAAGCTTTCTGATTGGGCTGAGAAATATTTTAGACGAAAGTTCTTGATCAGCCCTATGATCAAGCAGGGACCTGAATCTAGCATTCCCTTATCCAGGTCTGGAGACTTTAAAAGCCATAAAATAATGAGATGGAAAATTCAACCTAGAACTAAGGAGAAATTTCCTGACAGTGAGAACAATTAATCAGTGGAATGGCTTTCCTCTAGAAGTTGTGGATGCTGAATCACTGGAGGTTTTAGGAAGAGATGGGACAGCCATTTGTCTGGAATGGTATAGGGTCTTCTGATTGAGTAAGGGGTTGGACTAGAAGACCTCCAAAATCCCTTGCAACTGTGTTACAGTTTACTCTTTAGCAGATATAGTAATAGTTTTAACAATTCAGTCATGTCTGAGTTTTGGCAACTTTATAGGTAAGCGCTTTTCATGCTATCCTGTTA
Source organism: Pseudonaja textilis (assembly GCF_900518735.1). Next base: position 4,129,506 of record NW_020769344.1, read on the forward strand.
AGCACTGCTTCTTTCAGTTGTTGGATGCTATCTTTCTATCAGCTTTGAAGATATCGAGCCAGCGAATTCTTTGCTTACTCCTTCTTCTTGATCTACTAACCATTCCTAGTGTTGGAATCGATTTGCTACAATTTTTTTAAACTTACTTAAAAACTAAAACACTCGGGGGTTTAAATTACTTTAATATGTTTTATAACCCGCGAGCTAGTTTGATAAAACAGTGAAAAGGATTGGGCTAGAATTCAGGAGATGATGAATTTTAGTCTTGTGTCTTGGGCAAAAACTCTGCTGGGCGACATTTGACCAGTCACTCTGTCAACCCTAGGAAGGAGGCAGTGGCAAGCTACTTCTGAAAAAAAAAATCTTAGCATGAAAATTTCAGGAGTCAATACTGACTCCAGCCCCCCAAAGCCCCATACAAAAATAAAGAATACATGGGTAAAAGATAAGAATTAACATTCAGAGTTACAACAAAAAGTGACATCAGCAATCATTGAAACAGAAAATAATTAACTCTTTACTAGGAATAAGCAACAGCATTTAGATTGATATACCATTTCACAGTGCTTTACAGTCCTCTCTATGCAGTTTACAGAGTCAGCATATTGCCCCCAACAATCTGGGCCCTCATTTTGTGACCTCGGAAGGATGGAATGCTGAATCAACCTAAACTGCCAAACTGCAGGCAGCAGGCAGGCAGCAGAAGTAGCCTGCAGTACTGCATTCCAACCACTGCACCACCATAACTCTTTAAAGTGATAGATAATATCTGATATATGTATCTGATATAACACCTGGAACACTGCAACCAATTTTGGTTACCACATTACAAAAAAGATGTTGAGACTTTGGAAAAAGTGCAGAGAAGAGCAACTAAGATGATTAAAGGCTTGGAAACTAAAACATATGAGGAACGGTTGAGGGAATTGTGTTTGGCTAGTATAGAGAAAAGACTAGCCAACGTGATAGTATTCCAGTATTTGAGGGGCTGCCACAAAGAAGAGAGTGTCAAATTATTCTCCAAAGCATCAGAGGGCAGGACAAGAAAAAAGTTGGAAATGGATTAGTAAGAGAGAAGCAACCTGGAATTAAAGAGAAACTTCCTAAGAGTGGGGTCAATTAACCAATGGAACAGCTTGCCTTCAGAAATCGTGGGCGCTCCATCACTGGAGGTTTTTAAGAAGAGACTAGACAGTCATTTATCTGAAATGGTATAAGTTCTTTTGCTTGACCAGGGGGCTGAACTAGTAGACTTACAAGGTGCCTTCCAGGTCCTCTCCTTCCTCTTGTTGATATTATCCGTGTGTTTCAAAAATAGGTATTCGTAATAAAGCTTCCTTAAGAAACAGTATTACTTTCTTATCTATTTTATTTCTTTTTAAAAATACTTCATTATGTAAATGAGATTAATATTAATACATGTTAAAGCAATTCAGTAATTCATCATAAAATAATAAAAACAAATAACCACAATCAACTAATTAGGGTGTTCAATCAATACAAATTATCACCAGTAATAATAGCATAATAATAAATTTTTAATAGCCACCATCACTCCACAATCCTTTGTCTTCAATGAGCAATGAAAACAACATAGGAAGACATTGGTCATGTCCCACATGAATGTCACCAAACTCAGATTCTATTCAAAGTACAGCAGTATGCATAAAAAAGGAACATCTTAAGATCCCCAAGTCATTTAGGGGTCAGCAGCTGTCAGTGAGATGTATATATAAATAATGTACAGTCAAATAAAGCCATAGTCTTATGCTCTTTGAGTCAGATTCTACTTTGGATCAATAAAAATCATGGACCAGTAGGTGCAAATCAGAAAAACATCCATAGCTACTCTGTTAGTTCCTCAGTGCAATGAGAAATGGAGTGTTAAATGATAAGTATGTAATAAACCATAAATATTAAGAAAAACAATATAATATTTTGTGAATCCAAATGTTACATTATGCAATTGGCATTAAACAACTGTCCAAATAAGGGCACACAGAAGACACAGTGTTGGCTCATAGGCCTCAGTTTATCTACATCAATGCAATACTTTTATTTTTAATTATTATGAAATTGTCCTTCAGCATAAAATTCATGGAAAATACAGGAAGGCTGGAGTATGGACCATAAGAAATAAAACTCATCTATGAAATGCTCAGTGACTTGGATTAATAGTAAAAAGTAATCACAGATGCTAGGCTGAGAGGTTTCTATATCCCGCTTGAATGTGACTTTGCCTTGTAGTTTGAAAGAGACTGATAGATAGTTCTCCTTATAAGAAAAATAAGTTACTCCCAAAATATAAGGGGAAAAGGAGCATTGTGGACATTCCTTTTTCAGACTATAATTCTACTGTGTTGTTTCAACTGATAGATGAACTGACCAGTCTAATGTTTGATTGTCAGAGCCATGGCTCTGTTTTGAGGTGTGGAAAAGAATTTTGCCTTTCTTCACAAGAAAGTTTCTGGCATTGAGCTGGGAATGCGCAGAACTGAAAAGTGAGGCTGATCTTCACTCACAAAACCAAAAATTAGCACGACAACAATAAGAGCTGACTGGACATGGATATAGTTACTGAATTGGATATTTAAAGGAAACTGAAAGAGAAAAACCTCCAAGGACAACAGAATGTATTTTGTCTCAAACATTTCCATATATGTTCCTCTTCCTATTCAGGGTATTTGATTCAAATCACAAATCAAAGAAATTTGTCTGAGATAACAGTCTCATTTTGGAGATCACAGTTTATTTAGATCCAGATTCCCTTTTCCCCAAGGAAAGGTAGTCTGTAAGTAGAATTGACAGCACTGGTTCACTTAGCATCATTGCAATCCCTATGAAGTCCATGCTCGGATACTCTGTTAATTAATGAGCTAAAAATAAATTATTATAGCAGGTGGCAATACGGAGAAAGGAACCAATCAAATGCTTTACTTTAGTACGTAATGATATTCCTTAAATAAATTAGTTGGATAAAAGTAAGGAAAAATGTGGAGAATAGCAACTAATTAGCAAAGGGCACTCCTTGTCTTTCTAAGCAAATTTTCCTGTACTAAAGTTAGTAAACTGTAGTTGTCATGATCCTAAGCAAATAAAAATCATGAAAACTTTGGTTAGAATCAATGCACTTCCTAACAATCATAGCATAAGTTAACCCAAAGGAAGGTAAAAATATGAATTTTCACCATTGTGATAGATCCTCAAGAAACTGGTTGCTTTTTCAAAGTTTTGTCAGTTAGCAGGACTAAGATATTGTTTCAAATAACTTTTTCTAAAATACATTTCAAAATACTCTTCATTTGAATTATGAATGAAATTAGTGCTGTTTGAACGAAGGTTTATCAAATTAATAAGAGGAAGCACAATTTGAAAGACTACGCAGTACTTTGTAAAACAGCTAAAGACTGTAAAACCCTTTTTCTTTCAACCTGTTACTATGAGACTAAGCTTTGTTTATAACAAAGGACTGATATCACAGGATGCAAATCATCATGCTGCTGCCTCCTCTATACCAGAGAAGTGATGATGCATTAAAGCCTGACGAAACAGCACCATCAATTTCCTGGCTTTAATATGCATCTTTACCATCAATGAACTCAAAGCATTTTTAATGCAAATAATGGAAACTGATCCCTGTTTCCTACTTTGCATAGAGGCTATACAAATACAGCCCCAAACCCCTTTTGTTTATTAGCTCTTTTAAGATAACATCCAATTAACTTAAATGTCCTTTTCTGGCATTTGAACCGTATTCATTGTAAACTGAAAAGCAACCAGAAAACTTGGATGGGGAGAAGAGGGGAAAGAAAATTATCACAAGTCAAAAAGCAAATATGCTTTTGACTATAATTTTGCTTCAGAACATGCTATGCCATCAGAGCATGGTAGAGTATAAATATTCAGCTGTGAGTTAGCATCCAGGCAGGAATTTTTAATATAGATTACATTTTTTAAAAAGTCAAGATTTTAAACTGGTTGAAAACACCTATAGCATTCAGAAAAATTTTGAATTTAATATTCACTTTAATCTTTTTTGTTTCCTCCCAAGTCCTTTTGTCTGATATAAATTCAAAATTGCTTTTAGTTTGGCAATTATTTATCTTGGGCTTTTAGATACTTCAAAAACATAAATTCAAGTGGACACTCGATTTCCTGGGAGCAAATTTCAACAACCTTAAAAAATATTAGGTGAGATCCAACGGAGAGAAATCCTCAGGTCAAGTTGGAGTTGGAGAACTTCTCAGAAATAAGATGCTGAGGAATAATCACATACCATAGTAAAAAAAAAAAAAATCAGGATAGCTTAGTAAAGTGCTATGGATGTTTACGGAAGCTTTCGACTGAACTAAACATTTTGTTTGATATTGTTATCTAGCTGAGCAGTTTATATCCTAAGATGATTCAATCACTTACTCTCAATATTCTCACTGCTTTTACATTTTAAGCAAACTCTTCCTCATTAGTTAGGACCAATCCCCTTGACACTTGTTCAGTCTTCTGGAAAATGGAGCAATCAGCAATACGGCTGAAGAATTTTTAAGAAGCTATACAAATACAGCCCTAAGTAGTCTTAGCCAAGTTGGTTTTCCAACAGATAACTGGATAGTTAAGATCTACAGCATCCTCCCCCCGCCCCCCCCAGTGTTGTTTTCCTTTCCTGGTTTTCTTTTATCCTTGAAACAAGATAGGAAATAGATAGGGATGAAAGTGACTGTGCTTAAATCATCAGTGGCCAACATTTTAAACCATTATGCTTTCAGCAGTTTCTGCCTTGCCAGAATGTAGAGCAGGCTGTTGCTCCTCTCTGAGCAGGGAAATGATGGTTTGAAGCCATTCTTTGCAAAGCATGGAAATATATACACCCACCCCTGAATATGCACAAAAGATAAAGGATGGAAACAACAAGAGAGTGAACCTTGGATTTTGTAGACCTCATTACCTGCTGGTTCTGGTACTCCCAACACCTATCCCATCCTTATCTCAATTTGTCATGTGCCAACTTTTTAGTCAACTTTACCGAAGCATTACATGAAAAGTTCTTTGGGGACATTCCATTCTGAATGAAAATATATAAACATAATTAACAGAGACAGGGAGAAAAAATCTTAAATGTTCCACTTACAATATTGAATGTGATAAAAGGGGGGGAAAAGTCAAAATTAAATCTTGACCTACCAACTGGAATAGAATAGAGTTAGAAGGGACCTTGGAGGTCTTGTAGTCGAGCCCACTGCTCAAGCAAGAGAAACTACACCATGTGCACAATTAGTAGGCAAGTGAGTATTTTGACCATATCATCATTTTTATGCATATTTTCCACCTCCAAGCTGTATAAACTTGAATGCTTAGTTGGCATAAGCATATCAGGTGATGTGTATTTGTGTAATGAAGGAGGGTATGGCCTAAGGAGATCAACACTTTATATCCAAGTGTGCATAATTATTAGGTAGCTTCTTTTCCTCAGGCAAAATGGGCTAAAAAAGAGGTTTAACTGACTCTGAAAAGTCAAAAATTGTAAAAAGTCTTTCAGAGGGATGCAGCACACTTGAAATTGCTAAGGTATTGGGGAGTGATCACAGAACCATCAAAAGTTTTGTTGCAAATAGTTAACCGGGTCGCAAGAAACATGTTGAGAAAAAAAGATGCACATTAACTGCCAAAGATTTGAGAAGAATCAAATATGAAGCTATCAGGAATCCATTATCCTCCAGTGCTGTCATATTACAGAACTACAATCTACCTGGACTGCCCACAAGTACAAGGTTTTCAGTGCTCAGAGATATGGCCAAAGTAAGGAAGGCTGAAACTGAACAAGACAAATAAACTGAAATGGCAAGACTGGGCCAAGAAATATCTGAAGACAGATTTTTCAAAGGTTTTATGGATGGATGAGATGAGAGTGACTCTTGATGGACCAGATGGATGGCCTTGTGGCTGGATCAGTAATAGGCACAGAGTTCCACTTCAACTCAGACACCAGCAAAGTGGAGTGAGGTACTGGTATGAGCTGTTATTATTAAAGATGAACTAGTTGGACCTTTTTGGGTTGAATCAACTCCCAAACCTATTGCCAGTTTTTAGAAGACACTTTCTTTAAGCAGTGGAATAGGAAAAAGTCTGTATCTTCCCAGACCACCGTGATTTTTAGGCAGGACAATGCTCCATCGCATGCATCAAAGTACTCCACTGTGTGGCTAGCCAGCAAAGGCCTTAAAGATGAAAGAATAAGGACATGACCTCCTTCCTCACCTGACCTAAACCCTATTGAGAACTTGGGCCCTTCTCAAATGGGAGATTTACGGTGAAAGAAAACAGTACACCTCTCTGAACAGTGTCTGGGAGGCTGTGGTTGCTGCTGCCCAAAAAGTTGATCATCAACAGATCAAGAAACTGACAGACTCCATGAATGGCTTATGACTGTTATTGAAAAGAAGGGTGGTTATATTGGTCACTGATTTTTTTGAACTGTCAGAAATGTTTATTTGCAAATTTTGAGTTGTTTGTTTATTATTCTCACTTTAACAGATGATAATAAATGAGATGGGGAAATTTTCATTTTTCATTTAGTTGCATAATAATTCTGCACACTAATAGTTGCCCAATAATTGTGCACAGATAGATATTCTTCTAAGAAAGCCATAACCTCACATTTACTTTTTTAAATATTCAGAATTGAGTTTATTAACATTTTGGATTGACTGAGAACACTGTAGTTGTTCAATAATAAAATTAATCCTCAAAAATACAGCTTGCCTAATAACTGTGCACACAGTATATACTATTTCAGATAACTGTCTAGTCTTGTCTTAAAAACCCCCAGTGATGAAGCACCCACAACTTCTGAAGGCCAGCTCTTCCACTGGTTAATTGTCCTCACTGTTAGGAAGCTTCTCCTTAATTCCAGATTGCTTTTCTCTTTGGTTAATTTCCAATCATTGTTTCTTGTCCTGCCCTCTGCTCTGGTGCTTTGGAGAATAATTTGAACCCTTTTTTTATGCCAGCCCCTCTAATACTGGAATACAGCTATGCCTCCCCTAATTCTTCTTCTTTTTTAAACTAGCCAAACCCAAATCCTGCAGCTGTTCTTTGTATGTTTTAGTCTCCAGATCTTTGAACATCTTAGATGCTTTTCTCTGAAAAGCAATTTTCTCAATATCTCAACATCTTTTTTATAGTATGATGACCAAAATTAGTTGTAGTATTCCATGTGTGATCTTACCATGGTTTTATAAAATGGTGAAATGCTTCACATGATCTTGATTCTTTGCGTCTGTTTACACAACCCAGGATTGTATTAGGGTTTTTTTTTGTGGCAGCTGCACCCTTCTGGCTCATATTCAAGTGATCATCCACTAGATCACCAAGGTTCTTCTCGCAGTTACTGTTTTTGAGCCAGGTCTCACCTAATCTATACTTATACATTTGATTTTTCCTAGCCTAAATGTAAAACTTTTGTTGGATAGGGCCCATTGTTCAAGTTTGTCAAGATCGTTTTGGATCCTGAACATGTCTTCAGGGGCATTGGCTATTCCTGTCAGTTTAATATTATCTGCAAATTTGATAAGTTTCCTTTCTATTCCCTCATCTAAATCATTAATGAAGATATTGAAGAGTACTGGGCCTAAGACGGAACCTCATGGTACCCCACTGCTTACTTCTTTCCATGTGGATGTAGTACCATTAAGGACTAACTCGAGTACAGTTTGTTATCTATTCCACATTTTTCTCACTTACTAAGAAATAGGTTGTGGTCTACTTTGCAGATTAACAAAGTTGGAAGGGACCTTATAGGTCATCTAGTCCAAACCCCACCCAAGCAGGAGACCCTACTCCATTTCTGATGAATGGCTTCTTGGAAGCCTCCAGTGATGAATCTCCCACAACTTCTGAAGACAAGCTGTTCTATTTGTTGATTGCTCTCATTGTCAGGAAATTTCTCCTTATTTTTATGCTGAATCTCTCCTTGATCATTTTCCATTCTTTCTTCCTTGTCTAGCCTTCAAGTGCCTTGGAAAATAGCTTGACCCCTTCCTCTCTATGGCAGCCCCACAGACATTGGAACACTGCTATCAGTCTCCCCTGGTCCTTCTCTTCACTAGACTAGACATGCCCAGTTCCTGTAACTGTTCTTCATATGTTTTAGTCTCCAGTCCCCTAATCAATTTGGTTGGTCTTCTCTGCACTTTTCTAAAGTCTCAACATATTTTTTTATAGTATGGTGACCCAAACTGGATGCACTCCTCTAGGTATGGTCTTACTAAGGCTTTATAGAGTGGAATTAGTACCTCACTTGATCTTGATTGTATCCTTCTGTTAATGCAACTTAGGATTGCATTGGCTTTTTGGCTGCCATTGCACACTGCTGGCTCATATTTAGCTGGTTGTTCACTATGACACCAAGATCCCTCTCACTGTTACTGCAATTAAGCCTGGTTTCACCCAGTCTTTATGTGTACTTTTGGTTTTTCTTGCCTAAATGTAGGACTTTACTTTTCTCTACATTGTATTTCATTTGTTAGATAGGACCCAGTGTTCAAGTCTGTCAAGATCCATCTAGATCTTGAGCCTATCTTCTAGAGTGTTAGCTATTCCTGCCAGCTTAGTATCATCTCAAATTTGATGAGTTCCCCTTCTATTCCCTCATCTAAGTCATTCATAAAGATATTGAAGAATACTGGGCCTAAGACAGAACCTTGTGGTACCCCACTGCTTACTTCCCTCGATGTAGATGTAGACCCATTAATGACTACTTGTTGAGTATGGTTTGTCAGCCAGTTGCGAATCAATCTGGTGATGCTATCTATCCCACTTTTTTCTAGCTTACCAGGTTGTAGTCTACTTTGTCGAATGCTTGTTGAAATCTAAATATATTATGTCTACAATATTTCACTGGTCTACTAATTTAGTCACTATGTTGAAGAATGAAATAAGATTGGTTTGGCATGATCTGTTTTAACAAACTCATGCTGACTGCTAGTTATTACTTTACTCATTTCTAGATGTTGGCAGATCTGTTCTTTTATTTTCCAGTATCTTCCCAGGTAATGAGGTTAGGTTTGGTTTGTAGTTTGTTGGGTCTGTTTTTTTTCCTTTTTTGAAGATGGGAACTACATCAGCTCTTTTCCAGTCCTCTGGTAGGTCCCTGGTGCTCCAGGATTGTTGAAAGATGTGGGACAATGGTTCTGAGCTGACATCTGTCAGCTCCTTTAGAACTCTGGGATGTAATCCATCAGGTCCTGGTGATTTGTATTCATCAAGATCAGACAAGTGTTCTCCTACTATTTTTTTCTTTTTTGCTTATTCTAACATTTATTTCTAGTCTGTCTTTTACAGTTATGTTTTTGGTAGATTGAGTTTTGGTTTCTTTTTTGTGAAGACTTGGGCAAAGAATGAGTTAAGTAGCTCTGCTTTTTCTCTGTTGCCTGTTACTTCCTTGCCATCTTCTCTCTTTAGTGGACCTAAACTATGTAAATCTATTTCCATTAGATCCCTTGATAGGAGACTTCATAATTCAGGACTTCACTTTTACTTAATGCTGCAGGCCTTCTTAAGACACTCAGGAACACATTAGCTAGATTTCAGCACATTCTATGCTTGGTAGAGTTTAATAAATGGATACTTTGAAGGAACAAGCTGCAAAGTGTCTAACTTTAGTTGCCTGGAATTTAATAGGAAGGAAAAAGTGAGACAAATTCACTTTAGCATTAATGACAGAATGACAGGGGAGGAGAGAGAACAAAGAGTGTGGGGTGGGGGAAGGAAGAGAAAGAAAGGGCTAGCAGCAAGGAATTTACCAAACTGCCTTCCTGCCGCAGGGAAAGCAAGAACTACAGTGGGGTTATGGAAGAAGAGCTAGAAACAATATGCAGAGCAAACAGAGGGGGCTTCCTCTCTCTCAATGCAGGAGAAGCCCCTACCTTTTTGCAAAGTGAGTACTTAGCAGATTGCTGCTTCCTTCATATGCATTCTTTCTCTGTTAGCCAGCGTTGCTAAGGGGAATCACAGGACGCAAACCCTCTAGGAATGAAATACTTCCTAGCAAACAAGAGGGTGCAGACAGCTAAGAAAAGACAAATGGATGCTTACTTCCTAATGCTGAAAACTTGTGAGATGTTGGTCACTATAAACTGAATGAGTAAAAGGCCCAAGAATTCACGAACGTAGAGAATGGCAAGATAAAGAATTTATTTTTTGTTGTTCAAATCTGCAGGTATGTTATGAGATGTAAGAATATAAAAAAATTAATTAAATAAAATCAACATCTTAAACTTACTACTTCTTAAAATTACTGTTTTTCTATCTTTCACAAAATTTGTGAAAAGTTACACACTACTCATGGAACAAAAATATTGTTTAAGTGCCAATTATTAATTTTACAAAAATACATATAGTTTACATTTTAAGTTGTTTATAAAGGGGTTTTGGGAAAATATTGCTATTAACTATTTAGGGGTCAGCTGCAAATTTTCAAAATATTTTAATTGCTTCAGTTCAGAAGTAAAGATTAACAGAATAACAGAGTTTGAAGGGACCTTGGAGGTCTTCTAGTCCAACCCTTCCCCTGCACAAGCAGGAGACCCTATACCATTTCAGACAAGTGGCTGTCCAATCTCTTCTTAAAAGTCTCCAGTGATGAAGTACCCACAACTTCCAAAGGCAAGCTGTTCCACTGGTTAATTGTTGTCAGTTAGGAAATTTCTTCTTAAATTTAGGTTGCTTCTCTTTTTGATTAGTTTCCATCCATTATTTCTTGTCTGCCTTCTGGAAAGAAAGCCCAGCATGCCTTAAAACAGAGTTACCTTCCACCTAGACAATTTTTTAAAAATTTCCTCTATATGTTTAAACTATTATGGCAATAGTAAATTAAATAGTGGAAAGGCACTACAGAAGAAGCAACCTCTTCAAGGTTCTATTTCTCTCTGATACCTAAAGGAATCCTTCCATTTGTGGAGAAGAATTCTAAGGCTTTTAGCATCATTTATATATATTGAGAGAGTAAGACAAACACTAAGTCAAACATAATAGACTCATCTCCTCCTAGCTGTAAACCAAAAACAACCAGATGCCATTTAAAACAGCACTTATGCTAAAATTACATTCTTTATGATAACATAGTTGTTTCCTTATTCTTATCCTTTAACAAAAACTTGCCAGGCTAATCACTCATTAAATGTTAACTGTCAGCAAATATTATAACTGGCTAAGGACTTACAATATTTGTTTAACAACAGTTCAAAGTTACATGGCCTTGGGAAAAGCGACTTACAGTCTGTACTTGCTCTTATAACTGTCTATCGAAGCCCCCAACCCACAATCATTTCTTTGCAATTTAGACACTTGATAACTGGCTTGTATTTATGAGTTGTAGGGTCCTATGGCCACACGATTGCTATTTGCAGCCCTTTTTGCTGTTTTGGAGCAAAAAATGGCCATTGGGAAAGCTTTTGCTTAACCAATGCATGATTCACTTAAGGAAGTGAAAATTGTCACAAAACTGGGTCTGATTTGACTTACCATGTTAATCCTTTTTATTAGTTTATAATATAAAATACATAAATACAAAAGCAAATCATTGGAAAAATAGCGGAGGAAAAAGGGAAGAGAAAAGTGTAGAGAATAAGGGAAAAAGAAAGAAAAGGCATTGACTTCCAACTCCCTTTGATGGAGTAGAATAAGAAGTAACATCGAACCTCAACTTTTTACTTTTACTTCATAGTATAAACTAGCCATTTCTATAACAACAGATTTATCTAAATCCAAAATCAAAGTTCCATTTTTTTCCACATCAAGCACAAAGTCCAGAAAGAGTTTCCAAGTAGAAACGAAAGTACTTGGTTGTTTTCTTTTATCAAAGCAGTCAATTTAGCCATCTCTTCTAATTCCATCAGCTTTTGCAGCCATTCATCCATTGTGGGATTGAAGCATCCTTCCATTTTTGTGCATAAAGTAATCTTGCTGCCATCAACATGACTTATGACTGAAATTCTGGTCTCAGTTGTAATTGTAAGTTGAGATAACCACAAGTGAGCCCAAAATTTCTGTTGCTAAGCAAGACAGTTGTTAAGTGAATTTTGCCCCATTTCTGCCTTTTTGCCATAATTTTTAAGTGAATTACTGTAGTTAAGTTAGTAACACAATTTTTAAGTGAATCTGGCTTCCCCATTGACTTTGCTTGTCGGAAGCTTGCAAAAGGGGATCACAGGACCCTGGGACATTGCAACCATCATCAATACATGCCAGTTGCAAGATGCCCATATTTTTATCACATGACCATGGGGATGCTATAGTGGTTATGTGAAAAACAGTGATGTCACTTTTTTCAGTGCCACTTCAACTTTCAATGATCAATAAACAAATGGTTTTAAGTCAAGGACTATCTGCTTCTGTAACTTATCCTTAATGTTAAGAACATAGAACAGAAGAACAGGTTTCTAAAATTCTGTTGCTTAGAACACAAATGAATGTTCAAGGAAATATCAACACATCTCTTAAACATTTAACAGAAAGAAAGCACTTTAAACAAGACCAATATAAATTCTGATATTTATCTCCTACAGGTTTCTACAAAAGACTGAATTTGAGCAAGGAGAGCAAATTCTGGATGTTCTCTACGGAGATGTCCCAGAACATTGGTGTTCTCTCCCCACCCCACCTCTCTCTCTTCATTTATTTACAGTATACCTCACTTTTATTATTTTCACAAAGAACTCAAGGTGACAAACATATCCAACACAATGTCAGGTTCATTCTGATTTAGGCACTTAGGGAAGAAAGACCTTTGACTCCACGGTTGAAGTGATAAGTTCTGTTTGACTAGGTTCAAGTGGTTCCAGTGTAAGCAAAGCTGGATCTGAGTATTCCTGCCGAAAGCCAGTGGTTTTTTTTTTCCTCTTCCCAGACTTCCCTCCCTTGATCAGTTCATCAGTGTCCAATGATATTCAAATTTGATGTTTTGAAAACAGTTTTGAAGTTTGGTGCATCTTTGGTAGAGCTTTGCATTTCATTTACATGGCTTTGCCCTTGATCGGGTGGTAAAAGGGGTGGGATTCTACCGGTTCAGACCAGTTCAGGTGAACTGGATGTTAAGTTTCCATCTGGTTCACCAAACCGGTATTTCAACCGACCGGCTGGCCCTGCCCACCCTGCCTTGCCCCTCCCAGGACTCTCTGCGCAGCCCAATTTTCCATGCAGGTAAGTGCAGGGTCTGTGTGGAGGATCTTAAGAGTGGGGGAAATGGGCCTTCTGGAAGTCTGGAGGCGGGACTGTTTCTGGCTTCTGGTGGGCAGTTTTCCTAACAAGATTTCGTAAATGGCTTCTTGCCTGCTTCCTAGGCCGTTAGATTTCTTACAAGATAAAGAGAAGAATTGATTCCTGACTCTGTGATTTGAAGATTACATTGGGTTTGACTAGAGAAATATTGAAGCTTTTTAAATATAAGGTTATTTAAATATGATAATTTATTCTCTTTTAGATAAAATTAATAGAAGAACATTTTATGAATGCTGTTTTTTTAGAATATTGACTATTGATATTTTAAGACATATTATAAATTGGGGTTATTTGTTTAAACCTAGAGAGAGGTGGTTGTATTAGGTTTTTGGGAGGAGTATAAAACATATCAGATTATAAGATGCACCTTGGTTTAGAGGAGGAAAACAAGAAAAAAACAGTTTTTGCCTCCGTGTGTTCCATTTTTTGCCCTTCCCGTGTCCAGAAGCACACTGCAGGTGGAAAACGGGCCTGTTTTTGGTCTCTGAAGTCCTCCGGAGGTCCCGTTTTCAGCCTCCCCAGCGTCCAGAAGCACTCTGCAGGCCAAAAACATTCCTGTCCTGTTTTTGGGTTTGGGGGGGGGGGAGTGCATCTTATACTCCAAAAATTATGGTATTTAATTTTGTTGACTGAAGCGAGAATTGTATTGTACAAAATTGGAAAAATGAGGAAACTCCTTCAGATGAAAATATAATTTTAAAAATATTAATGTGCAGAAATGATTAGATTAACATTAAGGATAAAGGATAAAGAAGATACAGAATATTTTTTAACTTGGGATATGTTTTATCAATGGTTAGATAATAAAAGTAGAAATTAGAAATGGGAAGAATATTACTATATACAAGTAAAGATTATTATTATTATTTTGTATATGTAAAATGACCCAGACAACACACTATTTATTGAATACTTACGTATGTTAAAGAAAAATGTATAAATATATATATATATATATATATATATATATATATATATATATATATATATACACACACACACACAGTGGAACCTCGGGTCGCGACCATAATCCATTCCAGGACTATGGTTGCAACCTGATTTGGTCCTGACCGGAAGTACGACTGACTGTGCATGCATAGACAAAAATTGTGCAGACTGCGCATGTGCAGAAGGGGAAATCGGCGTGGAAAGGGAATCTGCCACAGCCAGGTTTGTTTGCCACCCGAATTGTGAACTGATTTAAAAATCGGATGGATTTTTTTGGTCGGAACCTGATATGGTCATGAATAGAAGTGTTTGTGACCTGAGGTTCCACTGTATATATAATCTGAAGTTCCCACTCACCAATACAAAGAGCTAAATCCAAAATTCCCCCTCCCTCCCTCCTATGTCTGGTCCATTGCCACCCCATCTGAGATCACTGCAATGTTATGGGGAACTCCAGGTTGTTTAGGCTGCTATAATTTCACACTTGGGGAAAACAGTCTTGAAGATGCCCAGCATAACTGGTACAAACAGCTCTGGTCTTCTTCACATGTCGAGCTCCCCCTCCCCATTTCCCACCATTAGATACACATGTGTGGATTTTCCCAAATGCCTCCCCTTCCCTTTGATGGCAGGATGCCAGCAAGGTGCCAGGCCAATGATAGAGATCCTGACAACAGGCTCAAAATCTAAAAGGATCCTGACAGACTTGGGCATTGGGCCTTATCCAACTAAAGGCAGTTCAAGGGTGAGAAAAGTCAGCTCCTGCACTTAGACAGGAAAAACTAAATGCACAGGTATAGAATAGGTGGTACCTGGCTCCATAGTTGTAACTGTGAGAAAAACATACATCTCCTGGTGAACCATCATTTAAGCATGAGCCAGCAGTGTGCTGCAACTGCCAAAAGAGCCAACACAGTCCTAGGCTGCATCAATAGAGGAATAGTACTGGGACAATGAGAATTGATAGTACCACTTTACACCATGCTGGTGAGACCCCTGAGCTCCTGAATTGAGTGTCATGATTTGCACGGGGATCATGAAAGGGTGGATGGCTCTACTCACCATTAGGCCTCCTCCTCCCTCATCTTTGCTATCATACAAGGCAGATGAGTGGTCTTCTCCAGCTGGAGTTCCCTCCCCTTCGGGCAGGGGAGAGGGGACCTCGATGGCCTGCCGTTACAAACTAGACTTCTCTGGTGGCTTCCATTATGATTTTTTTTACTTTTCCGGCACCATCACCCCCTCCCCTTTGGTTTGGATGTGACCGCTAAGGATATGGCCAGTGATGGGATTCAGTCAGTTCTCACCACTTTGGGAGAATTGGTTGTTAAGTTTCTGAGCAGTTTGGTGAACTGGTTGTTGGAAGAAATCATTAGGGCAAGGAACTGGTTGTTAAATTATTTCAATCCCACCACTGGATATGGCTACTCAGTGTCCTGGCTGGCCACATTGGAAGCACTGAATGGGGCTGGGTTGGCCTTGCGGGAGTGCTGGTGGGCATGGCTGAGGCCGATCGCCTCCTGGCTGGTCGGTTCTCTTGGCTCTTTCACGTCCTCGCTTCAGCTTTGCTCCTTGGCCTGCAGGCCCGCAGTTCCACAGCCAGTGCTGTAATGGTACCACAAGAGTGGTACCGATTGGGAAGGGCTCCCTCTTGCATCATCACCAGTTCCTCCACTGGCTTGCAGGCAGCCTCCTTCCTCTTCTCCTCAGCCATCTCTCCCAGAGAGAAGGGGAAGACTATCTCAACTGCTTTTCTTTTTGTGGAATGGGCAATAGCAACCTTTCTTGGCTAGGAGAGTTTTTAAAAAGTCCTGGAGAACAAGACAGTATTTTTTTTTACTATCAAGATTATTCAACAGCTCATATAAAAGTTTCTGTTCCTTCAGGGTCTCCAGACTGGAAGACATTTCTGCTCCACTGAGGGCAGAAAGAATTTTACATGCCTTCTTTACATGTCCTTTCAGAAATGTTTGGCCCTGAGCTCTCTTAAGAGTTTACTTTGGGAGGATTCTGGGAGGGAGATTCTTATAATACTTTGAGGATCATGAAGAAAAAAGTTCAGAAGATACCTAGTCTGATGTGGAATCACTACATCTTTGCTCTTTCTTACTTCTATGCCTGATTTGCCTCTGGAGCTATATAATCTTTTTCATTAGTCCTTTCTAAAAAATAGGATATAGGCCTATTTCACTTGGTGAAACAAAATTTAATTAGCTATTTTTGACCCACTGTTAAAAATCGGCCTCTTTGTTATTGGCATAAAAGAGAAAGCCAGAAATGAAGGATAGGGAGTTAAATAAAGATGGATTTGTAAAGCCCTAGCATGACTATTATAATTCTTCTGTTCCCAAGCATTTCTCCTTATGTCTTTTAAGACATAAACAACTAAAGGGAACAGATAAGCACCACTCTTCATATTTCTATACACATGATAGTTTTCCAAATGGATAAAATGCAAGAAAGCAGCAGCTATCACGCTACACTAAGATGTTTACTTAATTTGGCCTAGACTTGAGTTTTTTTTATTCTAGGAATATATGTATTCTAGCTTATTTAGTAGATTTCATACAGTTGGTATGGTAAGTTTTAAATAGGCTCAAGGCTCCTAATTCTCCACTGCTAACCTACTGTTTTAGATGGAATATAATTGTATTTAAAACTGGCCAACACTCCTTTCAGGACGATTGCTACTGTCATTGGTTCCATATTATTCCACATTTTGTACCTTGAATAATACATGCAGTTACAGACACGTTTGAGAAAGTTTCAAACGACAACAGGTTCAGAGTAGGGTAGCAAGGACAATGGGATATTATAGCAATAGCAAAAGCACTTAGACCTTTATACCTCCCCATAGTGCTTTATAGCATTCCTGGAGTAGTTTACAATGTCAGCATATTGTCTCCAACAATTTGGGTCCTCATTTTATTGATCCTGGAAGGATAGAAGGCTGAGTCAACTTTGAACCCCGTCATAATTGAACTCCAGGGTGTGGGCAGAGTCAGTTTGCAATACTGCATTGTAACCACTGTCATTTATAAACAGGTGGACTTGGTAGCTTAAATGTCTTTCTCCATTTTTATGATTCTCTCTATCCATTTTTGTTTGGGTTAAATGTCAGTTTATTCAAGTTCATGCAATATAAAACTCCAAGTTATCCTTCCTGAAGTTCCATTGTTCTCCCAGAATCAAATATTGAAAAAAAAAAGATATAGACTAGTATCAGTACACCAATAAAACCTGGTGAGGTCTCTAAATGATCTCTCTCAGTAGTTTCACATACATTAAATTTCATAGTAGATAATTCTTAGAGCATCTTATGAAACAACACATTGGGAAAAATAATAGGTCTCCAGCACCACCTTCTGGGAAGGATCAGAGCCACTACATAACACTATCCATTTGTTAGACAGAAGACATCAAAGTTTAGAGAGAGTTGTGGAGATTGAAAAGAATTATTACTAGTTTACTTCTCCCGTTCCCATATCTGGACCAGAAATCTAATGACAACTCAGTGGAATTTCTTTTAATGATGAAGACAAAATAGAAAATATATTCAATGAAAAATCCCTAGAAAGATTATCTTGCATTTGCTCAAAGACTTTACCTCTTAAAGTTAAGTGCAAGAATAATCCCTCTAAGAAACTTCTCTCAAAGAAGTATTTAACTGTCCTGCAATTTTATAATGGCAGATTTAGTAAGCCACTTTCTCTCATTATGTTGGACACATTTTGCAGATTACACAAACTAACGTCTATAGAAAAATGAGACTTTCACCCACAAGGTTAGCAAAGATATTTAAGGACATGTCTGCTAAATATTAGAAATGCCATCAGATACCTTGTTCGCATTATCATATGTGGTAGATATGCCCAAAAGCAAAAAAATATTGGACAACAATACATACATGGTTGTAAAAAATGATAAAGTAACATATAGATTTAAAACCAGACATATTTTACCAGATAAGTATAACAAGGGGAATGGGGAATACATATTTGATTTTACATATATTAACTGCAGTATTTGCACAACAGTGGAAAAGTGAAGAGATCCCTGCAGATGAGCATGTTATTTAAAATTGTGCAGAAATGGATAGACCAATGGTGGGTAACCTTTTTGGCACCAAGTGCCCAAACAGGAGTGTGCACAGGAAACCGGAAGAGCAGCTCCCCGACATGTGTGTGGGAGTGCCAGAAATTGGAAATTTAGCTTCCCGGCATGTGCATGCATGCCGGCCACCTGGCTTTCCGGTTTCTAACATGCATGCATGCATGAAAACCAATCGGTTTCTAACCGATGCATGCATGAGCTCCAGGAAGCTGCTCTTCTGATTTCCGGCACTCCCACACACACAAAGACCAGCTGGCCAGCATGCATGTGTGTGCTGGAACCTGGAAGAGTAATGGGCTCTGCATGCCACTTCCAGCACGCATGGCATAGGCTCGCCATCATGGGGATAGACTAACACAATTAAGGAAAAGGAAGAACTGAATACTTTTTGACATGAAACTTATTTTATCAATGGCTAGCTAATAAAAACAGAAGTTAGAAACATGTAGATATAAGAAAAGGACTGATGATAAAAGGGAGGTTTGTTAAAATGGATAAGCTATTACCGTGTTTCTCATATAATAAGGCTGGGTCTTATATTTTTTTGAGCCCCGAAAAAACGGCTAGGACATCTTTTGGGGGTGAATTAATTTCTCCCCCCCCCGCAAGCCCTCACCTGGGGCAGGCACGCAGGCAGGCAGCTACGCCTCGCCACCAGCCACTCCTAATGGCCAATCATGGCGGAGCGTGGACGGCTCCCTACCCCCACCAAATGCCTTTGCTGCAGACCCGGGTCAGCGGCGAGCAGTGGGGATGTCCGCCGGCAGCGTTTCAGCTGCTTCTCAGGCCTCCATAGCTTCCACGGTTCCCGCCAGTGCTGGTGCCTCTCTTGCCAGTGCCATCTCCAACAACAGCATCTAAGTCGCTCCCGCTTTCCCCCCATCCCCGTAACAACAGGGAAAAAAAGATTTTGAGGTACCTGGGAGCACTGCGTGCTGTGTTTTGGTTTAATCCCGAGAGGCTGGGTGGGCTTGAGAAGAGCCGAGTGAGCATCTCTGCTGCTACTACCCTTGGTGCTCCAGCCTCGGGCTCTGCAAGCTTCCAAAAGTCCCGGTGCGCAGCCCGTTCCTGCATTCCAAGCACGCCCAGACCAAGCTGCGGCTGTCCCTCTCTCACCAGCGCCATCTCCAACAATAGCAGCAGCAGCGGCGGGAACTGTGGAAGCATTTCAGCCGCTTCTCGGGTGGGAGAGCTGCCTCCGTAACTTCCATGGTTCTAAATTTGGGGGGAGGGGCTTAATTTCATTTTATGCCTAGAAAACATGCCGGGTCTTCCTATGGAGGGGTGTATTGTTGGAGAAACACGGTATTATTACTATTATTAAACTAATACCTATGTAATAAACATGGTTGTAAACATTTTGATTATTATTTCCTAAAATTATTTGTACCCAGACAACACAGTTTAACTAAAAATGGAATTTTTATGTTATAAATATAAAATTAAAAAAAAACTTTTTTAAAAAAAAGAAAAGAAAAATGAGACTGACTACCTAATTCTCATTACTCCGACCAAGAAGGTCATTTTCAACCTCTTGGCAAACTGAGACCATCCCTTCTTGCATTTTATAAAAATGATTATCTGCACTGGCATTTTAGGAAAGAAATTGATAATGGCAGCTTCTGCATCATTTTGGAATAAATTTCATTCCTGGAGGAAACATAAAAATGTGTCAAACACCAGACCTGGTCTGAATATTTAGAAAAAGCTATTGGTCCCTTAAAATGGCCAGCAGCCCCTTAACAGGATCTAGTGAATGAGCTACCACCACATGCCTAATTAATGACCCTGCCAGTCGCAGCTGGAAGAGCTGAGCTGGGGGTGATTAATTAAATTAGCTGGCAGAGGAAATTATATTGGAAAAGCCAAAGTTTGATTGCTCCATAATTAACCACAGTGCAAATAATATCTGCATCTATAACTTCCAGCAATGAGATCAGAAGCCAATTGAATTTGGCACTGATTGAAGCTATAAATATCCTGCAGTGAAAAATGATAGGTTTATTCTGAAGGGAAAACTTACAAAAATGGGCATGAGGTGTAGTAGGCAACTTACAAGGAGATTTCTCAAGGATCAAGATTTTTTTTGTGAGCTCTTTCCCCCAGCTATTTAGCTTGCAGATAATTTTTAACATATTTTCAAATGATTTTCATACTATTTACACAGTAAAATAAACTTCTCAAAATGGTATTTGTTTCTAAAATTCCTTTCTTGTGGAATCAATAACAAAGACAAATTAATTGAACATTTCAGCTTAACACTCTTAACACTATGGCTGTTTACAAAAAGTGCAGTTTCTGATATCTTACATGAAAGTCTTTTGATATGGTGTTTATTAACCTGTCAATCCAAATAAAGAATCTACATAATCACAGTAAAGGATTTCCTCAGTCCCAACAATTTGTACCAAACTAGACATTACATGCAAACTACTCAGGTGGGGGCAGGGGGAAAATTTCTCCTCAAAGCAATCTTAAGAAGATTTTTCTCAGCAGGAGACAAAAGAGTTAAATTCTCTAACCATGCTTACTCTGACCCCATTAATTCTCAGTCGCCACAGCTGCTGCAGATTTGTACTTTTTACAAACTGAAAAGTGAGGACAAAGAAACATGTTATATCCAAAATCTACAAATTGGTTAATCAAAAATGCCTGGAAACAAAATGAGGTTTTCAGGTTATCTGGAGTTCTTCATCAGTTTATATGATACAAATAGCATGAGACGAGGAAAGCAGAAGAATGGGGGGAAAACATAGCAAAGCAAGTCACAAAATCTATTATTTAAAATCAGTATAAAAATGGAAACTGCAGAATGATTGTATCCGCTGCTAGTAAGTACTGCAGGAATCAGATTGCCCTTAATATTCTGATAAGAAGCAACTGCTTATCACAGTTCTGAAAACAAAAAACCAACAATTTTTGAGTTCTTTTTCTATCTTGAGAGCTACAAAACTGCCAAAACCCAAGTAGGGGTGGTCCTCGACTTACAACAGTTTGTTTAATGGCTGTTCAAAGTTACATCACTGAAAAAAATGGCATGAGCATTTTCCACAGTTACAATCTTTGCAGCATCCCCATGATCATGTGATCAAAAGTCAGACACTTGGCAACTGGTTCATATTTATGACTACTGTTGGGTCCCAAGGTCATGTGATCACCTTTTGCAACCCTTCTGATAAGCAAAGTCAATGGGGAAACAAGATTCAAGACTCCTGGGAAGATGGCCAACTGAAATACACCCCCAGCAAGAGATCTCTGAAGAGTTTTGCCTTGGGTTATAGCTCTTCTGCTTTTCAACTCAAGGGACTGACATTCCTTCAGTTTTTATGACCCACCCAGTCCCCTTGGAACTCTCTAAATAGAGCTGAAAGCCAGAAAATGGCTTTGGAATTGGATTCTGAAGCTCATCTGCAAGCCAAAAGCTGGGAGGGAACGACGTCTGAAATCTGTTCAGGATTGAAGAAGTTTTTAAATTAATCTGTCAAACGGACAGTAAGTTGTGCCTTTCCCTTCTTAATCACCTTCAAGGACTATTAATTTTTTCTAAGTCAAGTTCAAAAGAGGCTCTTTTTAGTCACAGCTTGCTATGCTTTTTTGAAGACTCGCGCTATGTTAGGGTTTTTTTAATATTAAATAACAAGGAAGAAGTTTGCCAAGTCACGCCAAATAAGGAAGAAGGGTGATTGAGAAATATAAAGACCGAAAGCTGTGATTTTAGTTTATTATTGTAGTAATTTGTAGCTTGGTCTTTTTTGCTGTGGGCGGCTAAATTTTTTCTGATCCTGATCAAAAGAGGAAGCCAAGATGGTGGAGCAAAGTATATTAACAAGGTTGAGGATTCCGTGATAAAAAGGGAGGCTTATAACTGCTTGATAAAACTTCCAGAGAAGAAAAGGATTTTACTTCATGAAGATAAGTTGGAAAGAATGTCTTAAATTCAGTGAGTTAACTGGAATTAGGATGGGTCCTTCTTTGTTTGATATGTGTAACTGAAGGAGAGGCTTAATCCAAAATTTGAAAATGTAATTTATATAAGTAGACAAATGTTATTGAAAATGAATTTGAGAGTAACTGCATTCAGAGAAAGTTAAAGAAAATGATGTACCAGTTTAAAGAAAATCTCTCTGTGTTAAAAAGAAAAAAAATTCTATAAGGATAGTTTGGAGGGAGGGATCTAAATGTTTAAAGTTTGTATGTTAAGAAGTCAAAGAAAAAGATGCATTAGAAAGTTTTGACTTAAGGAGAAGGGCCAGCTGTCAGAGAGAGCGGCTGTGTGAACAGACAACTCCGTACTGCACAACCTCTTTCCTGCCATCCATGGGCTTTTTGGAGCCAAAGGGGGTCCTGGAGGGGCAGCTGAAGGTGTGGGCATCCAGTTGAGCACACACAAGTGGCGGCTCATGTTAGGAAGCAGGAGAAGCCTGATGAGAACAGATGGGGAAGAAGAAGATGGCTAGTAATGGCCGACCAGAAGATCTGAATGAGGGACAGAGCAAGCAGTGACTTAGTGGAACTACAGTAGATTGGAACTGACTAAATTAATCCCAAACTTCAGTGAGTAAAGAGGTGAAAGGGTGCACTTTTCAAAGGGACTTTGGAGTGATACGGCAAAAGGAGATAGCCCCAGCTGAGAGCGGAGAGAGCAGAAAGAATAACTGTGGGCACAAGAGATTGCGAAGAAGAGAAAGCCAGGAAGCTAGAAGGACCAGGAGTAGCTGAAAAGACCAAATCGTGGCAAAACAAGGTGATTTCAATTTAGGATTATTGTGATGTTGCCATGGATTGTGAGAAGAAGACGTGGGCAACGAAATTGACAGACTCTGGTAAATTTGTGAACTTTAGAAATAAAATGGAGGCTCTACAGAGACAATGACATTGCACTCCTAGAACAGAACAAGAGGTAGAGATAGAGAGACACCTGTTGGTCATAGAAGGAAAGGACTTATAAAACTGGAACTGAAAAGAAAAAAGAAAGGAACATTTATTTGGTGGACACCCCTTATAGGAAAAAGGGATGAATTAAAATCTAACAGAGGACTTTTTGCAGCGCTGTTGAGGTGAATCAAAATATATTAAATGTTGTGAAATCATTAAGATACCACTATTACAAGTATCATACTACATACTAGTACAACTATTATTGTTATTATTACTGTAATTAATACTTCTGCATCAACTATTACAATTTATTATTTATTATAACTGATAACTACAATTATTAAATTATTATTTAATGTAATTATAGAGTTGTATTAATTATGATATGATTGTTATTCTTATTAAGTAATATTAATAGTATTATTATAATTAGGAATACTGCTAAGACAATTATTATTATTGCAAGGGTCATTATAGAACTGTGACTGATAAGAGTTTGGTTACTGTTTTCAATATTGATTTTAAGATTGTGATAAATACTTTGAGATGGCTGTCTCCCTTGTACTATAAATATATAGGTGCATAGAATAACAAGAAGCTAAAGGCAACAAAGCTGTGGAGGGCTATATAGGTGGGGAAAATGGTGGGAGTGTCTGATAAAAAGTGATTATTGTGAAAGGACTGTTAAACATGACTAGTATTACAAACTTAACAAAAATTGGGACAGGAAGGAAAGCAGCTACTCATGCATCAGGGATGTCATCGAGCCCTTCCACCCAGAGATCCATCGAGGAAATGATACAAAGGGAGAGGTCAAATTCATTCAAAGACCTACAAATTATGCTGCAAAACATGCAAGAGGTGATGACAAGAAACCATGAAGAGATAAAAAAAGAGATAGGGAGGTGAGAAATGATACAGGAGAACTCAAGGAGAAAATGCAGATGATGGATGAAAAATTTGAAGCCTTTCTGCAACAAATCACAAAAAATGAACAAAAATTACAAGAAATGGAAGAAAGAATGGAAAAGGAAAAGAGTAGATGAATTAAGTGAAAAATTAATACAGGCAAATAAAGAACTGGAAACAACAGTGATTATTTTAGAGGCTGAGAAAGCAGCTCATTATCTACATTTTCAAAATGTAGAAGAAAAAGGGGAAGACCTACCGGACATGATGGCAGATCTGATTGCGAAAGCACTCGGAACAGTGAAAGAAGAAATGTTGACGGAGATAGATGAGACCTACGGAGTGCAAACAAACAATGCGAGGAGACATAACCTCCCAAAAGAAATACATGTCAGATTTGTTAAAAATTGATCCAGGATGAAATATTGCATAGAACAAGAAATGAGCCGATTGAATACAGGGGGAAACAAATAACAGTTCTTTAAAAAGTACCAAAAAGGATGAGAGACCTGAGAAGACCCTACCAATTTTTGACTTCCAAACTGATCAGATATAATGTAAACTTCAGATAGTTGACACCAGAGGACATCATGGTCCCATGGCAGAATAAAAAGTATAGACTGGATTCATTAGACAAAGCAGAGGTGTTTCATTACCAGACTTTAACAATGAAGAAGAAATAGGAGAAATAGAACAAAGAGCTACGACAGAAGAAAGAGATGCAGGATGGCTAGTCACGGAAGGAAAACTATCACAAACCAAGGACAGAGGAAATGGAAGAGGAGAAAGAGCAGAGGGATATGAAAGTAGATCTAAAGAACCAAAGGAGATTAGAGCAACAAGAAGTACAAAACCCAGATACAAGTAAAACAATGAGAGAAGAATAGAAGATCTTAACAATGAATATTAATGGATTAAACTCCCCTATGAAAAAATGGAAAATCTTTAATAGATTAAAACATCAAAATATGGATATAATAGTGATACAAGAAGTTCACATAAAAGAACACCAAAAACACTTGCTAGATTACCTGAAATTAGGGAATATATTCATCTCATTAGCCCCCCCCAAAAGAGAGGGGTGATGCTATACGTTAAAGAAAAGATTGCGGCTAAACAAATCTATAAAGATAAAGAAGGGAGGATCCTGATTGTAGAGCTAGAAATAAACCACAAAAAGTAGCAATAGTAGAAATTTATGCCCTGAATGGAGGACAAGAGCGGTTTTATAGAAAATTACACAACATAATTTCTGACATAGAGTATGATGAGATTTGTATATTAGGGGACTTTAATACAATACAGATAAAAAATCAGGCTACAAAAGTAATAACATAAGGAAAGGAACAAGAACACTACCAAAAAAACTTCTTCAAAATATTCAAGACATCTGGAGAGAAAGAAATTGGGAGAAAAACCAATATACTTATTATTCAAGTAAACACTGCTCGTAGTCCAGAATTGATATGGTGTGGATGTCAAGGGAACTCAACACAGAAGTAAAAGAAGTGGAAATCGAGATGAATCCCTGGGCTGACCATAATTCATAATTCTATGAAATTTAGCTGGAAAAGATAAAGCAAAACTCCTAGATGGACACTACAAAGATCGATCTTGTATTCAGCAGGTTCTCACCAGTTCTGGAGAACCGGTAGCAGAATTTTTGAGAAGCAGCAAATACCACCTCTGACTGGAGATTTTACAGTATCCTTTCCCTGCCACACCCACCAAGCCACACTCACACAACCGGTAGTAAAAGTTTTTTGAATCCCACCACTGTTTTGGAGAAACCACAACGATCGGGGCTGAAACTTATAGGGATACTAGAAGATTATGGGGAAGTTGTGGGATTAAAAATTAACAAGAAAAAAATCAAAATGATAGTTAAGAAGATGACAAACAAACAAAAAGAAAACCTTTCCAAGGGAATAGATATCCAGGTAGTTAAAAAATGAAATATTTAGGGATTAACATCTCGGCAAGATGCACAATAATCAAAGAGGATAACTATGCTAAATTAGTGAAACAAATAAAAGAAGATCTGGAAAGATGGAGAAATCTGAGACTTTCTCTAATGGGTAGAATAGCTGTAATCAAGATGAACATACTGCCAAAACTACTTTTTTTTGTTCCAAAATATATCCATAAAAACTAGATTTTTTTTTTTTTGAAATTTGAATAAAATGACATTAAACTTCATATGGCAAGGAAAAAAATCTAGGATCAAATTAAAACTCCTACAAGAAGCTAAAGAAAGAGGAGGTTTTGGCTTACCAGATTGGGAAATATATTATCAAGCAGCAACGCTCACTGGGTGAAAGATTGGATAACCTTAAAAAATAGAAGATTACTATCACTAGAAGGCCACAACTTACAACTAGGGTAGCATGCATTTCTGTGGTATGGTAGGCATGGTACACATACATATTTTCAAAGACATCAAATTAGACAAGCATTGTTTATGGCATGGAGTAAAATCCAACAGCAAAATTATATGGAAATTCCAGCTTGGTTATCCACCTCAGAGGCATTAATTCATCCAAATATTTTGAACCAGGGAAAAAATTATCACATATAAGGATATCATACACGAAAAAAGGGAACTGAAGTCTAGACAAGAGCTAAAAGAACAAGGGGTAGAATTGGAATGGTGGGCCTATTTACAAATTAAATCAAGATATGGGAAAGACATGAAAGAATGGGGGGTTAGTAGACAAGCCACAACACTAGATGCAATTTTATTGGGGACAGAAGACAAATCGATAAGGAAAATTTATACATTTTTATCAGATTATAAGATGGAGGAGGAACAAGTAAAGGAAACAATGGTAGTTTAGGCCAAAAATTTTGGACATAATATAGATTTGGATAAATGGCAAACACTATGGGAGCGAAATAAAAAGATAACATTGGCCAAGTCATATGAGGAAGATTTATATAAGATGTTTTATAGGTGGTACCTCCCCGCAGCAAGATTGGCTAAAATGTATAAAAACCTATCACCAAACTGTTGGAAATGCGCCCAAGAACATGGAACATACTACCATACATGTGGTCTTGTAAGAAAACCCAGGAGTTTTGGCATAAGATCCAGATGTGGTTAGAGGAGATGATTGGACAGAAAATAGGTTATAAATTATTTTTACTTGTAATTATGACAGAAAGATCTTTTAATAAAGAGGAGATTTATCTAATAGTACACATTATCATGGCACCAAGAATGACTCTAGCTCAAAAATGGAAAGATAGAGAAATTTCCGACAAAGGTGAGGTGATAAAGAAGATATTGATATGTGCTGAAATGGATAAATTGATTCTGGAATTAAAAAATAAGGACGAAACAGAATACTACAAGATATGAAATAAATTTTATCAATGGTGGGAAAAGAAAGGAAGGACCCAGAATAAAAAGCAGGATTTGTAGAATGGGTAATTATGGATAGAAATGAATTGTACAAATGTATAAATATATATAAAATATTCATTAGATATTATAACATGTATGACAAAAAGGAATCTCAGGATGATAACTTGATGTCCAATGTTTTAATAATTCAATCAATAAAATATGTTTTTAAAAAAGAAAGTTTTGACTTAAAAGAAGTGTTTGAAAAGCACTTTAAAAAAGATTTTTTTTCAGTAAGGTCAAAGAATTTGAAAGAATACAATGAATCTTGTTAATAAAAATGTTGACAGTTCACAAAGATTAGGTGCAAATAGAAATACATACTATTTCCATAGCAAGGAAGATAAAGCAGGAATGATTAAATTCAGGGGTGGGCTGCTGGGGGCTCGCAGGGGCTTGGGCAATCTCCTAGCTAACACTCTGCGGGGCTCAGTGAGCCCCCAAATCCCAATCCTGGTTGGCCCTGCCCCGCCCCGGTCACCAGAGCCTTAGTGCAGGAGCAAAGTGGCCCTGTATCTGCCTTCATGCCACATTTACGTGTAAGGCAGCCTTCGCCTCCTGCCGCACAAGGGGGGAGGAGAGAGATGAGGGGGAGAAAAGAGAATTCTCCCTTTTCTCTCTCTCATCTCTCTCTCTTTCATGCACGTGCACACATGCACACAAGCAGGATACCCTCCTGGGCCAGGGTCATGGCGGTGGCAGCTGCTCCTCCTTCCTGAGCCAACATGAAGAAGACCGTGGCTGGCGCTGAGCTGCCCGTGAAGGATGTGGAATTGTAAAAAGCAGCCGGTAGCAAATGCATTGTCCGCGACAAGTTGCTTTTTGCGATTCTGAGTCCTTCACAGGCAACTCAGCACCAGCCACGGTTCCCTTCATGTCGGGTCAGGCAAGAGAGAGAAATGAGAAAATTATGGAGGGAGAGAATGGGAGAGAGGAAAGAGAGAAACAAATAAGAGAGAGAGAGAGAGAAGGAAGAGAATGAAAGAAAGAAAAGAAAGAGGTAGAAGAAAAAGAAACAAAAGAGGGAGAGAAAGAGAAATGAGAGAAAAAGGGAGAAAAAGAAAGAGAAATGGGAAAAATGATGGAGGGAGAGAATGAGAGAGAGGAAAAAGAAAAAAAGAGAGAGGGAAGGGGAGAGGGAGAGAAATGAGAGAGCTGGAGGGAGGAAATGAGAGAGAGGGAAATAAATGAGAGACGAGGAAAAGGGAGAAAAAGAAAGAAAAGAGGGAGGAGTGGAAAAACAGAAATGAGAGGGAGGAAGGGGGACACACACAGAGAGAGAGAGACCCATCATGACAGGCTCAAGATCCAGATGGATCTTGACAGACTAGAACACTGGGCCGTATCTAACAAAATAAAGTTCAATGAAGAGAAAAGTAAAGTCCTACACTTAGGCAAGAAAATCCAAAAGTACATATATATACTGGGTGAAACCAGGCTCAATAGCAGTAACTGTGAGAGGGATCTTGGAGTCTTAGTGGACAACCAGCTAAATATGAGCCAGCAGTGTGCAGCAGCAGCCAAAAAAGTTAATGCAATCATAATGCAATCCTAAATTGCATTAACAGAGGGATACAATCAAGATCAAGTGAGGTATTAATACCACTCTCTAGAGCCTTAGTAAGACCACGCCTAGAGTTTTGGTCACCACATTATAAAAAAGATGTTGAGGCTTTAGAAAAAGTACAGAGAAGAGCAACCAGGATGATTAGGGGACTGGAGACTAAGGCATATGAAGAACAGTTGCAGGAACTGGGCTTGGCTAGTCTGGTGAAGAGAAGGACCAGGGGAGACACGATAGCAGTGTTCCAGTATTTGAGTTACAAGAACTGGGCATGGCTAGGCTAGTGAAGAGAAGGACCAGGGGAGACATGATAGCAGTGTTCCAATATTTGAGGGGCTGTCACAGAGAGGAAGGGGTCAAGCTATTTTTTAAAGCACCTGTAGGCCAGACAAAGAATAATGGATGGAGGCTGAACAAGGAGAGATTTAACCTGGAAATAAGGAGAAACATTCTGACAGTGAGAACAATCAACTAATGGAACAACTTGCCCTTGGATGTTGTGGGAGCTTCATCACTTGAGACCTTCAAGAAGAGATTGGACTGCCATTCATCAGAAATGGAGTAGGGTCTCCTGCTTGGGTGGGGGGTTGGACTAGATGACCTATAAGGTCCCTTCCAACTCTGATTATCTGTTTTCTGTTATTTCCCACAGAAAACACCAGGAGCAACAAAACGCTTGGTAGACATGGCTGGGGTTCATGTGAATGGGTGGGAGTGGCAGAGAGCCCTTTGCTAAAAAAGTTGAAGCCCACCCCTGGTTAAATTGATTATTTTATTCAAAGAAGAAAATATATATTCATTTGGATATCACTTCTGGATTTTGTGCTTGTGATGAAAAACAATGAAACTTTGACTTTGGTTTTGTTGATCAGAAAGATTTGTCATTATAGAAATCGCTAATTATATGTTAATGTGTAAAAGCAAAAAGCTGAGGAATGTTTTTATCTTGTACTGTGCTAAGAGTCGAAATTCAATGCCTTTTTTTCATTCCCCCCCCCCCCACCGCTGCCTCTGTATCTCACACCCCTTTTCCCTGTTGCTTTTCCTTTCTTTAATTTCCTATTTTTATTTTTTCTTTGCATTTTATATAGCAAAACAATTTTTTAAAAAAGAAATGGGAAAGCCAGATTCACTTAACCAGGTTACTAATTTATCAGCTGCAGTGATTCAGTTAAAAACTTTGGCAAGAAAGGTTGTAAAGTGGCAAAATTCACTTAACAAAATTTTCACTTAACAACACAAATTTTGAGCTCAACTGTGGTCATATACAGGACTACGTGTATAAGTAATAAGATAAAAAACCAAATTCCACATAGGTCTAAAACTATTTTTTAACAGAATGGATATAGTAACAGCATCTTGCATGCCTGAGTGTGTTTTCCCTCCCCCCTTCATGGGGCTTAGGGATCACTGCCTTAGGTGTTTTTGTAAATATCTTCATATGAGTTTAAGCCATTTATCTATTTGTGCTCTTGGTGATTTTCTTTTTCTTCTTTTTCTCTGTCAAGTTCATCTTCTCTATTTTAGTAAGGCATTTAACAAAGTTGACCACAACCTACTTCTTGGTAAACTAGAAAAATGTGGATAGAAACATCACCACCAGATAGATTTGTAGCTGGCTGACAAGCCGTATTCAATGAGTAGTCCTTAATGGTACTACATCCACATGGAGAGAAGTAAGTACTGGGGTACCACAAGGCTCCTTCTTAAGCGCAGTTCTCTTCAATATCTTCATAAATGACTTAGACGAGGGAATAGCAGGGGAACCCATCAAATCCGCAGATGACACTAAACTGGCAAGAATAGCCAACACCCCAGAAGATAAACTCAGGATCCGAAAATATCTTCACAGATTTGAACAATGTGCCCTATCCAACAAAATGAATTTTAATGTGGAGAAAAGCAAAGCTTTATATTTAGGCAGGAAAAACCAAAGAACAAGTACAGATTAGGTGAAACCTGGCTCAAAAACAGTAACTGTGAGAAGGACCTTGGATGATCACTTGAATATGAGCCAGCAGTATGCAGCCACCACCAAAAAAGCTAATACAATCCTGGGTTATACAATCCTCTGTATAAACAGGCATAGAATCAAGATCACATGAAGTATCAGTACCACTTTGTAAAGCCCTAGTAAGATCACACCTGGAATACAGCAACCAATTTTGGTCACCATACTACAGAAAAGATGTTGAGAGTTTGGAAAAAGTTCAGAGAAGAGCAACTAAGATGATCAAAGGCCCGGAGACTAAAACATATGAAGAACAGCTGCAGGATTTGTGTTTTGGCTAGTCTAAAGAAAAGAAGAATTGGGAGTGACATGATAGTAGTACTCCAGTACTTGAGGGGCTGCCACAAAGAAGGGGTCAAATTATTCTCCAAAACACTGGATAAGCAACTATGGTTGGAAACTAATCAAAGAGAGAAGCAAGCAACCTGGAATGAAGGAGAAACTTCCTAACAGTGAGGACAATTAACCAGTGGAACAGCTTGCCTCCGTCATTAGATGTTTTTAAGAAGAGTCTAGATCAGGGATGTCAAACTCAAGGCCAGGGGGCCAGATGAGGCCTACGGGGTTGCCCTGAAAACATCCTCCAGCCCTCTGCCAGTGAAAATGGAGCCCGGGAGGGCCAAGCTCTGTTTTCATTGGCAGAGGGCTAGCAAAACAAACTAAAAGCAAAAGAAAAGAAAAGGAGAAATGTTTCCCTTTTGCATTTAAGCATCCAAGAAGGACAGGAAAGGAGAAAGGAAAAGAGGAAAGACAAAGAAAAAGAAGGAAAGATGGAAAAAGATCAAGGAAGAAAAAAAGAAGGAAAGAGAAGAAGGAAGAAGAAAGGAGAATGAAGAGGGAAGGTAAAAGAAAAGGAAGGAAGGTTATAATAAGAGGGAGGGAGGGCTGAGAGAAGTCCTACCTTAGCTCTTGGCCACCACAGCTCCCCCCCCGACACGAGTGACATCGAGCTGCCCATGACCCCCCTGTCCCCCTGAGGTCAAACACAACCCTGATGCAGCCCTCAATGAAATGAAGTTTGACATCCCTGGTCTAGATAGTCACTTACCTGAAATAGTAAAGGTTCTCCTGTTTGAGCAGGGGGGTGGACTAGAAAACCTCCAAGGTCTCTTCCAGCTATCCTATTCTAATTCTAATTCCATTCTACATGAATTGATAGATCTCAATATTGTCTAAAGGATGATATTTATGTCCTAATCTAGTTCTTGACTCACTTTTCAATCATGGAGATTATGCTAACTGTGCTCAAACAACTGATTATGTCATGCCACACCATACAATCTTTATATACCAGAGATGGTGAACCTTTCAGAGACCAAGTGCCCAAATTGCAACCCAAAACCCACTTATTTATCGCACAGTGCCAAAATGGCAATTTAACCTGAACAATGAGGTTTTACTACCTAAATAATGATAAACAAGGCAGAGTTCAGCTAATTGTTCTAAGAAAAATGTGATAAATGCACTTTTATGTCCCTTCATTTTTTTTCCTGCTTTTGCAATATTCATTTAGCAACACTAAAAAATAAAAACTTTTGCAATATCATTTCACTCTTCCCCACCTCTCTTCCCCCCCCTCTCCTTCCCTCCCTCTATCTACCTCTCTCTCTGTCCCTCCCTCCCTCCCTCTCTTTCTCTCTCTCTGTCTCTGTCTCTCCCTCTTCCTTGGGAGGGGGTGAAAGGAACCCCTGAACTGGTGCTGGGTGGTGGGAATCCCAGGAGCAGTGCACCAACGATCACTGGTCAGTGGTGAGCCGAAGACTAACTGGCCAGCAGGGCTTCACAACACCAGCAGCTCTGCAGGAAAAGCAACTGGCATCCGGGAGGAAAGAGCGGGGTGATGCCGATGCAGGCTTGCATTGTGGCTCTGTGTCATAATGGGCTCCAGGAAGTATTGATCCCATCTCCCCCACTGGTGAAACGGCGAGAAACACAATGGAGAAATGCGATGGAGTTGGGCTGGGGCAACACCGTGCAAAAAATGGCTCTGAATGCCACCTCTGGTATGTGTACCATAGGTTCGCCATCACTGTTATATACTGTTGTTGCTCTCTAGCCCCATCTAGTGGCTGGAGAGACAAATATGACCCAAGTATATTGTTTGAAGCTAATCCCACCCATTTACCCACCAGCCACAAGTGCATGCTGGGAAGCCAGACTCCATTTCCTTTAGCATTTGGAGAAGGCAGAAGCACATGGTCATCCAAGGACAAACCCACATCCACACAGAGCATCACTGGTGAGATTTAAATAGCTTGTATTTATTAATTGTTATGGTCAGCAGAAACCCAATGTTGTCTATCTTGTATTTGGTTCTCATTGTATGTATCCCTATTTTTCTAGTTTGATCATATCCTGTTCTTTCTATAAAGAATTCAGATCTATGCAGATAGTCTTTTATTGGAGGATAGGTGGGTTTAGCTGCATGTCAAGCTGCACACAGACTAATGCATAGTGGAGACAGAACAGGTTCATTTGTACTAAAAACATCTTTCAAAACCCAAAATGGAAAGATTGAGGCCAAAGATTGCTTCCCAGTTTCTCTCTAGAAACTTCTAGAAACTCTCTAGAAGCAAAATCTACAATCTATCAGATTTTTAACAGATTATTCATAGAATGTATTTATGTATTTTGTTTTATTTTTAGTAGAATATTTATGAAAAGATATTTAATGATATATTTGGAATGGTATGGAAAGGTGAAAGAGAAAAACAGAATTTTTTTTGTGGAGATGGGAGGAGAAAAGTAATTGCCAACTGGAGAGAAAAGTATAATTCATTACTTATATAATTTATAACCAAAGGAGCCTGAGGGGGAGGGGACATAAGTGAAGAAATTCATATTGTGAAATCATGATGCATATTTTGTTTCTTTTCATTATCAGAATTTGTAGCAGATGGACAGTTTTATATCCTATCCTTCAAGGCAAATATATATATTTTAGAATAGATGACAAAATAATAAGAACATCAAACCTCTATCAATAACATAAAACAATAATACTGGTAAGAAAATTAGAATCAAAAGCTGGTGGTTAAGATAAAAAGAGGTAGAGCCATGGACTGTGACCACGGAACTAAGGAGAAGAAGTGTAATGAATTATATAAAGAATGGAAAAGCAAAAGCAATACCTGCACACACACATATGCTATGATATATTGTGGGAAGCCACAGAGTGTAAGTATAAAAAAACTGAATTTAAGACAATCACTCACAAAAAAGAATAAACAAGGGAGGAAGAGAAAAAGTGTTGCATGCTGTGGTTTCTTTACCATTATTTCTTTTATCTGTGTTTATGTTCTCATACATGTATACTATACCAGTGATGGCTAACCTTTTCGTCGTTGCATACCAAAAATGTGTGTGTGCGCCCACACACACATGTGCCTGCACCTATAATGCAATGCATGCACGACCTTCCCGTGCTCCTGGTTGCTTGTGGTGCTGTGGTTGTGAGGCGAGGCAGGGGGCCTAGCTGCCCCACATATCCCGCACCGGCTTACCTCAGAGCCACCACAGCCAGGCCATCCATGCCATGACACTTGCCTCACCTTGTCGTGTTGGCTGGGGATCAGCCGACAGGGAACTGCAGCAGACAGCCAAAACAGCCACATGTGGCTCCAGAGCTTTGGGTTGCTGACTCCTGCTTTATGCCAACAACTAAAGGGTACATGGAAATGTGTGTTTCTGTCAATTTGCAGCAGTAAATTGTAATGTGGGAAGTAAGATAGTATTAATTAAAACAACATTGGCTAATCTATATTCTAATATATCAATAATGGCAATGATACTCCTGGATATCATTGGCTGAATTTCTCTAAATAGAGGAGCAAGAGAGTCAAAATTAGAACAATAAATATAGAACAGGGCTGTTAAACTCATGTCCCGCAGGCCAGATGCATCATGTGCTGGCCATACCCACGCCCGGTTTAGTGAAGGGGAAAAAAGTCATGATACATCATATGACAACAGCATGATGATGCGAGTTGGACATCTCTGGACTAGAAGGAAGGATGAGATAGGGAGAATAATTAGAAGGTGAACTAAGAAACTGGGAAACACAGATGCTTATATAGGGATTAGAAATAAGTGAAACTTTCAGCCTTTAAAACACCTGAGACCCTTTCCATAATTATTGAATGTGGAAGATCAAATATGCAGTTATATTTTTGCATCATATTAACCTTGACAGATATTTATACATAGGCCTGAAAAAAACTATTTGCTTAACTTTATTCACCTAAGTATACTGAAGAAGGCACAATAGTTTTCTGGTTGAAATTATTAAAACCTCTATTGTAATGTGATCTCTGGAAGGCTATAATTTACTTGAAATTAATAAGATACTTTACAGTGACCTTATATGTTTACTTATTGTAATCTACATCTTATTTACTAATAAGCTATTTGCTGTAATATACTCAAAGACAACTTAATGAGGATAACTCAGCCATATGGGAGGCAGAATTACAATACTCAGTATAAATTAAGAAGGCTTCTTAACTAACTGAACTTGCTAAAATATCCTATGTAAAATCTGGGTCCCACAGCAGCTATTTGATCCATGGAAGCGCAGCTGTCTAAACTTTATTGGTGTTAAATGTCATGCTTGCACACAAATTGGATGTCTGTAAAACCCAAAGGTACATCTTGGTCTGTTAGTGCTATCGTATACAATCACTTTCTCCAATAAGATGTGAAAATTGAAATGGAAAATGTCAACAAACTCTGGCCACAGCAAGGGCTGGGACATACCCACTGACAAGCCACAGTGACAAAAATTTACTTTGAGTTGTAATTAGTGACACTGTCATTTTCGTTTGCTGCTGCCAATTAATTTAGTCTGTCAAACAGAAAAACAGCAACATTCACATGATAATTTATATATGGGGAGATGAGCTAGCAAAGCTGTAGCTACAGCCAACAGAATTCCCCTGGAGCACTTAAAAGATAAGATAAAAGGAATGGGGGGGTAGGTGGGAAGAAAGTTAAACTGTCCTTGTTATAATTGTTAATGCTGATCGCTCAAGTAGAAGACAGGCTGATTAAAACTCCAAACGAGCCTCTGGCTCGCTTATATCTCAGAGTCCAAAATGATAGAATCAGAGGAGTTTATTCATACCATTAAACCCCAGAGAACTTAATTGAAAGAGGAGCATAGCCCGGACCTTGACAAGCGGGAGGTCACAGTAATTGCTGCCGGACATATTTAACATTAAGATAATCAGGCCATTAATTACCCTTTGGATCATTAAATCAGCCAGTTGCAAAATGAAATTTCTGCCTCTATTACTCACTTGAGAGACCACAGGGGTGGCTTTTAATTTATCAGTGAGCTTGTGATACAAAGGATCAGGCATGGGGAAGGGGGAGAGACTGCGGGTTTGCTTCAGCAGAAGCAGGAATATCAATCCGCCATGCTTGATGATTGTGGCAAATTAACTAGGTAAGATAACCTCAGTTTCTAAAGGCAGAAGCTAGAGGTATGTAAATAGATGAGGGCAGACAGGGAGATCAGAAGCTGCACACCACTTAGCAGGATAATAAAGGAAATCATCCTTGATTATCAGTGCTAATTTGGACACTGCCGGTAGCTTGTTATGTGTGTTCTGAGTAGCATTTAATTAATTCAATTGCTTGTTAATGAGGGAAGTGACATGTGGGGAGCAGATGCCACCCAATTGCAGATGGGGTCTGGTCAGCCCATCACAATAAAGTATTTTTGTTAAGGTTCTCTTCCCCCTCATCCCACATCACAATCGGGTATCAAGCCTGGATGAGCATTCAGAAGGGACAGAACACTGACCTCATCAGGCAAAGATGGTAAGAAATAAAGCCTGACAACAATGGAAATATAGGTATTAATGTTCCTAGAGGTACTTACAGCTTTATGCCAGAAATTCAAGGCTAACATGACTGTATCACTGATGATCTGATTTAACAAGGCAACAGAAGATTACAATACAACAACATACATCAGAGCTACTTTGTGTTTACTAGTATGTCCCAGTCACTATGTCTATTAAAATACAGATATGCAAGCCCACTCTTAGAAAACGTTAGTTTCTGGCATGGTTTGTTCTCAAATGTTGCCCACTGCTAAGTAGTATCAAGGAGGGCTTCAGTCTACAGGTCTGGATAAATAAAGATATAACTTGTCTCCATCAACAATAGCATTTTATTCAAGTATGGAGTCTTCAACAGCAGACTGATAGTACTTCCTTACCTGATTACTGGAATGAAGGCTGGACTGCCTATATATGAAGGCAGACTTTTTTCAGCTTAACATTCTCCCAAACCTTTTGGATTTTTTGGATAACATTTGAACCTTAGAGGAAGCATTGATTGATTGATTGAAGGATTAAATTTGTGTCCTGCCCATCTTGTCTAGAGATGGCATGTCATAGAAATTAACACAAAATGACTGCAAAAGTGAGATTTCCACTCACAAAATGGTTGGTGTAATGCATGAACCGAGTTATCAAAATGCAGAAAACTGGGGAGGCTAAAAGAAAGTATTTAGCTCCAAAAACTGAATGTAAGTCATACCCTACAAAAGTACACAACTTGAATCCATGATTTTTCTCTCTCATCATTACAATACTTTTCATTTCACATTCCAGTCATCTATTTCTTTACTTTTACTTTCCTTACTGTGAATACTATACAGTATCTTATTTGTGAATGTGATTCTTTAACTGACAGCTCATATTAATTAATTAATTTATTCATTCATTCATTCATTCATCCATTCATTATCTATAGCCGTTCACCTCAGTCAATGACTAGGCAGTTTACAATTCAAAAACTATATTACATAAAACACTTAAACATTTTAAAGCAATAAAAACATCTAAAATAAATATACAAAGCAGCTGAAATACTTGACCAGTTAGTAACAAAGCCAGGAAACAGGCTCTTAACACATTCAGCACCCCAGGTTTAGGAACATAGCCAGGCTTTTAGGGCCTTACAAAAGGCTAACAGGGTTGGCGCAATTCTAATCTCTGAAGTGGGGATGTTCCACAGAGCAAGAGACATTGAGAAGGGAAAAAGAGCTTCTAGGCCCTGCCAGCCAGCTTTCTTTGGTAAATGGGCTCTGCAACGTGCACATTCTGTTAAATTGGGTTGGATATGTAGAGACTCTTAGAAAAAGGTGATCCTTCAAGTAATGCAGTTCTAAGCCATGTAGGCATTAAAGGAAACCACCAGCACTTTGAATTGCATCAGGAGATATGCCAGGAACCAATGCAACTCATGCAGAGGTGACAGTACATGTGCCATATGTATGGTGCCAATTACTACCTGCACAGTGGCATTCTGCACCAATTGAAGTTTCTGAATGCTCTTCGGGGGCAGACCCCATGTAGAGCATGTTACTATAGTCTAAACAAGCAGTTACACGGCATGAGTTAGTGTGAGCAGGAAGAGATGTAAAGCTGGATATCATCTGCATATTGATGATATCTCACCCCAAACCAATGGATTACCTCACCCAGCAGCCTCATGTAAATGTTAAACAGAAGGGGAAAAAGAAGAGAATCCTGAGGAACTTCACAATGTAGGGGCCATGGGCTGTATTTCCTTGCCTATATCAACACTGACTGGAATAGGCCTCAGAGGAAAGAGTACCAGCACAATATGGTGCTGCCAACTCTTAATTCCTGAAGCCAGCCCAAAAGGTTATCATGACTGATGATACAGAACGCCACTGAGAGGTAGAGCTAGGATGGGTGCATTACCTCCATTCCACTCCTGCCAGAGTTTATCCATGACTATGATCAATGCCATCTCAATCCCAAACCTTAGTTTGAACCCTTAATGAAAGGGGTCAAGATAATCCACCTCATCAAGAAGTCGATGTGACTACTCATTCCATACCTTCCTTAGAAAGGGAAGATTGGAGACCAAATGAAAGCTGTCCAGACTACCTGGTCCTCTGAGGAGGAGCAAATCAGGACCTCTGTCAAGGAGTTAACTACTATTGAAACCCACTCACATGTTCTCCTTAGCACAGCCTTAATTAGCCAGAAGGGCATGAATCTGACATACAAAGTGACTGAACTATTGGCTGAGAGTGTCTTGTCTACATCTTCAGGTTCAATGGGCTCTTGCCACTGTCAGAACTGCCATCTTATACCGAGTTTGCGTTTGCTAGATGCCACTCTGCCATGGACATTGGAGAGGGAGCCAGATACAAGGGGAAAGTAACTACTCTTGGTGCCTTCCCAAAACACCATCTCAAGGTCAAAGCCCTGGGAATGAAATGAAATAGTTAAAGTGCTACTCATGTGGAGATACTTCCTAGAGGGCAGCAAAACTCCCTTCAAAGTATGGACAGACCATACGAAGTTAGAGGCTCTAAAGAGGTACACTCCCCCCCACCCCAGTATGAACAAGTGAGGTGAGCACAATACTTCAACTGATTCAACTTCTCTTTACAATAGCTGCCAGGGAGAAAGAATTCCCTAGCCAACACACTCTCCAGACTACCCCAATACAGTAGTACTAGGGAGGATGTGGTTAACTCCATCATCCCATTCACCCAGATAGCAGCCCCAGCACAAAGCAAACCAAAAACCCTGATAGTCAAGAATCTCAGCAAATCCATGAAAGCAGCTCTGGAGGGTGATGACTGATTCACTCAACATAAGCAAGATGTCTCTGTACAAGATGGTTTAGCCTGGATTGGCTCCAAAATTTATGTGCCCACAATTCAAAGAACTGTAATCCTGCAACAAAGTCATGACTCCAAGAATGGGGGGCATTTCGGCTTTGCCACGACTTTGCACCTTGTGAGACAACAGTTCTGATGGCCAAGCATGACAAGGGACATAGAAGGACCCATCACCAGCTGCCCAGTTTGTACATCAGTGAAAGGGCATCCTCATAGCCATGGCTAATCCAACAACTCCTTGGAAGGAGATATCCATGGACTTTATCGTTTAACTGTCACAAAGTTCAGGAAAAACTGTAATATGGGTTGTCACTGATCTATTCTTGAAACAGGTGCACTTTATAGCATGCCCCAAGATCCCATCCACACAAACTCTAACTAAACTATTTGTGCAGCACATTTATTGCCTTCATGGGGCTCCTGAAAAGATAATCTCTGATAGAGGAGGACAGTTTACTTCTCAATTTTGACAAGAGTTCCTAAAGCTCTTGCGGACTTCTCAAGGATTCAGTTCCTCACATCACCCCTAGACTAATAGAACCTGTGAACGTAATAATGAGTTATTAGGACAATATCTCTGTTGATACATTAACTACCATCAGGACAATTGGTTGGACCTGCTCCCCTCCGCTGAAGTGTCAAACAATAATTCCATACACAGTAGCACCGGTTTCATGCCATTCTGTGTAGCCATGGGACAGGATTTTGTTTTTATGCTGGGATGTCCCCAATAGTCACCCCAATGCACATGGCTGGTTGTTTGCAAAGCACTAGACAATGCAAGGGACACTTATAAAAAAGTATGCCGACAAGAAGAGATCTCCACAAAAGGATTGCAAGATCAGAAATGAAGTGTATCTCTCCACAAATATCTGCAATGCAGATAACCCTCGAAAAAATTGGGGCTAAAATACATTGGACCTTTCCTCATAACTATCAACCCAATCACTGTAATTAAAACCATCCAAATCCCTCTGAAAAATCCACCCAAACAGTTACTAAAACAATATATTGAAATATAATTAGGCTATAAGGGACTATCAAGGGGGAGGAACTGGTCAAGGGAAGTTAACTGGGGAAATCTGGTGTGTGAATCTTTAATTCTGGCTTTGCTATACCGTAATCCTCTTGACTTTTAGTAAAAGTACACCTTTCACTACAAACGTAGATGGGGGTCCTTCTTTGCTAAGGGACCAAGTCAGGGCAGGACTGGCACTCACATCACATTTCAAGACAGAGCCCCCCACTACTGTCATTGACTCTACTTTGGAATTTGTGGGAACTTCATCACTTCAGACTTTCAAGAAGAGATTGGAATGCTATTTGTCAGAAATGGTATAGGGTCTCCTGCTTGGTCGGGGGGAGGGGGTTGGACTAGATGACCTACCAGGTCCCTTCCAACTCTGTTAATCTGTAATACTATAAGGCTCAAGTCCAACATAGATCAAATGCAACCATGCAACCACCAAGGCTTCAATCAGACAAAGTAACAGGTTTTCTGAAATAATTTGTATGCTCCTCTGGAACCCAACTGGGCCCATCAGTCACCTAGAGTGGGTCAATCCAATAGGCTTGGCTTATCTGTGGTGGGAGGTGGGACATGAGAATTTGAGGCTCACCAGTGAGAGTGGTCTGTCCATAGCAGGAGAGAAATCAAATCTCCCTCAAATACAGAACATGCTGTCTTTGCTCCAACAGAAAAACCAGATCTAGTGTATTATCACTGCTATGAGTTGGGCTCTGCATAATTTGGGCCAGGCCGATGGCTGCCATTGTGACCACAAACTTCTCAGCTATCTCTAAGCCTGTACCCAGGTATGGCAGATTGAAATCCCCAGGAGTCCAGGGAGCGCCACAGCCAGCACAGCCATGGAATCAAGATGCTCAGGCAAGGAGGTTACTAGTAGCAAATAGTCTGATATAATAGCAACAGTTCTAACAGACCTCTCCTTGTGACCATCTTAAGAAATAGTCTTTCATATCTGGCAATCTGTGGAGTAAGGACCCTGGTTACCTCTCTGGTATCTTGGATGATCATAGCCTCCTACTTCCTGTACTCTGCGGTCTTAGTTGCTGTCAAATCTGGAAATTGTCTGGGCAGATCTAAGTGAGCAGGATCCCTGCCCTCTTGTTCCAGCCAAGTCATAGTAATGCACACTAGATCAGCCTTTTTCTCAACAGTTAAGTTGTTGATTAAGGTGCATTATTACAGACTGATCTAGGATCACTATATATATGCATATGCTATGGTGTTCCTTATACTATAGAGTGCCAGGATCTGACTGACTTTTCATGAGTCTTAGAAGCCAGGCAGGTTGGGCTTTGTTAAGCTTTGTATGGGAAAGTAAAGATTACATTATTCCATGGAGTCTGCTACAATTATTATTACTATTGTTATATTAATTTAAATTAATTGACTACCCTACTCCAATGGGCTCTGGGTGGTGTACAAAACTGGGGGGAAATGTAAAAACGGTTAAAAATCATTAAATCAGATGGACAACATTTGGCCCTTATTTTTCCAAAATTGAGAAAGATGGTTAAAAGACATTGTATCCATGAACCAAAAGTAGATAGTCCTTGATTTACAACCATTCATTTAGTCACCATTTGAAGTTACAATGGCACTGAAAAAAGTGACTTATGGTCGTTTTTCACACTTATGACCATAGCAGCATCCCTATGGTCACTTGATTAAAATTTGGATACCAGTTTGGCTTTCAACAATGGAAGTACTGATTCACCCAAACATTATTAATATGGAAAATATCATTAGCTATTCTGAATGAAAAGAGGAAGCTCAAAATTAAACAAGAACTGAGTGATCAAGGGATCAATATGGCATGGTATTCACAAGTGCAGATACATTCTAGATATGAGAAAGATGTTAAATTATATGGTTTCTACAAAGAATTAACAGAACTAGATAAGATATTAACAGGAATGGAAGAAAGATTGATAAAGAAACTGTACAGCTACTTATTGGGCATTAAACTGGAAGATGAACAAGTGAAGAAGACAATGATAGCATGGACAAAAAAAATTGGTTACACAATAGAACTAGATAAATGGCAGAAATTGTGGGACAGGAACTACAAATTAACAATATCAACTGCATATAAAGAAAATCTGTATAAGATGTTTTATAATATAGATGGTACTTTGCACCGGTGAGGTTAGTAAAGATGTTTAAAGATAAGTCAGCCAAATGTTGGAAGTGCCACCAGATACCTGGATCTTATCATATGTGGTGGACATATGCAGAAGCAAAAAAATATTGGACAAAATACATACATGGCTGCAATAGATGATAAAGCAGGACATTGATTTAAAACCAGACATATTTTTGTTGGGGACTGTACCTGGAACTTATAGTAAAGGGAATTTATATTTAATTATCCATGTATTAACTACAGCTAGAATTGTATTTTCACAAAATTGGAAAAATGAAAAGATCCCCACAGATGAGAATGTGATTAGGAAAATATTACAATGTGCAGAAATGAATAGATTAATGCTTCCAATTAAGGAAAAAGAGCAAACTGAATATTATATGACATTGGAAATATTTTA
Organism: Pseudonaja textilis; assembly: GCF_900518735.1. The sequence continues at coordinate 4,172,857 of NW_020769344.1, forward strand.
TCAATGGTTAGAAAATAAAAATGGAAGTTAGAAACAAAAGGAGATTAGTGAAATGTAGAAAATATGTAAAGATAGAGATGTAAATAACATGATGATTGTTATTATTATGGCCATTAAGATCATTATATTCAATATCATTATTATATTCTTATTAGAAGATATGTTAAGAGGGAAAATGAATAGGTTTACTATGTTCAATACTACTACTGTAAGATCAGAGAATCAATATCAATGTAATGAACACTGTTGTAAATTTTGATTGTTATTGCACAGAGATATTTGTACCCAGATGACACACTGTTCAATGGAAGATGGAAAGTTTATAATAAAAACAAATTGGACACTAAGCAACTGACATTGTCCTAAAGTCATGGGATCACCGTTTGCATTTTCTGACAAGCAAAATTAGTGGGGAAGCCAGATTCACTAACTAATGTGTTACTCACTTAATAACTGCAGTGATTCACTTAACAGCTATGGCAAGAAAGATTGTAAAATGGGACAAAAATTCACTTAACAACTGTCTTGCTTAGCAGTGGAAATGTTAGGCTCAATTGTGGTCATGTCAAGGACTGCTTGTATTTCAAAGTGTGAAAAATAACCCTACAGCAAAAAACATCTTAAACAGTCTTTTAGTTAAAGATGTTTTTTTTTCAGATTTGTCTATATTATCTACTACATGAATGCCATCTGTACAAATGTCTGTTGGATATAAATATTGAAATAATATTTTAAAATTTGCATCTTTCCTTGCAATTAAAACATATACAAGTACAATAACATCCTTTACATTGCCTTTATATATTTTCTCTTCCTATTTTTTATTATGTTCCTTATGGGGTTTTTTTCAATGTTTTGGTAAAAATGAAAAAAAGAAGGGAGGAAATGTAACATGTAGTATCTATCTCAAGATACTAGAGTGAAATGCTACTAGTTTTCTGCTGAAACATAATGTATACATACAATATATGAACTCAGTCAGCTTCAGAAGGGCAAACATTTATATCACAATTGTGTAGATTGATCTTTTAGAAAAATACGGCATTTTACATATTGCTAAAAATACAATCATTTGTACGCAGAATGCATGAAATGACCTCAAATCATACAACTGAGCTAGTTCTAGAGCCAAAAGAATAAGCACACATGTATCAAATCTTGTGTCAATTCCTGTTAACTCTCCCAAAGTGCTACATATTTTATCAAGGAAACTTCTGTCTGACTGCAACTGTTCTTCAGGCACCATTTCATTGCCACACCAGTCAAAATCAATTCTGTGGATACCTGATTAAACTGTATCAATAACTTGAAAAGAAAAAAAATCTTGATTAGACCCCTAATTTGTTTAATTGTCATAACATTGATCAATTTTAATCTGTCTGACCTGCATTGCAGAAGATTTAAGGGCACATATTCCATAGACTTTAAATGTAATATTGAATATACTTGGGAAAAATGTCAGCTGTTGTATAATCCATACTAAAAGATTTTCTCCCTCCTCCCCCTTTCCTGGAAGTAATTAAAAGATGCTTTTCTTGACTAATGATCCCTTATTTAGAAATGGGAAGTCGATATTCCTCCTGCAGCAGTAAGCTTCAATTTGTCACACAGCTCTGAAAGTCTGAAAGACGGTTCTTTGGGTTGTTTGGTAATTGCTGAAGCCAATTGTTGAAGCTTTTAAACCTGTCCTAATCAGAGGTCCATAGGCAACCAACCATCAGACACCAGGTGATTTCGTTTGTTGCAAAGTTTTGAAACTTCCCCATCGCCTTTCATTTTGGCTATTTTACAAATTTTAAATGTTTTGCCTTTGGTGTAAAAATCCTAAATGTAAACTGTAGCTAGTTTATTATTTTTTTGGTATAGCAGATATTTGCTTAGAATTCAGATTAACTTGTATTTTTTGTTTCTTTTAGGATAATGATGATATTTTTATCTAGCCTTTTAAATATATATTTTGGTCAACTCAAGATTACAGAGGTATCTAATACACCGGCCTCTTATTTTCTGCACAACAACCTTGTCAGATGAGCAGGCCCAAAGTCATCAAACTGGATTTTGTGCCTAAGGGAGCCCTCAAATTCATAATATCCTGCTTTCTAGCCTTAATCATCACACCAAATTGGCTCTGTCTGGAAATATTTACTTTTTTTGACTGCTAGGTCATAATGTTGGTTTTCATATTGCAAAAATTAATTATTTCTGAATTTTTGAAGTACTGCATTAGCTTAAATTACAAAGATGAAATAGATTCCAATGAATCATCTAAGTCTGAGGTCAAGAAAAAAAAATAGCTAATATATATATTTATGTAGAAATCATTCATATTATTTAGAAAATATAAGTAATCATATTATTTAGTAATCAGTATGTCTCTGACTTAGTAATTTTTTCATTTCCTTTAGATTTTACATTCATGTAATTATAATTAAGTTTTATAATTTTGTGGTTATATATTTTTAGTTTGTACCATGAATGCTTTCTTTTTATACAAAAATATAATGCATTACTGTAAACAACCATGTCTTAACAGAAGGTAAAGTTCAGTGTGATCAAATGTTTTAAGCATAGCAAGAGGTTACTCTAGGTTTAGATACAAAATTCATTCTATAGAAATTGCTGTTCAGATATTTTCCAAAGATGAACTTTTCTAAGATCATGTATTGCTTTTTGAAATTAGATGTTAAAAATGTTTTTACAAAAGGAGCCTACCTTGTGGAGTTTGGAAGCGGTTTTGTACGGCCTTGGGTATTTTCTTCCCATATGCTATTTGCTAATTCATTTCCAATGGAGGACATTACTTTGATGAGTTCAACAGGCCAATTATCCAAGTCAAGTGAACGGACACGTGATAAATGTGTACCAAGGTTTCGGTGTATCCCTGAGCATTCAATACAAATGAGAGCTCCCAAATTTAAACTTGCCCAATCGGGATCTATTGGTAAAGAAAACAAAATAAACATTTTTCTACTAATAATCTGGACTAATTCTTATGTCCTCTTCATAAAAGTGACATACATATTTTTTTGTTTACAATATACAGCGTAGTAAAGAATAAATGAAACAGGATTAAAGGATTTAAGACCCAAAATACATACTTATTATTCTACTCCTCTTATGTATCCGAGTGACAGAATGAAAAGGCAGATTTCTGACATGAAAGAATATGTATGTGTGTGTGTGTGTGTGTGTGTGTATGTGTGTGTGTGTGTGTGTGTGTGTGTATCTTTGATTATTCGGGTTTTCTCCCACGTAAAATTGGAAGTATCTAGGCAACATTTCGATGAAGTCTCATTCATCATCTTCAGGCTTGTGTCTTCAGCTTTGTGCTTCTCAGAGTAATGTGAGCTTGCAGCTGCTTCTTCCTTTTAACTGCTAGTGGGGGTGTGACTTGATTGGGTGGGGGCTTGGCTGTGTTCTGATTGGCTGGGGGGGTGTTCTCATTGGTTGGGGGTTTGGCTATGTTCTGATTGGCTGGGGGTGTGTTCTGTTCAGGTGGGGGCTTGGTTGTGCTCAGGTTAGTCTTAGTTGCTGGGGGATTTGAGCTGGTGAGCTGTGATCCTGCTGTTTGGCTTTGTGTTCATGGTCGTGCCACATCTTCATGGTGGGCATCAGTTCGCTTCATGTATGGGTCGGAGGGGTTTGAAGCGGGTAGTGATGCAGCTGCAGTACGGCTTCTGATCCGTGGTCGTGTCTCATCTTCTGTGTGGGTGTGAGTCTGCTTTCTACATGGAAGTATGGTGGTAGCATCTTGTGTGGCCCTCGTGCATGTGGGTCTGGTGTCATTATTCATGTTAGGTACTCCTTTGTTCATGAGGGTGGGTTTTCAAATGGCTGGCAGGCAGGAGGTATCTCATTTATTCATGCTGTGTGGGCGTTTTTCTATCTCTATGGCTTCCCTGATTATTCTGTTGTTGAAGTGTTCGGTTTTGGCGATAGTTCTGGTATTTTTAAAGTCAATCACATGTCCTGTGGCTTTGAGGTGTTGGACTAGGGAAGAGGTTGGTTCTTCTTTTTTGATTGAGTTCTTGTGTTCTTCAATGCGTGCACTTATTCTTCTGTTAGTTTGTCCGATGTATGTGGTGGGGCAGGCAGTGCAAGAGATTTTGTATACTCCTTGGTTTTCTAACTCGATTTTGTCTTTAGGGTTTCTTAGGATAGTGGATATTTTTCTGTTTGTGCAGAATGCTGTTTTAATGTTGTGTTTTTGGAGGATCTTGCTGATTTTGTCTGTAGTGCCTTTTATATATGGGAGGAGGGCTTTGCCGTTCTCTTGTCCTCTGTCTTGGATTTTGGTTGGGGTTTCTTTTTGGATTAGGTAGGTAATCTTCTTTCTTTGGAATCCATTGGCTGTTAGTACGTTCATGAGAGTGTGTAGTTCGGTTTTTAGGTATTGTTCGTCGGCTAAGCATTTTGTTCTGGAGATGAGTGTCTCGGCTACGGAATTGATCTGTGCTGGGTGGTGGTGCGAGAGTGCATGTAGATAGCGATTTGTATGTGTTTTCTTCTGGTAGATGGTGTGTCCTAGGGAGCCATTGGATTTTTTGTATACTAAGACATCTAGGAAGGGAAGTTGATTGTTAGCTTCTGTTTCCATGGTGAATTGTATTTTGGGGTGTAGGCTGTTGAGGTGTGTGAGGAAGTTGTTCAGTTTTTCTTTCCCGTGTGGCCAGATTATGAAGGTGTCATCTACGTATCTGAGCCAGAGTTTGGGTTTGTGGTCGTATTTTTCTAGAGCTTGTGTTTCAAAGTGTTCCATGTAGAGGTTTGCGATGACAGGTGAGAGGGGTGATCCCATGGGTGCTCCTTCTATTTGTTTGTATTTTTGTCCATTGTAGGTGAAGTATGTATTGGATAGGCAGTGGTTGGTTAGATCTAGGATGTGCTTGGGGGGGTTGTATTTGTTTTGGATGGCTGTCAAGGCTTCTTTTATTGGCTCTTGGGTGAAGAGGGATATGACATTGAAACTCACTAGTAGGTCGCTGGGTTGTAAGTTTTGTTTATGATCTCAATGAACTGGAATGAGTTTCTTACGTGTGAGTTGATGGATTCTGCATAGAGCTGTAGTTGTTTGGCGAGAAATTTGGCTAGGTTTTGTAGAGGTGAGCCTATGGAGCTGACTGTTGGTCTAAGTGGGGTTCCTTCTTTGTGTATCTTGGGGAGACCATAAAGCTTAGGGCATCTGGATGATTTCTCTCTGGATATGATTCTTTGCTAGATTTCTTCGCTGATGGAGAAGGCTTTTATTTTGGATCTGGTGGTGTTTTCTAGGTAGGTGGTGGGGTCTGTGTTTAGGGGTTTGTATGTGGGGTCTTGGAGTAGGTCGGTTAACTTGGTTTGGTAGTCAGATGTGTTCATAACCACCGTTGTGTTGCCCTTGTCTGCTGGTAGGATTATTATGCTGGTGTCTTCTTTCAGGTTAAGTAGTGCAGTTTGTTCTTCTTTGGATAAGTTGCTTTTGGGTAGTTTGCTAGTGCAGAGGATGTTGGTGATTTCCAGTCTGATTCTATTAGCATCATCAGGGTTGGTTTTGGTCAGGCTGGTTTCAACTCTGCATATGATGGTTTCTGTGGGGATGTGTTTGGGAGTGACAGCAAAGTTGAATCCTTTCGAAAGGACATTGGTTTTGGCTTCGGTGAGGATCTTGTCTGAGATGTTGTGCACTGTTTGTTTCATGTGTGGCTGTGAGGGGGGAGGAGTTTGTTTCTGGCATTGTTGTAGTTTTCTGAGTTTGTTGGTATGTGTGTTTGTCTTGAGGGTGGTCTGTGTTTCGGCTCTCCAGACAGCGAGTTGTTTGGATTTGTCCCAAAGTGCGGGGTGAATCTTGTTGCTGAGTCTGAGGTGAAGTGTGAGGAGATCTTTGTTGATTTGGTTTAGGAGGAATCTTTTTGTGTGAAGTTCATTTCTAATTAGGGCCAATTCTGTTCTTTTTAGGATGCGTTTGGTGGCTGCTGTGTTGGTGTGGAATTTCAATTGGAAGCTTATGGGGATTAAATTTTGATCTCGGCAGTTGCATAGGAATGCGAGGTCACATAAAATGGAAGCTCTTTAGACTTCAAGTTTTTCATAAGTCCTGGTCAGATGGTGGGTTTCCTCCCCGTAGAGGTGCAATATTTGTTTTCTGAGGTTTTCGCGGGTATTTGTATGTGGATCTTTGGTTATTCGGGTTTTCTCCCGCGTAAAATTGGAAGTATCTAGGCGACGTTTTGATGAAGTCTCATTCATCATCTTCAGGCTTGTGTCTTCAGCTTTGTGCTTCTTGGAGTAATGTGAGCTTGCAGCTGCTTCTTCCTTTTAACTGCTAGTGGGGTGTGACTTGATTGGGTGGGGGCTTGGCTGTGTTCTGATTGGGTGGGGGGTGCTCTCATTGGTTGGGGGGTTGGCTGTGTTCTGATTGGTTGTAAGTTGGCTGGGCTGTAAGTTTTTTTTAACAGATAACCATTACACATAAAAACTAAACAGCCCAAAAAGTAGATTTGGTTTAAACAGTGAAATGTCAATATTTAAAAATAAATAAAAGTAAAACAAAAGAAAATAAAAAGAAAACTGTTTTGCTCATAATGAGTTTGATCCAGAAAGTTCCGCACATAGGGTTTTTTTTCCCCCTCATAGAAGCCTTTGGGTTTGGCAAAATTCTACTGCAAAATAGGCAATGTCTGAAAATATTCATCTTCACTCTTGTAGTTACCTATCTTCCCTGAAAGAAATGCTTCCTGAAACATTTGGAACCAATTCTTTATGCTTTTTTTCAACCTTGAAGTGCAAATGTATTCAAGAAACTGATGTTGATCACTCAGTATTTTATTGTTACCATGGCACATAACTGAATGGAGTAATACTGAGTAAAGTAATACTTGATGCTAACGGGATTAGGAATTCTTCTTAGCCTACTAAGAAAAAAAAATATCAGGGAAAGTACATTTTTTTAAAAAACATTATTTAAGAGTTACCAATATTTTCTCTCTTACTAGAGGTTAATAGCAGCGACACAGAAAAAGACAACAGTGTTCCAAATCAGTATCATTAAGATTTTTAATAATCTCAAATAAAGTAACATAACGAACACAAACAAAAAAAGAAAAATAGAACATAATAGCAAGAGGGAAGCACTGAACATGTTTTCTGAACATGTAAAAAGACCACAAGCTTTAAGAAGCTCAGGATGACATTTCCTATATAAAATGGTTGTACTTACTTTGTATTTCACAATCTACACAGTGAGAATTTCCTCTGACATTTCTTATTGACTGAAGAGCCATGACCTCATTCTGACTTGTCAGTCGGGACTGTAATATTTAAAGAAATATACAAACAATAAGACCTAAAGCAAATGCAGACATAGCAGCAATTGTCTGCTGGTGATAAAAAGTTCAAACAGAAGTGGAATGATCACAGCATTTGATGCCTTTAGTTAGTGGAATGGGACAATTCCATAGCCAACTCACTGCAACCAACTCACTATGGCCAACTTGCTGCGGGACAACTCGCCATGGATAACTCACCGCAGAACAATTTAATAATTCAATTTAATTATTTAAAATAAATAAAAATTATTTAATTTTTGTCATTCACATTTCATTCTGTCCCTCCTTTTGCATCCTTTTTTTAATGATTTTATTCCACATTTCTTTGATATTAGTGTAACTCATGTCCTGCAGCAAGTTGTCCCATGAACAGTTGGCTGTGGCAAGTTGGCCCTGGTAAATTGTCATAGACCCTTTAGTTAGCTTCTCAGAGAGTTGATCCCTTAGCATCTTTAACTACTTCAATTCAGTATCTGATAAGAAGAGCTTGCAATTTTCACAATGTTATTGAGAGCTTAAGCTTTTCTCAAAGCATTGGAGCATATAGAGAATACGATATTCAAAATCCAACTGGAGTTATCATAGATATAGTAATTTCAACACTGAAGTATAATATTATTAATACATATATCAAACAGAGAACAACCCATTGTTATACAGAAATTCTGAAAAACTAAAATAATTTCTCCAAGTCCCATGTTTCTTTGCAGAAAAATCTGGAAAAAAATAATGCAATGGCAAGCAAATATCAGAGTTAAGCCAATGGCTTGCTTAAAAAGCCCTTCTAGTCTGGTCTGTTAATGATTCCTTCTTTGATCTGAAGATAGAATTTCTATGAAGTGAGACTTTCTCTTATATACTATATTAGGTGAATCCTAAGACTTAGTATAGGAACTCCTGGCGATGGATTTGAAGAGAATCATATAATACTATATATAAATAGATATAATATGGTAGATAAATTTTCCCCATCTGTCCCATCTACCCATTTTAACAAATGTTAAATTGTTGTTACATATTAATGCTATTTTTATGACCACATCATGTAGTAGCTATTACATTTATTGTTCCTGCTAATACAATGTAACTTTTTTTGTTTAAAACCATTTCCAAGTTGTTTTACATTACTGAATAGCAACAGCATTAGACTTATATACTGCGCCATAGTGCTTTACAGGACTCTCTGAGCAATTTACAGTGTCAGCCTATTGCCCCCAACAATCCGGAATTTCATTTTAGCGACCTCAGAAGGATGGAAGGCTGAGTTAACCTTGAGCCTCCTAGGATCGTACTCCTGGCTGTAGGCAGATTTATCCTGCAATACTGCATTCTAACCACAGTGCCACCATGGCTCTTAATGTTTTGAGTCATAACAAAGTTCTCCTAGTTAATGTATATTTCGTATAATATAAATTCCGAAGATATATACCCAAGCCTAGCTGAATATATTCATGATTAAGTTCCACTGGGAAAAAACTGAACAAATTTAAGTCACATACATATAAGTAATTATGCGTACTATAAGTAAAGTATTACTTTCAAAAGAATGTGATATGACTATCTTTTCATATACCTAGACCATAAAAATAAAAGAAAGAATTGTATCAATAAAGTTCTCAGGCATATTTGATATTTTGTCAGTTATCTACTGAAGCCCAAGGACATTACCACAAAATAGGTACAATTCTAATGAGAAGCTTTTGTTCAGAATAGTTGATGATGATGATGATAATTCTTAAGCATGCTTGTGCCAACTTTCGAAGTGTATTCAGGCTGCTTTCACTTTTACTGTTTCACAGCTTGCCAACAGACCAGGGGAATAATAGATGGAGAGACTGGAATGTGAATTCCAGATGATAACAAGAAACTGCCTCATGGGAACCAAGGACATTCCAGTATTTGTTTCCCAGAGGCATGGAGGTTTTTCCGTAACAAGACCTGGGCACCTAATTGGACAATGTGACCTGCACTAATGTGGGGAGGGAGGATTCTACACTTTAATTATATTGGATTGCCAGGGAATTAGCCAGAGCTGGTTTTGCTTTCATTCTGTGCCAAAATAATGTACTTAATAAAGTTTTGACAAGTAGATTGCTTGATTGGGTTGCTTGCTTGATTGGGTTCGTCAGTTGGAACCTTGACAACTTGTGCTGAAATATGGACCCTGTTCAATATTACTCTAAAAATGTTAACTTTCTTAAATATAAGGTAGCGTGCAATTTCTTCCTATGTGGAAATAATCATTTCCAAGAACTGAAAATTTTAAGTAGTTTTCTTTTTTCTAAAATAGTTCTAAATGCCTTTGTGCATATCTGTAAGAATTTTGAAGAAATAAAAAACCAGCATAATAATTTAGTCAATGGTTTCATCCCAAATATATTCTGGAATTATAAGGAAAATGAAAAAAGAAAAGGAAGAACTTATTAAAAAAAGCAGATAACATGTTGCACAACAGGGCAAAATACACACTGAGTTTTAGATGCTAAGAAAATGATTCCTTTATATCAGGGATGTCAAACTCATGTCACAGTGGCATCACATGACGCATCTGGACTTTTCCCCCCTTCTCTAAACTGGGTGTGGATGTGGCCAGCATGTGATGCATCCAGCCGATGGGCCAGGAGTTTGACAGCCCTACTTTATATTATTAGTGTTGAACATCTAACCTTATTTTTGCTGCTTTCACACGATTGTAGGCTGGCCAGAATCTGACTCTCTATTGCTTGGACCCAGGCATCTCTTTCTTCATATGTTGTAGCTTCAAAGTGCCATGTCTGGCCAGTAAGGGACACAATGGTAAATTCAAAATTTTCTTCTTGATCTGAAAATGAATTGAGAAGTAAGTAAGAGGAAGGGAGAAGACTGATTTGATTGAATTCTCAGATTAAAGGTTTAAGTAAATTATTATTTCATAATTAGCAACTGTGCAAAAAAGATACAGCAGATCAAGGAACTTTTCTGCCATGACTCTTTCTCCAGGTTTTTAAAAAAATAAATAGTAATCTTTAAAGATATGATTAGGAATGCCTATTTAAGGGGTCCTCAAACTTTTTAAACAGGGGGCCAATCCACGATCCCTCAGACTGTCCAAGGGCCGGACTATAGGATTAGGTCTCTCTCTCCCTCTCAATCTCTCTGTGTCTGCCTCTGTATATCTTTCTCTCTGTATCTCTCTCTCTCTCTCTCTCTCTCTCTCTGTGTGTCTGTCTGTCTCTCTGTATATATCTCTCGTTCTCTCTCTTTCTCTCTCTCTCTCTCTCTGCCTCTCTGTGTTGTTCTCTCTTTCTCTCACTGTTTCTCTTTCTGTCTCTGTGTGTATATCTGTCTCTCACTCTGTATTTCTCTCTCTCTCTGTCTCTTTTTCACTGTCTTTCTCTTTCTCTCTCTGTATCTCTGTGTGCGTGTGTCTCTGTCTCTGTCTCTCACTATGTGCTGCCCGACAGACTGCAGCAGGAAATGGTGGGCGGCTATTTCTGCCCTTTTTTTTGGTGCTGGACGTGCCTTGGTCAATCGGGGGAGATGTGCAACCTGCTGAGACACTGGCCTGACCGGTGCCACAGCCAATGCTGTTCCTGTTGCCAGGGGCGAGTGGGGCAGGGTCGCGTTATGGCTCTGCATCCTAATGGGCTCCAGGAAGAGGAGGGGACCCCGTCTCCCCTATGGTGAAGTGCGCTAAATTTCACTGTGCTGTGCAAGACACTGCAAGAGCAGTGGGCAGGCTATGGAGATGGCAACAGAAGTGGCATCACCCACGGAGTGGGTCGGGTCAGTATCTCAGGGCAAAGAGCAGGTCATGCATCTCCCTGAGCAACCGAGGTGCACCCAGCACCAACCAGGGCTGGAAGAAGTGCCCCTGAGACCCAGCAAGAGAGGGAGGTGCTGGAAAATCAGCCCCAGACACTTCTCTCTGCCACAGTGCTTCCTGGACACAGTTTACAACTCCGAGACCAAAGCAATGGGAGGCATGGGCTGCCTTGAGCACAAATGTACCATGCTGAAGGCAGAATGCTGTTGCTGTGAAAAGGCAAATACGGGGGTGCTTTGCTCCCACACTAAGGCTCCAGCCATCACCATGGCTGCTTTGGCCTGCCTGCGCCACCCATCTTGCCACAACAGCGCCATTACCTCACTCCAGACAGTGGGGGCTGTGCTATTCCTTACACTACTTCTTGTACCACTTTTTGCCTGTTCCGATCCCTGTCACTAGGAACGGGCCGAAATGGGGCATGCGATGGCAAAAAACAGGGAGTGCACAAGTTGAAAATGGGAAGCTGTGGCCAAAAATGGGGCATGCGGAGGTGGCAATCCCTGCAGCCTGAAACAAGCACAGGAGGTGGGATGCCAATCTAACCAACAATCAGCTGCTTGTGCTAATCAGGCTGTACTGAAGCTGGCCAGGCTGTTTGCTGTTTGTTTCAAGGAGGCAAATTGCTGGGAGGCAGAGGCACATTTTTTTTCTTGTTTTCCTCGCCAAAAGTTAGGTGTATCTTATACTTCAGAGCATCTTATACTCCGAAAAATACAGTAATTAGTTAGGATGGATTTTTATAAGTTTGGTATATGTATTGAAAGAAAACTCTAAGGTAGTTTTGTATTTATAAAATGAAATGTAAATGTAAATGTATGTTTCTGTCCTTGTATGTAACATTGAATAATTCCCAAACTTTGTAAAATGTTACTGATCAAATTTGAAAATACAGATTAGGTACAGATACAGTTTAACAGAGTTGAAAGGGATCGTCTGGTGTCGGCAATCCGCGGCTCCAGAGCCACATGAGGCTCTTTCACCCCTCTGTTGCAGCTCCTTGTGGCCCTGTCACGGCAGACTGCTGCCCTGTCACAGCGGTGGTGATGGGGGAGCCTTAGTGAGGGAGCGAAGAGCCTCTGTATTTACCTTTGTACAGAAACAGAATTCTGCTTTCGTTGCACATTTGCTGTTGCCGCCAGCAAAGAGGACTGGGGGAGAATGGTAGGGGTGGATCTTATGGGGTGGGACCATCCCCCAAGACTGACTTTTCTCCTCCCTCATTGGCAGGCCATGAGAAAGAATGGGTAGCGTGGGGAAGCTCTCCCCTCCCCCAGCTGAGTGCTGAGCACAAAAGGCCAGCGGGGGGAGGCCATTGGCGAGTCAGAAGGTAGAGAGGCCTGGCCCAGCTCTTGCAGCTGTCCTGCTGTTCGGCACCTCCAACATGAGCTGCTGCCTTTGAAATGCACCATGCCTTTGAGGAAGCCAGGCAGCAATGGCTGGGGCCGGGCGGGGGGTACTGGAGGCATCAGGGCTACTTTCCCCCCTCTTCAGCAAGCCAGGCCTGGAGGAGTACAGAGAGCCTAACCCTAACCCTTTCGGGGGGGAGCATGTGACCTCTCCTTAAATCTGGATGATTTCCTTAGGATATCTTGGAGGTGAGTGAGACCAGCTGGTATCTTTAAGTGGTGCAAATGGATCTAAGGATTGCTTCTCGTGGGTGTGCTCTTTCTGAAGAGCTTAAATGACCTCTCTGTTGAGGGGTTTCACTTTATTAGCAAGAGTTGGCTTCTGATAGTTATCATTGCATTTTAACTATTTTAATTCCTCAAGGTGCTCTGGCACCCTGCCTGATTTGTAACTCCGGCTTGCAGGTATTTTTAATCTAATGATTGGTATTTAGGGCAGCTTTTTGCAAGCAAAGAAGCTTTTTGTATTTTGTACAGCTAATCCTTGACTTACAACAGTTCATTTAGTGACCATTCAAAGTTTCAATGGCACTGAAAAAAGTGACTTATGATCATTTTTCACACTTACGACCATTGCAGAATCCCCACTGTCATGAGAGGCCAGGTGAGGAGAAACACCCCTTGACGTGAGTGATGTTGAGTTAGCCACGCCCACCCAGTCACATGACTGCCAAGCCACACCCACCAATTATATCACGCTCACAGAACCGTTGTTAAAAAAATTTGAATCCCACCCCTGTTGTAGACTAATGTAAATATAAATCTGTATCTGATATAGAGCTGAAGGCTATTAACGTATTTGAATTCTCCTTCTTCAGGTAACTTTTTGCGGGAGAGGGGTGTTTGTTCAGCTACTACATTTCCAGGTCTTTTATTAAAAGAAAATGATGTTCATTGCTATCTATCATCAATTTTGTGTTAAATTATACATTCTTTATTGTTTGAAAGTGGCAATCATATCTAAAAGGATGAAAACTTTAATTAAATCCATTAGCCGGCATCATTGTAGCATTTCATAGAATCCAATAGCATTCCAATAAAATATCACTTTCTTTCTCCAAAAGCTCTCTTGAAAAACACAGTTTCAAATCTTTTCCCGAATGGCAAGGAGGACCAGGATTTCCCAAATCTGGAGGTCAAGCAGGTACAGAACAAGGGAGTCATAAGTAACTTCCCTAAATGTGGGAACCCATAGGTTCTCCTTGGAGCAGATGGGGTGGCCTGAACTGAGCTATAAATGGTTAATGGGTAATCAGCAGCTCCCTGAACCAGGTACAAAAGCAAATGGGCAGAATCTGCAGTATCAGGGTTACTTTACTATATGATCTTCATTGAGCAGCAAACAGACATCCATTCTGTACCAAGTCATATTTAAGAGCAGCACCACGTAAACCAAATTTCATGTGGTTTAATCATAAAAAAAATCCTTTCTCTCTCTCTGCCTGGAAGGAGCAGGAGTTAATTATCAAGTTACATAAAGCTTTATATTTCCATTTAAAAAAAATAGCTATCTTATATACTTACAGAGGAGCTAAGAATTTTAGGTTCCAAAATACACATAGCTTTTCCACTAATGGGCTTCCCTGAGAATACATATGATCAGATTTTTTACAAAATAACCATCTATACTCACAGATAAGCCTGTTCATGGATAAGTCAACCTTTGGATTTTTCAGGAAAATACTATGAACAATGTGCCATCCACAGATAAGCCAATTACAAAAATAAAATAAAAATATATACAGATAGTCCTCAACTTACAATTACAATTGAGCCCAAAATTTATGTTGCTAAGTAAACCATTTCATAAGTGCGTTTTGCCCATTTTATGACTTTTCTTGCCACTTTTGTTAAGTGAATCATTGCAATTGTTAAGTAACATGGTTGTTAAGTGGTCCTGTTTTCCCCATTGACTTTGCTTGTCAGAAAGGCACAAAAGCTTGTCACATGACCCCAGACACTGCAACTGTCACAAATACAAAGCAGTTGCCAAACATCTGAATTTTCATCATGTGACCATGGGGATGCTGGAATGGTGTATGTAATAATATGGTAATAACCATCTGATTGCCCTGCCATCATTAAAAGGAGAAAATAAATCTACAAATAAAGTTTATAATGTAAAAGCACGTAAGTAATTGTTCTGATTTCTTCCATACTACAAGAGTACAAGTATACATCCAGAACATAAGTTTCTCCTGTGTTAATTACTCTCTTTTCGAATTTTTTTCTTTACTGGTTTTCGGTTGTAATGATGCTGTATTCAATTCATTAAAAAGAGAGGGGTTGGGTTTGTTTTTCATGAGGAACCATTACATCTTCCAAGGACATATAGAGACTGGTAGCAAAAAAAGCTTTGATGAGTTTTTCATACTATTAAAAAAGAGTATTTGTTATTTCTCAATTTTTAGAAAATACTTATGTTTTGGTCTATATTGTCCATAATCATAGGGTAATTTGTTTATTTTCTAGGGAGAGGAGTGGCTCTCAACAGTCCAAGGCGGTAACAGCTTTTTCAACAGTTTCACATTCTTCCCTCCTAAGCTTCAGGCGTTTCTCAAATCAGAAAACAGAAGTCTGTCCAAAGTCAAAGTCACTGTATTGTAATGACTATACTGGCTTTTGTTCACAAGCAGACAGTATATATTATTCATATTGTTATTACCAGTGTTAATGTTGCTTCTTACAAGACTGCAGATTATATTCAAGGATGAATACAACTTTTAACTGAAGTTCATGTAATTTTTTAGTAGTAAAAATGTATGACATTTGTACAGCTTATAAAGAGTGTTCAAGAATAAAAAATTTTCACATAAAAATGTCAGAGGTTATAGCATCCCAAAAATACAAACTGTAAATTATATGTGTGTTGTATATACATCTATATAATAGCTTCCACAGTGAATATAAAGTTTGGAGCCACTAATTCATCTTGCATTTTGAATCCTGTAGAATTTTGAATTTAATCCTTGGCCTTTTATTGGGACACTTGTTGTTCATCACTTATTTATTTCAATTACTGGTAGTCTAAAATCAGGATGAATTTGGTAGCAGAGTTTTAGATTAAAAAAAGGTATAAACTTTTATGAATTACAATTCACTTCTTCAGAGATATGCTAGCACTAGCAAAATTGGCTTGAAAAAATCACAATGGTATGCATCTTTCTTAACCTGGGCTTTGCAGATTCAGTTAAAATGATCATAAACAATCATTGTAGCTAAAAAGACTCTGAGATTAGTTTAAGCCAACAGTTGTTAAATACAGGCTCTTGTGGCAAAAGGGCACATCCAAATTTAAGCTATGCATATGTATTAGGGACATAGCAGAAAATTCTTAACAATTTGTTTTGTAGGTTTTCAGTTGGATTTCATTCTAAAACATCTTAAAACCATAGAACACCTGGGCGATTGGTTCTGCTTTAAAGAATAGATTATTGTCCTACTCATGAATGGATGAAATTTAATATAACCTTTGCATTCCTGTTGGCCCTTTCAATAGTTGACCTAATTTGTTCCCTCTGGGATTCAAAAGTATGGAAAGACAGTCCAAGGTATTTAAAGGATCTGGGTCTACTATAAGACTTGACCTATTAATTTTCTATTTATTTGCCAAGAATTCATTTTGCCAACCACTTTGGAACTAAGAGTTTTCTTTTTTCTTTTTGCATTAGATTGGTAAGACTGTGTAACCAATCTGTCTGTGACCAAAGAAAAACCACAAATGAAGAATGGCTGTCTGTCCATCTGGGACAGGGGTGGGATGCTACCGGTTCTGTCCGGTTCTATAGAATCAGTAGCTCTGAAGAGCAGCAGACATCGAACTGGTTCAGTGTTTGCTGGTGTTTGGCCCACCCACCTGCCTGGGCTCTTACCTGTCCTTTATTTCCTGCTTTTTCAACCTCAGCTGCTTTGTGCGGCACAGCTGAGGTTGAAAAAGCAGGAAAAAAGAGGCTTTTCAAATGCTGCAACCTGCGTGCCTGTCCGGTTTCACCTGTTTGGGTGGCACAGCTGATGTTTTTGTCACACACGCACGCAGCATGTAGTCATCAGACCGGTAGTAACAACGGCTGAATCCTACACCTGGTCTGGGACATAAAATTTAAAAGTGGAGCTATGGAATTCATAGAAATGTTAAAAAGAATGGAAGACAAAGTGTAACCTTGTTTTATCCCTTTGTGTAATGGGACTATAGCAGAAAAAACAACTATGTCTTCTGAATCTAACCTGCATGAAGGTATCTTAATTAGAAATACCAATCTCCAAATAGATGAGTAGACCAGTTTCAGTCACAGCAGACAACAACCAAAGTAACACAAAGAGTGCCTTAAAAGGAGCAAATGAAATATTCTGTAAAAATAATTCATTTAAAGAATAATAAGTACAAGAAGAATTCTGCAGGAAAAGAATGAATCTCATCTATTAGGCGTAAGTGATGGACAACCCATTTTAGGAACGAATAAGAATTTAGAAGAATGCAATTATTGAATGTGTCAGAGATGAAGGAAATCTAACAACACGTATTCAGAAATAGATAGGAAGCTACAAGATTTGGCAACAAGAAGACAAGCAGCAGAAACTGCCAGTAGGAATGAAGGACACGTAGAACTTCAGCAAGATATAACTCCACAAGGACAAAATGACATGTAAGCTCAGGTGAAGCACAACTCCACAGACAAACAGACATGTAAACCAAAAGCAAGGAAGAATTCCAAAAAAGGTAAGAGCTTTGTCAAATGTTAATCCTTATTTCTGGAAATTAATTATATAAAAGACCATGCTTTGCTATTGTTTCAGAGTCTTAAGCTTCCAAATTGGACTGGGACTCTTTTACTGAAGCATTTCAATAAAAGTTTTGCAAAAGTCTATCTCTCATGTCTGGCTCTGATTGGCTTCTGTGCCAGGCTGAGCCAATTTTTGGACAAGATAAGCAACTCCTATTTGTTCTTATTCATTTCAGGCTTTTCTGTAAATGCATTCTGAAAGATATCAACAAATGATTAAAAGAATATAGCTTTTTTATTTGAAAGCAACAACCAATTCAACAATGGAAAACTAACCAAGATAATAGTAGAAACTGTCTCTTAATAAATGGCTATAAAAATCACTTTTGTTTCTGCATTTTATTACTGATGTAAGGAATAAAGCAAATAATTGTGCAAAAAAAACCCCACAAACCAACGACCACCAGTGGAATATAAATAACCTAAGGTTAATGATCAAGATGGATTTGTAGATACTTCTTTGCAGAAATAGCCTTTAATTTAAAATTTACAGGAAATTTTATGCTGTCTTCTTTATCACTGAAGCCAATCATCCAGCAAATGGTGACATTATTCCAAATAGTGACAATAATTCCAAAATCAATCAATTAGTGTAAGGGAAAGTATTTGTTATTACTTGACCCATCTTGTTTGCACTTAAGTATAAAACTATGTCTACATTATGAAATGATTATTGAATTGTGATCTATTTTGCATTCAGCTCCTTATATATCATTGTCATTTATACACTCTCAGAGATGGGTGGCTGAAGATCTTTCCCTCCTTTCTTGGTTTCCAAGTATTTTTGACCTTCGACATTTGTGGGGAAAAAAATAAACAGAAGGCAGTTTATAATTGCATTGTTCAAATGAAGGTGAAGGAAAGAAATTCAGTCTGCTATTATATAAAAGCCATGAAGGCAGTCTTCACTGGAAACAGCAATATAAGTCAATTTGTGAACTTTGCCACAAAGTGACCTTTTGAAATACAACAACATACAGAATTTACAAGCAAGAGTAGCACATGCAAATGTCTTAGCTTTGTCTCGCTTTTGGATTAGAGCCTCAGAAAGCATTATGGAGAATGCTTTCTCAAAACAAATTAAGACTGTTACTTAAATGTCACAGCACACTATTGTATTTGGCTACAGATCATTACACCTGATACCAACACTTTAAAAAACTGTAATAACTTGGGAAATATTATACTGAATGCCTACATATATAAAGGGAAAATAAAAAATGGTTCTTGAAATAATTTAAACATCACTACTTCACGACTAGAGGGAAAGGTCAAAATTTAAGTAAACTGAAAGGAACATGAATGGCAAAATAAAACACACCAATAGAAAGATGAAAAGAAATGAGTCTGCAAACACAACATCAGAACACACATGCTTTGGGGCAAAATGTATTTTTGTCTCTATATTCAGGGAAAGGAAAAAGGCAAAGGCATGAAGATACAGCTTGGAAAGGGAGCAGTTGCCTTACAACATTATGTTGTAAGTTTTTTTTACCTTCAGTGTTGGTGCTGCTGCTGCTGTATATATTTCGCAGGCTACCAACACGATTTAGTTTCCATGCTTTGCGCTTTGCTGCATCCAGAAAGCCAAAATAGAAGAGAGAGAGAGAGAAAAAAAAGAATAAAAGAAAGAAAGTAATGAAAAGATGAGGGTGGGTGGGTGGGGAGAAAGGTTCAAGTAGCATATGATGTAAAATGCTTATTTGAGAAACAGCTACAGACATGTTCCCCAATCTATATTTCAAGCAGATTTATTTATGGCATATCATATATGGACTAACAATATATATTAACATTTCATCTAGATTAGTAGAACACAATAAAATATAAATGTTAAAAAGATCTATGTTCAAATACCAGAGACTAGGCCATCTAATCCCTGAAGCACAGCATTATTTATATTTTAAGCAGAAAAAAACATTGTCCTCAAAAGTTCACAATTTCTTCTTTAAATATTTCCAAGCAGCATTTGAATGTCACTGGGAACAAAAGCCAAAAGAACAGAACCTTCCGTACATCAAAAAAAAGAGAAATGTTATAAGTGTGATTAATTCACAGTTGTCAGTACCATACTATGGATCCTACTTTTACAGAATAATATATTGAATTATATAAATCGTTAATTACTTTCAGTCATAAAAACTTCAGCTCCTAGTGACAAAGTAATATGTTTAGATAATATACACAGCCTCACTTGTATTTGCCAACATTATATTTGCTTAATAATGAATTTAAACATAACCAGATATTATCTGTATGCAAATTAAGCTCTTCAGGTGTATGATAGTAATATTTTTAAATTAAAATGTCACTGTATTTGGCCCTCAATTTCAGTTTTCAAAATATTTTGCCTCATGTTGCTAAGCTAATTATTATTTATTACACATTTAATCTTCCTTTGTAGAACACATGATAGGGCATAGCTGCTCTCTATAGTTTTACCAACAATGTTATTACAAATATGTTTGTATCATATACCTCATGACTGCCACAACCATTCTGGAGAACAGATTAGTTTGATTTTAGTTTAGCATGATGTATAAATAATTAGAATTCATAATCTACAGGTCACATCATAAAATCGTATATGAATCAGAGCATGGTAACCTGTTGAATAAAGAAAGAATTATATATCGCTTAATATGATGTGCAAGTCTTTCCAGGTTCACACAGTTCAAAGATATCCAGTTAGAATAATCTTGAGTTAGCTTTGGGTTTGCAAGCTTTTACTTTGTACATGAATGTATTTATATATTTACTTTATCAATATATATAAAACCATTCTACTTAGCACATCCCTCAACTTCCTCCATTCCTCATAGAATTATAGGTTGTAAAGATTAAAAGTATGTTTGGAATTATCTAGTTCAGACATGTCAAACACAAGGTTTGTGGGCCAAATCTGGCCCGCAATGTGATTAGATCTGGCCCACGGGGCTGCCCTGGAGACAGCGAGGAGCTGACCTGATCTGCCTCAGCTCTGGCCCACCCCCACTATGGGTGCATGTGGTCTCCAGGGAAGCCCATGGGCCAGGTCTAAGGCTAACTGCGTTCTAGCCTGGATGGCCACCACAAAGTTGTAGATCAGAGTGATGCCTGCTTCCCTTTTATCAGGACTGCCCCTACCACCATGTGGAAAGGCCACACTGCCAAACTCTCCCCCTCACTTGAAGGAAGGAAGGAAGGAAGGAAGGAAGGAAGGAAGGAAGGAAGGGAAAGGAGGGAGGGAGGAAGGAGATGGGAATGAAAAGGAGGGAGGCAGGAAAGGAACGAGGGAGAGGAAAGAAGGAAGGAGATGGAAATGAGAAGGAGGGACGCAGGGAAGGAGGGAGGGAAGATCGAAGGAAGGAAGAAGGGAAGGGTAGGGAAGGGAAGGGAGGAGGAAGATTGGAATGAGAGGGAGGGAGGTCTGAGGGACTTCCTGCCTTAGCACTTGGCCACCGGCAGCCTGCTGCCCTTTCACCATCCCCTTGTCCACACTTCCTGGCCTCTCGGTGGTCTCCCATCCTATCACTGAGGATGCTTTAGTTGCAAAGCTGGGTCTCTTTGCATGGAGAGGGAGTGGGTCTCCCTCTGACCCATACACTTTACCCTCCCACACTCACCATAAGCAACCTGGCTAAGGAGAGCAAGCAAAGCAGCAGCAGCAGCCTCGAGGAGGAAATAGGTGCAGCTGGGCATCTCCTCTGGGAAGTGGGGCTGCGCTGAGCTGCAGGATCCCAGTGCCCAGCACCAAATTGTCCCCACATCGAGTTAGCTAGTGTGACTTATTCTGTTATGACCCAGCCATCCCGAGTCAGTTGCTCCCAGTGAGTGATGTTGAGTGGGCCACACCCACCCAGTCACACCGGAATTTTTCCTTCATAGCAACCAAAATGCATTTCTTTGTAATTTAAACCTGTTTTCTTGTTCTGGAGCAATTCTGCTTTGTCTTCTACATGACCAGCCTTTAGATATGTGAAGAAAGCTATCAGCTCTTCCTTTGTCCTTTTCAGACAAAAACCAATACCTCTAAGTATTCCTCATATGTATTTTCTTCCAGGCTTAGAATATAGAACAGTAGGGTTGGAAGGGACCTTAGAGATCTTCTAATTACTTTGATTTGCTTCTAATTATTTTTATTTGCCTCTAATTGTTTTGACTATACCGCTCTGAACATTCTCCAAGTTGTCAATGTCCTTCCTAAAATGTGTGCCAAGAACTATACACAATATTCTGGGTTTGGGCTAATCAATAATGACAATTTCATCCTTCAGTGAGACCTTTTGCTTTCATTTTAAATAAATTGAAGATTTTTTATCAGAAATAAACCAGGATAAATTTTAACTATACTAACAAATTGCTGAAATAAGCAAATCACAGCTGATGAAGACATTGCCTTCAGCTAACTACAACTGAAAACTACTAGGATGATCTAAAACAGAAATCAATGAATATGAACTCGTCCTCTTAGTGATGTTTGGAAAGTCCATACATTTCAAGTTCATTGGATCTTTTTTCATAACTATAAACAAGGGTGTGGTATTGTTTCATTTAAATAGTAAAATGCTTCAAATTAAAAAAATTTTTTGGATTACCCTCCCATCAATCTAAACGCACATCACTCAACTCTTTGTTTATGAGTTCTTATCATTATTCTGATTCAGACTTGCAGTACTATATAACAGAGTTCAAAATGGCCATTGAGGCCATCAAGTCCTGCTCTCCTCTCTCTCAAAGGCAAAGAAACTGCAGCAGAGAGGAGACAGACCTTTGCAAGGTGAGTCTGGTGTGGCAGGATGGGAGTGGGGAAGCATGAGGTACCTCAGTGGGTCAGGAAGACCCCCATAGCCTTCCCCACCTGAGATGCCTCATGTACTTAACGACCCGCACATTCTATTAGTGAATGCATGGTCGAAAGCAGGGAGTGATCATGTACAAGTTACATGATTCATTCTTATAAATCCTTGAGTTATGAATGTAATTGGCAAGGCTTCATTACATTTGTAACTCGAGGATTGCCTGTACACAGAAAATAATCTAAATGGGTGATAGATCAGGGTATACTGATATTTGAAGAAGGGTTTAAGATTAAAAACAAAAAAATAATTAGTAAATAAAGGATTTGGGGTTTTTTTGGTTTAATATAGATTTTTTGAAAGATTTAAACTTGATAAAAAGTTTCTGTTTTTGCAGGAGTTAAATCTGAATTGGATATGAATTTATCTTCTGGAGATGACCACCTGATTGCTAAAATTTACAAATGTTACTTAAGATGAATCTGTAAAATGAATATATTAAAGATTGTATGAAAAATGGGAAAAATGTGATTACAATATAATGCTAGATCAATGGGAGAATATATTGACCATGGGTTGAAATTCACTTTGAGTTACAGTTTGAAATATTTTTTTAATAAAATGATATACCATTGGTATTTGACTCCAAATAAGTGACAAAAATCTATAGAAGGATCTTCAGCAAATGTTGGAAATGTAACCAAAATCCAGTACATTTTATCACATGTGGTTGTTCTGTAAGTATGCTAAATTCTATTGGACAAATAATAATGAAACCTGAAGCTTGTTTTCTTGATATTATCGACAAACCAATCGAAAAACATTTTGGGACATGGTTACATGGTGACTGCTGTCAGGATTGCATATGGTAAGCACTGGAAAGAAAAGTGAATTGATTGAATTAGCAGAAATGACAAAATTAATTGCTTTGATTAGAGACAATGGATTAGACAAGTTTATAAGAGATTGGAAGCCACTTGTGGACTTTCTGTGTGTTAAAAACAATGACAGATAGTTAACAGAAGGATTTGACGATTAGTTTTGCCCTTGGGATAACCTGTTGACTGATTTATTTACATATTTACATATATATTGTGAACAGATGTTGGGTCAATTCAATCATTAGACAAATAGATTTTCACATTTGCTTATATAATATAGCATTAGTCTATATTAGGGCTGGCCCACCCTAATAGTCCTGCCTCCCTGTGAGGGATACAACTCTAGAGAAACTCATTTGTACCAGACAATTATCACCACTTATACCTAGCTGCTGTCACTTCTCCAGAGTCCATGAATAGCTAAGGAGGGCATTGGTCTAATGTAGGGCCCCCAAACCCAAGTCTGTGGATAGGTACTGGTCTGTGGATTGGTACTGGTACACGGCACATTGGAAACCGGGCCACACAACCAGTGGGTGAGAGCACAAAGCTTCATTTCTGTATATGTGGGATTAGGTTGAGCATGCAAACCCATCTCCTCCACTCTCTGCTGCTGCCGTGGTGATCTGTGCACCCACAGGTCTAATGAACTGTCATGCCTCAGCATATAACTTTTATATACTGTTGTTGCACTCTAGCCCCCTCTAGTGGTCAGAGAGACAAAATAACAAGTATATTGTTTGAAACTGACCCAACCCATTTTACCCATCAGACTGCACTCTCAAATCAAGTGTACGCTGGGAAGTCAGACTCCATTTCCTTTAGCATTTGAAGAAGGCAAAAGCACAAGAAGAATCCACCTTAATCTGTGGCACATGGTCATCCAAGGACAAACCCACACCCCACACACAGAGCATTGCTGGTGAGATTTAAATTGCTTGTATTTATTATTTGTTATGTTCAGCAGTAACTGAACATTGTCTATCTTCCATTTAGTTATCATTGTATGTACTCCTATTTTCTCAGTTTCACTATATCCTGTTCTTTCAATAAAGCATTCAGATCTACCCACATGGTCTATTTTATTGGAAGATAGGTGGGTTTGGCTGCATGTCAAACTGCACACAGACTAACATGTAGTGAGGACAGAACATGAACTGATACTTATTATTACTTGGCTAACCAGAATATTTTGTGTTGTTGGCTTATTGTTTTGCTAAGAATGCATCAGAACTTAGGATGTTAAAAGATCATATAATGAAGATTTGCACTTCTTTAGAAAATGCTACTTATGTTTTAATTCCATAATTCTCTCTCTCTCTCCCTCCCTCCCTCTCTCTTATCCTATTAATTGATTAGATATCACATTTCACTTATATTCTTCAATAAAAGAATATAATATTAGTTTTCCAAATAATGCTAATCTAATATCATTGTGGACACAATCTGGGGCTGATTTGCTATTGTAATATATGACTTCTTAATACTTACAAAATGTATCTTAATCAGAAGAGGTTTTAAAATAATTGCTGGCAAGTATGTGTATGAGATCTTATAACAATGCAACAGATCAGTACACATAATCCTCGACTTTCAACAGTTCATTTAGAGACCGTTCAAAGTTACAACAGCACTGAAAAAAGTGATTTATGACTGTTTTGCACACTTATGACCGTTACAGCATCCCTATGGTTATGAGATTTACATTTGGATGTTTGACAACCGTTTCACATTTATGATGGTTGCAATCTTCCCCAGTCATGTGATCCCTTTTTCAACCTTCTGATAAGCAAAGTCAATGGGGAAGCTAGATTCACTTAACAACTGGGTTACTAATTTAACAACTACAGTGATTCACTTAACAAGCATGTCAAGAAAGGTCGTAAAATGGGGCAAAACTCACCTAACACATTTCTCACTTAAGCAACATAAATGTTGGGCTTAATTGTGGTCATAAGTTGAGGACTACCTGTACATAGAAGGTGAAAATGATTAAAACACTGGTACTGAAAAGCAAACAAGCATTTGAAGATTAATCTGTAATTGCCATATTTAAGGCTGAAATGCACAGAATTGTAATCACAACCTTATATCATTTGTTTCTCAAGGATGCATTCCACACTTAGTTTACTTTATTGTCATTGCACCTTGTACAATGAAATTAAATGCCACCTTCAGTATACATCATACATAAAAAACTATAAAAATAAAATAAAAACACACATCCTTCACATTCTATACAATTGATTTGAAAACCCCTGATACTGCATTAGTATTACACTATACACTTGAATTCAATATAGTTACTCCTCTGGAATACAAACTGTTTTAAAGCCTATTTATCCTTGCTTTTATTGTCCTGTACCATCTGCCAGATGGTAATAGTTCAAAACAAGGGTGCCCAGGATGAGATGGATCTTTAAGAATGTTTTGAACTTTCTTAAAGCAGCAGGAGTTACAAAGCTCTTCCTAGGAGAGGAGAGGGCAACCAATGAACCTCTGGGAAATGATGTTAACCCTCTGGAGAGCTTTTCTATCTGCCACTGTGCAATTAGCAAACCATACACAGATGCAGTAAGTTAAAATATTCTCTTTAGTGCAGCGGTAGGTTACCAGCAATTTCATTCAATTGTTTTTTCCTGAGAAGTTTTTGCCCTCCTGGAGGCTCAAGGAAGCCTTTGGAGCCCGGGAAGGGCAAAAATGCCCCCTGGCGCTGTGGTGCAGGAGGCTGACTAGACCATGCCCACCATGGCCAAACCCACCCAGCAATCAGGCAGAGAACTGGTTGCTAAAATTTTTGAAGCCTACCCTTGAGTGTTTCCCATGCTTCTTGAGTTGTTTTCCGCTTTAGGATTTCTATTCATGGAAATTTTGCTTAGGCTCTCCCTGTATTTGTCAAAATCAGCTCTTTTAAAATTTAAGAGACCAGTTGGATTATATTCTGTTGCTTCTATTTGCATTATATTGAATCCCAGTATTATGTGGTCATCTCATTCAAGGTTCCAACAACTTTAAGTGCCTTCTTCCCTATTAGTAAGAATTAGGTCCAGTATAGTTTTTCCTCTAGTTTTCTCCTCTACCTTTTGAATGACAAAATTGTCAAATTGGTTAGGAATCTGTTTGATCTCCCACTTGCTGCAAAATTTGTCTCCCAGTTGATATCAGGGTAGTTAAAGTCCCATTACTGCTGTGGTATATTTCCTACGTACATTTGTTAATTAATTAGCAAAGAGGTAATCTATTTCTTCTGCTTGGTTGGGTGATCTGTAGCAGCGGTCGCCAACTGGTGGGCCATGGCCCATTGGTTGTCCATGAGAAAATGTTGGTGGGCCGCAGAGAAATCTGCGCAGAGCACCCCCCAAAGCAATCAATCCAGGCTGCACAGAAACACAAGGCTGTGCCGCCCACATGGCCCAGGGGAAGCCACCCACTCACTTCTTACCCAGCAAACTTGCCTGCTAAATTGTTACTTTTCCTTTTTCCGACCATCAGATGTGCTGGGAGATTTAGATTAGCTAGGAAGCAGGAAATAGTTGGATTTCTTGCTTTCTAGCTAGTCTTTAGATCTTCGGCTCTGCTTTTAAGCACAGCTGAACCTCCCTTAGGACTGACAGTTCTATTATTCAGTGCAGACTCAGGGCAAGCAAATTTGAGAGACTGAGTTAGCTGATGGCAGATAGATAGATCACTGAACGATTCTGTGAGTAACTCACAGCTGAAGTTCTGATAACAACATCAATTTTTAAGCCACTGGTTCATTTCTAAAATCTTTTGCTCCCTTATTGGGTGTTAGCCTTTGTTGGAAGTATGAATCTGCCTGACTGCTTTGCCTGATTTTGGGTAAAAGTTGCTCTTTTTTAATAAAAAACCCCTCAATATTTACATACATGGTGTGTTGTGAGTTAATTTTGTGAGTTTGCTTGCTAGCATTCATGTGCATATCTGCTTAGAGGAAGTTCTTTAAGTTACACATTCTCCTTAAATACTGATCAGCAAGGGACTTGGGAATCTTTCCACAATAATGAAAGAGCAATTAACCAGGATATGAACAGTTATACCAAATAGCCCAATATGTAGAGTGGCTCCTTTCCCCTAAGTCAGTGGCCTCCAACCTTTTGGGCATCAGGGATCAGTTCTGTGACAGAGGTTTTTCTGTGAACTGGAGGGGGCATGGTTTCATGTGCTGCCTGCATCCTGTGGATGGAGCTTTGCTTGTTTGTGTGGCCCAGTTTCTGGCATTCTAGTCCACAGACTGGGGGTTGGGTTGATTTTTGATAATATTGAAATATGGCAAAATATCTATTAATTGTCATTGCTTGAAGATCAATCAAGCTTATCTAGAATAATAATTTATATAAAAAAGAAAGGTATTTCAAATCAGCTATATAAATGTGGGTAATCAAGTCACTAGTTATCAAGTCATTATTATCCATTGGAGAATGTACTGCACTTCAGAGGTGGAACATAATTCACATGGAAACTTTCCTGTTTTGGTAAGCAGTTGGTTTCAATTGAATCAAGCTAAATATTTGGACCAGATTCATGTGATATGAAAAATTATCTTCAATATATACTTTATATGATGTATACTGTATGTCTCCAGTATACTTGGCATGATGACTGTTACTCAAATACTAAATAGCAAGATATTTTCACCATTAACATACTTAAAGATTACTGATATACAGTCACCTATAAAATAGAATTGATAGATGAGCAATCAAGGTTATGTCGAACAAGTTCAATATTTGCATATCTACAACAAATAAACTTCCTAAATGTTCTTGTTAATATGTTTATACTGTTTTAATTGTTAAAAATATTCTACAAATCTTAGTAATAACAAAATTAAATTTTTCAATATGACCACTGTTATCCATTTATAACTGATCTATTTAAACAATTCTCAAATAGCTAATCAAAATAATGCAGCCATTAAACTGTGAGTGTTACTTGCCAATTTGAATGCTAAAATGTGTAGGAATTATTTATTTCCAGCATATGAAAAGAGCAGATTAAAAAGTAATGCTATAGTGCTCAGCATCTATTATGAAAAATAAGTTTTTTCTACCTATACTATATACCTAGACCTAAATAAGGAGCAAAAATTAAACTACTGTGCATTTAAATAATATAAAATAAAATAAAATCAGCACAAACTCTCTATTCCTTTCCTGATAACTGCAGTTAAAAAAATCTACTAGCATTTGGGCTTGCCAAAGAAAGAACTTACATTCATTATGCTACAGCATTCTTTATTAAGGTGACATTTGGTCTATTTCTTGTAATATATTGTCTACTTACCTTGATTATTCTTCAGAGGTTTATGAAGAAAATGCTTCATATTTTATTTTCCCCAGATAAATATTCACTTGTTGAACAAAAATGTTTTGTTGAGATAGTTTTTAAATCTGTTTTTTTCTATGAAATTACTTAACAAATTACTATCTTTCTAGATTATAGTCCTTGCAAAGAGGCATATTTTGTGTGAAAATGAACTGTTCAATTACAAGTAAAAATAATTTAAAAATGCAGAGTAGAAAACATGGTCTAGCAGCAGAAAAATCTTCCCCGTTGGCTAATACTAGCTATACGCATATCAGTTCCTGTGGATTTCAACCTGTAGTTTATTAAGTTATTTGACTATATGCTTATCAGAGTGATAGTGCAGACAAAATATATTTGTTAAACCCAAAGGCTATTTTACTTTTAGAAACTTTAGAAACTTAATAAACAGGTGGTACTTTATCAGTTAAAACTGAGGGAATGGATTTTCACTTATAGCATATAAAGTTCACTGTGGAACGTTTGAGTTTTATTATAATAATTTTAGCTGTTAGTTGTTTAACAGTAACATTAATACATACAATATATTTATTATAAAAGCACTCTCACCTGATCTACTCAGGGGAATACCGAAGTTACAAATTTTACTTATTTTTCAAGATATTTAAAATTAATTTAATGCATTAATAGTATACTTTTGTAGGCTAGCACAAGCAAACTAGTGAGATGATATTCAAACTAAGAATGCAAACATTAGTTTCTCCCGTAATTTGATTACTGATGTTAAGTATTCAGTGATTTATTAAACTCCCAAATCCATCCATTGTTTACAAGTAACAATTACTGTGCTAATCAGATTTTTCTTTTGTATGTTTACAGCGAAGCACTGAAGATCCTTAACAAACACAGAAAGGTCTGCAACCATCTACCATGCCTTTTATTAACTTTCAATTATACTATCACATTTCAAAGGTATAGAACAGCTAAAGAAACTAATTATGACAGGAGATGTGTCTTCCAAAAGAGTTACAATTACTTTTCTATGATCACTGGACCACTATGTCAAAAAAACAGAACACTAATAGTATATTGCATTTGTTTCTAAAATTATCTCTACTAACTGGACTCTTCTGACCAGTTCTTGATCTGTCTTGAGTCAACATTACAGAGCACACCTGCAATTTCATTATAGTGTAAAGCATTCCTTTACACATCAGGTTTTAGGGGATCACTCCAGAGACTGATTTCAGAATAAGCTGAGCTCACCCATCATAATTCCATCATGTCCTAGGTTTATCCATGACTTTCATTAGTATTGCCTCCTATGGGGAAATGTTGAAAATCTCACTAACATCAGAAAGCTAGGATTTCTGTTTTCTGTTTTTTCCTTCTAGTCCACTCAAATACCTTGCTCTCCAATTGTTTATATTTTCTGTATCCAAGCAAGATTGTTTTTTGTGTTTGGGCTTGTGACAGGAAAATGATTCTGAGACTTAGAAGGGCATAAACTATTTTTTTCTGGAGAAGAGACTGAGCCATGTCATTGGAAGGATGAAAAAGTGCAGCAGCCAAAGCCTAATGGATAGAAGATATTTTCTTCTGCCATTAAGGGAGCAAATTCAGTTGTAGTAAAGCTAGAGCTTTGGGGCTCCTATCTTTATACCCTAAATCACAGGTGTCAAACTCAATTGCATCACATGATGTCACGTGTTTTTTCACAATGTTTTTTGCCTTTGCTGGTGGGCGATTCATCTGGCCCGTGGGCTGCCAGTTTGACATCCCTGCAATTTTAGATTTAATGGTGACACTAAAAGCTGACACCATTTTGTTGTGTTCAGCATTTTAATCTTGTTTGTTAATGTATTGCAGCATATGAGATAAAG